>CM053584.1:382195897-382209424 GCA_028627135.1 Pseudochirops cupreus | reverse complement strand
CCCCCCCCCCCCCCCCCAGCAATAAACATTAGGAGGACAGAGAGGCGTTCTTCTTGGTGTCTGGGGGAACTTGCTCCAAGCCCCTTCCCTTACACTTCCTGGCTGTGTGACTGAGTCAGTGAATCACCTCTCAGGCCCTGGGCCTCTCTCTAAGCCACACTCTAAGACTAACTTGCTGAACAGGTGTTGATCTGCATTGGTGGTAGTGGTGGTGGGGGTTTCCTCACTGACAGTTGTCTCTTCGGTGGACTCACAGGTCTGGTAAGAAAGAAAATGAAGAAGCCTGAGTGCCTTGAATTAAAGACTATTTTTTTTTCTCCCTTAAATCAGGCACAGTCAGACTCCGTTTAGTCGGAGTATTAATGACATCATGGAGAGAAACAGAAGTAAATTTGGCCACCAGGGTCCCAAAGAACTATTTGCCAAGGAGCTGATCATGAAGGCCAAGAGGGGAGAATATGACCGCGTCTATGAGATTCTCCGTGACAATCTGGCCCTGGCCGATGTAGGGGATGGCAAAGGATTCACCGCGCTGGCTGGAGCAGCTGTAAGACAAGTGGGAAGTTTCCTGTATGTAGAAAGCAGAATGTGTTAAATGAAGAAGAGTCCATGGTGGCAGCCAGAGGCAGTCTGGAGATTTGGGAAGGGGGTGGGGTGATGGCTGCTTTGTAAGGGATTGTGGCAGAAGGAGAGAGAGCCAGCCTGGCCGCCAGGAAGCCCCCTGCCTCTGTCACCACTGGCCAGTGTATTGTGGAGTCACTTAGTACCCTGGATGGCTCAGGGATGAGCACAGAGCCGGTGCCCATCTTCATTGGTGGGTGATGGTGCCTCACAGAGGGTTCCTTACCTCAGACAAATGAAATCATAGATCTAGTCCTAATGAACAACCCCCAAACCAACCAACCACCAAACAAAAACACAGTGCCCCGCTTCCCCAGAAAACTAAGACTAATTTGTGTATTAAGTATCCATCGGTAGATGGAATTCCTTAGACCGATGGTGTCCAGCTGAACAGAAATGAGTCACTAAGGCCAAATATGGACTTGATTTCAAAATGTAATATTAGCTAAGTTTTATTTTATTTCTATTTATTTTGTTAATGGTTTAGCAATTATAGTTATCCCTTCCACATCATGGGGTTTACGGATGTGGCACCCCCTTGATCTAGAAAATCCCTGCAAAATTTTTTAGCCCTCCCCCTGTCCTAGAGAAGAAATCTGAATTATTATGGTATTAAAAGATAAAACTGTGTTGGTATTATATAATACTATACATGTTTTATGCATTTCTGAGTTTCTAAACTTCTTCTGTGGCGTCTGCTGGCCTTCGCATGTTATGTATGTCTTCCTCAAAACTCCCCTCCAAATTCCCATTTAATTTCTTATGCTGACCTACGATACATCACAACTGCGATGGGAAAAATTGCAATGTGGAAAGGGTGACTGTATATTTTAATCTGGTTTAGGCCACACAATATAGTGTTTGACAATTCTGCTTTAGACAAATGAAATCATAGGTCTAGTCCAAAAACATAACAAAGCAAAACAAAACCAGCCCCCAAACCAAAAATCAAATGCAGCCAACCAAACAGGGACTGCATTCCAGATATGAGGAGTGGGAGGCAGGGGAGACAGCCAAGGAAAAGGCTTGGAAATGGCATGTCACGTGTGTGAGATGGCAGGAAGGGAGGTTACTTGAACTGCAGAGTGCGAGATGGGGAGGAATGTCTAATAGGGTTTGAAGGATGAGATGGAGCTGGGGTACAAAAGGCTTTCCATGCTTAGTGGGAGTTTGCATCTGAGCCCAGAGCAAGAGTTCTCAACCTTTTCTGTGCCTTGGGTGCCTGGTGAAGCCTCTGCACACCTGCTCAGAATTGAGTTTTCAAACACATGGAATAAAATAGCTAAGATTACAAAGGAGCTGATTATATAGAAATAGAATTAGCAGAGTAGATGGTTTTTAAATTGACAGATCCTGTGGACTGCAGGGCAATAGGGAGTAACTAGAGTTTATTGAGTAGTGGAGGGACATGGTCAGTCAGACCTGTGTTCATTTTGGCAGCCGTGTGGACAGACAATTGAAGAAGGGAGAGAGAGAGCTGAGGTAGGGATACTAATTAGATTGTAGTTCAATCATTTCAGTCATGTCTGACTCTTTGTGATCCCAGTTGGGATTTTCTTGGTAGAGATGCTGTAGCGATTTGCCATTTCCTTCTCCAGTTCATTTTACAGATGAGGAGACTGAGGCAAATCCAGGGTGAAGTGACTTGCTCAGGGTCACTCAGATAGTAAGAGTCTGAGGCTGAATTTGAACTCAGGTCCTGACTTCAGGATCAGCACTTTGCCCCCTATGCCAGCTAACTGCCCACACTAATTAGGAGGTTATTGTGACAGTCTAAAGATGAGGAAGGATAATCAAATTAGCTTTTTTTTTTGTCACACCATAAAATGGAGTGGAAGATAAGTAGAGGCACAAACGAGGTGCCTTGGCAGTGAGATGTCTTGAACACTGGACCTGGAGTTAAAAAGACCCGAGTTCAAATACTGCCCTGGACATTTACTAGCCGTGTGATCCTGGCAGGGTCGATCTCTGCCTGTTTCCTCCTCTGTAAAGTGGGGCCCATAGCAGCAGCTACCTTGTAGGGCTGTTCTTAGGATCAAATGAGATAGCCTGGAATAGCGATCGTAGTAATAAGGAATAAGGACAACAAGAATGAGAGAGAGAATGTAACATGTGGAGCTGTGTTTGCAGAATGCTTTATAGATATCTTATTGGTTATTACAAGTAAATTCCTAATTAAACTCGTTAATATAAAGGAATGATATGAGAGTGAATAATATCTAACAACATTTATATAGTGTTTTGAGGTATGCAAAAGGCACTTGATAAATATCTCGTTGATCCTTATAAATAAATTATGGAGGCAGCTGGTGGCTCAGTGGAGAGTGTGCTGGGAGACCTGAGTTCAAGTCCGGCTTCAGACACTTACTAGCTGTGTGCCCCTGGGCAAGTCACTTAACCTCTGTTGGCCTTAATGCACTGGAGAAGGAAATGACAAACCAGTCCGGTGTCTTTGCCAGAAAACCCCGTGGACAGCCTTGGTGTGCAATAGTCCACAAGGTCACGAAGAGTCAGATGTTACTGAATGACTGGCCAAAAAAATATGAATAAATCATATAGTAATGCTTATGTGGCATTTTAAGGTTTGCAAAGTGCTTTACAAGCACCTCATTGACTATTCTAAATAATTAAATTATTTATATAAATTACGTCGTTACAATTATAACCACTGCAGAATGACAATAGCCTTTATATAGAACTTTAAAGGTTTGCAAAACACTTTATACACATCTCATGGATTCTTATAAATAGATAATTAGTTTTCAGAAGTCTTATAATCAACCACGACACAATGGTAACGACATTTCCATAGCACTTTAAGGTTTGCAAAAGGCCTTACGAATATCTCATTAATTATTATAAATAAATTACTAATCTTGTTCACTCATTTCAGTTGTGTCCAACTCTGTGATCCCATTTGGGGTTTTCTCATCAAAGACACTGGAGCTAACGGTTAGTCTTTCCTTTTCCAGCTCGTTTTACAGATGAGGAAACTGAGGCCACCAGGGTTAAGTGACTTGCCCAGGGTCACAAAGCTAGCTAGTTCGTTAGAAGATGAGTCTTCCTGACTCCAGGCCTTGCACTCTCTCCACTGTGTCACCTAACTACGCTGAAGCTATTAATTAATTAAAGTTATTAATTAAATAAGAATTAATTAAATAAATTCAAACGAATTACTCTGGTAATAAATATTATATAATAGCGGTAGTTAGCCTTGGTATTGTGCCTCAGGGTTGGCAAAGTGCTTTACCCAAATGATCTCCTGATGATCTTTTAGACCTGGAAGGGACCCTGGAAATCACCGAGTTCCAGGGACCTGTTTATCAGGTATGGTGACCAAGGTGCAGCCGTCGGCTTAGGGTCACACAGTGAAGGAGATGGTCTCCGGTCTCTGGTTTCGGAGGCCGAGTTCTCCTGACCCAAGTCCTAAAGCCCTTTCCATTAGAATACTGACTTCTGTGCAGTCCTGGCTGTTAATTAACGACATGCCCGAGTTTGAGTTTCTGACCACGAATTGCATTCTGCTTTGGGCCAAGACAACACCAAGTCCTTGGACCTTTTCTTATCTTTTACATCCTAGGGTTGGCAGCAGAATTTTCAGTTTCTTATAGTGAAGATAATTCATTGTGTGTTATGTTACCCCCAGCATGGTTTTTGAGCATTGCCCCCTGGAGAAGAATGGCGCCAGGGCTGGCCTTTTTCCAGTGGGTTGGATGGAGACACACTGGCTTCCAGTCAAAGCCTCCTGCCTCCTTCCTGACTCTCTGTGCCCACAGTGCCCCCCTGCTCACCTGCCCTCCTTCCTTGGAGCCTCACCTTATATTTCACCAGCGGCAGGAGGCCTTTCCTGGTGCCTCCCCTCTCACAGCACCTCCCTCCAACACTGCATGCATCCTGCCATCTCCCCCTCAGCTCCTTGAGGGAAGGAACTGTTTTCGCCCTTTTTTTGCTCCCCTGGAACTTAGTACAGCTCCCAGCACACAATAGGCGCTTAATACATGTTTATCAATCAACGGGTAAAAAGCCCTTAAGAGGCCGTCTGACAAAGAATACTCAGTCACCACCTCCGGTGGGAGCACTTCCTGACCCCTCCAGCCATAAAGTTAGTACCTTTCTTTCCTTTTAAAATGACTTCACTTTGGCCTCAGTTTTCTCCTCTGTAAAATGGGGCCCACAACAGCACCCACCGCCCAGAGTTGGTATAAGGATAAACCAAGGTACCCTAGACAGCCCTTGGTGCAGAGTAAGCGCTGTGCAAATGCCCGCTGCTGCTGGGGAAATCGCTCCTGGTGGATGGAAGGGAGGCGCCCCAGTCTTTGCCTCTCTTCTTGGCCCCTGAGTCCTGTGCCCTTGGCTCTCTCCCTCCCAGATTCACTGCCACAATGCCATCATCAACCTGCTCCTGGACAATGGAGCCAATGTGAACGTGTGCACGGACGAGGGGATCACGCCCCTGTGCATGTGCTTCATTCTCTACTACCCCAAGGAGATGTTTAAGCCCAACATCGCCGAGAGGAACCTGGACGAGGTGAGCGGGTCCCCTGGAAACTTCAGGATCTGGGGGACCTTCGAAAGTCATTGCTGTTACAGACGAGGAAGCTGAGACCCAGAGAGGCCAAGTGATGGCCCAAGGTTACCCGGGGAGTGTGTGTCAGAGGTAGAACTTGAATTCAGACCCTCCAGCTCTAGAACCAGCTCATTCAGCAGTACCTCATTTCCTCCCGTGCCTGCTGCCCCTTAAGGTTTAACTGTAAAGCCGTCATGTACCCTCACCG
This sequence comes from Pseudochirops cupreus, assembly GCA_028627135.1. NCBI lineage: Eukaryota > Metazoa > Chordata > Mammalia > Diprotodontia > Pseudocheiridae > Pseudochirops > Pseudochirops cupreus. The sequence goes on along the minus strand of CM053584.1, from coordinate 382,204,028 downwards.
CCTCTGGCCAGAAACTCTTTCTCTCACCTCCTAATTATTAGTAGTCAGAAAAAAAAAAGACTTTATAACATTTTTTCGGCTTTTGTTCTATACCTTTAATGTTGTAATCCCTTGGCAGGAGCAACCCCGGGAATATCAGTGGGTCAAGAAGAGCCGAGTTTGAACCCCTCAGACGCCCACTAGATATATGACCTTGGGCAAGTCACTTAACTCTGTCTGCCTCAGTTTCCTTCTCTGTATAAGGAGCTGGAGAAGGAAATGGCCAAACCACGCCACTATCTCTGCCCAGGAAACCCCAGAGGGGGTTGCGGAGAGTCAGAGATGACCAAAATGACTGAAAAACAGCAAGAAAGTTGTAGCAGCTCCAGCCAGGTGGTCAGCCCCCTCTGTCAGCTTTTCCTCCAGTGTTTTAAGCACTTGCTTTCCTGTATGGAGAGTTTCCATTTCTTATCCTGTTACAGTTAACTCATAATTAGATAACCTTAATGACAATGATACTAGTGACAGCTAGCGTGTAATAACATATTTACAATATAAATAATGTACTGCTTTCAGATTTGCAAAGTGCTTACAAATGCTGCCCCATTTTATCTTCACAACCACCTTGGGGGGTTGCTGCTTTATTATCACCATTTAACTAACAGAAGAGGAAACGGAGGTAGAAAGGTTCAGTGACTTGCCCAAGGTCATGTAGCTGCTAAGTGTTTGAGGCTGCATTTGAACTGAGGTCTTCCGATTCCAGACCCAGTGCTCCAAACACTGTGCTACCCAATCCATTGCTTGTGCTCAACCCTTCGAGTATCATACAGAATCTAAAGGGTCGCCTTGGCTCTCTGAGATAGTCAGAAAGGACTTTAGGAACCTCATTGCCCCTTGCCTTTATTTTAAAGACGAGTAATTGAGGTCCAGGGACGTTAAGGGACCTAGAATTATGGGGTCATGGCCATCTAGGCCAGTGCTCTCATGAAGCCCAGCAAGGTTAAGTTAGTTAGGCTCCTAGGATCGGAGGTCCTTCTGAGGCTATGGGGTCCAGTGTTCCCATATGAAGGAGTTGAGGCCCAGAGGGTCTTGCCAGGAGTGAGAACATCAATCAGTGCCCCTGGGGAGGGGCAGAGCTCCTTAGAGTGCTTAGAGACCCTCCTGACTGAAGCCATATTAATATGTAAATAGACTCACTAAGTTATGGGAATGCATGGAATAAAATGCATGAGAGTATCTGAATACCAAAGGTGATTTTTTTGTTTTATAGCTGGTGGTAAATTTGTCCCTCCATTAATTGCTGGGGATATTTCAAAGGAAAACATCATTCCTTGGTTAAAGGATTTTTAACATATGCAAATGAACTTTTTTTTTCACTTATAAGAGATTTCCTGGAATACAAGAAAAAGTAACTTTCATTAAAATACTCTGAAAAAGAGGAAATGGGCTTTAAAAAGTAGCAAGAAACATTTAGAGGGTGGCTGTAAAAATACTTTAAGGTTATTAGATATTGGAATGGTTTATTGAAGAGAGTATGCCTTGCTGGGAGCCATAGTAAACATAGGTTAAGTGCTTGAGAAGCAGACTGGGGACCTCGAAGGCCCATCCCCCTCATTTTCCAGATGGGGACATTGAGGCAGGGAGAGGTTAAGGCTGTTAGACATGGGGCTAGGGGTAGTCTCAGTAGCCATAGAGACTTAACCAGAAAGGGATGCCATTTAGGAATCCTAGGGTAGGAGCATAGGTCCAGAGATGGAAGAGACCTTACAGGTCCCTTCATTTTATGTGGGAGCAAAAGTTGACCTGGACACTGATGGGACCTGCCTGAGGCCATGCAGATCATCAGTAGCTAGTCAATAGCCATTTAGTGTATTGGGCCCTTGGTTAAGTGCTAGGGATGCAAAGAAAGGCAAAAAATGTCCTTAATGGAGCTTATATTGCGTTGGAGAAGAAAACATGGAGACAATTTGGTGTGTCCAAGCTACCTACAGATTAGGTAGAAGGTAACGTCAGAGGGCAAGACATTGGAAGTGGAAGGGATGGGAAAGGCTTCTTACAGATGGTGGGAATTAGAATTAGGATTGAAGGAAGCCAGATGAAGGCGTGAGGGGCCAGAGTATTCCAGCCATGGTGGACAGCAAGGCACCAGACAGGAGATTTGGTGTCATGGGTGCAGAGTACCTGGCTCTCTGGGTGCGTGGAGTTAGGAGAAGGTGAGAAGCAGAAATAGCAAGAAGGGACCAGCCTGTGAAGGGCTTTGAATGTCAAGGAAAGGGTTGTTTATATTTGATCCTAGAAGTAACAGGGAGTCAATGGTGCTCATTGAGCTTGGGATGACATAGTTACCTTAGGTTGGGGAAAAATCAACTTGGCAGCTGCATCAGAAGGGAGATGACAGGCCCTTGTTGAGTTGGGATGGTTTCAATGCATGGCTAAAGGAGGAAGAGGGAAAGTCTGACTTTAGTTGGTCAAGAATTCTTGAAATTCTCTTAAAATTGCACTTTACTTTGGGTTCAACCGATAATAAGATGCAGACGTAAAACTGCGAAACGATATCCCCAAATCAAATTTCATTTGATGCTTCAAAAGAGTCTTTATGTCCTTAAGAGAAATGTTAATTTCCATCTATTTTTTCTTACTTAATATAAATATTGAATGTTCTTTTTTGAACTTTAAATAGGCACTACCTTCAAAATCCATACTTATTCCAGCTTCTGCTATATCTGAAGTAAAATCACCTGTAACAAATCCGGAAACACCTTCTCCACAGCCCCCTGCATTGGAAGTAAAGAAACCTTTGGAAAATATGGCCAGCAATATGGACGAAGCTGCTTCTCAGATCTTTGGAAAGCAGTCTGAGTTGAAGCAAACCATTCATAAGAATGATGAATCGGTGTTGCCCTCAACTGATAAACTGTGTCCCATAGCATCCAACAAGATACTAGAAGATAGATGGATGAATTTCGAACAGTCCACGCAACTGAGTGCCTCGACAAATTTCGAATCGAACTTTTGTGTCTGCAGCTATCCTATAGAAATCTCTCAGGATATTATGGAGAAGATGGCCAATAACTACACCATGCTGAGAGTTACTTCCTTTGGAAAGGAAGACACAGATCCAGGAACTGTGAGGAAAATGGCACTATCTATGATGGAGTAAGTTACAGACAGTAGGATTGGTGAAGCAAATGTAGCACTTTTCAACGAATCCTAAAGTCAAAGGACTATATTCGGATTCTAGGTATCAATGCTTTCAGTAACTTGTAGGTGCTTGTGAGCACAATGGAAATTGATTAAGTCTCTGTATGCTTTAGTATGGGTTTTTGTGTGACATGGATTTGCTATGTGTACAAAGCTGGATTTCTGTAACTGGGAACCTGGAGTGAGTAGCATGAAAATAGTGTATTGAGTACTGGAAATCTTGGATTCAAAGCAAGAAATCTTGGATTCAAAGTCTGCCTCAGACACTTGCAAGTTGTATGATCCTGGGCAATCACTTAACCTCTTGGGGCCTCAGTTTCCTCACTTGGGAATTAGGAGTTTGGACTGGAGGACCTCTGAAGTCTTGACAAACTCTAAAGCTGTGGTTCTGTGATAACACTCAGATAGAGGCATTGGGTATGAATCCCAGTTTGGGCTCTTCAGGAGCTGGCTGCTCTTGGGGGAGTCACATAAATTCCTTGAACCTTGGTCTTCTCTCTTGCCAAATGAGGCTAGTAATCCTCCCATATCTTACCTCACAAAATGCTTTGGAGAGGGCTGCTTTGTAAACTTGGAAACTCGATGGAAACATGATTTATTGCTATGACCACTTACCAGTCTTCTGGCAGAGAGCCCAAGGATAGTGTTACAGCAAGGACACAGTGAATTACAGACACCTGAGTGACTCATTGTTGGGAGAATTGTGGATTTGGGTATCTGTTTTATGGTGGATGTGGGAAAGATGAGAAAACATCTGGACTGGCCCAGGGAAAGAGAGTCTGATCTATATTAGATTAGTATCAACAAGTCCTTCTGTGGTTGCATGCTGGCTGCTGATTTTTTCCTCCCACTTTATCCTTTTTAAATATTAAATCTTTTGCCCCTCCGTGGAAGTACAACCCATTCCTTATTTTATGAAGCAAGGTGTTTTCTCCTCTGATAAACATTTAAAATATTCTTTCCTAATAATTTGTGAGATGAAAACCCGATAAGGACTTCAAATATGCAATTATTTGTTAGACCTTTTTCATCCCCAAGTCCTGAGGACCCCTTTAAAGCATCAGAGATTCAAGATTGTGTGCAGGTTTTCAAAAGCTTAGGGCATTAGATGTCTTTGTGGCAATAATGGAGGTGTTTGCTACTATAAATTTGAGATGTGAGAGAATTGTATATATTGATGTTCCTCTTGTTATATTTTTTTATTCAACATGCATACAAATTTATTTCTGCAGAGAAGAACAAGGAAATGATTATCCATAAAACCACCACCACCACCACCATCATTACTATTGGTGTTGTTTTAGTCATTTTCTGGTTCGTCCAACCCTTTGTGACCCCACTTGGGGTTTTCTTGGCAAAAACAAAACAGAACACTGGAGTGGTTTGCCATTTCCTTCTCCAGCTCATTTTACAGATGAGAAAACTGAGGCACACAGGGTTAAGTGACTTGCCTGGGGTCACACAGCTAGGAAGTGTCAGGGGCCAGATTTTAAATCAGGAACTCTGGCACTCTGTCTACTATGACACCAAGGTACCCCCATCATCATTTACCACTAGCTAAGTAAATCATACACTAATTTTAACAAGATCCTACTAAGATCCCCTCCTTTGTTATGGGCCAACTTTCGAATGTCCTTTATTATTTTCTTTCTGGAATTTCTTGCTGTTACCTGTTTTTGATTCTGTCTTCTTCACTTTGCCTAACTTCACAAAAATCTTCTATTTCTTAATATATTTCCCTTCTATTGATACCCTATCTTTTTTAGGAAGCCTTTTCTGGTCCCCCTACCTGCTGGAACCTTTTTCTCTAAAGTTTCTTTTCATCCACTCTGTTTGTACCTTTTTATAAACAGTTGACTTTCTTGTTAGAATGTAAGTTCCTTGAGGATAGGGACTCCCCCCACCCCCCTTTTTCTTTTTATTCTCAGTGGTTAGTGTAGTGGCAGGCACAAAAGGAGGTACAATCAGTGCTTGTTGATGAATTGATTAAATATTCATCTAGCCTAGTTGGTTCAGTCATTCCAAAGTCATCGAACATATGAGTTATTTCTAGGTTTTGGGATTGTTTTTGCATAGATAGCTCTTTTCCCCTCATCATTAAGGAGGTGACAGTCTCACTGGACACTGCTGTGGTCAGACTCCACTTGGAGTCTTGTGTTATGTTCAACAGGACATTGAGAAATTGGAGAACATCCAGCGGATGGCAACAAATATGGGTGAAGGGCCCTCAGTTTATGTCATGTGAGGACTGGGTGAAGGAAATGAGAATATTGGAGAAGATTCAGAATGGGTGGGGGTGGATATGTTGTGGTTATTGTTTGTCTTTCAATGATGTCAGGAAGGTGATGTCTTGACTTGCAAGTAAATTGAATTTAAAGGAGGCAGGACTGTGCAAAGTCACCAGTCTCATTCCTCCAGAGTCATCTGGGTCCAGTGGTGAGATATAGATCAGGGTGACTGGAGATGGCCCTGGATGCAGTGGGAGACCTTGGCCTTTTTAAGCTAAGGTCTTTCCCAAGTCTCAGTTTCTTTGAGGCAACATCCATTCAGTGATTAAGGCTAGGTAAGAAATGAGGCAAAAGACAACCTCTTTTACCTATTAAAAAAATCAATCTGGGAGGGAAAGATCCTCAGGGTTTCTGGCCGGAACAGAAACAATTGCTCTTTACACTCACTCTGAGTCATTAAATCCAAAAAAATGACCAACAGAGGCTTGGGTTGATTATTGGTCAATTATTGGTCAATCAGTGAGAGCCAAAGTGATTTGGGTTTAAGACATACTCAGATAGTTCTATTTGAATCCCAATGGGCCTTACCAAAGTCTGTTTTTTTTAGAGCTCTATTTCTTTTCTTTTTTTAAAAAAAATTAATTGATTTTTAGTTTTCAACATTCACTTTCATACGTTTTAAATTTTCTCTGCCTCCCTCCCTTCCACCCTCTGCAAGATGGCGTGCAATATGATATAGGCCGTACATATACATTCTTATTAAACATATTTTCACATTAGTCATGTTGTACAGAAGAATTAGAACAAATGGGAGGAACCATGAGAAAGAAAAAACAAAACAAACAAAACAAAAAAGAGAGCAAATAGTCTGCTTCGATCTCTATTCCAGCTCCATATTTCTTTCTCTGGATGTGGGTGGCATTTTCCATCATGAGTCTTTTGGAGTTGTTTTAGGTCCTTGTGTTGCTGAGAAGAGCTAAGTCTGTCAAAGTCAGTTATCACACAGTGTGCTTGTTACTGTGTACAATGTTCCCCTGGTTGTGCTCATCTCACTGAGCATCAGTTCATATAAGTCTTTCCAGACTCTAGAGCTCTGTACTTTCCTTTGGGCAGGACACCCACATATAAGTACATGATTCCCCATGGGGGCAGAGGAAGGAAGGAAGGAAGGAAGGAAGGAAGGGAGGGAGGGAAGAAGGAAGGAAGCAGCATTGTCCAACTGGATATAATGACATTCTTCAAAGTATTTGAGTGATTGATTTGTGGGAAAGGATTTAGACATGTTTTGTTTGGCCTGAGTTAAGAACTCAGAGAAAGGGATGGCAAAGAGGCACATTTGGGCTTGATGTCAGGAGATATTTCCCAGCCACAGGGCTATCCCAAAGTGGAATGTGCTGCCTTGGGAAGGAGCAGGCTCCCCCAAGCGAACACTACTTCCTGGCTGTCAGAAAGGACCATTTTTTTTGAGCATAGATTGGGCCCAGTGTGTGCTGAAGTCTATTCCGAGCCTGAAATTCTGTGATTCTGTCATATTTGAAGGCTGCCATCATGACCATATCATGCCTTATCTTTAGGCTTTCACTTCTCTCCTATCGAAATCATCTATGATATGTTAGGGTGGCAGTGCTGCTTCTACTTTTAATTCCATTACTCCTCCCCCAACCCCTCTTTGCCTTTCTTCCTCCCTCTGGTATCTCCTGACATGAGCACATAATCTTTTTTAATTAGTATTTTATCTTCCCCCAATTACATATAAAAACAGTTTTTAACATTCATTTAAAAAATTTTGATTTCAAAATTCTCTCCCTTCCTCCCTCCCCCACCCCCATCATTGAGAGGTCAACTGATTGGATATAGGTTATACATGTGTAGTCATGCAAAACATATTTTCGTATTAGTCATATTGTAAAAGCAAACATAGGCAACCCCCTCCAAGAAAATAAAGTGAACAAAGCCTGCTTCAATCTGCATTCACACTCCATCAGTTCCTTCTCTGGGGACAGATGGCATTTTTCATCATTTGTCCTTCAGGGATGTCTTAGATCATTGTATTGCTGAGAACAGCTAAGTCAGTCACAGTTGATCATTGTACAATATTGCTGTTACTGTGTACAACGTTGTCCTGGTGCTGTGTAAACATCCAGGTAAATATTGCTAGTTCCATCAAAAAGAGCTGTGAATGGCATATTCTCCTGTGTGCTCACGGTCATGGTCTCTCTTTTGGACAAGATAAGACTTATTATTTCAGTGGGTGGCCTTTCTTTCCCAAAATGGCAAGTCCAGAGCTCAACGCCATCCTCCAACATTGGCCTTGAGCAGGAAGAGATGGATTCTTAGTTTTATCATTCAAGGATGTGTCTCTTAAGAAGCCTGACCTGGCATGAGGGTTTTTTGTTTGCTTCCAGATCCCTCTGTTCTCTTGTGTTGAGCCTCCAGTCTGTGAAAATCTCCAAATCTTTTCCACAAGAGCTGCCCTTTGAGCTCCTTTTCTCCATCCTGTACTTGTGAAACTTCTTTATTTAAAATTTCTTTTTTTTGGACCCAAGTGTAGAACTTTAAATTTATCTTTATTTATTTATTTTTATTAATAATAAATTTATTTTATTAAATTTTTTTTGAGTTACATATTTTTTCCCCGTCTTTCCCCCGCCCACCACCCCAAGACAGCCATCCCAGTGTTTGCCCCCTCCCCCAGTCTATTCTCTCCTATGTCACTTTTTGGT
>CM053584.1:382102826-382188921 GCA_028627135.1 Pseudochirops cupreus | reverse complement strand
ACCCTTTTGTGTTAATAACTAAAGCATCTTTTTGTCTCAAACTCTCATTTGATTGATGCTATTACAAATAAAAAAATTATTTACCACATTCTTACCTATCTTTATGTTAAATTGTAGTCTAAGTAGATACAGACTTAAAAATACATTATTATTTTTGTTAATCAATTATTCAGTCAAAATGATTTCCTCTTCCATGCAGCTCATAGTTATCTCTCTAGGTGGGAATTTTTGTTTATGTTTTTCTGATATTGTTCATCTTAGAAACAAATTATTCTCTTTACAAATAATGTTCATGTTTGGAAGCTATGTCATTTTGAGCTGTAAGGTTTTTTTTTTAATTTAAGATTTAAATGTTTTTGTCAATCTTTTATATTTTTCCTTTGTTGTTTTTGAAAAAGTCTCATGGTACTCTTTGGAACTTTTAAAAATGTGACTTCTTTTAAAATTTTTCGTACTTGGACAGTTTTTCTTTGTCATTATAATTCTGTGGTTTTACAATTTCATGGACTGTGGTAAGATATGGTTAGGACTTCTTTCTGGTACCTTGCACATTTGTTTTACTGGTTCAGCGTTGCCTGACCTATGCTTCTCTGAAAATTTTCTCTTGGTTAAGTCATCTGATGCAATGCCTGGTATTTTTTCCTTTTTCACCGCCCTCCTGGGATCCCAATTAATGTAACACTTGTGCTTCTTGCTTTGTTTTGTAATACATTATTTTGTTCTGTATATTCATTAGATGCTGTTTCAGTTCTGTTACTTCCCAGCCTTATCCTTCTGTATTGATTTTTGCTTGACTTCATTTATTTTGCCCTGTGAAATTCATTGAGATCTTTGGTCCTTGGACATAATTGTGCAGTTTTCTTAATTGTTCCCTTTCCTCTGTGTGTGTGTGTGTGTGTGTGTGTGTGTGTGTGTGTGTGTGTGTGTGTGTGTGTGTGTGTTTAAACTGCATTGGAGGGTTCCTTTAACATCTTTTTCCAACTTGACTTTCATCTTGTACCTCTTCCGTCTTGTCCATTGTTACTTCAACTTCAGTTTCTGAAGGAGGTTTATAAAGGATGTTTTATGTTTTGGTTATCGTTTTTTGAATTGTATTTTAAAAATAAAATTACTCCTTTTTTATTTTGCTAGGCAATTTTCTCAGAGTAGAAGTTTCAGAGATGGAGCTGACGTGCATTCGTAGAGGGAATTTCCTCATCATGGCATAATTTCTTATACCAATAAAATCATAAATCCAGTCTTTGTCTCCTTGTATTAGGGGCAGGAATCACATTTCCTGTGACTTTGGCTGGTGGCAGGATAAGCAAAACAAAACATTCCTTTAACTTTTGGGGGAAGCAGGGAAGGGAAGACATTTTCTAATGGGTTGGGAGGGATGGAACTAGGGGAGAGTCCTAATAGGGGATAGTGTAGGGATGGTGTTGGTGTTGGTAGTGGGGGAATTCAGCTCTTTTAGTGTTCTCTGAAAGGCTTCAATTGTGCTTTGACATTCTGTTAACAAGGTGGTGGGGGGAATGGTTCAGGAATTCCCTTGGCTTGAGCCAGGCCTTGGCATCTGGAAGCCAGACTCTCAGATTTGGCTGGGGAAAACTTACAGGCTTTCTGTTTATGTTAACGGCAGGGACTTGCTCATGGATCGTGTCTCTGAGTCTGAAAGACCCAAATCAGTCCAAGGGAGTAGGAAATAGAATGGAAAAAGTCTCAGCAAACTTTCTTCTCCCAGCTCAACAATCAGGAAGAGGTGAGGTAGTGGATGGTCCCTCCTTGGGTTGCTGAGGGGGCAGTGCACCGTGTTGTGCTTGGGGAGGAGACTCACCAGGTGTAGGTGAGCATTGGTTCTAAGCTTCTAAGACTACTTCAAAGTCTGGCTACCTTGGTAACAGCAAATAGTCTTACTTTTTCTTATTTCCCCCTATTCATCTTAATTGTATGACTAGGGGGTTAGCTGGTGCTTTTCACTCAGCTCAGGTGTTTGGTCAGAACTGAATCCCCTGGTTTCTTAGCGTCCCCTTCTATCTCTTTGTAAAACAAATTTGTGGCTACTAACATACAGTAGTAGGTGATATTTCCATGTGATTTTCTTTTTCATTTTCATTATAGGGATCAAAATGATATTTTTTAAAAGAAAGAATTGGATAGCCTTCTATACTTCTGTGTGTTGAGAAATGACATATTACAGAATTTAACAGTTTGGTACACTTGGAGTCCATTTAGTCATGGAGCCTCTTTGCAGGGCTGCTCTTAATGCTTTATCTGATTTCTCCTTCTGAGACATTCAGTTTAGATCAGAGGTGGGCAACCTGTAGCCTCAAGGCCACATGTGGCCTTCTAGGTCCTCAAGTGTGCCCTTTGACTGAATCCAAACTTCACAGAATGAATCCCTTTGATGAAAGGATTTGTTTTGTAAAACTTCGACTTAGTCAAAAAGCTACACCAAGGACCTGGAGGACCACAAGCGGCCTGTGGTCGCAGGTTCCCCACCCTGGCTAGAGGACTGGATTCTTGTTTTGTTAGTTTCGGTATTTTCTATGTTTGTCAGTCATCTGTTTCTTTTAAAATTGTTAGCTCATTCTGTTAACGTTTTTCTATATACAGTCTTTAATAGTTTTCCTTGATTTCTTTTACCCTTGAGATTTCCTCTGAGAGGGCGATTCCTTCAGGCTCATTCATGGGACTGCCCACAATACACACACACACACACACACACACACACACACACACACACGCACACGCACACGCACACTCCCATCTGCATCGCTTCTGGCACCTTAGCTATTTCATACCTCCATAATGTTTCCAAGTTGTATTGATTCTCTACATGTTACTAATTTTCCTCTTTTGATAAAGATTATTTTTGCTCCTCTTAGCCGTATCCAACTCTTCATGACCCCATTTGGGGTTTTCTTGCAGAAATACTGGAGTGTTTTGCCATTTCCTTCCCTAGCTCATTTTATAAATGAGGAACTGAGGTAAATGATGTTAAGTGACTTGTCCAGGGTCACACAGTTAGTGAGGGTCTGAGATTGAATATGAACTCAGGAAGATGAGTCTTCCTGACTCCAGGCCTAGTGCTCTGTGCACTATGGTTCTACTTAACTATCTCAACATTTTTATTACCATGGTTTTCTTTTTCATTTGGAGGTGGGCAGTTTTTTCCCTTTTTGCATTTTTTCATTGCAACCTCTTATTCTGCTTTCTTGATTGGAAGCCTGATATTAATTTTTTAAAGTCCAGGCATATGACTTTGTCTTTTTAGGTATTGCTTGAGAGGCATTACAGTATAGTATAAAGAGAGTTGGTCTTGAAATGAAAACTACTTGGGCTCAAATCCCATCTCTGATCTCTCCTGGCTGTGTGAACTTGGGCAAGTCCTTTAACCTCTCAGTGTTTTAGGTGATTCTCTAAGACTATAAGTTGTAGAGAAATTTTTGAACCTGCATCGGTAGAGAGAGTTTCCTTACCTAGACTTTCTACTACCAATAAAATAACTGGTGGGATCCTGATCCTAGGTATGGTCCATCATTCTGGCCTGTCAAGATCTTTCTGCATCTCCATCCTATTATCCGCCATATTAACTGTTCCTTTAGGTTTCATGTCTTCTGAAGAAATAATGTATACATCATCTATGCCTTTATCCCAGTTGTTATCATCCTTATTTCCTTCTGAATAATAGATCTGAGGAATAGGGTACTTTAAAGGTAAAATGAATAGGTTAGGGGGAAGGCTATACATTCATAGATGAGATACGACCTTCGTAAATCTTTTCTCACCTTTGCAAATTGTATTTTTTTTATAAGTTGCATTTAGACATGTACTACCTGGAATTATTACTTGTTTGTGTGTGTATTTCTCATGTTGCCAGGAAGACTTTAAACTCCTTAAAGACAAGCAGAAGAATCATGTCTTATATGTTTTTCTCTCTCAATGTAATCCAACCCAATGAGTATTAGGTGTCTATTATGTGCTAGAAACTGTGGTTCAAAGACAAAATGAAAAATAGTGCCCGTTCTCAAGGAGTTTATATTCTCCTAAGGCTTATATTTTAATGCCCAGCCTCCATCAAAGCCTTGCATATAAAAAAATAATTCTTGAATGATTGTCCATAAAATGTAATTAGTGACTCAAGCACAGTGTCAAAGCTTTTTCAATTGTCTCAGTTATCCTTATAAAATGTCTATATAATTGTGCAAGAAACAAGATGGACCTCTTGGGTGGGTGAACATAAACACAAATCCCTGTGTCCTTTTCCATTTTGGGGGAGGATAATTGTTTAGGAAAATAATTCTAGAATTTGCTTTATTTGCATTATGACTAACTGTGATCTTTATCGCATTGATTTCAGACACAAATTCAGATGGGCCACAATCCAGCTACTCCTGCAGCGAGGGGCGGACCCTAACTATTGCAAAGTCCCTATGCACGTTCTTTTCTTCCCCGTTAGAGCTGCAGATGTGGCCGGAGTTCAGCTCCTCCTGGAGCATGGCGCAAGGACCGATGTCCGGTTTCCGTCAAAGGTACGGACCCAGTTTAATTGCATGGTGTTCAGCCTTGGGGTTCTGCCTGCATGTTAGTTCTTCACCTCTCTCTCCTTGCCATGGATGAGGCCTCTGCAGGCCCAGGTGATTCCATTCTGTCCCATCTTCACCAGATCGTCCCCTCTGTCACTCTCACTCTCTCATCTTTAGTTTCTCCCTATCTACAGCAGCTTCCCACAAACATGGCCGGGCTTCCCCATCCTTAAAAGGGCTTCTTCTAATCAGACTGTTTTATGAGCTGTTGACCTGTATCTGCCCCTCCTTTTCTGGCTAAACTCCTTAAGAAAGCCATCTATAATCATTACCTCTGTTTCTTTTCCTTGTACTCTTGTCTAAACTCTCTCTGTTCTGCCTTCCAAACTCATCATTCACCTGAAACTATTCTCTTCAAATTTACCACTGTCTCTGTTGGCCATTGGGGTTAAGTGACTTGCTTAGGGTCATACAGCTAATAAGTATCTGAGGTCAGATTTGGACTCAGGTCTTCCTGATTCAGGACTGGTGCTCTATTCACCGCACCTTGGAGCTGTCCCACCAGTGATCTCTTAATCGCTAAATCTAATGTCTTTTTTCTCAATTCTCACTCTTCTTGACCTCTCTGAAGCCTTTGAAAACTCTCTTGGGATAGTCTTTTCTCTCTGGGTTTTATTGAAACTGCTCTCTCTTGGTTCTCCTTCCATTTGTTTGACCCACCCCTGCTTGGTCTCCTTTGCTGGATTTTCCTCTGTGGTTGTCCCCCAGAGCCCTGTGCTGGGCTCTCTTCTCTTCTCCCCCTGTATTATGGCACTTGATTTTTCTTTTGGAGTTCAGTTATCATCTTTATGCAGATAATTCATATTTATCTCTCTACCTCTCTTCCCATTGACTCCCTATTGGACATTTAACCTGGATGTCTTGTAGATGTCTTAAACTCAACATGTTCACAACAGAACTCCCCTTCCCCAAAGCTGATGATCTTCCAAACTTCTCTCTTACCACTGAGAGCACCACCAACCACCTCATCATCCAAACTTGCAAAATTAATGTCATCCTTGAGTCTTTATTTGCTCTCATCCCATAAATCCAACCTTCATATACAACCTCTTCTTTCCAGGCACAAAGCCATCACCCTAGTACGGTGGTTCTCAACCTTCCTAATGCCACAACCCTTTGATACTCATATGTGGGCGTGTCTGCATGTGGGTGGACCCTCCTGGAGACGGATAGAGGAGCTCGGTGTCTCGGTTCCTAAGACCATAGGAAATATGTGTGAAAGGGTTGTTCGACTCCCAAAGGGGTTGCAACCCACAGGTTGAGAACTGCTGCCCTAGTATATCATTTCTGGACTGGTTTGTGTTCTGGCCTCAACTGTCTCCTCCATTCCAACGATCTACTCACCTGCCAAAGCGATTTTCCTCTGCTGTTTAATAAACTCCACTGGTGCTCTGTTTGTTGCCAGGATCAAATATAAAATCCTTTTTGGCTTTCAAACCATTTTGCAGCTTGGACCCTTCCTCCCTTTCCAGTCTTCTTAGACCTCATCGCCGTTCTCTGTACTCTATGATCCAGTATCACTGGCTTCTTTGCTGTTCCTCCCACATGGCATTCCATGCCCCCCAAGTCGTGCATTTCCACTGTCCATCCCTCATGGCTGAAATGATCTCCCTCTACATCGCCATCTTATGGCTTTCTTCAAGACCCCATTCAAATCCCATCTTCTGCGAGAAGAGCTTCCCATTTCCACTTGCCCCAATCTCCGCACCTGTAGGACCTTCCCGTAAGGTAACCTCCCATTTCTCCTTTGTGTATCTGCATGTGCATAGTTATTTGTGTGTTCTCTCCCACATTTGAATGTGAGATATTTGAGGGCGGGGACAATGTTTCTGCCTTTCTTTGAGTCCCCAGAACTTAGCGCAGTGCCTTACACATAGTAAGCATTTAACAATGCTTGTTGACTGACTGAGCTGGAGGAAGCTCCTGCAAGGGACTCTGAGCAAGTACTCGTACTCCAGTGAACAATGAGAGTTCTGTAGGATGGAGCCCAGGTGAAGAGGACATTGAATGCTAGGTGGAGGAGTTTAGGATTTGTGTTCAGGAGGCAATGGATGTCCATCGCAGGATTTTGAGTTAGGGGAGTTATAAGCTGAGAGTAATATTTTATAGGGCTGGTTGTTTAGGGAGAGAGCCGGAAGGCAAGGAGATGAGTCAGGAGGCTATGACAGTTGTCTCTATGTGAAGTGAGAAGAGTCTGAATGAGAGGGGTGGCAGGGGGAAGAGAAGGATGTTTTTGTCTTTAAGGAACAATTTGAAATTGATTTAAATCCATAAAATCTTTGACTCATAGCTCTGGAGACAGAAGAAACTTCAGAAACCAACTAACTTAAACCTTTCATTTTACAGAAGAGGGAAATAAAACTCAGAAAAACTAAGTGATTTGTCAAAAGTAAGATTACAGGATAAGAAGGTGGCACAGTGCACAGAGTGCCAGGTCTGGGGTCAGGAAGACTCATCTACATGAATTCAAATCCAGCCTCAGACACTTACTAGCTGTGTGACCCTGGGCAAGTCACTTTACCCTGTTTGCCTCAGTTTCCTCATATGTAAAATGACCTGGAGAAGAAAATGGCCAAACCACTCCAGTATCTCAACCTAAAAGAACCCAAATGGGGTCATGAAGTCAGATGAATGAAACAACTAAACAACAGTAACAACAAACCGCAGGAAGCCAGCTAGTTCACCCCTTTCGTTTTACAGAGAAGGAAACTGAGGCACACGCATGTTAAGTGATTTAGGGTCAGGTTTAAAGCTGGAAGGGGCTCAAAGACCCTCTAGTTCAGCTTTCCACCCTACTTTACAGATTAGGAAACTCACGCCCCAGGAGGTGAATTGACTGTCCCAAATCAAAGCCATCTTACCTGCACTGAGATTAACTTTGAGGATGCTGTCAGATGCTCTGTTGATTGGTGGATCCATCCCTAACTTGTTGGAGCAGATCAATATTCTCGCCCTCATTTATTACAGGCAGTTTCAATCACGTGGTCACCTGAACGTGTTTCTCTGCCCCGGCCGCTGTCTGTCCTCTGTCCCCTGCCTCGCTATAGCTTAGCTCTTGAGGGAGGGAGGAATTTCTTGCTATGTGATTCTCAGTTTTGGTGGACAGAGTGTGTGGCATCTCTCATCACAGAGGCTTTAGCTGGTCCTTATCTCTGCTAACACTGACATCCCTTGAGCCCACATGAACTCAGAGTGTTTTAAGTGGGAGAACTCCTGTGCTGCTGCAAGAGAAGCCATTGTCCCCTCATCTCTGGTGCTCGTTGCCCCTTCTCTCTGTCACATACGGTTGGGTGTGTGTTTGTTTTTTCTGCAGATGAGAGCGCTCACTCCCCTCCACATAGCAGTGTCCCTTCCTGAGGAGGCGGGCATCAAAATCACAGAGCTATTGCTTCATGCCATCACTGACCCGGATGTGAGGGCTGAAGACCAGAATGAGAGGTACAAGATACACAAGGTATTTTACTTTGACGACACAGGAGAGGGAAGGAATTAAGCATTCTGGTGAGCTGCGTTTGCTAAGTGCTTCCGCTGGGGCCAGGCATGTTGGGGATAAGAGGATGAAAACAGAACGTGTCACACAGGAAGGAGTCCCTTGCTGTGTGTGCCCCCTCCTCATTCCCCCACACCCATTTTACCAGTAAGGAAACTGAGGCCCAAGGGAGCTTCATGGAGTCACAGAATAATAGGTTCAGAGCTGGAGGGGCCCTGAGAGGCCAACAAGTCTACCCTACCTGCCCCCATTTCACAGAGAAGGAAACTGAGGCCCAAGAGTTGAAGTGGCTTGTCCAAGATCCTGAGATCATAGACTGGGATCTGGAAGCCATTTAATTCACTTTCTGCTGATGATTCAGATGAGGAAACTGAAACCCAGGACAGAGAAATGACTTGCCCAAGGTCACACAGGTGGTCCTTATTTTAAATATGCCATCCTACTTACAAGTCTGAAAAACAAACCAAGATACCTCTCTTAGATCACGTGGAGTATGGTGGAAAAAGGTCTAGTTCTACAACCACAGGACCTGTGTTCAAATCTTGCCCCTAACCATGGCTGCTTAGGTCACAGAACTAAGAACTGGTCATCTCATCCAGCCTCCTCATTTACAGACGAGGCCTAGAGCGTGAAGTGACTTGTCTAAGTTCCAGTGGGCAGTAAGTGGCAGACTTGGGCTTTGAAGTGAGGTTTACCCAGCTGAGAGCTAGAAACCACTGCCTTGTCTCTGATCAGACAGGCAGTCTATAGGCATCTGTGCATTTCATGTTTGACTTTCTCTTACCTCCTGCAGCACCTCTCTTGCCACTTTGGCTCTGTCCAGAACCCTGATCCATTTGTCTGATTTTGACACCTCATTCCTCTCCTTGTTTTTTCCATGACTTCCTTATTACCTTTCCCAATTCCATTCACAGTGAAGGGTTTGCCATAGCTCTGGGTGCATGGATCTTACCCTTACCACATTTTACCCAGAGAAAATGGGCCAGAAGGGTCGGTACCTCCTCTTTTGCTTTCAATAAATTCCCCATCTGCTGAGAAACTGACAGTTGGGGTAAGTGCTTGGTATTAAAACTGTAGCTACAGGGGGAAAGCATTGTGCTTGGGGACAAGGTGGCCAGCCTGCCCCAAGAAATGCTGGCTATGGGGCCTGGCTAGAGAGTGTCTGCAGAGTCAATGGGCATTTTCATGAGGATGCTTAAGGATTTGTCTGGCTAAGCTGGGGATCTTCCTGGGATTGTTGTTTAATCAATGCCATTCTTTGATTTTGTATAGCTCTGAGCTTGCCCTAGGAAGTTTTTTGTTATTTTGCCCTCTCTTAACAGAGAGGAATGGTGGCCAAGTGACTGGAGAACTAGCTCTGGTGCTCAAAAGACCTAGGTTCATATTCATCCTGGCTCTGTGAGCCTGGGAAAATCACTTGACCTCTTTAAATTTATGAGATGCCGAGAGGGGGCTGACTTGTGATGGTTCATTATGTCAGTGAAACAGCTACCCCTACCTTCTACTAACAATCTTTGGGCAGTAAGTCAAGACGGTGTATTATAGCACATTTCATGATGAAACCACCAACCAGCAGGGCTGTCAAAGATAGTAGGTATTCTGTTGTGGAGGTGCCAGCAGTTTAGCCTGGTAGCCAGCTGCCTACCATGAAGAGCACAGCTGATCTGGTGTGGAAAGAGCTATTGAGAATCAAGCCAGCAGATCTCTTCTTGGAACTCATAGAATTGCTGATTGAGAACTGGAGGGAAGCTCAGAGACCATTTAATCCAACCTTCTTATTTTTGCTGAGGGGATAACTGAGGCCAGTCTGATTTAAGTGGTTTGCCAAGCATCACACAGGTAGTAAATATATCAGATGTGGGATTTGAACCTCAGTCCTTTGACTCTCAAAGCTCTGGGTTCACATGGACCAGGTTTTAGAGGTCTGATCCCTGAGGTTTCAGTTTCTGTATTTGGCTCATTATTCCATTACGCTGAAGTAACACTCAAGGGAAATATTGAAAACAAAGCTTAGATATAAATGCATGTTTGGGGTTTTCTCCACAGTAGGTAAAAGACTCCCCAGATTCCCTCAGAGGTATTTATTTCAGTTATCAAAGAAAATATGTAAAACGCAAAAGACTCACAGGAATATATATGAACAAATACAGGAAACACAAACAGTTCAATAACCCAAGTGCATTCATTAGTCTTCTTGAAGATAAAGACACTTTGTGACCTTGTAGAGCAAACATCCCCCCATTCAGATTTGCCCTTGGACTTCAACAAAAGCATTATTGATTCATCATCTGTATGGCCTGTAAGTGTAATGTAATTTCCCTGCTTATCTCTTTTTGGTATGTTTTTATTTACTGAAGACTTATCTGAAACAACGAATGTTACTTCTGCTTTTTGAGTTTGTTTAAAGCATAATAGATTTTGCTTCAGCTCTTCTTTTAACACTCTGCAAATCATTGTGATTCAAATGTGTTTCTTTTAACCAATGTGTTGTTGAATTCTGTTTTCTTGTTTTTTTGTTTTGTTTTGTTTTTTGGATTCTGTTTTCTAATCCATTCTGTTATATTCTTCCATTTTATGGGTGAGTTTATCCCATTAACATTCAGGGTTATGATTATTAAATGTGTATTTCCCTCTATCCTATATCCTTATACATTTTCCTCTTTCTATTCTCACTGCCTCCTTTTACAAATAATGTGATAAAAGGGAGTAATTTGCCTGTAACTTGTAATCTATAAATGAAATGATATATTTCTTCCCTATTGCAGATTTTCTCTTCCTCTTGTTCCATCTTGATCTTTCTTCTTTTCTTCTTAATCTTTCCTTCATGTTTCTCTCTCCAGCATTTGATTCTGTTTTGCTTTTGATTATTACTATACCTATCCTACCTTCTCTCTCAGACATCTTTCTCTTCCTTGCTTGTCCCTTCCCCCCATTTCCATTTTGAGCTTAATATATTCATATACTGAAATCTCTCTCTCTCTCTTTCTCTCTCTCTCTCTTTCTGTCTCTCTCCCCCCACCTTTCCTCCCTCCCTCCCTCTCCTTCTGTCTTTCTCTCTTCGTCTCTCTTCTTCCCCCCCCCCACTTTCTCTTTCTCTCTCCCCAGAACCAAAGCAGTATCACAAAGAGTTGGCAAGGTCCAGATCTGCTGGTCCCTCATAGCATGATCTTGTTCTTTTAGCATCAGGTCAAGATTTTTGGTATCCTTTTCTTCGTTTGAGAAGGTAACCATTAAGGAAATTTTTCCCTTTGAGATGCCAGTGTCTGACTCTCAAATTCATAATTCCATGACTTGAAATGTCCACTCTCAGGATTGCTAGTCTCTGACCTGTGCTTAGAAAAGGAAATTTCAAAGAGATTGTGAACCGAGACAGTGGTAGAGGAAGAGCCCATTAGAATCTACAGACAGGGTGATCGGGGTTTTTGGATATATTCCTTCATTTCCATTTGAGTGTATCCTATTGGTCACCCTGCTTGCTGAGAACACTAGTAGAGTTGGGGTTATGTTGGGGGGAAGGAGGATTGTGGAATCTGTATCTCTAAGTATCTAACTGTGGACTTGCTTCATTGCCCCAAATATGAATATGCTCCTATCTGAGGGAGTGATCAGACAATTTCTTTGTCTTACTGCTGTGTGTGTGTGGGGGGGTGGTGGTGGTAGTGGTGGTGGTGGTGGTGGGGAGAGACAGACAGATAGACAGAGACAGACACAGAGACAGAGACAGAGACAGAGTTTTAATGAATTTCCTTTTGTCCTTCCCCATTTGGGAGGGCTGCTCCTTTATAAAAAACATTTGCTTAGAATATAACGACAATCAGCTTATCTTTATCTGAAGACAGAACCCATTATAAAAATTATAGACAGCAAATAGAAAAAGATTTAAAGAGAGAAGGAAACTCATGAAGGTAAGTAAGCAATGTTGGTTCACCAAGCAGTATTGAGCCAGGGGAGAAGTAGAGAGTGGAAAAACTCACCCCAAGTCCCAGTAGTGGAAACTGTCATGGAAACACAGAATTCCACCCAGGCAGATTCCTCTGGATCAGTGAGCGAGAGAAGGCTCTAACGGCTTATGGTATCTTAGGGTAGTAGGCTCTTCAGTGGCAATGTCAGTCACTGGTAAAATGTCACTCCCAACCCTGAGAGAAGTCTCAGCAAAGCTCCAGATTTTCAGGACCCTTTCCTTCTCCCACAGCTTCTGCTTAGTCCCTCCTTCAAGCTGGGAAAAGCTACACGTGGAACAAGTTCCCTCCCCTGCACCCTTCACAATCTCATTGCCCACAAGGAGCTTCAGACTCACAGGATTAACACTGAAATGGACCTTTCAGATATAATCTAACCCCTTCATCTGACTGATGAAGAGATGGAGTCCTACAAGGGTGAAGTGACCCTCTCAGTATACTAATTACTGCTGGAGGGGAGCCATGAACCCAGGTCCCTCAGCTCCAAATCCAGTGTTTTTTTCCCAGCACCTCATATGGTGTTCCCTTTCATGCCTTAGAGAATCTCTCTGAAGGTAGAGGCCTTGATCAATGAGCTTTCAAATTCCCTTCCAAATCATAATTCTATTAAAAAGGACTTGATCACATGAAATCTTACCTTAGCTAAGATCATAGATAATAGTTATCCTTAATGTTAAGTAAAAAAAAATACTCCAGGTTAGCATTCTGCCTGTTTAATATTTAAGCTGGATTTTTGTGGGGTTGATCTTAACATTTATTTAAGAGCGAGGAAGATGAATTTTATTCATTAGAAGTACCTCAGGATACTTTTGCATATGGATCTCACCAGCTGCCAAACTTTTAAGAGTGAAGCTTTAAATATTCTTTAACCTTTAGAAGGAAAGCTCTGTTAAGCAATTTTGAAAAATAAATCACATTTATATAAATAATTTTATTAGCCATCAATAAAATTTGGGGTGGATATTTCTGGAGTACGTTGTGAATTATCTCCATTACTTATTTTCTAATTATACCTAGTAGTTGAAAAGCTTTTGAAGTCTACTTTTGGTTCCCAGCTCCCTGAGGATTTGACAGATTATAAATTGTGATGAACGGGTTTTTTTAAGGGCCAGCCTATTCAGTGAAAAAGATCATTCCAGTGAATTGTCCTTTGTTCTTGAAGAGGACCAACTAGGCAGTGTGGCACAGCTGGACTCTAGGCTTGCCACTTAGAGGAACTGGATTCATATCCTTCCTCTCATCTTGGCTGCTTGCCACCCGTATGACCATTGGCAAATCACTTGACCTCTGCAGGGCTCAGTTTCCTCATCTGTAAAATGAAGTTAGACTAGATGGTTACCGAGGTTCCTTGTAGCGTTGATCTATGATTCTAAGAGTTGTAGGATTGATTAAAATGTTCAATTTTCAACTATTATCTTGGGATCTTTCAGACAGTAATATTAGTTTTTCCATAAAAAATTCTAAACAAAATGAAATATCTTACACTATAAACACCACTGATGAAGTGGAATGATTATGGAATTAAATGTATTTAGTGAGGAAACCCCATTGGCCAATGTCTAGACGAGCAAAATGAGCCGGAGTTGAGCAATTATGCTATTTAGTGAATTTAGCCACGGCAACAAGCCAGTGTGGATTATTCTGCTTCCCAGCTTCCCTTCTCCAGTAGCACTGGGCTCCTAAATTAGCTGGCATATCTAATTTCCCTGTAGATGCTGTGACCGGGGACCAATGGGACTGGTATTTCATATAAACAATGAGTGAATTCATTCATTTTCCTTCCTTTTAACTTCACATTTAAAACCTCTGTGTTTAAGTAATGGATCAGGCCTTCACCAGAGAGACAGTAAGGTAGAGGGGAAAGATACTCTTGGCCCAGTGGACCAGGGTTCACTCACTATTTGGGTGACCTTGGATAAGTCTCTTGACTTCTCTGAGCTTTAGCTCCTCAAGGGTGAAATAAGAGGGCAGGACTAGATGGAGTAGAACCAGAGTTGGAGTTAGACCCTTTCCACAGGGCCTCAGTTCCCACCTCCACCCTGTAAAATGAGGGGGTTGGAGTAGAAGGTCTTTGAAGTCCTTTTCAGCACTACAGCTAGGGATCCAGTGATTTTTATGTTGCTCTGTGGAGGCCAAGCTTGACTCTCCTTTCTGCAGCCACTTGTGAAATCAAAACCCAATTTATTACTCATTTGTAATACTTTGGGGCCTTGTATTCTCTGTCAGCTAAATTGACAATTAGTGTATTTGTTGGAAGTCCCAATAATTAATTAATTTGCTTTTGTTCTTTCCTTCAGGGGGGAAAGATCACTGTTCTTTGACTTTCATAAACAAGGCTGCTATGTCAAGGCCATTGTCTGTATATCTGTGTGTGCACTCTGTGTGTGTGTGTGTGTGTGTGTGTGTGTGTGTGTGTGTGTGTGTGTAGGATGTTGGTGGGGTAGGGGGGTGTTTGGGAGGGAAAGGTGAGGGAATGGTGATAGCCAAGTGCATTCTGAGAATTCAAGTTTCAATTGACTGGAATTTCCAGAAGAGACAATTTGGGCAATTGGTTGCTAGCAAGATTGTTCAGGGAAATTCCACAAACATCTGTTAAATTCCTAGTAGGTGGCAGGCAGTGTATTGGAACTGGGTATACAAACACAAGAATAAAGCATCCATGCTCTCAAAGAACTTACCTTCTATTGGGGGAGATGACATGTAGTAAAGACGTTTATATAAAATATGTGCAAATATTTTCTTAGTGGGTGAGGATAGTAAGAGCTGGGGGAAGGGTGGGAGGTCTGGAAGGGCTTCCTGGAGTAGGTGGTGCTTGAGGGGAGGTATGAAAGAAACAAAGAGATTCTGAGAGGTGGAGGTGGCGGGGGGGGACGGCATTCCAAAAGGGGCGAAAGCCAGCACAAGGTTACAGAGATGGGAGGGAACAGCAAGGGCAGTTTGACTGGATGGGTTAGGAAGACAGGATGGAGTAGAACCAGGCTGTGAAAGACATTTTCAAAAGCAGCATTAGAAATCTGTGAAATTTGGTGGTGGGATAGCATCCTTAAGTCATTTGACCTCCAGTTATCATTCCATAGGCAGTTAGTTATTGCTGAGCATAAGTAGGGATGGAAGAATTGACTCTGAGTAGTCCAGGTTGGGTGTTGCGGAAAGCTTTGGGCAAGCATTGATTGAATGCTGAGTGTAGCTGCAGGCACAACCCTAATTTGATTTCTCTATTCAAATGCAGTTTGACACTTTAGTGTCAAGCATGAAACTCAATAATGAGCCTGGACCACCATCGACCTATTACACCCCTTCTAAGCTGCATCCTGAAGAAGGTGGGAGAAGCCCCTTACATGTTGTGTGTGAGAGAGAAGATAACTTCAAGGTAAAGAGGAAACCTTAATGAGCCCCATGATCACACTGTACAGATTTTCTTTTTCTCCATAAATTAACTTGGAATTATGGACCCTTAGAGTTGGAAGGATCTTAACGGCCATCTTGTATAATACCCTCCCAAGCCATGCTGAAAAGCCCCTGGGAACCAGCACATCCCTTCCTTGCTCCAGCCATGGTCTTTTAGCTTCCAGCTTTTTCTCTGAACACTTTAGTGACCTTACAGGAAAAACCCTCTTACCTGATGAAACTCTGGTCCCCTTGATGACAAGAAGGGACCATAGCTCTGGAGCTCTAGAGGATGCTAGAGGTCATCTAGGTCGATCTCCTCATTTTACAGGTGAGGAAACTGAGGCAGGGAAGGGGAAATAGCTTGTTGAAGGTTATGGAGATACTGAATGGCCAAATGGGGACTCAGGTCTGGATCCTCTGACTCCAGATTTCTGCAGTGCCATGCTATCTCCCATGAGAATATTGTTAGGACCTATTTGAAGGAAGGAGGGAGGGAAAGAGGGATGGAGAAGGTGAAGGAGAAGGAAGGAAGAAGGGAAGAGAGGGAAGGAAGTAAGAAGGGAGGGAGGAAGGAAGGAAGGGAACATTTATTAAGCTTCTACTATGGGCCAGGCATTCTTAAGTGCTTTACAAACATCTCATTTGATACAACAACCATGGAAGGTAGGTGCTGTTATTATCTCTGTTTTATAGTTGAGGATACTCAAGGCATATTTGGGTAAAGTGACTTACCTTGGGTCACACAGCTAGTAAATGTCTGTGATGGGGGGGGTGTGTTTCAGGAATCCAGGAACCCCAATAACCAGAGTCCCTTGGTGGGCAGTCTGGAATGAATTCACAGGCTCAAACATTCTGAATCAAGTTGGTAAAAGTTTATTGTTATGCTATACAATGGGCAGGAGGTCTTAGGGAACATGCAACTTTAAAGGCGGTAGAGTTAAAGTTTTTATAATCAATAGTATAACCCAGTGGTTCTCAACCTGTGGGTTATGTTCAATTTAAATACATCCTGCATATCAGATATTTATATTACTATTCATAACAGTAGCAAAATTGTAGTTATGAAGTAGCAATGAAAATAATTTTATGGTTAGGGGTCACCACAACATGAGGAACTATATTAAAGGGTCTCGGCATTAGGAAGGTTGAGAACCACTGGTATAACCTGTGCCGATTATGCTAACTAGGTGAGTAAGGGTGGGATTAGGAGGAGTTAAGGAGTGGTCAGTGCGTAAAGGAACATGCACTTTCAACATCTACTGTGCAGGCATATTGCCCATAATTCACTGGGAAATAGTCCAAGGAGGGGCTGCATGGAGGTGTGGTTTTAGGCTTGAAATGTCACTCAGCCTGCGGTCAGGGTTGACTGAGAAGTGCCTAGTCTGTCACCCATCAACATTGTGTTTGACAAGATGGATGTTGGGAACCTAGGCTAATGAGAAATTCAGAATGTGTATAATTGGCTAGGGACTTACTCATAGATAGTCCAGTGAAGGATTCATAGGTGCAGCTGTTTAGTGTACTAAGGGGAGATAAACAGTTCATGAATGGTTGCTAGGCAGAATGTTAGCAGGAGGAAGGGGCAGAGATAATGCTCTGAGGCTGGAGAGATTTGAGGCTAAGGAGAAATGTGATTTTGCAGACTGATGTGATTTTACAAACTGGGGTTCAAGCACAGGCACCCAAGCACCCCATCATTTGAATGTGGATTTGAATTCAGGTCTTCCTAACTCCAGGTCTAGCATGGAAAAAGTGGTGAGGGTTAAAAACAGTGGCCAGCACTTCATGTTGTCTCTTTCATTATTCTCCTCCATGGGGATGGGGAATGGGGGTACGGGTGCAGTGAATTTTGTCTTTTTATCCTATTTCTATGAAATGGAATTTTAGGAGCAGGTTGGCTGGTCATACTCTCATGTGTCCAGGGAGAGAGAATGTAGACAGACAATGGCTAGACACGAAGGAAATCAAAGCATATCCTCAGAAGTGACTAAATTAGGTAATCTTCAGAATTCAAAATTTAAAAGATCGTGATAAAGCAAGAGATGAGTGAGAAGACAGTCTAGTCTGTCTTACAGCATGACTGGCCACCTTTCTGAGACAGGCCATCCCTGACTGAGTCAGTCCTTCATGGCCAGGCATGGTGGGAGTTCCATGAGGAAGAGAGAGGGCGGGGATAGAAGAGAAATTCCCAAGTTCCTCTCCTTTCACTCTCTGGGACCAATGGCAAAGAATGTATGTGCATTTATTTTTCTCTCGTCAGCACCTAGCACAATGTATCCAATGGGTGCTTACTAATTGAATGTTGAATTGAATACTGGGCCTCTCCACACTAGGTTGGGAAAATGAATTATACCTCTAAAAAGGATGAATGCTTTCATTGTGAAAATAGCAAATTAATCAGTCAGCAAATATTTTTACCTAGCTCTTTCTTTTTTAAACAAGCATTTATTAACCACCTACTATGGGCAAGGTACTGTGCCAAGTACTGAGGACACAAAAAAGGCAAAACAAAAAAAGACAGATGGTCCCTGCCCTCAAGGTGCTTACATTCTAGTTGGGGAGACAGCATGTAAATAGGTCATACAAGATAAATACAGAGTTGATGGAAGTTCATCTTAGAGGGGAGATTTCTAGCAGAGTTTTGCAGCTAAGGAAAGACCACCCATGGCAAGTGGGGTTAGATATGAGTCTGGAAGGAAGCCCAGAAGTGAAAAGGCAGAGCATTCTGGGAAATGGGGTAGCAGTTGTAAAGGCAAGGAGATGGGAGTGGGCCTGTCATGTGAGGAAGAGCAAAGAGATGGAAAAGTCACAGGGTATAAGAAGGTTAGAGGGAGAAAGTATGTCAGAGAGGAAAGAGGGGAAGTCGTACCACTGGAGACCCGGCTGGGGTAGACCAATGTCCATCAACAAAACAAAACAATCAAGCCCCATTCTGTAGCACTGGCTGATGTCTGAGGTATAACTGCTCACATTGAAAATTTAACTACAGCACAAGCCTGGTTTCATCCTTCAAAAAGTGGAGGAACCAAGAAGGGAAATTCTAGTCTCTGATCTGATTCTTACAAACAGAAAGAAGTGGGTTTCTGGGTTGGAAAATGATGAGAATCAAGGGAGGAAGTGACCATTTCATGGTGGAAAAGAAGAGAGCCAAATCTGGCATGAATATTAGATTTGGTGAGGACAGATTTTATAGGGTTCAGTGAAAATATAGATAGGATTCTAAGGCTAAAATTCTAATGGGACGGTCATCCAAAGAGAGAAGGGAAGATCTCAGGAATGAAATTCTGAATACACAAAAGGAATTTCGACGAGCAAGAAGAGGGGGTGCCATCAGAAAAGATTGATGTGGATACCTTGAGAACTTAGTGACCAACTTAGATGAAAGAAAAAGACAAATGTCCAATAAGAGAGGGCCAAGGACAGGTCATGGAGTTTGAACAATGTCAAGATTGCTGAAGCTCAGAAGGACCTGAGGCTAACAAGGAAGGACAAGGACGACAGGGGTGTTTTCTAAAAGCCATGTTGGCGAAAAGAGGAGAAGGCAAACTCAGTGCTAATGGGTTAATGGGAACCTCTGATGGAGAGATGGCAGGGTCACTCAATCCTTATCGTTCTGATTTCTCAGCCAAGGACAATGATCTCTGGCCTGGGAAGGATGGGACAGCAATGGCTACTGGACAGTTGATACTCTAGACCAGCGGTTCTCAACCTGTGGGTCTGACCCCTTTGGGGGTTGAACAACCCTTTCACACGGGTCACGGGTCGCCTAAGACCATTGGAAAACACATATTTCCGATGGTTTTAGGAACTGAGACACTGTGCTCCTCTATCCGTCTCCAGGAGGGTCTGCCCACATGCAGATAAGCCCACATACTAGTATTAAAGGGTTGCGGCATTAGGAAGGTTGAGAACCACTGCTCTAGACAATGGGGAGCTAGTAAGAGGACCCCAAGCTGTCCTTGCTAAATTCAGGCCACCACCCCCAGGTGAACTATATTCTTAGGTATTAAAAGACCTAGCAGATATGATTGCCAGGCAACCTTCAGCAAACGTTCAAAAGTCTGAGAACAGGAGAAACAGTGTATGTGATGAACAAGGCAAAATTATACCAGTTTGTTTTTTTTTTAAAGAAAAAAGGGGAGTGGAGTCTATAAACTCCACTTGGTTAAGTCTTAATTAGAATTAACGGTAGCTGTAGAATTACAGACTGTAGCATAGAAAAAACATTCTATGAGGAAATTTGTATAAAATGATAGGAAACATTTCCTAATCTAGGCTATCCCAAAGTGGAAAGGGCTGCCTTGGGAGGCGGTGACTAGCCACTCAAGATCTTTGTGTACAAACCAGATGATTCTTTTTCAAGGAATCTTGTTGAGGAATGAGTTGAACTTAGTGACCTCTGAGGTCTCTTCCCATTCAGAGTTTCTGTGATTCCATGAGAAGGGAATGTGGTCTAGTAGACATAGCTTTGGACTTGGAGTCAGAAAGTTGTTGTCATTTCAGTCACGTCCAGCTCTTCATGGCCATATTTGGGGTGTTCTTGGCAGAGATGCTGGAGTGGTTTGCCTTTGCTTTTTCCAGCTCATTTTACAGAGAAGGAAACTAAGGCAGACAAGGTGAAGTGACTTGCTTAGGGTCACACTACTAGTAAGTGTCTGAGGCCAGATTGGCACTCATGAGGATGAGTCTTCCTGACTTCAGGTCTGGAATCCGTTCTGTCCACTGCACCACCGTCCTGCCTGGGAGTCACAAAGACCAGAGTTCAAATCCTATTTACTCCCTGGGTGAGTTGCATAACCTTCCTGGGCCTCAGTTTCTGCATCTGTAAAATGGGGGGAGGTTGAATTTGATGGTCCTCAAGGACCCCTTCTAGCTCTAAATCTCTGAGTCTGTGATCCTCTGATCTTCACGGAAAAAGAGGGTTGAATGGAGAAACGCAATCATCCTGTTTCTTAGGAGTTGTTTGAGAATCTCCTTTTTGATGTCCTTCTTTTCCTTCTCTGTCGGGCACAAGGTCCTTCTGTTGTTCTGAGGGAGCACTTTCCCGATCGTGGGACTTCAGCTTCTCATACTTTCATCATGGCGACCCTCCTGGCTTACGTTTTGCTTTGGGGGGACCATTCCAGGTCCAGCCAACTCATGTGAGATTTAGAGGTTTTCAGAATTCCCCTTCCTGGGGATCCCTCCTTGTTGTTTGTTTGTTTGCTTTTTTTGGTGAATGAAAGCCTGAGGGCCCCAATACTGCAAGCTGCAGGCACCTTTGGCTTCCCCCCAAACACACTTCAGGTTGTAGCCTTTGCTGCTCACACGCCCTCCTGCCCCTGTCCTGGGAAGGACGTATGCTTTGCCATCGCCGCCAAACGGTCATTGTTAAGTACCTGCTCCTCACAGTTCAGTAATTTGAGGGAGATGAATTTATGTTTTGATTAATGTGTCAAAACTAAAGGCAAATACACTTTATTTCATTGACAACATTTCTGTAAGCTCTTATCTCACTTTGTCTTTTTCTCCATCCAGAATGCCCGGGACATCATACGTCTCCTGCTAATTCATAAAGCGAGTCCCAATACCTTGTGGAGTGGTCATTCTCCACTCTCCCTGTCCATTGCCAGTGGGAATGATCTGGTAAGCATCTCCAGCCTCTCTTGTGAGTGCCTTGTCCTTTGTTTACACATATTGGTTTCTGCACCGACAGACAAAGTTGTGGCTTCGTTTGGTGCTGGGGAGAATGTGGATTACTTTATGGTGGAGGTATAATCCCAGTGTTGTAAAAAGAGCTGCTTTTTGGGGTCAGATGGTCTCCCCAGAAGGGGCTGGGTATGTTCTGCAGGTTGGGAATCTCTGGGAAGGTGTCTGTAGTTTGGAACCTAAAGCCGGGAAGACCTTGGAGGCAGCCAGTCTAGTCCTCCCAGCTTTGAGATGAGGAGCCTGAGGCCCCCAAAGCCAAAGTGACTCCCTCAGGGACAGGCAGTTAGTGTCAGAAATGGCATTGGAGCTGGGTTCTCTAACAGCAGGTCAGCGGAGCCTTGCAAGTGTCCCAGCCTGGCTCTGTGTAGCTGACCCGGCCCATGGCTCCTCCTCTGTCTTACTCTTCCCCTCCTTCCTGGAGCAGCACCATCTCTCAGATTGGAATTGTTCTTACAGTACCTTTTCTTCTCACAGTGGCTTTCTGGGGATGCACATTGACTTTTCAGGGGTCAGAAGTTTGGCATGTGCTTTGGATTCTTCCCATCATAGCAATTTCTTTTTTTAAAAATGAGATAATATGTAAACACACACACAGATGCACACGCACACATACACACATACACACACATACACACACACACACACGTGCACAACTTCATAAACCTTTAAGCACCATATAAAGGTTAGCTTTTATTTATCCATCAGACCCAGAACAAAAGATCTGCTGTTGTCTTTAACATGATAGTAGCCAGGTAGATCTATTCATTTCCTCTTTTAAATCTTCCCTTTCTCCCTCATATATGTCCCCTTCTCTCTCCATACTTCTAGCCTCAATCCCTATTTCATGTCTTCATCACCCTTCTCCTGGTCTATTATAAAATAGCCTCCTGACTAGTTTCCTTAATTCACATTTCTGCCCCCTCTGAGACATGCTCCTTTCGGCTGCCATAGAGAGTTTTCTAAAGCGTAGGTCTGAGGGTAGCCCCTGTTTACTGAATTCCTTGGCTCCCTATTGCCTCCAGGGGCAAGTAGAATTCTCTTGAAGCACCTCACAGTTCGGTCCTTTCCCACCTTTCAGATCTTCTTATATCTGACTCCTCTCCACCCCTTGGAGCTTCAGCAGCCGTGGCTTATTCAGGCACAGTCTGCTGCCTCTTAGCTCTGTGCCTTCCCACTGCCTGGCTTGGGCCTGGATCACCCTCTCACCTGAGGTACCTCTGGCTCGGATCCTTCCTTCAGCAGGAGCCTTGTCCCCATAGCTGTTAGTGCCCTCCCTCCATTGTCCTCTCTTTACTCAGTCTGTCCTGTATCTTGTAGATTCCTGAGTATCCCCAGTAGAATGTTCGCTTCTTGAGGGCAGGTACAGTTTTTGCCTTTCTTTGTGTCCCTAGCCCTTAGCACAGGGATCCACACACAGGAAATGTTTAATTAGGGCTTGCTGACTGACTTGATTTTCTCTGACCCTTTTGGGTCCTGCCTTCCTGAAGTCTAAGGTGCTTTTCTTAATGAGCTCAGCATTCTTTTCCGAGTCTATTATGTATTCTGAGATACCGTGCTCATTTCTCCTTAGCCAGTCTGTTCTTCTTTGTTGCTTAGAATAAAGTACAAATGATTAATTCATTATTATTGCTGGCACTGTTTTCTAGGCCTGTTGAGTGATAAGGAAGCTAAGAGAAGGGGACTAAGAGCTTTGTTTGGGACGCTAGACACTGTAGGTGTCCTCAGTGGGAGAAATAGACAACCCATGCTTCTCAGGAGTAAAGATTTTGGGAAACTTTATACCATATGGGACAACAGGGGTTTTGGAGGGGAATAAATGAATGGGCAGCTAGCTAGGTGGGTAGAATGCTAGGCCTGGAGTCTGGAAGATTCCTCTTCCTGAGTTCAAATTCTGGGTTCAAACACTTTCTAGCTGCATGACCCAGGGCAAGTCACTTTACCCTACTTGCCTCAGTTTCCTCACTTGTAAAATGAGCTAGAGGAAGAAATGGCAAAGGACTTCAGGATCTCTGCCAAAAACACTACAAATGGGGTCACAAAGAATCAGACACAACTGAACTGACTGAACAACAGTAACAGCCAGATGAACAGAAGATTGTCAGAGAAGATGGTCCCAGGTCCTCTTACTGTATAGGGAAGTCTAGTGGATGCCTAGTATTAAAATGGTAGAGAGTCGATTGTGTATGCAGTGTTAAAATAAAAAAAAAATTCATATCATACCATGGAACTAGACCTGGGAGGAATCTTAGAGGGCATCTGTACCCCTTTCCATTCCCCTTTATTTTACAGATGGGGAAACTGAGGCCCAGAGAGATGCAGTAGCTACTCTGGTAGCTGGGACTCAAACCCAAGGACCCTACTTCCAAATCTAGCATGCTTCCCAGCAGGCGTTATGATTTCCCTTAACTAAAGTGAATCCATGCTAAAATCATATGTGATAAGATTTTATGTGATACACTTGAAGTTGACAGAGTTGTTTATTTGGGTTAATTCATGACAAAAAGTGACAAAAAATGTAAAACAGTGCCGGAGGGGTTGCGGAAGGACAGCACACTAATACCCTTTTGGGAGACAGAGTGTGAACAGGACCAAACATTCTGGAAAGCAATTGGGAATTAGGCTAAAAAGGGACAAAGCAGTTATCGACAAAAAGGAAGGTTCCATATACACCAAGATATTTAGAGTAGTAGCAAAGACCTGGAAACAAAGTAGGTGCTGCTCAATTGGGGGATGATTCAACCTATTATTGTACACAAATGTAAAATGTGTTCGAATACATTTTTAGATCTTCAGTGTGATATGTAGTTTTAGCTAGCAGGTGAAAGGGGTGACTAGGTGGCATAGTGGATAGATCGAGGGACCTGAAGTCAAGGAGACTTATCTTTCTGAGTCCAAATCTGGCCTCAGATACTTACTAGCTGTGTGACCCTGGGGAAGTCACTTAACCCTGTTTGCCTCAGTTTCCTCATCTGTCAAGTGAGCTGGAGAAGAAATGCCAACCACTCCAGTATCTCTGCCCAGAAGACTCCAAATGGGATCACGGAGAGTCAGACGTGACTAAACAACAATAACATGTTTATTATTTTTGTAAAGTGTGTTGAACTTAATTGACTTCGCTCAATGTATATTCAGTGCTTGTTTTTTTTTGCAGGCAGTGCAAGAACTTCTCCTTTGGGGTGCAGATCCAAATCTAAGCTTAACTAAAGGGGTAGGCAGTGCTCTTTGTGCTGTGGCCAACCTAGCATTTGAGCAAAAAAGATCCCTGGATGGTAAAATCGCTTTGGTAAGCTCTTTGTGCGGCTGTGCCTTTTGTGATTTATGGAATGGGAAAACTCATTTTTGTTCTTTAGCGATTCCTTGTGGCAATTAAAGCAATTCTTCATTTTTATCTGTTTTGGGTTCCATGTTGGGATCTGTGTCAGCTCCTTATTTTTTTCCATGATGAAACTGTGAAAGGAGATGAATTTGTTTGTCTTTTCTGTCATTTTTATGCTCTTTAAAAAAAATGTAAGGAAGACTATTTCATCAGAAATCACATTAAATGTGATTCTCTGAGGAGCTGAGAGGACTGATCTGACAGCAGAAGAGCAAACATTTATACATGAGTAGCTGGGGCATGAACAGCCAACAACATGACAAAAAAAAAAGGAAGAAAGAAAAGAAAGGATGCTGGGAAATCATAATGACTGAGCTTGAGCCTGAAGAAGATCGGGGAGAAGACAACCAGCCCCTTGTGTTTTTCCCCCCTCCCTATTCTCTCAAATCATCCCTTAGAGCAAAGAATAAAAAAGAGGGAAAACCGGTTCAGAAAGAACCAAACACATGAAACCATCTGACATTATATAGGGTATCGCCAGAGTCTTTTCTGGAAGGGGTCGGGGTGAGAGACATATTGTGAAACATACCGTGCGCAGACAAGATTCCAGTACAATTTTTGAGCACCTACTTTGTGCTTAGAAGCAGAGCATAGAAAAAAAGGCCCAGATAAGCCAAGCCAATGAGTCTTTACTGAGCATCTACTGTGTGCCAGGCTCTTTGTGAAGTGCTGGAAACGCCCTGCAGGAAACACCCTGCTCTATGTTCTCAAGGAGCTCACATTTTAGTTTAGGTATTTTTTTTCTTTTTGGACCGGCCCTGTGATTGCATCTTGCTGGAAATGAAGAAATTCTCCCTACCAATGTAGACGAGTACCAAATCTGCAATTTACATAGGCTTAGAGAGTTGTTTGGGACATTGAGAGGTTAAGTGACTTGCCCTGGGTCATAGAACCAGGGTGTGTCAAAGTAGGTCTTGGACCTGGGACTTGGTAACTTAGAGGCCAGCTCTGTCTCCATCATCCCCCCACCATTGTTTGATGTGCCCGTGACTTTTTGAGGCGCTGTAAAGAAACTCGGCTGCTATGCCATCTTTGGGCTTACATGCCTGAAGAATTCTAATCACTATGTATTTCCATTTTTTCCTGCAACATATCTAAGCATCTCTTCCGGTATATGCAGATAACAGCCTTTCCAGTGAAGAGCAGGTTCACTATAATTAAAAGGGAGACTGCTGGTTTGAAATAATGATCGTCGTCTGAGAATAGCCACCGCGATAATGGTGATACCTCCGGACTGGCAGGACCCATTGCTGCCCTTGTATAACCAATTCAGGGTACAGCTTCCCTGAGGAGTATTGGCACAGAAGTCAGTGGAAGGAATATTGCTTCTTGAATCCTTCCTATGCTTTCTACCTTTGTGAGCTTGAGACATGATTAACCTCCTTTGACCTCAGTTTCTTATCTGTTAGTAGGCAGCCAAGGATAGATGGGAATAGAATGTGAGAAGGGAGTTGGGGAAACCTGAGTTCAAATCCTCCCTCTGTCACGTACTAGCTATGGGACCCTGTGTAAGGATGTGTCTTAATCCCCCGTAGCCTTGGGTTCCGCATCTATAGAATAAGGATACTAGTACCCAGCTCACAAGATTGTTGCAAGCATCACGTGAGATAGCACAGAATGAGTAAAGCCTTTGCAAGATCAAAGCTAGCTGTTATTATTAAGCAAGGAGTTGGACAAGATGGTCCTTGAGGTCCCTTCCACTTCCAGAGCTAGGCTCCTCTGCAAGGGAGAGGGAGTCATGAATGTGTCCAGGTGTCACGGCTTCCACTAGCTTGTCTATTCTTTGGTTGGACATTAGCCAAAGGAGCAAATGCTGTGAAGTTACTTGGCTTCCTCCCGTTTTCTGTTGCTGGCCAACCCACCCCATGTTTGACCTTTGTCTTATTTCCTTTCGATGGTAATTCCAAGAATCCCAAGTGGCTTCATTATTATCATCATCGGTTAAATTTTCATTGATCATCTTTTGTTTTTACATTCTCTACAATTCCTAGAGGATCCCTCCCCCTATTTCTCTCTTAGGAACCGCCCATTAGAACAAAGATTCAGAACAGGGGACGGAGGGGAACAAACAGTTCAGAAACTAATCATCATGTGGAAAAAGGCTGACATTTGCAGTGCTCCACACCCATAGTCCCCCATGTCAGCAGAGAAAGGGCGAAAGTGGCTTCATTATAGCCTCTAGGGGTCTTGCTTTGTTTGATGAAGACTTTGTCCTTTGCAGATCGACAGACTCATTCAGTTTGGGGCTGATATCCTGGTTCCAATTAAACTGACCCAAGGAGAAAAATCAGCTGTGGGAACCGCTGTGGATTACGCGTATTTCAAATTCTTCCAGGTATGGCCTTGAATCCCAAGCTGCCCAACTTTCGGGAAAGGCGGTGCCAGCCTGGTTGGTATGGTACGCTTAAGGTTCCCTTTGTCATCTTCCAGTTCATTTTTCTTTCAGCAGATTTGGGGTGAGAGAATAAACACTACCCAGGTGGTCTGGCCAAAGTGCCGGGTCTTATGCTCCTTTGTCTAGATTTGGAAAGGTGGCGGTTCAGCCTGGGCACGCTCTACGTTTCTAATTGGTTTTGATCTTGGGGTGCTAATGACTGTAGAGTAATGACTTGTTGTGTGCTGCAGGATAGGAGGATAGCACACACTCCTTTACACTCACTGACGATGGCTGAGCGAGAAACGCTGATGTTGCGTAAAAAATTCTTAGAACAGTTGGGCATTCGGCTCCGCAAAGCTGTCCTGGAGAAAGAGGACCAGTGGGATCGGAAGCTGCTGCTGCTGTCCAAGAAAGGTGAGTAAAAACTGAACTGGGCGTCCAGAGTGACTGTAGCTGTGTCCTAGGGAACCATATTGGGAAGAATAATCAGCCCTGAGAGACTATGTGATAACAGCCGGATTAGGAGCCGGGAATATCTGGGTTCGAGTCTTTAACACATACTGGCTGTGTGCAAGACACTTGGCCATTCTGTACTTTTGGCGAGAGGTTTCAAACTCACAGCTGGGAGGGTGGGCAGGAAGCATTTTCAGATGTAATTAGGGAAATATAAATATATATACCATGGAACATAGATGATGTTAATTTGAGGTTTTCTAAGTCAATACGCCATCTCGCAGAAATCATCACATAAGGTATTTGCCCTCATTGCTATCTGAGTTGGACATTGTGCTCCAGGCAACTCGGTAAGATTATAAATTGATGAGAGAAGGTGCCCTTCATTGGGGGAAGGAATTTCCTTATCCAGAGAGTTCTCTGTGCCCATGAAATCGTGGACTCCCTTGTCTTCATCCGCTATTATATTCAAGAGGAAGGCTTTACTCTCTCACAGGAGGCTTAAGGGCTCCTTTGCTTAATTACTAGTTTGTCCACTTAAAAAAGATCATTATAGCATTAACAAACAACCACCAGCATGAACTTTTCATTGAACAGAAAAGAAGATTCATTGTGAAACAGCGAATGTCACTTGTGCCCGATCTGCTTTTCTTTAGGAAGCTCATATTGTAGCCGACATTGTAGCCCCCTCCTCCCTTTCCAGTCTTCTTGTACCTCATTCTCAGACAGGTGCTCTTTCCTCCAGGGACACTGGCCTCCCTGCTCGCCTTGAGCTCGGGGCTTAGGGCCTTCTCTGTGGCCTTCCTGTGCCTGGAATGCTCCTCCCTCCTCTGCTCTGATTGCTGCCTTCTCTGACTTCCTTGAAGTCCTGAAGAAGAGCCTGCTTTTCATAGGAAACCTTCCCCAGCGCAGCTTCCTTCTGGCGCCTTACTGAACGATTCCCTGTGTATTTAGCGGCTTTGCGCCGTGTCTTGTGTCCTCAGCATTCAGGACAGTGCCTGGTGCGCGGCGGGGGGGGGGGTGCATGATAATGTTTACTGATACATTGATCCTGAGTACGTTGCAAATTTTACCTTTCAGTATAAATAATCATTGTTAACGTCTCTATATTATTACGTTACATGTTTTATGTGTGTGTTTTGAGGTGGGGCATATCCACACATGCACATATATGATCTATCCGTGTTATGAATCCACATGTGTGTATGTGAGATGATATACATATACATACATGTGATTCTCAAAGCCGCCCTGGGAGGCCGATGCTCTTCCTAACCCCACTTCTGCGAGGATTTTCGTGTTGCTTTTGCAGGGGAGGGCTGAATCCGTGAGAGGCTGAGCGCCTTTTCCAGGGAGGAGGCGGTGGTTTAGGATGAGACACTCACACTTTCCCGTCCCTTTTCTCTGATACTCTCCCGCGTACATATATGACCCCACATGCATTTATTTCATGTTGCTCTGCATAATCGATCAGCCAGCCATTTATTAAGTAGTAGCCGCTGGGGACATGAAGCTGAAACAGCAACGGTAGTTTTTTCACCTCAGGATGCTTATAGTCTAATTGGGGAGACACCCTGTATAGGAATATACAAAACATATACAAGGTCATTGGGTAGCAGAAGGGATCACACAAAGCTTGGCCATAGCACCCGAAGGAAACTCGGGATTCTAAGAGACAAAGGTGAGGAAAGGTTGAATTCTAGGTGTGGGAAATTGCTCCCTCACTTTCTCTCTCATCCTTCAGTATAGGACCACAGAGTTGGGAGGGGCCTTAAGGGGTCATCTAGTCCAATCCTCTCATTTTTCAGTCAGGGAAACTAAGGCCTACAGAGGGTTAATAACTTGTCTTGGGTCATAAGTAGAGTCATTCTGTTTTTCATCAATTTATGTTACATTCTGTTATCAGAACTATGTAAACTATAAGAGGTAGGTTTTATCTTCTGGCTTCTCTATTCACCTTTTATTTAAAACCATGACTTAATTTCCCCCCCTCAAAATTCAGCATTGCCCCCCCTTTTTCTGCTAAGGCTGTTTATTGCACTAACATCCCATTTTGAGGCTCTGGTCTCCACTAGCCAGAGCCTCCAGGATTATCTGAGAGGATTTCAATCCATCTCTGGTATCACTGGTAGCTCTGAGCTCTGGGAATGCAGCACCTGGATGCCTCTAGGCTTCAGTGACTTGCTGGTAGGGCATAATTCAGCTTCTGCACCTTATTCTAAGTCCCAGGCTGGCTCAGCTCTGTGTGAAGTCAGTAAATCTAGAAGACACCAACTTGGCAGCCTGATTCTGGGATGTACTTTTCCCTTGTATTTATCTTTCCATCTGAGCTCCATTGCAGAAGCCATCCATCTTACATCTAGGTCCAGAGCTTTTCCTAGTGGATTGGAATTCATTAATCCCCATGTCCGAGGGACTGCAGTGAGTTCTTGGCAGGGCCGTTCCACCCTAGGGGAGCTTGGCCTCATCTAGGAATGCTAAAACTGTACAGAAGTGGAGGAGGGGGGGAAATGGCTTCACAAACACATAATTAACTTGTAACCCGGAAGGCGACGTCTTCATGCCTTTGAATACATTTCCCTTCTCCAGTTTTCATGCTTGCTAAACAGAGACTGACTCCCAGGTGAAAAATACCCATTCCCAAAGAAACAGATGTCTTACCTAGGAAACCAAACTGCATAACAGAAGAAAAAAGATTACAAGGAATTAGAATAATAATAATGTCTATGACAGCTGTTGGGGCCGTCCCAATCTAACTGGGCTCAGCTGGTCCTAAAAACAATGAGCCTAATTCTTGCCTTGGAAAACCCAGCTGACCTTGGATTGATTACCTAATGATGCTACTCTGGAGGTCTTTGGCTTCGTAGGCAATCCTGATTCTTTTATGCCTAAAGCTTGTTTCTGGGAGCCAGGGATTTGTTGTCACCACATCCCCTTCTGGTCTTAAGTGGACCTTCCTTTTGTAATATCAAATCCTGCTCTTCTAAGGCAGGAAAGGCCACCTGGTTCATGGTTGCCCTCCTTTGAATGTGCCCCAGTCTGTCAACATCCTTACTAAAATGGGGCGCCCACCGCTCCACACACTGTTTTCCAGATCTGGTCTGACTGGGACCGAGTCCAGGGGAATGCTAACCTTGCCTAATTCTAGACGACTTCCTCAGTTCCCAGTGAGATGGCATTAACTTCTGTTGCCATGATGTTGGATTCATTTGGGCTTGCTCACTTGATCTACTGTCTGGCCACATCTCCCTCATCTTCTCCTTGGAAGATTGATGTTTTGAATCCACGTGGAGGGCTACTTTAGTTCTATTAATTTTTAAATTTTTATTGGATCTTAGTGAATTTATTGAATTATTAGTTTATTGAATAATCACAGAACACATGGATATTCCTCCAGGAAGAGGAAGCCCACCTTTGGTTCACTTTATTAATGCCTTATGTGGCTTGAACCTTATGTGGTTTAGGAAAATGAAAGTGCGGGCATAAATTACTCCTACAATGTCAACTCTGTCCAAAGAACAATGGCTTTATTCGGTTCAATCATAAGTAATTTGGTCCATTTCTCTAATCCACTGAGATTTTTCTGCATTCTAACTCCATTGCCTAATGTGACACAGCCGACAAGGTTCATGTAATCTGCATTTGGTGTCTATGCCTCTATCCAAGTTATTGATAAGATGTTAAATAGGATAGGAGTAAGGACAGTTCTCTGGGTGTGCTCCACCAGAGACTCCCCTTTAAGATGATGTAGACCCATTAACGACCAGTCTTTGGATTCTGAGCCCATCTAACCACTATTATCCAGCCCTCCTTTCTCAATTCGATCTGACAGGGACAGCCCAAGAGACTTTGTGAAGGTGCTGAAAATTGTTAAATTATGTTCCTAGCATTCCTCTGCTCTACTGGTATAGTAATGCTGTCCAAAAAGGATGTGCATTTAGTGTGCTACTTTGTTTTGGAGGAAGTCATGCTGGCGCCTAGCGTTCATCACTTCCCTTTCTAAAGAATCATGAACCATCCCTTTAATAATATGTCTGGACTTGTGCCTGGTATTAAAGTCAGATTTCCCAGCCTCTCTCTTTGAAAACTGGGACAACATTTGTCCATCTCCAGTCCTGCCTCTCACCTCTTCCATTGTCCACAATCATTCAGACATCATAGGTGATGACTCATTCATCCCTCCCTCCCCCCCAGTTCTTTTAGTGCCTTGTGCTGTAATTCATCTGCCTTGGTGATTTAATGCATCAGGCTGTCTTTCTTTCAGCTTGCTTTTCTTGTGCTTCAACTCCCTCGTATTTGTTTTTATTCTCTTCCCCCTTCTGAAGATCATTCTCCTTGGCAGAGGACCAACATGAGTTGAAAAGACTCAAAGGTTAGGATCAAGGAGGGAACTCAGGAGCCATCTCTGGTCATAGGCTCAAAGAGGTAGAGCTGGGAGGGAACCTGAACTGATGAATGAGAAGGGTCTGGATATGAAACCAGGAGGAGCAAACAAGAGATGGTCAGATGGCATCGGGAAGGCAGAACTATCCAATGTTTCAGAATTCCCTCCTGAAAAAATGAAGGATGCCTACGGTGATCACAGACAGCATGGCTGTACTCTCTGAAATAAAGCATCACCTACCTTTTCTTGGTCAGGCATCATGAAAGCCCTCGTGCCTCTCTCTGGCTGGGCTTTGCACATGACCAAGCCTCTCTGATTAAAATGGGAGGCACCTGACCCAACAGAGCCCTTCTCCAGATCTGCTGCAATTGACCTCTCAGAGTGCAAGGATTCAAACAATCCCATTTCTTAAAAAATGCCTCCCAATGCCCTCAGGTAGAAGCAATCCAGGGACTCAGTAACTTCCTGTCTAAAAATCAGGAAGACTTGGGTTCAGATCCTACCTTGGTACTTTCTAGCTTAACTTCAAATTACTTAACCTCTTGGGCTTCATTTGATTCAGCTGTAAATTGAAGGATTGTAACTTACTAATGATAATGATAACTAGCCTTTGTACAGTGCCCCAGGGTCTGCAAACCACTGTAAAAAGATCGTCTCATTTAATCCTCACAGCAGCCCTGTGAGGTAGGTGCTGTTTTGATCTCCAATTTACAGATGAGGAGACTGAGGCTGAGAGTGACTGCTCAGGGTTATACAGGTAGGGAGTGTGGAGTCCAGATTTGAACTTATGCCTCCTTGATTCCAAGAAATCCACCAAGTCAGCTAACTTCCCCTGAGGTCCAGAATTCTGGAGTCCTTTCAACTCTGAAAGTCTCATGATTTTATCAAAAACCCTTCATTAAGGGCTAACTTTGTTCCAGGTCTGTGCTAAGTGCTGAGTTCATTCAATCTATGGCTTGGAAAATGTTGCTCAGGAAAAATATGTTAAATTACCTTAAGAGGAAGTAATCCTAAAGTTTTGTGGTTATTTTATAGAAAATGTGATTATTTGTTATTAGGGGGTGGTTCTCTGAATAAAAATCGAAGGAATATATTTGGAAATGAAAGTGATGTAGGAACAAGTTATCCATTAAACTTTTTTTTAAAACAGTTATTAAAGGTTTAAGAGCTTTTAGTAGAAACCATGAACATCTGAGTGATGTACATGGAAACATTACTTCAGCTGATCTAATTAAGTGATAGATTAGATTTGACCATTCCCCCAAAAAGCATTACCTTGAGAGTCATTTGTACTTCTCTGATGCCTAATCCAGGTCTTTCCCTCTCTCTTTCCCTCTCTCCTTTCCTTCTTTTTCCTCCCTCCCCTCTCCCTCTCCCTTCCTCCTTCTCCTTTCCCTCTCTCTCCTTTTTCCTCCCTCCCCTCTCCCTCTCTCCTCCTCCTCCCTCCCTCTCCCTTCCTCCTTCTCCTTTCCCTCTCTCTCCTTTTTCTTCCTTTTCCTCCTCTTCCTCCTCCTTCCCCTCCATATTTCCTTCTTCTTTTCTCTCTCCACAGCGGAATTATCCTCTAGGGCCAAGAAAAGGAGTATCTTTTCTGCTAAACTATTAGATGGAGAATCAAGGTAAGAATTCTGAACTCTTGATAATTGACTCTGTTTCCTTAAATGATTGCTCTCCCTTAGGGCAGGTCTTCTTAACCTTCTTTGTGGCACCTTCACGTTTGGCAGAATGGTGAAGTCAACAGACCAACCTCTCAGAATAATGTTTATAAATGAATACACACACATATACACATGTGATTACTATGGAAATAACTGATTTTGAAAATTAGTTATCAAAATACGTTTTTAAAAAGTTCACAAATCCAGTTTAAGAACCACAAATCTAACAACTAGTTTTAGTTTATAAAAGTTCCACTTGTATTTTTACTGTATGCTCTAATATACAGTGATGGTGATCAGAAGAAGTGATACAAGGGCCCTCTCAGGATCTCTTAACTTTGAAATTGGTTGTGTGATGTGGGAGACACTGGCACAGAATTAAAGGAGGCAGCCTGGCCAATCCTCTGTTTGAGTGGGGAAATGTTCTAGGCTTCCTCACTGGGCGCATAAGGGGCATTTTGTCACTCTCTCAATGTATTAGAGGAAGGCCCGGCTATCTCCATTGAATTATGAAAGTGTAAACCAAGTGTGAACGAGTCCTTAATTTGGGAAGCTGAAGTGTTTTTGAACCTTTGGATGAAATCACATGGTGACACACTTAGAAAAGTGTTGGAAATGATTGAAGGATGAGACGTACCCCTGGGCCTGTATCACAGGGAATGGATTTGAACAAGAGAGCAGTAGAAGGTTGAGAGGGTCTTGAGAAGGCAGTGCTGTTGAGCAGCAAGGGGGGGGTAGGAGTGCACCCATGTCTGGTTCTCCTCCCCTCCTCCCCCAGCAGACCGGAGAGCGATCTTTGTCAGTCACAAAAGGCTTGGGAAATGCATCCTTGGAGCAATACTGTTGCCACGTTAGTAAACTACTTCTTCTTAAAAGCTAATTAACTCTGGATGGCTAATGGATAATCATATGAGAACACTCTAGATGGGGGCTTGTAAGCAATAAGACTAGAAAAACACCAACTGCTCAGGGTTATCCCTATAAACCTGAGAGGAGAAAATTGTCATTGCCTTCTGTAAGCTAACAGGTCATGAATGGGGAAAGCAGTCCTGGAGATTAGTGCTACTCATGTAATGTGGAATCTTTGGTTCAGTTAAATACTTTCTATTGCGTTAAGGAAAAAAAAGCTTTCCATTGTTATGCTGTGTGTGTTTAAAAAAACCCAAACTGGTTTGCATTTTATCAAAGACTTAACCTTTTGATATAATCATATGGTCTTAATTATTTTTATTATATGATTATATATGTTTCCCCATAATCTAGAAACATCTTTGGATTCCTGACATACATCCAATTTGATTATGATAAATACTCTTTATATTACATTTGTCAACGTTTTATCTGGTCTTTTTTTGGCTTTGCTATTCACTAATAATATTACTCTGTACCTCTTTCTTTGACTTATCCTTTCCTTATTTACAGATCAGAAAAATATTTGTCCCTTAGAATTAAGTAGAATGCTTCCTTTCTCTATTTTTAAAAAAGACAGTTTGTGTAGCATAGGGATTTGATGTAATTCACACC
This sequence comes from Pseudochirops cupreus, assembly GCA_028627135.1. NCBI lineage: Eukaryota > Metazoa > Chordata > Mammalia > Diprotodontia > Pseudocheiridae > Pseudochirops > Pseudochirops cupreus. Next base: position 382,154,054 of record CM053584.1, on the reverse strand, counting down.
CAAATCCATCTCGTTCTGGTATTTTCTTAAGTGCAGGGGCATTTTTTTTTTTACCCTGAAATGGTTTTTATTTAGATTCTCTGTTCTTTTGTTATCTTGTGTATTCTCTGTCTTCCTTGGCATTTAATAATTTCTTTTCCACTTAGTTTTGTTTGCATGTATTTGTGGGAAATATTCTCAATTTTCTTTACTCACCATTCATTTTGACTTTGCCCTTCTACTGAGCAGTTTGGTTTTCTTCTATTTTTGCTTAAGCTGGGTTTATTATTCTTTAGGTTTATTAATTGTATTGTCTTAGAAAAAGAACTCTTTTGTTTGCATTTAGTTCTGCTAATTTTTCCTTTGATTCTAATCTCGTGTGCTTATTTTGGGTGCATCAGTGAGCTGACTTTTGAATTTTTTATAACCCAAAACTCAGCCCATTAATTTTTCTGTTCCAGCATCATAAACATTCATAGAAATAAATTTGCTTCTTAGGAGCTTCTTTGCCACGGTGACAAGGCGTAGGGAATTGGTGTTGGGCTTTGGCTTACTGGGGCTGTCGTATAGGTCAAAATCCAGCCAAGAGGTTTGAATGAACTAGAAAGACTATCAAAATCTGCCAATAAATGGCTCTACTGGATGGATGTGGGCTAGCAACCTTTCTGCAGACAGCAGTACCACTCTTGGTCATTAGAGGGTACTCAAAGCCTGAAAAAATATAGACTGCCTTTTATTCTGAATGGTAATCCTCACTTCTGCTCATTCTTTCTCACTAAAGCTGCGTTTAATCCCTTGCTCCCAGAGTCCTAATTCAGGAGATGAAATATTAATAATAAGACCAAATTATTGCAATGATCTAGCTCTGGCCCCCACATCTCGGAATAGTTTAACTGCTCATTTCTCTTCCCTCTGTACCCATCAATTTAGATGGGCAACCAGTCATTCACTATAGCTTTAAAATGCATAGAATGAACATTTTAAAGCATTCTCCTCCACCTGCGTGGAGAGAGTCATTGCTAACTAACTCCCTTTCGTGCCCCATTTCCCTCCTGGATCGTCCCATAGAGAAAGCTCACAAAGAAGGGAGGGAGTCAGTCTTCTCTCTGAAACAATCAGTATAACATGAACCACTCTTATCTCTGGCTCAACAGTTTGGCAACTGGCAAGTTTTGTGTTGGTTTGCTGAACCCGGCAGCCTCTGGGTAACACCACTACCTACGTGGTCCCTGGTTGGTGTACGCTGCTTCCTTGTGGCTGCTGCTCCTCTCTATTCCCAAGTCCCAGTAAGAAGAAGAAGAGGAGGTTGCAGAGTACAGCCCGCTTTTATCCGGTCTTCTCTGCAGACAGGTTAGGGCAACTCTGGTCAAAGTGCCTGGAACCTGATCTCCTTTCTGGTCAAAGTGATGCTCCCCTTGTAACTTTCCCCCGGGTCCCGGAGAAGTGAAAAATAGAAAGAAAGCAAAATTTCCCCAGGTTGCACCTGGACCATACACATTTTTTACATGCAATGTTATTACTTTAATATCCTTTTTTTCCCATTTAATTTGGTCTTTTACCTCTTCCCCTCTACTCTTGGAAAATAATTTTTTAGTCTCCATTTAGACCAGTATGTTCTGATCATATTTCCTTCATTGATTACTCTTATAATTGTGCTATGGTTTGCAAAAATAGTGCTTCAAATTTCTGCTTTCACGCAATTGTTTATAAGCTCTTCTCACTCAAGGTGGCGATCGATATTTTTGTGAATGCCTTATGTGCATCTGAGTAAAAAGTACGTGTTCCTTTCCATCTATCAAATTTGGCTTTTCATTATTCTTGTAATTTCTTCCTTACCAATTTTTATGTATGATTTACCATCTTTTAGAAGTTTAATATTGAAACCACCCCCTATTTTTTTTTTCTATCCAGTGCCTTTTGAAATTCAGTTAACTTTTCCTTCGCAGATTTCTTTTCTGTGCTGTTAGGTATGTATTGTTGTTCAGCCATTTCAGTCCTGTCTGACTCTTCGTGACCCCATTTGGGCTTTTCTTGGCAAAGATAACAGGGAGGTTTGCCATTATCTTCTCCAGTTCATTTGACAGATGAGGAAACTGAGGCAAACAGGGTGAAGTAACTTGCCTATGGTTGCACAGCCAGTGTTTGAAGCCAGATTTGAGCTCGGGTCTTCCTGACTCCAGGCCTGGCATTCAGTGTGCTGTCACCGACCTGTCCCGAGGTGCATGTACACACACGTGCAGGCACACACATAATGCATACACGTACACGTACACCTTTGTGTGTGTGTATATATGTGTATACGTATATATATATTTTTTAATTTGCATTTGTTGTCAAGGCTTTCTACCGTCGTGATGTCATTGCCATGATAATCCCTCTGAATGCTTCCTGACTCGAATTCAGCCTTGTCTGAAATCGTGACTTTAACTCTTGTTTTTTGGGGGATGAATAATGCATTTCCTCTCCCCCACACCCTTCCCAGTCTCTTATATTAAACCTGTATCTTTCTGCTTAAAAGTTACGTCTTCTGTAGACAACGTATTTTTGTATCTTGTCCTTATTTAAAAAAAATCTTATTAAGAAAACATTGAGGCTCAATGTAACCGACTAAAGTTGCTTAGTGTTTGTTTACGTTTAAATTATCCAATTTTTAACCTAAGTTGTTCTAACAACCTTGGCCGCTGTCTCTAGGTGGACATTCCAGTTCCTTGCCAGTTCGCTCCCCAAACGAGCTGCATGAGCCCCAGTGACATGTCACAGTAGAGCTGGCGCCACACAGGAGCAGGCAGGAGCATGCCCGACTGTATACAGTCTCTTGTGCTGGGCACAGGAATGATATAAACAATGAACAATGCATAATAAAACAGCTGCCCAGGGTGAAAGGCAGAATGCTGGGTGTGGAGGCACAGTGGAAAGATCAGTGGGTTGGGAGTTAGAGCCTTCCCATGAGACCCCCTGTCTGTGACCTGTGAGCAAATCCCTTTTCTTCTCTGGCTTCAGCTATTCATCTGGATTAGCTCCTGGAGAGCAGGGACAGATGTTTTTTTGACTTTCTTTGTATCTTTAATGCTTAGCACAGTGCCTGATGCATGGTGGGTGCTTAATCGATGCTTCTTAATGGACTAAGAGGGAGTTGGACTAGGTAGATTCTGGGATCCCTTTGGGCTCTGATTCCATGGCTGGTACTCCTCTGTTCATTTTCTATTTTTGGCAGGGACTCCCAAAAGCTCATCAGTTGGGGATCCCTCATTTAGACAAGGGCCAACCCAGACATGGAAAGCAACCATGCAGGAGAAAACACCTGGTTTTGGAGTGAGGGCATCTGGGTTCAGAGCAGCACCTGTAGGATCTGGGGGCTGCCTAGGCTATGGGAGAAGCTGTGGCATACAGAATTCAGAGCCAGCTGGGTGACATAGTGGGCAGAACACAAAGACTTGGAGTCAGGAAGACCCAGATTTGAACCCTTCCTCAGACATTTGGATGCCGTGTGATTCTGGGCATATCCCTTAACCTCCCAGCCTCAGCTGCCTCATCTGTCAGATGGATATAACAACAGCACCTACCTCATGGAGTAGTTGTGAAGCTCCAGTGAATTAAAAATATGTATAGTGCTTTATAAACCTTTAAAACACGTAAGTACTGAGCATTATTATTATTAAGTTATAGGATCATAGGTCCGGAGCTGTAAGGGACGTTAGAGGTCATCAGGCCCACCCCCCCTTATTTTGTAGATGAGAACACTGAGACCTAGAGAGCTGACAAATGACTTTCCCAAGGTCACATAGCTAGCAAGTGGCAAGAGATGGGGTTCATGCCCTCACCTCCTCACTGCGACCGCCTCTGGTGCTTTATCAAGTATTATTGGGGGTTGGACAAGATTTTCTCTGGGGCCCCTCCCAGCACTAGATCTGTGTTCCCCATGATCCCTCTGTCCCTTCCCTATCTCTGCCCTTAAGCCTTTCAGTTCAGTGGAGAAATCTGCCACATCCCATCCAGCCTTTCCAGTGGACAGTCACGCTTGTCCCGAGCCTTCTCTTCCCCTCTCCACCCCGTAGTTAGAGAGGGGATGGAAGCTGCTCCATATGGAATCTCCCTCTCACATCTGTGCTCAAGTCCCTTGAGACCCTTGAGAATCATAACAACCTCAACAACGTTTTATTTGCTCTGACGAACATTGACGATAAATCCTCCTCACGTTTCTGTCCCCGGCCCCTTGAGACAGTTTTAGTATAGAACACCCCTCCTGACTTTTTTTTTGCCACCTGTACTGCTAATGAATCTGGGGATGATCTGTTGGCCAGGACTGATAAGCATTTTACTCATCTTCTAGAATAATCCCAAGGATTTCGATGTTGAAAAATGAGGAATTATGTACCTTATTTTACTTGGAGACGGTATTATGAAGTTTATAAAACATATTCTTGCAGTCTGCCTCTCTACCAGATTGAAAACTATAGGTCCCTTCCAAGTTAAGATAGCCTTTTGTAGAGACAGAAAAGAGAGTTTGTTTTTTGGTCTGAAATAATTAAATGACTTTACTTCATTGCATATTTCTGTATTGTGTACACACAGGTTTATCGTTTATTTTTCATTGTAGGTGATCAGTTGATTAAGTTGAGAAGAATTTATTGTGTATCCTCAGAAGCACAATATGGATAAAAATAGGAATTCTATTTCCCAGACAGATATCTAATTTTGCTCATAATTCTAGCTAGTCTGTGAATTCCTGGGTATATTTTTACAAAAATGGTGCCTGTATAGAAATGAGGCAGCCCACTGCATTTCAGGACAGCTTCTCATTGTTGGGGAGTTTTTCCCGACATTTAGCCTAAATCTGACTTGTTGTAACTTCCAGTCATTGCTCCTGGTTCTGCCCACTGGGCTCACATGTTGTTGTTCATTTGTTTGTCTTGTCTCACAATTCATGACCCCATTGGGGGTTTCCTTGGCAGAGGTACTGGAGTGGTTTACCATTTCCTTCTCCAGCTCATTTTACAGTTGAGGAAAACGCAGCAAACAGGGTGAAATGACTTGCCCAGGGTCACATGGTTAGGAAATGTCTGAGGCCAGATTTGAACTCATGAAGATGAGTCTTCCTGACTTGAGGTCCAGCGTTTTGTGCGCTGTGGTGCCAGTTCGCTGCCCTGGAACCATATTTGCCCCACCCAAAGAGAAAGCCATCTTTCAGCTTTATGAAGTTTATATAGGATGGGGATTATTTGTTTTATGGTGGTTTTATATAATTAGGAATCTGCTATATTTTGGGTTTTACATGGTAGCTCGTTAACTATCTTAATAATTTCTTCTTCTGAGATGAGTTAATTTCTTGTTTTGTCAGTTTGGACATTTTATGCGTTTGTAAATTCTCAGCTGGACAGGTGGCACAGTGGTTAGAATGGCAGCCCTGGAGTCAGGAGGACCCAAGTTAAAATTCAGCCTCAAGATGCTTACTAGCTGGGTGACCCTGGGCAAGTCACTTTATCCTGTTGGCCTCAGTTTCCTCATCTGTCAAATGAGCGAGAGAAGGAGATGGCAAATCGTGGCAAACCGCTCCAGTGTCTCTGGCCAGAAAACCCCCAATGGGGTAACAGAGAGTCAGATGTGACTAATCAACTAAACAACGAGAAAAATCTCTAACCCTTCCTCTGTATTCTCAGCCTGGTTGGTCTATAGCTAAATGTGATTTTTCTCTGAATTCCCTGTGATTTCCCCCTCTCTCAGTTTTCATTTGGTTCATTTAAATTTCTTCTTGTCTTATTAAAATTAATTTTGTTAATGATAGTGATTGTTCTAATTATTAACGATAGTGATCACTGTCAATGATAGTCATGCTTTGTTACTCTGATAAAGACTTTTACTTAAACATCTGTTAAGCTTATTCAGTTGTTCATTTTCTATTTTACTCATTTTTCATTCTGATTTCTTGTTTATGATTGCTTTTGGTGTATTACTTTGTTCCTTTTTAATGTCTTTAACTGCAAACAACTCATTAATTTCATCTTTTTATCTCTTTTTAACATAAATGTTCAGGGACATAAATTTGCCTCTGAGTATTGCTTTGGTTGAATTCCCTTAAATATTGATAATAATCTATTTACAGTGCTGGAGTCTTTAACAACATTTCCTTTTGTTTCTAGAAAATAGTCTTTGACCCATTTTCTCAAAAAGTATTTTTTAGTCTCTATTTAAATATATTTTCTCCTAATTAATATTTAATCGCATTGTGGTTTGTAATTTTTGTTTGTTTGGACCTGGGATTTCATCAGCATGGAGAACTCTTTTTACCAACCCAGGCAGGTCACTATTGTGCTATTGGAGTCTTACAAACTTGCTTGGGACCACTGAGAGCTTAGGCGACTTGTCCCATAGTTGGTGTGTGTGAGAAGCCAAGACTTGAACATTCAGACTCTGAGCCCTATCTTCCAGACATTGTGCAATGCTGCCTCAGGGTCTATACATAGTGCTGAAAATTTCTCCATTTCTGAATTTATTTATAACTTCATTTTTTAGTTTTTGTCAATGTTCCATGTGCACTGAAAACAAACAACAGCAGCAAACCCACACCTAAACCATACTCTCTACTCTTGTCATTAAATTACCTATATCTGTCTACCAAACCCAACTCCTTCATTAGTTTCTTCATCTGTAGCTTATTTATTACTTGTTTATCTTTTTGTTGGATTTATCATGTTCCGTTATTGAGTCATTGAAATCTCCCAGTATTATTGGTTTTCTGTCCAATTCCTTTGGCAATTCATTTAACTTTTCCTTTATAAATTTGGTGGCTACGCCATTTGGTGTGTCGATATTTGATACTGCTCCTTGCTCATTTTTAATGGTACATTTAAGCCTAATATGATTCCACTTTTCTTCATATTTTCTTGTTCGGGTTGATCTCTGTGGCAGAGCATTACTAGAATTCAAGATTTTCTAGTATCAGCTGAAGCATTACAAACTTTAGATCATTCTTTAAAATTAATAGGTGATAGATCTGAAGCATGGGTTGGTGGCTAGAGGGCTGACATCAGAGTTAAGAGGGCCTTGATTCCTACTGCGGACATATCCTGGCTGTGTAGGAATGACTGTGCAGTGGTTAGAGCCTTGGGACTAAAGTCAGGAAGGCTCATCTTCCCGAGTTCAAATCCAGACTCAGACACTTCCTAGCTATGGACCCTGGGCTAGTCACTTCACGTTGTTTGTCTCAGTTTCCTCATCTGTAAAATGAGCTAGAGAAGAAAATGGAGAAAACCCCCTTTAATATACCTGTCAAGAAAACCCCAAATGGGATGTCAGAGAGTCTTAGACGCTACCAAAAAAAGACTCAACAACAACAAAGATCACTTAGCTTTTTAGTGCCCAAGGCAACTGCCTGAGACTGGAAAGTAGGAAGCAGGACCCCACCTGCATGGAGAGAGGGGCTTCCTGTCTGGGGTCTCCTGGATTCACTAAAGTAAAAAAAAGTAATAGACGTAACTGTTTGTCCCTTTCAGCATTAGGCATGTTTCATGTAGCACTTAAATCCTTTCAAAAATGTTTTTCATTTTTATAAGGTGATTCAACTAATTTATGCACTGTGGCCTCTGGGCTTGCATGAGGAATTCTGGGATTACATGGACCTGCATTTTTACTGGGGGGAAGGGGAAAGGGAGTGGACTTTTGGCAGTTAGGTGCTGCCATAGTGTGAAGAGTGCCGAGCCTGGGAGTCAGAAAGACTCCTCTTCCTGAGTTCAAATTTGGCCTCAGACACGTACTAGCTGTGTGACCCTGGGCCTCAGTTTCCTCATTTGTAAAATGAGCTGGAGAAGAAAATGGCAAACCCCTCCGGTGTCTCTGCCAAGAAACTCCCAAATGGAGTCGCAAAAAAGTAGAACACAACTGAAGTGACCGAACAACAATATTGCATCTTGTACAGGAAGCCTTTCCATGTCCCCCTTAATTCTGCCGCTTCCCTTCTCTGAATTATTTCCTATTTATCTCGTATAAAACATGCTTGCACACATTTGTTTCTTTGTTGTCTCCTCCATTGGACTGAGGGCAGGGACTGTCTTTGGTCCCTTTTCTGTATGTTCAGGGTTCAGCACAATAGCTGGTGTGTCATAAGAGTTTAATATGTGCCATCTGACTGACTGACTTTGATAAAGTCCTAGTTCCTGGGGGCCAATCAGGACTCGCCTGCCTCCTACCAGCAAGGAACTAGGGTTGCTGTCTTTCCATCAGAGATGACTGTTTCCGCCAAACGTCCGTACAGCCTATAGCCTCATCAAGTTTGTTGGGGGATTCCTTAAGTTATACAGAGGTTCTCATGATTATATCTGCTATATCTGCATTCAAAGTTATCATTATAAAATCTGGCGTCTTTTGCCCGACTTTAAAAAAAGCTCTTTGTCTTGTCAGAATGGAACAATTTTTATTTCACTGATATTAATCCTTTCTATCAATCCTTTCTCAACCTTAACTTGTACACAAACACTAAACTAGTTCTTAAATATTTTACTATCAATTCTCTGATTTTCGTCAAAGCTCTACTGCCCAGCTTGCTTGGCCAACCCTCTGTTTCAGGTATGAGTATTGCTCGGTTTAGTCCTCACCCACTCTTCTCTTTTTTCTCCTAGTTCTTTATGGCATTAAAAATAAGCTCCTGGTTTCCTTTTTTGTTGTTGTTTCCAAACCTACTTATTATACTTAGTTGTCAGCCAAAACGGCATTACTATTGTTTTTAGTCCCTGCCACGGTGAATGCACTGATATTTTGACTTTTATCCTAGTCATACAATATCTATTGATTTTAAATCCTGGCTTGATGATCAGTCCAGGCTCTGTGTTCTGGTTAGTTTGACACATGAAAAGCCACTTTACGTTTTACCTTTTCCACAACAAATTTCTCAAAATTATTTGTGCTTTAAAAGATTTTTTTTGTCTTTAAAAAGAAAACTAAGCTTTGTCAAATATTTGACTGAGGTTTTAATGAAATCCACTGATGCCATTATAAGCTTTGAGGATGCTCAAGCCGGCTCTCACTCCTGTGAAGTCCCCTAGAGTGCTGATGTTCAACCCAGAAAGAAATAGGGACCATTAACTATACATAGGGATCCCTGTGGGCCACAGATTGACTTAGAAAACCACACGTTGATCTTGTCTGTGTTCTATTGTATTTGTAAGTATTTTGGAAGAGGCCTGGCTGTGTTTTGGATACTTCTGCTGTGGAACAGGACTGTTTCTCTGGCTCAGGGTTCTAGGGGTTCCCCTGAAGGATGGGAGGCATGTCCTCTGCTATGGGCTTCAGTTCAGTTTTGGTATGTCTTCACTAGTGATGAGAGCTCTAGTATCATTTAACTAAATAACATCATTTAGGTTTTGCAAGGGGATTTTCCTGAGAAAAAACCAAGTATGAGTGAGCATACTTGTGGGCCTTCTCTCTCCTGTATTACCTCGGTACCGGGGGAAGCATGGACCCACATGTAAAGCAGTTTAGACAAAATGTTTGATCCGCCGAGTTTGATGTCAAAGTCAGCATAACCATGGCTATGTGGTGTCACGGTCTTGGCCACTAACAGGCTAGATGGAGTAGGCTTCTGCTTGACCTCTGGCAAACCCTGGCAAGGATTCTAGCTCCTGGACTTCTGATACTTGTTACTCTGACTCTTCAGAGATGACGCAGCCGTAGCCATCTCCAGTCCACCTTCACCTAAAAGCTGGAAAGCACAGAAGCAACAAAGCAGAAGAAACGGCAGGGCCGCACACTCATGGGCCATGTGTTGGCAGACTGGGAGCAGAAATAAAGATGTCTTTCCCCACTGGAGCTTGCAACGGTCCTGGCTTCCTCACCTGAACGTGGCTGGGCAGGAAAGAGGCATCACTGTCTACTCGGTGCCGTTGGAGTGTGTTCTTTGCAGCTCGATGGCCAACTGAAAGGCTTCTTCACTTGATAAGCAGACCAGAAACGATGTGTACCCAAGCTTGGTGGGGGCCGTCATTTGACTGTCTTTCTGCCTCTTCCACGTGGGCTGGCTGCAGGTAGAACAGGCTGTCTGTGCTCTGAGGCTGGGTCCCTGTCATACACGTGTCTCTTAATTCCGGGTATCTCCTAGGTTCTTCTATCATTTCTCATTTTGGTGGAGAAGCATTGCCGAATCAAATGGGCGTTTTTTGGTGTGTGATACCTTTCTAACTGGATATTTGCAAAATACAAATTCCTTGTCGTAGGTTCGCAACTTGACAGTTTTGTCTGTGAATCAGATTCGGGATTCACCCCATTGGCATCCTGTGAATCTTGTCAGTATTCAATCTTGTTTTCAGTATTTTGGCAGAAATTTTCTTTTATAATTTCCTGTCATAAAAATGCTTAGTTTTTTTGTCTTCACAATTTTGGAGAAGCCTATTAACTATTAAAATTTCCTCTGTCTGCACTGATCTCCAGATACATCCCCTTTTCCCCCTGCATAGCAGCTACCTTATCTTTTTTCAGTTAGGTAATTCTGAGTTCATTTGTTTGCTTTTTCTATTGTTTCAGTCACTCTGTCCTTCAGTAAAACAATCCTGGCTTTTGATAATCTGCTGTTTTGTTTATAGTCCCCATGGCTATTTTAAAACTACTGAGTTTCACTAGGTAGCATAATGGTTAGCGTTCTGGATTTGGCGGCAAGAAGATCTGAGTTTGAATCCTACCCAAGATACTTACTTTCTGTGTGACTCTGGATAAATCACTGGATACTCCTCATCCTGTCCTCATCTGTAAAATGAGGGAATTAGACTTGTGGGAGGGGGTCCCTTCCAGCTCTATAATTTTACAATTATCACTTTGACCTGAGATCTCTTGGAACGCATTGTTTCCTTCAGGACTCAGCTTGAACATCTTCCTTTAGTGAAACCTTTCCTGATTTCCCCTCTAGCTATTACTGTCCCTTCTCCCAAAACTAACGTATTTATTTTGTAAATATATTCTCTCTCTCCGTGTGTCTCCTGATAGGAGGTAAGCCCTTGAAGGCAGAGACTTTCATTTTCGGCTTTATTTCCCCAGTGCCTGACACCTAGTTGGCATTTAATAAGCTGCTGGCGATTGGGATGGGGCACAGCATCATTAAGAGCTGGGGATACCAGAGGAGCCTCACTTAGTTGGGGGGCTATTGACGTCAGTCTGATTATTCTTTGAAAAATGTTATTTTTCTTTTGATATCCTCATACATTGCAGGAGACATGGTGATGGTGACTAATGCCATTTATAAATTCTTATTAAATAATTCAAAACCCAAATGTGGAGCCATCTTGACATTCCTTCTGGAAAAACAAATGAGATTCCCCATCAGTTCCTCAGTTGGTTTGTATCTGTCTTTCTGTGTGTGTTTTCGTACACAGACAAACTTTAGAATATGTGTATTTTAAAGTTTGTCTCGTGATGCTTTTTTATTGGTTTGACTACTATTTCCCTCAGATTTCAGTGACCCAACCCTCTTTTGTGAACAAGAGAAGCAATGAAGCAAGAACATTCCATACAGCGACTGCCTCAGACAAGTGCACACAGTATTCTGCCCTCGTGGGTCCCCTGCCTTTTAGTCTTAAGAGTGAGGAATGGATGCTTCATGATCTTTCTGAGACCTGCGCCAGTTTTTCAATTGTCTAGCTTTTCCTTAGTGACCTTGTTATGGTTGCTGCATCTGTTGTTCTCCTAGTTAGTGTTGCTTACTTCTCTCTGTATCAGTTCATAAAATCTTCCTGTGGTTCTCTGAATTTCTCATGTTGATCATTTTTCAGTGCCCCCCAAATAGTCTGTTTCATTAGTATGAGGAATAGCATGGCATAATGGATAGAGAGCCAGCCTCGGGGTCAGGAAGACTTGGGTTCTTGTCCCACTTCTGATCCGTGCAGGCTTTGTGACATTGATCAGGTCAATGACCCTCTCGGGGTCTCAGGCCAAGCTCTCTCTAAGATGGTGGTTGCAGAGGAAGTGCCAACCTGCATGGATCTGAATTTCCTCAGCCACTGAACTCGCAAGTCCAGTCCATATATGAATATTGGCTGGGTTTACTTTTGGGCCGGACTTGTGATTTCATTAGTGTAAGAAAACTTCTTCTACCAGTGCAGATCAGTCATCTTTGTGCCTCCACGATGGGAGGAGAGCAAGGACACACCTTGGAATAAGGAAGAGATGACATCTTGCCTCCTGGTCCTCTCCTTCTGGCTACCTGGTCTTCACTTTAATGCCAATGTCCTTAACTCTTCTTTTTTTAAAACAGAACCTAAAAATCTCAGTTTCTTCGGGTCCCCTTGAGCAAAAGGATAGCAAGAGAACTGGTTAATGATGAAAGGGGAACAAGGCTCACTTCTAGCCTAATGCTGGCCCTCTTGGATACTTATTTCCCCATTCTCTTCTAGTATCTATGTTGGGAGTATGAGCCTTATGCCAAGATCAAAACACTGAGAAGCCTGACCCCAGATCTCTGGGTTCCTAGAGGAGTGAAGATGAAATACATTCTTATTTAAAAAAAAAAAATTCTCTGCCCTGCCCCCTCCATCTATCAAAATCCGGTCCTTTGATTCATTCATTTGGCAAACATAAGGCTCTCTCAATATGCGGGGCACTGGGGATAAAAATATAAAAATGAACCAGTCTGTGCCCTTAAGGAGCTGACATCCTGCTGAGAAGCCAAGGGACACCGCAGTTCAGTAATTTGGGGGCATAATTCCATCTTGCTTTCCAGAATGGCGGGACCAGTTCACAACTCTGCCTCAGTGTCTTCATCTGTAAAAGGAGCTGGAGAAGGCAACGGCAAACCACTCCAGTGTCTTTGCCAAGAAAACCCTAAATGGGATCACGAAGAGTCACACTGAACAACCAACCGACAGGGCATCGTTGTTCCTGGTCTCCCACAGCCCCTCCAGCATCGGCCGTTCTTTTTTGGTCGTCTTTGTCATGACTTATTTTTGATGAAGCCTTGCTGGCTCTTTGTAACGACCACTTTCCTGTCTCTTTGTCCACCAACCATCCCTTTAACGTTCTGTTCTGGAGTCAAAGTCAAGTTCACTAGACTGTAGTTTGCAGACTTGGTTCTCTCTTTCTTTTTGAAGATTAGAACATTTAGATTTCTCTATGAGCTTTCAGATATTCACTGACAGTGGCTTAGCACTCCAATCTTCTGGTGCTTTTAGGACTCAAGGATGCAGTTTATCTAACCCAGGTGACTTGGATTCATCATAAGGGCAGCCAGATGCTCTCCTACTGCCTTCCTACTTATCTCAGGGCTCAACTCCCTGGTAATCATTTTTTGTTCTGCTGTTTCCACTTTCTTTTTCTCTGTAGAGAACACCAAAACAAAATAAAAATTGAGCCTTCTCTCATCGTTAGTTGCCATCATTCCAGTCATCCGAAACAAAAATATTAAGCCTTCTATGATCCTTTCCCCTGCCAATATAGCTAAAAACCCCAAACAAACCTTTGCAATTGTTTTTAGGTTTCCTGGCCAGCCTTGGCTCATTCTGAGGTTTAGGATTCCTCCTGCTGTTTTTATAGAACCACATCTTGCTTTCATATTCATCTTGGGTTACTGGATTTGCTTCCATTTTCTGTATATTTCTTTTAAAAATCTAAGTTGGCTGTGAATTCCCTGGGTATCCACATCAGTCTCTTTAGACAAATCCCATTTTTTCTTCCCCAGTGGATTGTTCTCCTTTGTGTGCTCAGTATTTTACTCTGAGCATCTCCCATCCCTCCTGTGCCGACTTCTCAGGAGCATTTTATTCCATGGGATCCTGCTCATCTTTCTTCTAAACCATTTGAAATCTCCCGTCCTAAAATCTCAAATACTTTTCAGATTATTTTCATATTTCTTTTCCTTCTCTAGGATGGGTAGTGACTTCTCTCCAGGATTCCCATCATTTCCATCCCACCAATCAATTACTTCTTATTAGTGAGAATCATCTCTAGAATCTGTCACCCCTTGCTGGTCCTCCTACTTCTGCAGAAATGAAATTATTACTCAGGCTCAAGAATTTGTTAGCTACTGTGCTTTGTGCAGAGGGAGAACTCTACTGGATGTTTGGATAATTGTGGTTCCGTGTCACCACCAATTATGGCATGGCCCCGAGCCAAGATTGTAATTTGTTTTTCAAACTTCTCATCAATTTCCTTGCTCTGTCCAAGTGGTCTGTAGTATACTTCAATGACATAGCACGTATCCTGTGCAAAGCTATATTCTACATATGCACTTTGTCCACGACAAAGACGTTTTGTAGCAAGGTCACTTAGTCTCAGGGCTAGCATTTATAAAGTGCTTTAAGGTTTGCAAAAAGCTTTCCATATATTAACTTATTTAATCCTCACAAGAGCCCTGTGAGTGGTGCTTCCATGTCCCTTTTACAGATGAGGAAACTGAGGCTAAGTGACTTGCCCAGGGACACATAGGTAACAAGTCTCTGGGGGCAGTCTTCTCTCCTCTTAATTGCTTATATGCAGCTCAAGTGTTTGCTGGTCCCACCAGAGGGCACTGAGGAGCTCATCCTTTGGTCACAGTATCAGGGAAACAATGTTTACTGGGTTAGTGTCCACTCCTGGCTTCACTCCAGTGGTCGAAAACAAACACTCTGAGTTATCTGTGCCTGATTTTCCTTTCTGGGTCCATCTGGGGTGACACCGCTGCCGTGATGCCATTTCTGGCCACAGAGGTCTTAGGACTATTTTCTTTCCCAGAACAGTGTTGGATAAATTGTAAGAAAAAGCCGTTGCTTACTTTACTGGCTGACGGAGGATCAATTGATTTCCCATATTTTATTCTGTTTGGGGTTGTTTGTTTTTATGCTTTTCTGTAGTTTTTCTTTATGTGTTCTGACACCAGGATATTAACAGCTGTGCTAAAGTCACTTGGCATGCAGTTAAGTGTGAGGGGAAAAAACAACAAGACTCCCCAAGCCTGGACAGGTTTATAATGTCCTCTCTTCATCATATAACCTTCTCTCAATCCTGAAAATAAAAATGAACCATTTTAAGCTCAAGCCCCCAAAGCCTGGGGAAACCTAGAGCTGGGGTTATATCTTCAGAACTGGAAGGAACCTTGGAGGACACAGAGTCCAAACCCTGTTCCCCTTCTCCCCCCCCCCCCCCACCACTTTACAGATGAGGAAACTGAGACTCCGAGAAAGGAAGAGAGCTGTTTGAAGTCACATAGCTAGTAAGTATCAGAGGCTGAATTTGAACCCAGATCCTCTGATTCCATCATCCATGCTATCACATGACAATCATATCTACTTCTTGTTCCACTACTGGTGATAAATGGGGAATGAGTGGGTTTGTGGCAGAGGGATTCAGGCCTGGGAGCTATGTCCTGCCTTCCAGGGTGGGGATGGGGAAGAGGAAGACAGAGATCCTAGGAAACATGGATTTTGAGCTGAGCCATCGATTCCTCATTTGACAGAGGGGGAAACCCAGACCAATAAAGATGTGATTTGACCGAGGTCACACAGGTAGGAAGAAGCAGACCCAGGCTTGGAATGTGTGCTGTTCTACTTTAAACATAGCACCCCTTCTTCTGAGCTACATTGCCTCTAGGCATTTTGTTTTGTAATTTCCAGGCAAAGTTCTGTTTGGATTTCTCTACAGAACATCCTTTTTTCCATGTTTGTCCCCTTGTCTTAGCATCGTGACTGGCATCTAGAAGGTGCTTAATAAAACCTGGCTGACCTCTGGAGATATTTATGGGGAAAGAACTAAAAATTCTTAAATTCTGAACAAAATATCTGGTGTTGGAAGTAGCCCTTTGGATTATATCCACTGCCTGTGGAGTCAGAAATGGGTTCACATTCCACCTCTGACTATCTGTGTGACCTTGGGAAAGTCATTTAGATTCCCTGGGCTTTTTCCTTTCCTTCTGTCAAATGAAGGAACTGGACTAGAGCATTGTTCTAGATCCAGGAGCCTATGGATCTATCACCCGGGTTCACATTTCAATGCTTCTGCTAAGAAGCGAGAGGATGGTGGGCAGGTCAAGTAATGTCCCAGGACCCAGCTCCTTAATTTGTGAAGTGTGGGGGTTGGCTTGCTAGCTTCTGGGATTCCTCCTGGTTCTGGGTTTGTGATCTTAGAGGGTTGTTCTATTTTGGCCCGGACCTTGATTACATTTGTATAGGAAATTCCCTCCCTGAATGTCAACTTCAGCTCCTCTGAAGCTCAGTCTTAGGAAGTGGCTTGAGGTATTGAGAGGCCGGTTCAGTGGAGGGCCCTAGTGGGTCACACTAGCCATGTCTGTCCAAAGTGGGGTTCAAAGCCAGGTCTTTCTGGCCTTAGACCTCTACTCTATATCCTACTGCCTTTCCAGTATTTCAGCTTGTTGTCTTGAAAATTTTATTGTGCCAGAGTTTCTCATTGCCTTTGGTTTTCTTTTGTCCTTGCTAAGGAAAAAACCCAGCTGATTTGAAATGTTTGTGTGATTTAGAAGGTATCTTGGCCATGTAAATACTCTTCACATGTACAATTCTACCTCATGCTTACAGTGATTACAGAAATTCAAGTGTGCTTGTGGGTCTCAGCAGGGGTTGATTTAGCAGAAATCTCCAGCAGGAAACTGGGAGAAGACTATAAACGGTCACAATAATCCAGGTGGGGTTTGGCAAGGGCTGAAGGTCAGAGGTCAAGGGGCCAAAGGCTTCAGCAGTGGAGGACAGGGTGGAATTGAATTGATTCAAATATTAGGTCAAAATTCAGAAGAGAAGAAAGTGAAATTATACCAGGGGCAACTTCCTGAGACATTGACAGGGCAGCTAGGTGGTGCCACAGTCCATAGAGTGCCAGGTATAGCATCAGGAAGACTCATTTTCATGCGTTCAAATCTAGCCTCAGATAATTTCTAGCTGTGTGACCCTGGGCAAGTCACTTAACTGTTTGCCTCAATTCCCTCATCTGTCAAATGAACTGGAGAAGGACATGGGAAACCACTCTTATATCTTTGCCAAGAAAACCCCAAATGGGGTCACGAAGAGTTGGGCATGCCTGAGAAGGTATTGAGGGGAGGGGTGGGGGGGAGAGAAAGGACACGAAGACAGGTTTGGGAGATGAGGCATTGGGAGACATAGAATGAGAGGAGGTTATGGTCAGGAGAATGTCAGAGAATTTAATTAAGGGAGTAAAATACTTATGGTTAATGGAGAGATCCAGGTGTGACCATTCCTAGGTGTGACTGAGGTAGAGGGAAGGACTGGGTGGTCATGGGATTGAAGAGGATTGAGGTATGTGGTGTGAAGTGCGAATCTAATTGGATTTTTTACGATACTAGTACCTAATTTCCCTAACACTATAGTTTTTATTGTATAATAATTCCCTCAACCAGTGTTTTAGGATCTGGAATTTGTAAAACTCTAATCTATTACTGCAAGCCTTTGGATTGAATTCAGAATGATCTATCGGTTCTTTGATTTTTTTTTCTTTTAAAATCTAATACTAGATAGTTTTGATCATTATCCTTTTAGAGCATAAATTTGAGATTTAGCAGTACAAGCTCACCTTCCTTCTCATTTTTTCATGATTTCCCCTTGATCTCCTTGTCTATTTGTCCCTCTAAACCAGTGGTTCTCAACCTGTGGGTCGCGATCCCTTTGGGGGTCAAACGACCCTTTCACAGGAGTCACAGGGGTCTCCTAAGACCATCCCAAAACACATATTTCTGATGGTCTTAGGAACCTCCTCTATCTGTCTCCAGGCGGGTCTGCCCACATGCAGATATGCCCACATATGTATATTAAAGGGTCACAGCATTAGGAAGGTTGAGAACCACTGCTCTAAACACATTTGTTATCTATCAAATTATCTGAAGTAGGCTGCTGGCATTTTGATTGGTATTGCATTAATCATGAATCAATTTGGGCACTATTGCTGTTTTGCTGTCTTGGCAGCCTTACCTAACCATGAACATCGATTACCTCTTCAATTACTTAATTCTTCCTTTATTTCTGTTAGAATTCTTTAACAGTTGTCTTGATACATATATCTTGTCTACGTCTTGGAAGGTGAATGTGATTCATTTTGCCATTATTGTAAATGATATTTCTCTTCCTACCAATTGATTTAGTTCCTTTTTTTGGTGTGATACAGAGAAAGTGCTGACGCTTCTTGTGACTTTATCTTGTTCTTCCATTTTGCTAGAACTATTTATTATCTTGACAATTTTGGGAGTCTTTTGAATTTTCTCCAGGTAGCCTCATATCATCTGCAAATAGAAATATTGATACCTCTTCCCCTTTCCCCTTTGTTCTCTTAATTTTATTTTCTTATCTTCCTGCTATGGTTAGCCTTTGTAACACAAGGTCCAATGATAATGATGAGTCTAGGCAGTCCTGCTTAACTGCTGATCTTAGTAGGAAAACCTGTAATGTTTCTCCATTAAACATAATTTTAGGTACTACATTTCAAATATTTTTGTCACATCAAGAAGAAAAGAATCTTCCTATTCCTATAGGATTTAATGTTTAATTTTTAAAGATGTGAATTCTATTGATTTTTTTATTGCTGTATTTTGTTCTGCTGCTTGCTTGCTGAATATTGAAGCATTCCTGAACTTCAGGCATGAACCCTACTTGATCATAATGAATAATTTTGCAGTATTGCTGTCCTTGATTTTCTAGTATCTTATTTCAGTTTTTAGGTAAATATCCATTTGTGATATGGCTTAGAGTTCTCTTCCCTTTTCTTTCCAGGTTTTGTAGCTCAAAACTATAGAAAAGATTGGATAGAACATCATCTCTATTTTTGAAAATAGTTCATGGAGTCATAGATCTGGAGCTGGAAGGGGCCCCAGAGCTTGAATCCTAGCTCATCATTTTATAGATGAGGAAACTGAGGTCCAGAGGGGTTAACATGCTGCTAGTGTCCCAGGCAGGAATCAAAACCAGGTCTTCTGATTCTGAGCCCAGGACTTGTTCTACTCTCATATGGTACAAGGATTAATTCTTCTTTGAGTATTGGTAGAATTAAGTCCAATTCCTCCTGGGCCTTTTGACATAGTAGCTCATTCAAGCCTTTAGAATTTCTTTATCTGAGTTAGATTTATTTTGATTATTCCTATTTTCTCATTTTTTGTGTTTTAAATTTTTGTAAATATTCATATTTTTGTCGTTCACTGGTTTCAGTCATGCCCAACTCTTCTGGACTCCATTTGGAGGTTTTCTTCGCAAAGATACTGGAATAATTTGCCATTTCCTTCTCCAGCTCATTTGACAGATGAGGAAACTGAGGGAAGCAGGGTGAAATGACTTGCCGGGGTCACACAGCTAGTGTCTGAGGCCAGATTTGAATCTCCAAAGATGAGTCTCCCTGATTCCAAGCCCAGTGCTCTGTGCACTATGGCGCCACCTAGCGGCCCCAATGTTCACACAGACTCCAAGTTTTATTGTCATAGCTGTGAGTAGAAACCCCCACTGGTTGTGTATCTGGCTTGTATTTGTCCTAAGCTCCTCTTTCTAATTTGTAATTTGGGTAATTTGGTTTTCCTCTTGTCTATTCTTGATTAAATTTGCTAATTGATTACATTTATCAGTTTTGGTATTAAAATCTGTTTTATTAATCAATTTAATTGTTCTTTCATTTTTCTTTTTTTAACAATTAAATTGTATTTTTTTCAATTAACAAGATTCCTCCTCTTCTCCTCCCCCCCCCCCATACATCCCTCCTGCTGGGAACAAAGAACCCAACTCACTGATTTCCTTTTTGATTTTAAGGATTTCCTGCTTTGTACCGACTTATCGTCTAGTAGTTTGCTTGTTTTCTAATTTCTTCAAATGCAAACAACTCATCAATTTTCCTCTCTCCCTGTGTTGCTAATAAAACACTTGGGGATATAACTTTGCCTCTGAGTGCGGCTTTGGCTACATCCCATAAACTTTGAGACGTCATATTTATAGTTTTGATCTTTAATATGATCTGATATTATTTCTCCCATCAGTTCTTTAGGCTACACATTATTTACCAAGTCATTTTTGGAGTCCCTATGTAGGGCTCCATTTTTGATGATACTCTCCCAGTTGATTGGTATTTTTATTGCATTGTAACCTAAAAATGCATTGCTTAAAATGGCTACTTTTCTGAATTTTTGTAAAACTTCTTTGGCCTTAAAATGATTAGCTGTTGTGAACATTCTGTGTATTTGCCTACTTAGAGAAATGTCAGATCTTGTCAGTGAGAGTCCTTCCTTTTAGCTCCTCCTTGAGAAAAGGGGCTGCCTGGCTTTCCCATTTGTGTCCCAGCAATGATTACCATACTGCTTGGCACAGAGGAAGTGATTAATAAACTGCTTTTCATTAATTAACTGATTAAATGATCAGATGCCGTTTTTCATTGTGTGCTGACTCATGTTCGTGTCCTACAAGTCTTCCACGGGGGTGGGGTGGGATCTACTGGACGGGCCGAATACTTTCCTCTAGATTTCTTGACATGGCATGGAGACCCATGGAAGGCACGAGCTATCCATTGGTCATCCTTTCCTTTTGTTATGAAGTCATTTTCCAGCCATATACCTCTTTAATCATATCTTTCACTTTGCTTCAACTTTAATTCTTTGGAGACTATTTTATTCCATGCCCACTGGAAGTTCAAAAGATGGAGTTTTCTTTCAGGGAGAAGTTTGAAACCATTAAAATCACCATAGAGTTTCCAAAGACCAGTCTTCTCCGTTTCCTTCCTCTAGTTCAATTCTGTTCCCACTTCCTTGTGCATCTGAGATTTATGAATCGAGGGACCAGTTCTTAACTTCCCCTTTCAATTGTATGTCATAGTCTGGACAAAGGCCATTCTTCATTCACTTGGTTTTTTTCTCTTTGGATAGTTGGGTTGGACTCAAGTGTTTGTTTATCTCATTTAAGAGTCTTGATGCGGTCATCACAGTATTAACCTGTCATTCAATAAATATTTATCAGGTACCTACTATGTGCCCAGTACTGTGCTAAGTTCTGGGGATACACAGAAAGGCAGAAGACAGCCCCCGATTTCAAGGAGCTCCTGGTCTAATGGCAGACAAGCCATATGTATCTGGAAGACATGACCACTTATATGTGGTCTTTATTGTGTTTGGAGATTGCTTAACTCATCCATGACAATGCAGACGTCTTCGGTGAGCTCCTCATTTGATTTTCATAGTGGACTGGTGAACTGAGTTCTATCTTCTGTACATTTTTTTTTGAGGAGGCTTATGTGATTTTTAACATATATAGGGAGAGAACATTTGGGCCCCTTTTCCTGTTGATAAATTCTTGGAAGCCTCCATTTTAGGGAAAAGTGCTAGACCAGCCACCCTTAATTCTTCATTTTCTTTCATCACTGTTTCATGCTATTTTATGAGAAACTCCTTATGTTATAATAATATTTCATTGTATTTCTCTATGTGTCTTTCTGACACAGACACACACAATAGGTGTTTGTTCAGCTATAAATAATAGGAAACATAAATTGTTTTAAAATGTTTGTTGTTAAAAATGATGCTGCTACGAGAAGGTGAAAAAGAATGGGTCAACTTTACTCTTATTGAATTTGGCTTAAGGAGGAAATAACATACACACTCATCTGGGTATCTTACCCTACAGGAAAGTAGAGGGGAAGGGGATAAGAGGGGGCATGATAGAAGGGAGGGCAGACTGGGGGAGAGGGTAGTTAGAAGCACACATTTTGAAAAGGGACAGGGTCAAAGTAGAAAATAGAATAAGTGGGGGGCAGGATAGGATGGAGGGAAATAAAGTCTTCCACAATATAACTGCTATAGAAATGTTTTGCATAACTACACATGTACAACCTATTTTGAATTGCTTATCTTCCCAGTGGGGGTGGGTGAGGAGGGAAGAAGGGAAAGTATCTGGAAATCAAAGTTTTAAAAACAAATGTTAAAAAAAATGGGGTTTTTTTTTTTTACATGCAACTGGGAAATAAGATATACAGGCACTGGGGTATAGAAATCCATCTTGCCCTACTAGAAAATTAGAGGGGGTATGGGGGAGAATATAAGAGAAAGCAAATTGGGGAAGGGGTATTCAGTATGCTTTCTATCTTGGGGTGGGGGGTAGAGGAAAGACAGGGAGAAAATTTGTAACCCAAAATCTTGTGGAAATGAATGTTGAAAGCTAAAAATAAATTTAAAAAATAATAAAAAATAATGCTGCAGCAAATATTTTTGTACAGATAGGTTTTTTCTTGCTGTTTAATCTCCTTGAGGTATAATGACGAGATTAGTGGGCCAAAATATATGGGCAATTATGACAATTTTCTTTCTTTTCAAAGGGATCATACTAATAAACATTTCTTTTGAGTCATGAATTACTGTGCCTGTTTCCTGATAGTCCTGCCAACATTGAATTTTTCCATTTTTAAAAAAACTGTCGTTGCCAACTTGTTGAATATGAGGGTTATATTTCAGAGTTGTTTTAATGTGCATTTTTGTGATGGAATCACCTTTACCTCTAGCATCCAGATTTCAAGAAACGTTAAGTCCTGCTCTCTTCTTCCCTAGGTTATTTCTTTCTTATGTTAGCTCACTTAGTGACTCATAGACAAGTAGAACTATCAAAGGATATTAGTCTTGCTTCTTTCCTTGCAGTAAATAAGCCCTTGGGCCTTGGCTTACTCCCTTTGAAATTATTTGAATATATTCACTTTAAAAAAGTTTCTTTTGTCTGCTGTATTTGCATTTCAAAAACTGTTCAGCTCTGGTTATCGCAAAAAAAAAATTGCTGGGAGGTCATTAATTCTATTAAATCATTTTTCCCTGTTAGGAGTATGTGTTCATTTTCAGAAGTTATATTTGGGTAGTAAGTTATCCTTGGATGAAACTTTGCCCTTTTGCTTTTTGGTATTATCATATTTCTGCCTATTCTTTTACTTCTCATAATTGAAAAGCACTCTTAAGAACTTTGGATAGGTATCCTGCCTTTTTGTGACTGCTTACAATGGTTTTTTCTTTTACCTGGAAGTTCTAGACCTTGGTGACTTCATTTCCACATATGTTAAACCTATAATTTCTACTGTAGTTCTATGGATTCTGTTGTTCTGTACTTTTCCTTTTAGCGTAAATACTTCTGGGCAGTCTTCTCCTACGATTTCTGAAATCTAATATTTAGGATTTTTATTTTATCATGTTTTTCTGGGAGGTCAATGATTCTTTAATTGTCTTGCTGAAACTTGTCTTCAAGGTTCTTTGCTTTGTATTCCAATTTTTCTATCTTTTGACTTTGATCTAATATAACTTGTATTTCTGAATTTATGTATTTTTCATTCTTGTTTTCAGGGAAACAAATGCTTTATTAATATTTTTCTGCTTCTGTTATAAGTCAGTGATTTGTTTTTTGAAATTTTTATTTGAATTCTAATTTCACTGCTCTCTCTTCTCTGATTTCTATTTTAAAAAAATCTTTCTTGGATTTTTGTGGTTATCCTTTCTTTTTGATCTATTGACTTTACAGATCCCCTGAAAGGGTTGGTCTTATGGATCCTCAGAGGTCCCTGGACCACACTTAGAAAATCACTGTTGAAAGGGAACAGGACTTGGATCCTCCTCAGTAAGATCACCATGTGGTGCCATTTAAAACCATCAATTCCCAGAGAAGCAAGGAGTGACCTTCCAGAGTAAACCTCAGGCACAAGCCTAGGGTGCCTGAGATGAGAATTCATCTGGCAACCATTTGGACAGTTCATCTCACATTGTCAGGACCAATGTGGAAAAAGAATAGCACTAAGAGTGAGCCCACTATTCTCAGACAGTGTAGTGAAACAGGAGAGAATATGTCTCCAGGGTATTGGGGAAAATGTTTCTATGTTTATTCTTGCTATGTCTTTTAAGTAAATATCCTTTGGTAAAAGTTAATTGATGTTAAATGGTAAAATGATACTGGGGCTTTAGTTACTGGTAACAGTGAGGGAAACAGTAGGCACTTGAGCCAATGGTATTGGAAAAAGAGACATGTCCCCTTCTTCAACCCTCAGATACAGATGGAGTTGGCCTTATTCTGGGTAAAGGGGTGTGTGTGTGTGTGTGTGTGTAAGGTCAGACAGCATATTTGCTGCAATATTTTTTTTCTTTTTTTTTTTTATGCGAATTAAAATAGTATCACCATTTTTACTATATTGACACAACCCAACCATGAACATTGAATATCCTTTTAACACTTTAGTTCTTCCTTTATTTAATGGAAATTAAAAAAAAATATTGATGTCCTTTGTATTATTTTGTTTAATTCTGAAATATTTATTGCATCTTGTTGTTTTAAGTACTATCTCTCTGTCTCTTCTTCCTGGATTTTGCTAGTAATACACAGAAATGTTAGTTTTTTGTGCATTTGTTTTTTGTCTTGCTATCTGTTAAGAGAGACAGTGTAGCCTATTTCATAAAGAAGAGTTAGTCTCAAAGCCAAGAAGACCTAGGTTGAAGTCCAACTGACAACATAGATAGATTGTGAGACCTTGGGCAAGTCATTTACCTTCTTCATGTTCTAGACTGCAGGCATCAGACATGTGGGCTGCATGTGGCTCACAACACTCCTGAGAGCAGATTGAAGCATATTAAAATATGATTGGGAAGTATTTTTTAAAAAATAAGTAAAAACATAATAAAACATAGATAATATTACATTTTAAAACTAAGTTAACATGAGGCCTATAGGGATCCTTATGTGTAGTTTGGTGGTCTCTGTTTCTGTTTGAGTTCGGCACCACTGTTCCAGAAAACTCAGTGTGTAGGGTGCACAGAGTGTTCTAACCAGTATTAATTGATAGAGATGGCACTTTCCTCATGCTGGAGTTCTTTGTATTAATGAAACTAAAGGTCCATTCTCCTCCCCTACTTTGCTGAGGCAATTTTTACTTTATATCTCTTGAATTCCTAAACCACTCTGGAGTTAGTTCCATTCTCTCTTCTGGTGTTCTGGCTGTTGTAATCTTGTGCTTTCCTTCTGGAGACTTTGCTTTCTGTTACTTCAGAGTATTCACTCTTTATATTGAGGTCTTTTTTGGAAGGGAGGAAGAGTGAGGGGCTTATTCATTTCTTCAGTATCTGAAGGTGTTTTCTTGCAAGGTTTTCTCATGTGAAGATTCTTCCTTTGCCTTCTCTTTTTGGTTGTTCTTTTATTTGGCACAATAAAATTTCTCACTGTCACTGTTGCTCAGTCCCTCCTTTTCCAAATGAAGGATGAACAGGACTTAGTCATGGCCATTCACTGATCTATCTTGCCAGAACACCAACCATAGGTTTTTCAAGGCTGGGCTAGTATAGCAAAAGCTTTGGGAGACCCTTCCACGTTGGAAAGGCTTCAAGAGCGAACCCAATGATGGAGGTGTATGTCTTCAGCTGTAGAGTCCATTGACTGAATCATAGAAATGTTACAATCTGCATTGGTGGAGGAGGTAATGAAATTATTAATGAAATTATGGATCTCTTGAAGTATCAAACTACAGTTAAGGAAACATGATGTAGAGGACAGAATGATGGACTAGAGTCAGGAAGACCTAGGTTTAAATCCCCCCACCCTGCCTGCAGTAGACAATTACTGTATAACCTTGGACCAACAATTTAACCTCTGTAAGGCTCTGTTTCCTTATAGGAGTCACAGTGGATAGAGAACTTGGCCTGGAGCCAGGAAGACTTGAATTCAAATCCAGCCTTAGACACTTACTATTTATGTAGCCTGGGGCAAGTCACTAAACCTCTGTTTGCCTTAGTTTCCTCAAATGCCCATTCTACCATTTCATATTTTTAGGTCTTTTTTTTTTCCATCTCTCATATGGTATGAAGATGAAATTTGAGAGAAGGAAAGGGAAATGGAAATGCATTCCAGATTCTTCTGCTGTTGCCTGATGCAGGGATCTATTTATTTTCCACAGGATACCCTTCTTCAAGTATTGCTACCAGTGTGGTCGTTCCATAGGGGTACGGCTCACACCATGTCTTCGATGCTATGGAATTTTAACCTGTAGCAAGTTCTGTAAGGCAAAAGCCTGGAATGAGTCCCACAAACAAGAATGTGGTGCAGGTAAAGTCAATCTTAGCAACCTCTTCAAATATACACAGAGTGGGCTGTGGGAGTACAATGTGGATATCTGAAGTTTGGTTTCATTCTTCATTTGCCTTAATTTAAGGTTTAAGACAAATGAGCTTAAGATACATTAAAAAAAAAGAGCCACAGTTCAGGGTGGTCTGTGTTATGTAGTTGGTCCCTTGTTTATATACATTTTCAGCATCATCAGACATTCTTGTGTTGAAGACTGAATTGTTAGAGACATAAGGTGGCAAAAACATTCTGAACACAAATTTGGATTAAACTGATCCCCTGTGGACTTTCAACATTGTTGTGTCATGGACAGATGATGGGAAGCATTAAGTCTATGCTTCATACTGTACACTGGATGGTGTTTGTAGCTCTTTGGTTCTAAAGGTATTGATGGAATGTTGTCATGTGACATTTTGAGTATGAACATGTTTGTCCTCCTTTGAGAGGCACTCATCAACACTGTGTGCTAGTATCAGTGAATCTCTCTGCTAGATGAGAAATTGAAAGGGCATGAGAAATACCTCTGTGGACAGTCCTGTTCTCTTAGGATGGATCAAGAGTTTCTAGACAGACCAAAAAAAACATGAAAGAAATTGGGAAGAGAAAGTTTGCGAGGACTCATAAGTGGTGTCAAGAAGTTGGCGAGTAGAATATGACATGGAGGAGAAAGTGAAGAGGGAATTCTGAACCATTTGCTCTATTCAATGGCATGAGCCACTCCTAGCAAGTGGATCTTGATTCCCTGAAGGGAGATGCATCCAAGTCAAGATGGATCCACATCAGAATTGAGTCTTCCCCCAAACTCTCTTGGCAAAGCTCCATTTTTTATGTGGATCACTTTCATAGTGACAAGAAAAGAGGTGATGATTAAACATACTCCAGCATCAGAAATTTGTCAGTTATCACCACGGGTACCCTCATGATGCTGGAAGAAAGCAAAGAAGGCCTCTGGCACTTTGGGGGGACGCTATATGGTGACCTTATAGGAAGCTATGGCCGTGCAGAATGGGATAGCATGCTTGAGCTGGGATCGCCATCACTGGATGGAACTTCCAAAGCAATAAGTTATCCATTTGAGTTTGAGTAATGAATGACCAAGATGGGTGGGAAAATATGACTTGGAATATACCTTGATTCAATGCTTCAAGAACCTGTCTAATTTTTGTCTTTGGATCCTGAGTGCCTGGCACAGAGTGGGAATTTAACGGATTCTTGTTGTTCCACTTCATTTGTGTAGATTCTGCCTTCACCAATATACTTAGCGAACCCTCCTGGCCTTGGCAAATGGCTTCACGAGTAGTTGTGTTTCTTGCGTCAACCTCCTTCCTCTTTCCCTCCTCTCCTCTCCCCTCCCAAACAATTATCAACAGCTGGGCAGGGCAGCCTGCATGGGTGAAGGAAGGAGTGAGGAAGTCAGAGGTGCCCAAAGTATGGAAGAAGAGATTCCCACCCCCTCGCCTCCAGTGTGTTATTTAAAAGATGGCACACATCTTGAAAATATTGCCCCTAAATAGTTTATAAGCCATTCTCTTTCAGGACAAAAAGGTAGGTCACAAGAAGATGAGCTAATCCCAGGGATTCATTTCTCCAAACACTATGCTAGGGGCTTTCCATTCTTCTGCACCTCCTTTATGTGAGAAGGAACTCTGATACTTGGACAAAAACTTGTTGAAGGAAAATTCTGCTTCCTTTAATACACAAATCTATAGGAGAGCAGAAAAAGACTTGGGGGTCATCTAGTTTACCCCCCCATTTCACAAAGGAAGAAACTGAGACCCAAAGAGATGAAAATAACTTGTCTGGGCTCACTTTAGGATGAGCTTCAAGTTGGCTTGAGGAGGATCTGGGATTGGTCTTGGTTCTGCTACTTCCTCCTTGTCTGACCACAGGCAACCCATTTAACATCTATGGACCTCAGTTTCCTCATCTGTGAAATAAGAGAGTTCAAGCTGATGACCCCTGAGTTTCCTTCCAGCTCCAAATCAATGACAGAACTCTGAACAAGGGCTGGAACCTTGGTCTCCAGGGTTCTGGTCACAGTCTCTGTCTACTGCCCCACACTGTGCTTATGAAGGCAGGAGATGTTATGGTTAGGTTTCCAAAAATTAAGGCCCAAACTCAAAGCACACAGTAGGGGCTTAATAAATGTTGCTGATTGAGCAATCAGGACAGACGATCTTTTCTGAATTCTCAAGACAAAGTCTCTTGATGTGCGATCTCTTACTCTCGATCAGAGAGAAATCTTTAAAGAAGAGGAAGTTTTTTAGTTTCTCTGCTCTTTATCACTTGGATTTCAGTAAAGTCCATAAAAAGGGGAGACAGCTGTCACTGGTTAGCTGGACCAGCCCAGACTTTGGGCCACTGGACCCAGCTGGCTCCTGGAGGAGAAAGTGAGGCTGGTGACCTTGCGCAGCCCTGCCTCACTCAAATCCAATTCAACCGCAAGTTGTGTTGTCATCTCCCTGACGCTATGGTCCTCTTTGAGAAGGAAGGACAGACATGTCAACTACAATTTACATGGCACAGCAGAATTAGAAGAACAGCCTTTCAGCTGCCTTTCCTCCCCTTACCTTCTATTGTAATTTGCAGGGACCTTGTACATCCAGACTTACAGAAGTGTGTGCTGTTCCCCCAATAGAATGTCAGCTCCTTGAGGGCAGGTTGAATTTCATCCATTGTTTTTGTATTTCCAGTATGATGCTTAGCAAATAATAGGGGCTTAATCAATACTTGTTATTTGATTATCAGTGTAAATGACATTTACCCCCTGACTCCAGAATGTAAGCTCCTTGAGGGCAGGTGTGGTTTCATTTTTGTCCTTATATCTTCATTACCTAGCATTTTGCCTGGCACACAGTAGGTACTTAATGAATGTTTGTCATTTGAGTGTAGAATGTGAGCCCCTTGAGGGCAGGGAGTCTATATAATTGTCCTCATATCCACCTTTTCCCATCCAGTCCTACTGTGGAGAGAGTTGGAATCCTGTTCTAACAACCCTTAGCTTCTTGGGAGCCTAAGCTTAGAGGGAATGGAGTAACAAGGCATCTCCGTTTTGTTATGAGTTTTTGGTTATTTTCCTCTGTCTGCTGTCAGGCTCCTTAGAGGCAGGTTGCCTCACCTCCACAACCCCAATTTCTAAGCACGTTGGCCATTGTTGCTGATTGTTTCATTGGCCATTTCCACGTGAACTTTCTTTTTCCATGTTCCAAAGATTGTTAAGCCATGCCGAGGTCATCCAGCAAGTTAGTGTCCTGGACAAAGTCAAAATAATTTCAGTTGTTAAGCCGGGTGAGGTTCAGCGATTTATAGTCTGCCTGATACTTCAGTAAACATTCATTGGATTGCAAGTACAGGATTTAGAACTGGAAGGAATCTTGGAGGCCATCTAGTCCAATGCCCTCCTTTTCCTGTGAAGGAAACAGACTGAGAGGGCAAGTGATCTAGGATCATGGAATCACAAACTTGGAGCAGAGCCCCTTCCTGTATAGAGGAGGAGGTCGGGGTCTGGCCATGTGGAGGAAGTAGCAGTAGGCTGCTTACTGAGCCCAGGTCCTTTGACTTCAGAACCAGTGCCCTGTCCACTGTGCCCTGCTTACTCAGGGTCACTGATATTTAATAACATAGCCAAGATTCAAACCCAGTTCCTGTGACTTCACATTTTCCCCCCACAGTATGTCTCTGCCTGTCCTTTTGACATATTATCTGGCATTTTGTGTCACAAACCTCTTTTGATCTGCCTTTTACCCTAACTTGGGCTGCTGTTAAGCCAAGCACCTTGATCAAAGCTTAGGTGGGGTATTCCATGCCTTGCGTGCTGACTCTCTGGCTGACCTCAGGTCCTCCTCACTAACCCAGATGAGTCAAAGGTACCTTTCTGGTGCTGGGGGAAGCCCTTAGAGTTTTGCCCTTGCCTTAAAATCAGAGATTCTCAACCTTTTCTGTGTCATGGACCTCTTTGGCAGTTTGAAGAAGCCCAGGGAGCCCTTTATAGAATCCTGTTTTAAAACAATTGAAGGAAAAGCTAAATTCTGATGACAGGCTAGTGAAAATAGAGCTCATGCTCTCCCCATCCAAGTTCATGAGGCCTAAAGTAAGAACTCTTGGTTTAGATCTGTCTTTTAGTGCTTGC
This sequence comes from Pseudochirops cupreus, assembly GCA_028627135.1. Classification (NCBI taxonomy): domain Eukaryota; kingdom Metazoa; phylum Chordata; class Mammalia; order Diprotodontia; family Pseudocheiridae; genus Pseudochirops; species Pseudochirops cupreus. Next base: position 382,123,952 of record CM053584.1, on the reverse strand, counting down.
TTCCTGCTGGACTGTGCCTACAGGGTGGTGGCTGGCAGCTGATTGGCCCAGAAGGCCAGGATTCGCTGACTCCCAACACCACGTCTGCTTTAAAGCCTCTCATACCATTAATAGCTGGTGAAAAGCTTCTGTTTGTAAAGGCATCTCTGCTTTTTTTTTTGACCTGAGTAGGTGGAAAATATCCTCATTTCCCTGAATATTTGGAGTGGTGCATTGTTCCTCTTTTTGAAGCTCCAGCTAGAATTTCAGGCTTCAATGCAGAGTGGCCCAGGTTGGTTTGTGAATCTAGCAAGTAAAGATATTATTACTGAGGCCAATAGGAGGGAAGCAGCATCCTGCTTGCCAGCCAGCTCTTGCCATGAACCCTCAGATCCCTCTTCAGATTTCCTTAGGATACTTCGACATCAGCACTCAGCCCTGCCCCATTCCACCCTGACTCATGTCACAGAATCACCAGATTTGAGAGTTCAGAAGGATCTTAGTGGCCATGCCAGCCAGCCCATGCACTTGAAGGAGTGAATCTCCACTGACACATGGTTATGTTGTTCACCATAAAGCCTCTGGTTGGAGACCTCCCCGCAGAGGGTCCTTCTGGAAGCTGCCTATGCTACTGTGGACAGCTCTCCTCAGGAAGTTTTTTCTGATGTTGACTCTACATTGGCTTCTTAAAAAATGCCTTGTTTCCATGCTATCTCCTTAAATCAGCTTTCTATGGACCATTCTTGGTTATAGAATGTAAGCTCGGTTAGGGCAGGCACAAATCCTCAGTACTAGCATGTTGGGATAAGGGAAGGGCTTTTATTGGTCTAGGCAACTCAGATAAAAATCCCTCTGCATAAGCAGGTTGGCACCTTTCCTACAATGGATAATCTTTGGGAACTGTCCGATCTAGAATATGAAGTGCTTAAGTGATAGCTGGAATGTCAGTGGGGAAGCTTGAATGCAGATCTTCCTGGTTCAGAGGCTAGCCACTACGCAACACTGCCTTTCTATTATACACATAGTAAATGCTTACTAAGTACTTGTAGAATTGAATTGAAGACATCTTGCCATCTTGAAATTAAGGTCACAGAGCTGGCATCCCTGATTCCTTCTCCACTGATTTTGGCTCCCAGGTTTGGATACCAGGCACCTGCTCCAGGCTAGTAGCTCTGTAATTCACTGTGGTTGGTGTGGAAATACAAATGTGGGAACACTGAGTTTTGATACGGGGATTGTGGTGGTGGAGGAGGAGGATTTCAGATACTTAAAACTAAGGTAGGGGTTTTGGTAGAGAGGTTAATAGGGTTTCTGGGTAGGGCCATGGTGAGGGGCTGCTCAACCAAGGACTTGGACAGACTTGGAGGTATTAATGGAGAATACAAGGGTCTGCTCCATGGGGTCCCTTGGAGTCGGACAGGACTGAACAATGAGAGAGAGCTACTACCCTAGCCATTGTGTGGAGAGCCCTTGGCTAAGCCCCTAGCAGTTTTCCCCTCCATCTCCTGGGTCCTCACTTGCTCTTGATCCCATACTAGGTCAGATTAGGAAGTCTAGTGATAGGGAATGCCCTCTATAGCACTAATAGGGGTTCCCCCTCCAACGCTGCCCTGCCAGCCCTGGTTTCCATCCTGAGCTTTCTGGGTGTGAGTCACAGGGAAGTCAGAGGGAAAGGCTCAAAAGCCATTTTGCCAGAGAGGAACAAGCCTCTGTGCTCTGGCCACCCTTTCTCAGCTATAGGGTATACATCACTCTGTGGAAGTAAGAGTTTTTTTTTTTCCTTTGACAGTCAAAGGTGAAGTTCTGACCATTTCCAAAAGCAAGGAAGATGTCAAGAAGGGAAAAGAAATGACTTCAAAAATCATGAAAGACATCAAGGGTCTGAGCAGCAGCCCAAACAGCACAAAAAAAGACATTGACCAGAAGATGAAAAATCTGGTGAAAACTGGAGCTTTCACACGGCCTAAAGAGTGTCCTTCTCCCTCAGGCTCTCCCCTGTACACGGAAAATTACAGTTTCAACTGATGTTCTTGTAAGAAAGAAAGGTGTGAGTGTTGAGTGGGCCTTGTAAGTTGCCTTGGCTATCCTTTCTGTCTAATGGGTGCATCATTACAGGTGGAGGGTGGTGTGGGTGGAGCTGTGAACCGAAGGGGCTGCAAGCTATTTCCTTCTGACTTGACGTACTAAGAAGGGCTGGCACTGACAAGATGGCAGAGGATGTGTTCCCATGTAATGCTGTTTCCAGATGCCTCATCCTGGTTGTCTTTTTCTGGGTCGAGTCAGGGTGAACTTGGAGTCAGAGGTCCAAGGTTCTGATGCTGGCTTTGCTACTTTCTATCCGTGTGACACTGGGCCTCAGTGTCCTCACTGGTAAGATAAGGGAAGTGGACCACATGGCCCCTGGAGCTAGAGTGACTCTAAGTCCCTTCATTTCTCTGGGTTTCTCTTCCTCTGTAAAGTGATCTATGACTCTGTTATGACTTGCTTTGCTTCAGAAGATGGGAGGGTTTATCCTGACCTTGGAATTAGGAACTTACCCTCATGGCCCTTGTAGCCCCCATTCTACCACCTATGCCTCCTTGGTGTTCACTAGTACCTTTGCCTGGGATGGTTCACTCACTAAATTCTAACTAGGTACTTTCCAGACTTTTCTTATGTACACATACACACACACACACACACACACACAGCCTCTGAATTATGGCATTCAGGATTGTGGCTATATCAAAATGTTGTTTCTTTTCTGACCCTTCACCAGGGGTCAAGGAGCTCTGAAAAGAGCACTGGCTTTGGAGTCAAAGCTTAACTCTGACAATTACTAGCTCTCCCGAGGACTCAGTTTCCTCATCTGTAAGATGGGGGTATTAGATTAAATGGCTGCTGAGGTCTAGATCCTTCCACCAGTCTTTGTATGATGGGATTTTCAGTGTGCTCACTCAAATGGCCCCGCTCCTTTGGACCTGTTCTAAGTCGCCAGAGGTCATAACACCCAGCATTGGGTGTGGTACTTGAGCTGGGGTCTGACCAGGGCTAAATGTGGCAAGCCCATCACTTTCCTTCTTAGGGACACTGGCATTCCACCCATTTGGTTGTGTCAGCCTAAGAACATGTTGTTGTTCATTGAGTCTGTTGTCTATGGAAAGCCCAGAGCTGCCCCCCCACCTCCCCATATAAAAACCATTTTTCAATGACGTTACTACCAACCTCCATTTGTGCAGCTGATTTCTGAACTCGGGTGCAGGATTTTACAAGTTATCTGTTAAATCTCACCTCATTTAGTATAGTCCAGTTAATTCAAAATATTCAACTATTCAGCTGTTGGTTCTCTCATCCCTGCTAGCTAAGTGTTAATACCTGGGCCATCTCTATCTTTTTCCAAGTCACTGATACAAATGTTGACTAGAACTGGGCTAAAAATGGAGCCCTGGGGCCCTGAGTTAGAGACAAACCCTTCAGACTGACACTGATCCTGTAATAGCCAACTTCTGTCTGTGATTAGTTATTTGTCTGGTCAGTCATGCCGTTCAGAAGAAGGGACTTGTGTATCCTGCCTGGGGCCAGGCACTATGTTTTAAGAAGGGTGTCAACAGCTTAGAGGAGGACCAGGCTATACAAAGACTGGTTGAAGCATCATGGAACCAGAAAGGAATTCAGAGACCATCTAGTCTAAAGCTCCAGTTTTACAGATGAAGAAACCGAGGCTTAGGGTGAGCCAGTGAGTAACTGATCTGCTTGGCCACCTAATATAATATCTTCCAGGCCTCATCTCTCCATCTCATCCTCAAGGAGAGCATGACTTCATGTATTTTTTTTTAAAGCCTACCTTATACTGACTTGTGGTTCTGTCTGTTAATATAGGTAGCTGCACTAGGTCTTATCTGGGAGGTGGTGGGGGTGAATGTGTAGGTAAAGCGTTGGAAAGGATAGAAATCTGCAATGATTTGCTCTGAAGGAGTTGCCCACGTGGGCCATTCCTGTAATAAGCTGCTGGAGGATTTTGCTAGAGATCGGTGTCGATCTCACCAGCCCGTAGCCTGCGTGACCCACACGCCGTCCTCCCTTCTTGACAATCCCCTGCGAGTGGGGCTCCAGTCCCAGGGCCTTTCTGCCTGTGTCTGTCTTCTCTGCCTGACAGCAGCTCAGGGAGCTGGAGCCGCCACATTCTCTCAGTACCCTGGGATGGATTTGTCAGGACGAGGTGACTGGGCTCGTGGGAGGGCTGCCCAGGGCACTCGGGCATCCTCTCTCAGTTGGGTTTCCCGCTTCCCTGTAACCACTTTGGCTCTATCCTTCCCATCCTGAAGATCATGCTTGTCGCCTGAGGATATGAGGAAGTCAGGATTGGCATGCCCTGCCTCACTCTGTGGTCCCCTTGCTCTGGTGTCTCTCTCCCCCAACAGCGGCTGCCCTGCTTTTTCCCTCTTCCTCCACTTGTCCTAGGAAACCAACCCTCCCTCTCCACTTTTTTTTTTTTTGTGGGGGAGAAGGAGGAAGGAGCTAGAGAAGGGTCACAAGATTTTTTTAATGTTTTCCTTTGCATTACACTTGTCAGGGCTGCTGACAGCCACCATTACCATTCAGACTTGTTAATTGTATTCAGCCTGACTTCCAAAAAGGGGATCTCCATTTTCCTGACAGTGAATAGGAGCGATTTCTCCTGACTGCCCCACCCTCTCTATATAATTACATCTAAGCATCTGTGTTGACACAGAAACCCTACTTAGTAAGTCTTGGCATGCTTTTGTGTGGCATTATTCCGAGTGTCGCCTCAACAGAAACAAATGGCGTAACTATTGCTGACTTGTTCAGGAAGATGAGGAGGTTGGGGTGCCGTGCCGAGGGTCGAGTGGCTTGGCGTTGATAGGAGGTGACCTGGTGTAATGGGAAGAACACCAGCTGGAGGGCCCAGGTTCAAATCCTACCTGATACTTACTATGGTATGATTTCAGGCAAGTCACTGTCCTTGGTCCTCAAGTCCATGGTGCTCCATATAATCTGAAGCAGATGTTTGTTGTTTCTTGTTTTGTGTGTGTGTGTGTGTGTGTGTGTGTGTGTGTGTGTGTGTGTGAATAGTACAGTGTAGAGGAAAAATTGGGCTACCTTTGTGACTTTGGGCTGACCACTGGACTTCCCATGACCTTTTCTGTAAAATGGAGGAGTTGGACTAGAGGGCTCGTAATGCCCCTTCCAGTTTTAAATGTAAGATCCTAAGAATACAGGGCAGGGTGATTTGGAAAATCAGTTTTGATGATGCAACAATAGTAATTGTGTTTTAAGCTTTGGTGCTTGAACTAGATGTTGACAAAACCCTCGGAAGGGTATTTATGATCATTTTATGATTTATTCCTATCTGTTATAACAAAAACTCCTTGTGAATAGGGATTAATTCTTTGTCTTTGTAAACCCTCCAGCCCCCACTCTCTGACCTTGCCCCCATCACTCCCCTGCTCCACTTCCACTCTCCTGACACATTCAGGTGTTTAAGAAGTGGTCATTTGATTACTGGGCGATTGATTATGGATCTATCCAAAGTTCAAGGTCATGATACCACTTTCTAAATGCCCCTGTATGAACACACAGTTAAGATTTTGAGAGGCCAGATATGCTCTGTCCATCTCTGACGCCCTCCTCCCATCTGCCTTGCAGCTAAATCTTCTGATATGTGCTATCTCCCCCAATTAGAAAGTGAGCTTTTTTTTTTCTTGAAGGCAGGTTTTAACTTGAAGGCAGGAACAATTGGTCACAGCCTCAGCGTAGTCACACAATTGGTCAAACACAAAACAAGGCTTTGGAAACTCTGGTAAGAGGTTGTGGCACCGGCGCCCATTTAAGTCTCCAGCCTTTTTATTTAGACAAGGATTCAAAGAACACATTCCACCTTCCAATAAACAGTGCAAGATTGTTACAGGTACCTTGGTAATAGAAAGAAATCTATAACTAATTGGCCAGCCTTGCCAGTGAGTGAAATAAACCATCATTTTGCAGAGAGAGAGAAGCATTCTTTTTTAAAAGCAAAGAAGTAATCTGGAGGCTTTTAAAACATTTTTATTGAATTGTCCTTATCCCTTAGTAAGCCCACCAGAAAACAAAGGTTTGTTATGTGACTTGTAAATGGTAAGCAACTGTGCCCTCAAAGCCTCTTCTGACCCCTCCCCACCCCTTCATCCCAAACCTGACCTGTAGAAACTGGGACTTTGAGCACTGGTCAAAATGAACTTGGTGGCACCTGACTCTCCATTTTTGGGGATGGAAGTTTAAATTTAATTAATTTTACTTTATTTTAAATTACAATGAACCACTCTCCCCAGTGGTCTCCTTTACTAGGGTGGTAACAGTTAGCACTTTAATATAAGGGCAAAAGTTTTATGTTTGTTGTCTGACCCCAAAGGCCTGTGGCCAATGGGCAACTCAACCTACTTGGTGGAAACAGATAAGGTGTCCCAAAAGTTTTCATTCAGTTTTAAGTTGTAATGATTATTAAAGCTTAAAACTGATAAGACTTTTGGGACACACTGGTTTTTGGACACATTTTTCCCAAATTATGTTGTGGACCGTGGGAGGATAGATACTGAGTTTCTACTTCTCCTGTGTTGCCCCCTCACGGGGGACTGTCATGGGCTAGGCTGCTTGCAGGGGAAAAGGAATACAGTAAATACATAAGAGCCTAATGAATATTTGTTAGTCCAGTGATTTTAATGGCTGAGCACAAAAAATGTGGATCTACTGACTGGATGCTGACTCTAGAGTCAGAAGACTTGGGTTGAAATCCCCCTCTCTGATGCTTATGCTCCATGTGACTTTGGGCAAGGCCTAAGACTCAGTTTCCTCATCTGTAAACTGAGATTGGGTGAGATGGCCTCTGAACTCCTTACCATCTCTTGAGCTTATGATAACAAAGGCCAAAATCATGGGCATCTGTGGTTTACTTTCTCAGTGTGTACTCTAGCTTAACTGGGCAGTAATCTGATTTCTTGCTTATGGAAGGTCTGCCTTGAAGGCAGTCTGTTGACTCAAACATGGGGCCCTGGCTTTTGCATGACCAAACCAGATCTCGTGGGTAACAACATTTTCTTGGGTCCTAGAACCATGGTTTTTCATAGGTTCCAAACAGAAGGAAGGGAGTCTTCTGGGAGAGGAATGAATCTCCCAGAGGTGATGGGAAGTCTATACATGGAGACCATTGGTCTGGGCTGTTAGAAAGGCATCAGTTGGTCTGGATGTCCGTCAAGATCTCTCCCTGTTCTAAGACTCTTTGACCTCCCCAAGTGTTTGGATGATGTGATTTTCATTTTCCAGCCAGAGACATGAAGTGGAACCGTGGGCAATGACAGGCAGCACTTTAGGGCCTTCAGCTTGTTCCCTGCAAAGTAGAGTGGAGGCCATGAGGACTGTCCTGGACTGAAGGTCTGGAGACTTGAGGTGCCAACTACTTGCTGACAGTGTTGGGCAAGCCTTGACCTGGTGGATGTGAGTCCTGTGACCATCAGGGTCAGCCTGTGTTGTGGGAGGTGATGGGTGTGATCACAAATCTCTTCCCCTCTCTGGGACTTGGTTTTCCCCCTCTGTCTAATGAGGGGATCAGGTCCCACCCAGCCTGTCAACATGTGACCCACCGGCCAGTCACAGCCAGCCTGAGCCTTTCAGCAAAAATATTTTTTTAGCTAAACATCTGATCTCTGTCATTTGCCCTGTGTGACCTTACGTAATCTCTTTGGGCCTCAGTTTACTCAACTTTCAAATGAGAAGATGGGTCTAGATGAAGTCCCTTCCAGCTCTAAATCTGTCTTCTGAACCATTGAGTTTCTAGTGTCCTAACTACCAGCTGCCCTGTTAGCGTCATAGCATATTCAGACCAATAAACAATGGGCACGGAATGAAGATTGATCATGTGACCCTCCAGGAGAATGCCTGAAGGTCCCTGTCCTGGATGGTCTGGAAGTCTTCTAGTTCTCAAAGTCTATGGGTTTATAGCCATTTCCCCTCTTATCAGTTACAGTGGGTCCTATTTAAAGACCCTTGAGTAGGCCAATCAGGCTTATTTTCCCCAGAGTATTGGGAGAGATAAATGCTATCCTAAGGTAGGTGGAAGGGACCATTCTACCTCAGGCACCTGGGTCCAATAGCCACTTAGGGACTCTCAGGGCAAGATCTTTTTTTTTTAAAGGAATGAAAAGGCCCAGATAACACTATACCAAGATGGTGGTGGGTAGTAAACAAAGTCCTTGGGAAGAATGGCTGCCTTTGCAGGTTCTGAATGGGAAAACACAATCACTTGAGGGCCTAGAGCCTTGTGAATGGGGAAGGATGACACATAGCACCAATGAGAATGCAGCATTAGGGATCCAATGGGCAGCGCTCTGGTTGTGCTTGAAGGGGAACTCCATGAGGCATCCCACCCATAAAGTCCTCCCCTCTGCAGCAATGGATGCTTGTAACGTTGCTTGGTAACACTGTGACTTCTCAAAATTTCCTGGTCTAAAGGGGCCGTGACTTGGAATGACCATTAAACTCATCAGACTTGGTAAGGCTTAATTATTTGGGAGAGACTGCAGATCACACCCTCTTTTTGAGAGATATGGGGGAAATGAATGGGCTGGGCCAGGGTAGGGAATGATCTGATCTCTGACTTGACTCCTCTGTTTCTAGAACTGCCCAGGCATGGAATGGTTACTGCCCAAGGCCACGAAGTTTTGAAAAATGCCTGTATTTAGCACAGTGCCAGGCCCAGAATAGGCGCTTAAGAAATGCTTATTTATTGACTATTGGCTGAGGAATTGTAAGCAGGACTTGAACCCACATTTTTTCTGACTCCCAGGTCAGCTCTTTTTCTCTCTTTCCATTATGTCTTCCTTTGAAAGGAAAGTTCCTTGAAAAATCATTCCAAGGAAATGTTCTTAATGATGGAAATGGGACTTGGAGTATTGAAAAGTTTATGCAAGCCTATAAAAACCCTTAAATGTAATAGCTAGCGCATTTTGGTTCTACCTTCCTGCCCCAACCTTCCCACTAGAAAAAAAGAACAAATCCTCACAATATCAGACCAGCGAGTTACATGATAAAACTCCATCATGATTTCACTGGATAGGTCGTGTGGGGCTCTGCGTCCCACCTGCAGGCTAGGACTCGCCGACCTGTGGATTCCAATGACCGCCCTGGGGCCCCGTGAAGGACAAAGTTCTGCCAGTGGTAAATAGATCTTTCCCTCTATGTCTATTTAAACAAAAATAATAAAAGGAAAACTCAAAATCTGAGCTCTGCCTGACAATCACGTAAGAAGTGATGGCGTATTAGAAGCAACAGGACAAAGTAAAAACCAACACGATAACTTGGAGAGGTTGCTTTGGTGTGGCCTACAAGGCCAGCTGTCTCCTCGGGGTGGCGAAGAGCAGCTGGCCCAGTGTGGGACCCAAGGAAAGGCTTCTGCCCCCTCTGTGCCTCAGTGATCCCGGCTGTGAAATGGAAGGATGGGACTGCTAGGACTCCCAGGAAGCCAGGCAGAGGAGCTGCTCTTTCCTGGGTCGGGCAATGAGAAAATAACCTCCCCATACAGTCATGGCGCCATTTTCTCTAGCTCCCCCCTGGACACAAAGAACCATGATTCGTAAATAAAGCCTTTGACAGTCAAATTCACCGAGAAAAGGGCTTTGGTGCCAGTCTAAAAACCAAAAAGGGTTCCAATCACTCAGCAGCATGTTTTTGTCTGAATGTTCTATGCCATGAAAGTGTAGTCGTAGATTAGCGTTGGTTGAGATCTTGGGTGAATTTTGGAATCTCATGCAAAACAAAATTGCCACCCCTGGGCACCACAAGGGCAAGGAACCATAGGCTGCTTTAAAAACTAATTTTTTTTAAACTAAGGAGAGATTTATTTCCTTGGAATCTCGAAGGCAGGATTTTGCATTGAGGCCAGGACTCAGGATAAGCTCGTGAATCAGTTCCCCGCTTGGGGAGAGGCTTGCAGGGGCGGATGCTGGAGGGGGAGGAAGGCACGGGCACTTGTCTTTCTCAAGGGGGAAGTGACTTTTCAAGCTTGGCCTTCTACTCGGCTCCCCCGTGAATGGCCTCCCTCTACTGCTGGACACTGGCTATTAATGTGGTACGCAGAATCATTGCGGCTGCTCTGGTGTCTTCCACTGCAGATCCTTTGGGGGAAGCGTCATCTTCCCATCCACCGGAGAGCCTCGTGAAGACCCCCGGGAAAAGAATGAAACTAAAAAAACAGAAAAACCCAAACAAACAAACAAACAAACAGCCAGGTATGGCCGTGGGGCCCACAGGAGCAGCTGAAGGCTCTTGCCTGGGTCCGGGCCACGGTCACTCTCAGTCACTGACCTTCCCCCTTGAGCCCGCTTGCCTGCGTTCTCGCCATCTGCCGAGATGAATCAAATATTGTCCGTCCGTTTTGGCAAAGGCCGGCCTCGGCCATAGTCCCTTTCGCTGGCAGGGTGGTTATCGCCCTAGGGACCATGCTGCAGCAAGGACTAGGGTGAGAAGGAGGGAGGAAGGCCGGGTGCAGCCAGAGGCACCACTCCCGTCATGCTCTGACTGGTTGGGGATGGCGTGGGTTTCCGGCTGCCTCGTGCTCTGACTTTTGCTCAGTCTTTTCCCACAGACTTCATCCAAACAGCCATCGCCACTCCCTGAGCCACTGATGTCATCGCCTGTAAAAGGGGATGGGGGCGTAAGGAAGGCAGGACCTTTATCCCTTGGAGCCCTGAGGGCCCTTTTCCCTCTGGATATCAGTGCTAGGTTGGGAGTCAGCTGGGTCAAGGTTTGCACTAACTCCACCTTAGATGCTTACTAACTGTGTGATTTATCTGGACCTCACTTTTCACCCATGTAACATGAGGAGACTGGACCCAATGACCTCTTGGGTTTCTCCCGAATTTTGATGATGCTTCCCCACTATGGCAAACCCCAGGCTGACTCTGCCACCATTCCTGATGTTGGTCCCTCTGACAGTAATTTGAAGGGGGTCCCAGTGGACCCTCACCTCCCACTCCTCAGGTGACACTGTGTCAAGATTTGTTCAACATCAACCCTCTTGGAGTAAAGGGTGAATGAGGCTGACATCACCTCGGGTTCAAAGACCTGGGTCCCCACCCTCTCCCCTCCTCCCTCCTGAGCCCCAACCTCCGACTCACTGGTGTCCTGGAAGTCAATGTCATTGCCGTTGTAGGCGTTGCGCAAGCGGTTGGTCATGATCTTGAGCTGCATAATCTGTTGCCGGATGGTCATGTCGGGTTTGGTGATGTCCACCTCCACCTCGGGGTTGTTGATCTGACTGGCGAGGCCATCACCCATCACCTCAGGGAGGTACCTGCAGGGGAGAGAGGACACACACACTGTCTCTTGACGCCTGCTTTGATTCCCTTTGTCTCATTTTATTCCATGGCCACCGTCTTGCATTGTAGCTAGCTGGCACTGTGGATCAAGGGCTGGACCTCAAGTCAGGAAGACCTGAGTTCCAATCCTGCTTCATTCATTTGTTAGCTGAATCACTTTGGACAAGTCACTTAACTTTTTTTTACCTCAGTTTCCCCATCTGTAAAGTGGAGATGATGATAATAGTGCCTACTTTACGGAATCATATTAAGTGGATGTAGTGGTTTGTGCAAGCCTTAAAGTGTGATAAAAATGTTAACTTTTACTATAATAAGTGTGACATATTTGGTTATGTTTCCCTGGTCTCCCCAGTGACAAACGCCTTTCTTTCTAGGGCCACCCCCTGCCTACTCTGCTTTCCCTCTTGTATGGTATCTCCTCTATGAGAACATAAACTTCTTGAGGCCAGGGATGGGCTTTCTTTGTCTCTACACCCCTGGCTGGGAAGTGAATTTATCTTTCTCTCGTGCCTCTTTGGAACAGGCATTGCGGTAATGAAGGATGTCTGCGTCTAAACCCTGCCTTCCTGAAAGGGAAGGCAGAAAAGGGACACACGCCAGCTTAAAGTCGCCGGAGGGATCCTCTTGTGTGCGCAGCGAGAGAAAAGGGGGAGGGCCTCTCAACACCTGGAGGGGAGCTCTGAAGCCCAGAACTTCAATTAAGTGACTTGTCCAAGGTCTCATGGCCAGGAGACGGGAGCATAGAGACTGCCTCATGAAAACGAAGGAAAAGATAAGCAAGAAAATGGAGGAGGAGAAGGGCAGGAGTCAGGCCCTAGGAAGGTCAGGGGAAGAGGGGAAAGGTGGTCTGCTCACCGCCCTTTGGTCATCCCATTCCAGCAGCGCTCGTCAATGGCTGAGCTCATGGCCACCTTCTCAGTGCACAGGACTCCAGGGAGACTGATCCAGAAGTCTCGGACATCCTGGAGCTGGGCTTTGGCTTCTGAGACCTAAGGAAAGGCACAGGAGAGACCGCGTGAGGCGCAAGGGGCAGTCTGAACAGTGCGGTGGGATCAAGTACAGAGGGAGCCTGGGAGAAAAAGAGCATGAATTTCCCGACCTGGGGCCAGATCCTGCCCGAGATGTATCTAGGAAGCAATGTGGCCCACAGTGGCTGCTTAATAAATGCACAATTGCAAATAAGAAAGCAGAAAAGAAGTAAGCATTTATTAAGCACCTACATATATGTGCCAGGCACTGTACTAAGCTGCTTTAGAAACATGAGCTCATCTGAACCTCATAACCACCCTGGGAGGTCGGAGCCATCGTTACCCCCATTGTAGAGATGATGAAACCAAGCCAGAAAGTGGGTAAGTGACTTGCCCAGGGTCAGCCCAGTGCCCACTTAGCTACTGTGAAGAAGGTGGTCGAGTATTACAGTGGAGAAAGAGCGGGAGCCAGGAAAACCTGGGTTCAAATCCCGCCTTAGACACTTGTTAGCTAAGCAGCTGGATAAGTCTCCATACCTCTCTGGGCCTCAGTTTCCTCACCTGTAAAAAGACTCAGACCCTTTCAGGACCTTTCCACCCTGGGATCCAGTCTCCACTCTTTTGAAAAGTTTCTAAATTTCTGACCTAGGATCACAGTTGTAACTTGTCTTGACCTCAGTGTTTTCACCTGTGAAATATGGATGATAACGACCCCTCCTTCCCAGAGGGGTTATGAGGGTTAAATGAGATCATCTATGTAAAAGTGCTTTTGCAAATCTCCAAAGCGTCTCTGTAATGCTCCCTCTGATTATTGCCACGTTACCATCACTGGAGGGGACCTCTGAGTGAGGGCTGGGAGGCAGAAGGTCTGCCATCTCCCTTTGCTGGACCCCCCATCATGTCCAAGGTCAGGGCCCTGATGGGGACTGCCCATGCTCAGCCCATCCCAGCTCCTTGAGCTGGTGCAGTGGTCCCGCACTCCCGGGAGGTACTTACCAGTTTCTCCAGCCCAACCCCTGAGAGCTTCTCCTCTGCAACAGGCTTCCCTCGCCTTCTCTTTTCCTCTCCGCTGGAGCCCTTGCCACTCATTCTGGGGTTTCCACAGCCTTGAAAAACCTAGACAAAGCACCGCCCCCCACCCAAGGAAGTGAGGAAGAGTCCCACAGCATCTTGTTTCCCAAAAATGGCTTTTCATGGTTCCCTCTGCTCCTTCACTCATTCCACCATTCCCTCCTTTCTGATGTAATTGCCCAGCTCTCTTCTAGGCTCTCTGGGGGGAGACAAGTGAGGGAGGGCATTCTGGACTTGGCTTTGAAGTGACCTCTGAGACCATCTAGTCCCACCTCCTTATTTAACAGATGAGGAAACTGGCTCTGGAAAGTGATTCCTGGAGGCAGCTCTCTGCTTTTCCCTTTGCACTTCCTGCCTTACTCCAGTATAGCTGTGTGCACAAGTCCAGCCTGGGGGTTTTATGGGGTAATGGGAACTCCCAGTGTGGAAACATTCTCTGCTGGTACCAGACCTATGATGTCAGTGCCTGGTGAACCCTCTCTGCCAATGCTGACTGGCACATTCTGACCATTGAGAGTGATAAGAGGGCCCCTTGGGTGGCGGGCTGAAATATCCCAAGGTCATATCACCCTGCCTCTAGGGGCCTGTTTTAGAGAAAGAAGATTGTGTGTTTCAGATTGTCTGTGGGTAGAGGCATGACCATGCCAAGTGCCATCTTTGTTCCTTGAACCCTCAATGTACATCTATGTGGGTGTTTGCCTGGTGGGCCTGACCCCTTCCCTTGTGATCCCTCCATGGGCAGGTGTCCCCACCTTGGTTGTGAGCGTGTCCTTGTTGTCCTGGAGGGCCGTGATGGCCTCTGAGATCCGAACGTGGATTGTCCCAATTGTATTCTCCACGCTTGTCTGGCCGTCGAACTTGTCAGCCACAAGCAGCATGGAATCTGGGGGGACACACCCATTGTCATCAGTGGGGGAGCTCATGCTCTGCCAGGATACAGGCAGCTCTCTCAGGGGGGAGGAAATAAGGAACCATCCTGGGCTTGGATGGGGCAAAAGGACATCTTTACTTTCACCCACCTTTGGTTTCTTTTGTAATCCTATATATTTGAAGTATTTTAAAACATTATTCTGAGGAGACCCTAAGCTTCACAGGATTGCTAAAGGACACAATAAAAAGTTGGGGGGGCCACCTCAGAGGCTCTCTGTCTTGTGACTTGGCTCCCAGAAAGGGAGTCTACTGGGCATGAGATAAACACAGCCCTTCAGTAGTCATGGGGCCACACCGGCTTTGGATGATTCTCCTAAAATGGCGGAATCTTCCCTGTGGCCTTCCCTTTGTGCTCTGAGCTAGCCCCAAAGAACAGGATAGAGAGGGGGATCCTCTGAGTAAACCAGAGACTAGGCCCTAGAAGGGGGTGCTAGAAGTCTCAAATGAATAGGACCGAAAAAAAGCCAGACCCAGGCCAATTAAAGCCTGCCTGGATATCCCCTCTTACCCCTAAATTAACATCGTGCCCTTAACCTGTACTCAACACACATACCCTCAATATCAGATATGTATTCAGTCTTATCCTCAGGGATATTTTGTTGGGGGAAGCAGGGGTAAGAGAGGGAGGTCCCATGGTCTGCACTTTAAGAGGGCTCATAGGCCAGTTTCCCAAGGAAAAACGACCAATGGAACTTGGATGGATAATACAGTTCCTACACTATTTCTATAGAAGCTCAGATTGGCTGGGGTGAGACATCATCCCTGATGGGGAAGGTTTTTCCAAAGAGGGCTCTAGGGACCCCTTATCCCCGTGATCTAGGATACAGCCCAGCTTGGTCTCATTTCCTATGTGGGTGTAGAAGGCAGCCTGGAATAATGTGGTAGAATGAGATGGAGTTGGGGAACGAAGGTCCAGTGGAAGAAGACTCAAGGGGCTAGGGTAGCAGGGAAGATGGAGGTGCCTATGGAATCTGGGGAGGACAGTGTGGTCTCATTCAGGGTAGGAGGTGAGATATGGGGAGAGCGCAGGGTGAAGGGCCAGGAGGGGATGATTAGGGCTCGAAGAAGCACTCTCACCTAGCAGATTCCTCCATTCGGTGTCTAGGTCAGCCTGGTTGGCCAGGCAGCCCTTCATCACATTTCGGCAGTAGCCAGAGCATGGCTGGGGGCTCTGAACACCCAGGCAATGGGAGCAGTAAAGTAGCTTCATGATGGCCCGAGAGCACTCCTGACCCAGGGGAACCTGCAAGCAGAAGGGGCATGGTCAACATCCCCCAATGGGCTCTAGTCCCCTGGCCAGACTATGCACAGATCAAGGAGGAGAGCGTTATCCAGAATGGATGCCGGACGGAAGAGGAGGATGGAACAGGGAATCTAGACCCAGGGAGGACAGAGGCCATTTTACAGATGAGGAAACTGAGTCCAGGTGGCTGGATCTGAGAAGGATCTGTGAGGCTATCCAGCAGACGTTCTGTAGCTAAGGAACCCATGGAGGGTAGGGCAGAACAGCTGGATCCAGGAGACATCATATGTACAAGAGGGGTCTGTTAGGTGGGAGGATGCAGGTGAGGGCCCAGGGCAGGTACCTCACAGGTCCAGACAAGCTGGAGTTAGTACTCGCTCTGGGTCTCTCTTTCCCTCTCCCACTCCCTCTGGCTGACCTCCAGCTGGGCCTGTCAGGGCTGGGCCAGGTACCCATGGAGACATGGGCAGGGAGGGCCGCTGCTCCAGCTCTGAGTATGGAAGCTGAGAACAATATGGGACACCAACCGAGGGGAAGCTTAGAGACTAATGTCACCAAATGCTGAGCTCCCAGGGTGGGGTCGGTGGGCAGGGCCCCTCCTAGACTACGATCATCTGAGACACTTGGCCAGGGATACGGGGATGTACACCTATCCTCGCAGATGGCCCGGTCTTCTTTAGGGGGACCCAAAGAGGGTACACACAGGTGAAGCTATCTACCCCTCCTTTTATGTCTGAGAGGGCTAGGAGCCCATACCCACTGGCCCTTCTGAGATGCCCACATGTCTCAGGATGGATAATGGGCATTTCCACAGCCAGTAAAACTCAATCGAGCATTTTGTGAGCACCTGTGTTAGGCACAGGAGATTCAAGGACAAAAATGAACCAGGTCCTGTTCTCAACGAGCTTAGATTCTGTTGGGATGAGACAAAGACAGTCCTCTGTGTCCTCATCTGTAAAAGGAGAGAGAGGTGCCCTCTTGGGTTCCTTCCAGCTCCAGATCTCTGGTTCTAAGAGTTACCCATTGGTGGCAGCCCCCAGACTGACCAATGATACCGTGTAAGGTGACCAGCTCTCGCCAGGGCTCACACTCTCCCTTGGGCTCCATTCTCCCCTGCCTCCTTTCCTATGTTAGGCATGTGTACGCTTTTCTCTTTGTGATATGAATTAGATGTGTATTATTATTTTCGCCCCATCTGTGACTACATTGACACAGTAAACTCCTACCAAGGCTTAGGGTTGTCTGGGCTCCTGATCCCCAAACTGGGGTCCCCGAGCCAGATAATTCAGAGGCAGCACTTGAACTCAGGGCTTTCTGACTCTGAGACCATCTCTCTGTAACTCAGCTTCTCTATCTGTAAAAAAGAGGGGGTTATTCGGATTCAGTAACTTCTAAGGTGCCTTATGAAGACACATTCTTAGGGAGGTGCTTGGCATGCTGGGAGGGTTAGGGACTGGCCCAGGGTCACACAGCTAGGATGGGTCAGAGGTAAGATTGCAACCCAGGTCTTGCTGGCCCACCTCTCTCCACACTCCCAGGCTGCCCTAATGAGAATAGCACAGGGTGATAATGGTGACTGGTGGGTAATAAATGTTTCCCTAGGTGCCTCCCGGAGGCTTGGAGAGGATCCCGGGCTCCCCAACAAGACAAGGCCCATCTGCAGAGGACACCTGTGTTCTTGGAGTTGCACCGGACCCATCACAGGCTATGGGCCGGGCACACGGAAGGTGTTTAATAAATGCTTGCTGACTGACTGATGTGTACACAGATGGGGAGTAGAACCTGCGAGGCCGTGGGTGGGGGATGGCTGGGCACCTGCGCTCAGCACTCACCTGGGACACTTTCCTGACCACATCGATGGCCACGCCCAAGCCCTGCACGAAGGAGCGCACGGCCACGAAGGCCCGCGTGGCGCGGAGCTTGAGCTCCCGGGGCACCTCTCCGAAGGGCTTGTAGGCTTCTGCCTGCTTGCCCATGCAGTCCAGGTACTCGTCCGGAAGCACGTACTGGGGGTGCAGCTGCTTGAAGAGCCGCTCCAGCAGGCGCGCCCAGAACTCGGCCAGCGCCTCTTCCAGGTTGATGTTGGAGCCCCGGTAATAGCGGCGCAGCTCCGAGTACAGATCCCTGAACAGCCGCGTGTTCTGCGTGTACAGCTCCCCGTGGACTCCGGGGAAAGTGTCCTGGAGAGCCCGCTCGGACTTGTTCAGCAGGTCCTGGAAATGACCTTCAGGGGAAAGAGAGGGAAGGGGGGTCACGAGGGAGCAGGGGACCGGACCTAGCGCCGACTCAACCTGCCAAAGCAGCATAGACCCTGAAGGCACGTTCAATTCGTGGAGTCCGCACCAGACGCCCCCATCCCCAGGCCAGTCAGTAACCTCAGGTCCCAAGACCCGAGAGCTGGTGTAGAGGGGCCCTCACAGGCCAACTGGACCAGTCCCCTCATTTTACAGAAGGAGAAAGTGAGGCCAAGGGAGGTTAAAAGAAGGAGAGGACCCATGATTTGAACCTGGCCTCTGACGCTACAGCCAGCCCTCTTTCCCCTAGTCCCATGGGACTGAAACAGGGGGTCTGGGGGGAAGGAAGAGAGGAAGAACAGAAGTGTAGACCCTGAGTTATCCACCCAGGCCAGGGGCAGGATACCTTCTGCCATCCTGCAGGGCAATGAGTGCCACATGGATGCCACCAGGGACAGGCAGCCCTTTCCTTATGGCCTCCAGGTGTGAACCACAAGAGAAGGGCCACCCTCAGGAAGAGCTATCCCACCACTGTCCAGTTAGCAACATAGCCCCGGAAGCCAAGTCCTCTCCTGACCACTCCTCCCACAAAAAGGGGAGAGCAGCAGGGCACACACAGTCAAGAACCCCACCCTGGGCCTCCCAAATCACCGACATGTTGCCTGGCCATACCCACCAGTCCCACTGAGCTCCAGCCCTGCTGGGTGCTTACTCCCCAGCTGATCTCCCAGTGGCCCAGCCCAGTTTGCTCTAATGTTGCTTTTGAACAATCAGACCACTGTGCCCCCAGAGAGAAGCCCAACGAGTCAATGTCTAGACCCACCATGGCTGCTGGAAAGACAACGCAATAATCTTCACGCAGTCCATCCCCTGGGCTCTTCAGCCCTCACTGCCCATCCCTCTGTCCTCCTTGGGCTAAGCTGTACAGAAACGACCCTTCCTTTACTGTTGGTGGGGATGCTGCTGGCACTCTGCCCCTCTGCCTCCATCCCTGGCTGACCCTGTGCTTGCAATGCTCCTCCCCCTCCTCACACCTGCCTCTTAGAGTCTCTGGTCTCCTTCTAGACCCTACTCAAGTGCTGCCTTCGGCATAAAGCTGTTCCTTAGCTCCGTTCCTCCCCCTGCCCCTAATCAGCTCACCAGAGCTCCTGGTACCAGCTTTGTAAATGCCTATGCATTCACATGCTGTATCCCCCTAGAGAAGACAAGCTCCTAAAAGTCAAGTCTGATTTCATTTTTGCTCTCTCTCCAGTGCCCAGCAATATGCCTGGTGCATAGTAGGTCCTTCTGTTTGTGGACTGACTGATACACATGCACACAAACTGCTGTGTGCCTGCACGCTGACTGTCCTTGGGCCGAAGGGGAGGCTCACCATGATGCAGTCAGTCTAGGGTGCAGCTCCCAGTAGGGTAGAACCGTGACCCCAAGAAGTCCTGAAGAGTCGCTGAAAGGTGGGTAGAAGAGTGAGGGGGCACCAGCTGTACTAGGGAAGAGAAGCCAGGAGTTTGGGAGGCAGAGGATCTGGGATGCACCATGTTTTGTGACCAAAGCATGCTTGTGTTGACTAGGTCAGATGGAAATCAGTCAACCAACATTAAGCACCTACTGTGTGCTGTACTGTGCTTAGCCCTGGGGATATGGAGAGAGGTAAAAGCCAGTCCTTGCCTTCGAGGAGCTTACAATCTAATGGGAGAGAGAACAAGCAAATCAATTAAAAAATACAAGGCGCTATGATGGGGGCTTGCTAGATGCTGCAGCTGGGAGGGCCACCACTGGAGCTGTGCATGTGAAGGCCACAGGGGTGCAGACAGAGCTGGAGCGGCCTTTGGGGTCATCACATCCAATCGCTTACATGTCATAGATGAGGAACTTGAGGGCCAAAGTCACACAGGTAGCAGGATTTGAACCCAGCTCCCTCCTTCCTTCCTCTTTCTCTCTTTCTCTCTTTCCTGAGAGTGTCTTGGCTAGGCTTAGTGTGGCCAGGCCACTGTGTAATGGAAGTTTCGGAAGCAGCTGTCAAGCAAAGGAGATGCTTCAAGTAGCAGACACAGCAGATGCATGCCACCCAAGAGGAAGCTGACCAATCCCCTACCAGCTGAATTAGAATCTGGTTGGCCTCCTTTCCTGCCTCAGGGTCTCTTTCCTCAAAAATGCTGACAGTGCCAAAGAAAGCAAGAATATTAATTTAAAGAAATGAAAAGGGTGAGTGGGTTCCAGGGAAGGTTGAAGTGATCGCTCATTCTTTAACAAATCAGTTCTCCTCCCCTGCCCCTTCCTCCTCTCTGATGCCACAGGGTCTCTTGGAGACTCTGGCAGAAGACTCCAATTGCACAGAGCTCTCTTCTGTGTGGAGGTGGGGGGCTGGGAGTGGGGAACACTGCATATGTGCTCAGACTTGGCTAATATGTCCATTAGTTTTGTTCAACTGCTTTTACTCTTTCCTTTTTTCGATTTATTTTTTACTTTCTTCCCCCACCCCTTAAGGAATATCTTGACAGGTTGGGAGAGATGAAAATGAAGAAATATAAACAAAAGACATTAATAATTTTTTTAAAGAATGCACAGAACACCAGGCCTGAGGTTCCCCTCTGCCTCCTCTCCCTTCCCAAATTTTCCTCCACTGCTTGCAATGTGGGATGTGGTGGAAGAATCCTTGACACTGAGTCAATGGCAACCCTGACCCTCTTTGATGGGGTGGAACCCTCAATCCTCCGGCTTTGGTCAAATGGGAGATTCAGAGAAGGCGATCCCTCTGGTTCCTTTGAGCTCGAACCCCCACATCCAAGGCGCGGAATCGGGTGTGGAGGTGCTCAGCCCACAGTCACAATAACGATAATCATCACAGTAACATTTATGTGCCCCGTGAACATTTGCAAAGTTTCTTAATGCTAGAGGATAGGATCCAGTCACTCCTTCTCCAGTTCAGCCTACTTTGGCTGCCAGACTCATCAGGCACCAATACCACTCTGATCATGTTACTTCTCTCCTCAAAAAACTCCAGTGGCTCCCCAATAAATGAAAATTCCTGGCAGTCAAGGCCTTCCTCCATATGGGCCTAACCTACTTTTCCAGTTCTCATTCTGTCTCCCCCTTCTCTCTTTCTCATCTTTCCCTCTCTCCCTCTTTCCTTTTTTCCTCCCTCTCTCCCTCTTTCTTTTTTTTTCTTTCTCCCTCTACCCTTCCCTCTCTCTATCCTTCTTTCTCCTCTCTTTCTCTCCCCCTGCCTCTCCCTCTCATTTTTTCTCTCTTCCTCCTCCCTCTTTCTCTCCTCTCTCACTTTCTCCATCCCCCTCTCTCCTTCTCTTCCCCCTCTCTATATATCTCTTCTCTCTCTGCTTTCTGTCTCCCCTTTTTCC
>CM053584.1:382071423-382102726 GCA_028627135.1 Pseudochirops cupreus | reverse complement strand
CCCTTCACCTCCACCTTTGCCCATGCCATGCCCTTCATCTGGGATCTCCTCCTTCCTTCTGTTTAAATTCTGCTCATTCTTCAAGACAGAGTCTGAGTTTTGCCTTCTCCATGGAGTCTGTGGTTATCAACAGATGTGCTCTTTCCCTCCTACAGAATTTAGTGCTTATCTCCCTTAATGCAGATGGCCTGGTATGGCTGGCTATCTCCATCATGTTCACAGAGCACCAGAGTAAGGGAAGGCAGAGGCCTGAGGTCCAGCTAAGGTCACAGAGATAGTAGAAGTCACTGGCTCCTTGGCCCCTGGAGTCGGGCCTTTTTCCATTATACCACACCACCTCCCTCGTCCCTTGGAAGCAGGACAAACTTAACCCCGAGTAGCTCATTTATTCCAGCGACAGGTCATTCTGAAAGTGGCAGGGTGCTGTCTATCCAATAACCTGAACCTACAGAGGGCTGAGTTCTTTGCTTTGTGTGCACCGACCCCCGAGGCTGATGGGCTTCACTTATTTCATGAAGGAGAAGCTGTTTCCCATGGCAGGCTGCCCAAGAGTAGGATTTATTATTTCTTCTTCTGTCAGCAGGAAATCTCAAATGCTATGCCTCTGCCTGGAGGAGTCTGTCTGCTCCGAGACAAGGGCACCCTCTCTGCTCTGTGGAATGGCTCTCCAAAGCAATTCTCCTTGCCCAGCCAGCCAGTGCTCCGCGTCTCTGAATTCCTTAGGACCAGCTTGCCTAGTGCTCTCCTGGGCTCAGGCCACGAGTGGTTAGCTCTCATCCAACAAGTATTCCCTTTTGGGAACCATCTCTGCTCCTTTGGCAGGAAAGCCAGGGACAGGGGCAGCCTGTTGCCCAGAATCAGGGCACACAATTGCCTGGGGTGCCAGCTTCTGGATGCCTTACTCAGAGAACCTCAACGGTTCTCATGCTGGATGGCGGCTGCCACCTCTCTCTGTGCTCCATGGCCTAACAGCCAAAGACCTGTTCTGGAGGAGGCACATTGTGGGGCCCTCAGTCTCCTACCCTCTCCTCTCTGGACATGTTAGAAATGAGGGCTCTCCCAAGAAGGGGTACAGAGACGCCCTAGCTCTTCACATTTCAGTAGCTGGCTGCTTATCCACCTCTACACACAGAAATATATTTTGACCTTGGGTTCCTCACCTAGATGATGAGAGGCTTAGACCAGATAAAGACTCAACCTTTCCTGTGACAAGGACCTGCTGGCCCATGGACCCCTTTGGGGGGAAACTCATTTTAAAATACACAAGATGACCAGAGAAGCCATTTATGTTGAAAGATAATTATCAAAATATTGCACAACAAAAGTCACAGACACCAGCTAAGAGCCGGATGAAAGTCCTTCCAGTTCGGAGATTCAGGGCTGGCAGACCTAAGAGAATGTCAAAGCCCCGTCACTGGTCCACACAACCATCCTGGAAGGCCCAAGTCCTTTTACATTTGAAGAGACTAAGGCTGAGGAGAGGTCCCACGTCCACTAAGTGAGAGGGGTTTTGAACTCAGGTTTTCCTGACCCCAAGTCTAGCCCTCTGTCCTCTAGGCTGCCCGCTATCTTGCTCTTTGTATCTCCAGTACCCAGACTAGTTCCTGACACACATTCTTCATAAATGCCTGTGGACCGACTGCTTGGTAGAGCTGGAAGGGGCCTTTAAGACCTTCTCCTCCTTGATATGTGGCCCCTCTCCTAGACAGCTCCACAGACCCCTCCGAGGCGCTATCCTCAGCCCTCTTCTCTTCCCCCATATTTTGGGATTATTCCTTTGCAGTTAACTCTCAGCTCTGCGGCACAAGCCCTGACCTTCCTTCCAAGCTCCAGACTGAAACCTACCATGTTTAAATAGATCACTCTTCCTTATGCTTTTCTTTCTTTTTTAAATCAACGGCCTGTCCTTCAACTTTTGACTTTTCCTCCTTCATCCAAACAGGTCCAAGTGTGATCACTTCTGAGCCAGTCTTGAAAGAAAAGAAAAAAAAAAAAGAGGGAGCCTTTTCATTCTACCCCCACGGACTCCAATGTGGCAGTGATGTAGAGTGGCTAGGACCCTGAATGTGGGACTCAGGAACAGCTGGGTTCAAATCCCACCTCAGACACTGACTGGCTGTGTGACCTTGGCAACATCTCTGCCTCAGTTTCCTTCTGTGTGAACCTACGATCAAAGGTCCCTCCTTCATGTGTGATTCTGGATCACTCTGTTCCTGTCTCAGACAGAACAGAAAGGCAGAGAGACAGAGACAATTGAATTGTCCTTGTTTCCAGTCCACAGAACAAACCTGCAGCCTGA
This sequence comes from Pseudochirops cupreus, assembly GCA_028627135.1. Lineage (NCBI taxonomy): Eukaryota > Metazoa > Chordata > Mammalia > Diprotodontia > Pseudocheiridae > Pseudochirops > Pseudochirops cupreus. Next base: position 382,100,427 of record CM053584.1, on the reverse strand, counting down.
TACTGTCGCTGAGATCATACACATTAAGGAGTATGTGTAATCACATATCTCATCTATTAATCTGTGTGTGTGTGTGTGTGTGTACAGAAAAGAAGTGAGAGGGGAAGGGGGACAGAGAACGTGCTGTTCGAAGCCAGTGAGACATGCTCTGAGCACCACCAGCAGTGTGATGGGGAGCAGTGAGTCATTCACGTTCTCAGCCAGGCCCCCTTGTAACCAGAAGGACGTGTTTGTGAGATGGCTTTTCTGAGTGGGAGAGAAGGAATAACACCCCGTCAGTGAGACATGCTCTGAGCATCTCCAGCAGGGGTGGGTAGCAGTAAGCCATCCACATTCTCATATGGCCCCCTCTTTTAACCAGAGGGGTGTACTGTGAGGTGGCCAGGGAGATTATGGGTGGCCATGGTTATGGGTCAGTGCATGACTGGGGTTAGGACATAAGGTCTATGGTTGAGATTAGGTCTAAGTAGGGTCATGGGGGTTCAGTCCATGCCTGGGAAAAGGTGGGGTCAGTATGTGATTGGCATTAGGACTCACTGGATGGTGTTTGTAGTCTGTCCATTGCCAGAGTTAGGAGTTAGTTTACAGATAAGGTCAAGGGTGAATCCGTTCCAGGGCTAAGCGGTCTGTTCATGGTTATGTAACCAGGTAAATCCAACTGGTTCAGGTAGAACTCAAAGTTGGTTGTAACAACTGAAGTGATGACCTGTCACGCCAAGGTGCTCTAAATGAGACAAGAGCTCTGTGACCAGAGAGCCTGGGCTCCAAGCCCACTCCCTAGGGGCCCTGGACAAGTCACAGCTTCTTCTTCCTCATCCGTAAAGGGTTGAGCAAGGTAGTTTCTGAGGTCTCCTGTAGCTTTAGAGCCACGATCTGATGGTCTGGTTGCCTGACCCCTCTGGGAGAACAATCCTCTTTAGAAAGAGTGCCCAGGGTCCAGTCAAAGGCTGGAGGGAGGGGGACATGTCTCCTTCTGAGCACCTGTTCAGATCTCTCCGCAGATCCTGGCGCCAATGAAATTCCATCTCCCTGGGTTCCTTTGGGCTCAGAGTCAGGTTTCAGTCACACGATTTCTCAGACATGACTCTGAGCTGGTGGGAGGGGGGAAGCAGCTGGTGACAGCCTGGGGGACTGTGCCAAGTATCATATTTATCACAGAACACTCCCCCCACCCCACCCCTTCCTACCCTTGGAGGCATGTGGAGATGCCTATGGAGACTGGGCCAAGAACACCCTTGGTAAGTCTGGCCTTGATTCCATCCCTCTTGAAGTGACCAAAACACTGATATCACCTCCCCCTGTCCTTGACCAACTGGTTGAGGACTGGGGACCTTTGTTCTCCTATTAACCAATCACCAAGCATTTAGTAAGAACTCATTCCATATAAGACCCTGTGTGATGTGCCAGGGATATGAAGAGTCAGTCCCTACCCTTATGAGGTTTCCATTCTACCAGGAAACAACACAGGCACTGGTAGGCATATGTAGACTACATACAAGGGAGATACAAGGCGGTTTGGTAGCAAGAGGGAGAAGGAGCTGGAAAGGCTTGATGCAGAAACTGGTGCCTGAGCTGAGCTTTGGAAGGACCAAGATTTTAGTAGGCAGATTGAGGAGGGTGAGCACCCCAGGAATGGTGGAAAGGAGACTATTAGCATTTTTAGGACATTCAGGGATCTACGGGGTCCACAGTATGCTGCGGTCTGAAGCTTGCTCCTCTCACAGAGGCAGGCAGGCCACAAGGGCTCAGCCCAAGCCTCCAGGATGGAACTAAAAATGCCCTAAAACAGGCTCATGTCCTCCCCATCCTTAAAAAACTCGAGCTGATTCTACCGTCTCGGGCACTTAGCATCTTCTGTGTCTCCTCCCCTCAGCTGTACTCCTTGAGAGAGCCTTCCCTCTGCTTTCTCTCCTCTCCTCTCACTCCCTTCTCACCCCTCTTCCATCTGGCTTCCAACCTCATCACTCAACTGAAACTGCTCTCTTCAAAACGACCAATTATCTCCTAATTGCTAGAGCTAATGGTGTTTTCCTCAGCCCTCATCTTTCTTGACCTCTCTGCTGCACTGGACACTGTCACTCACCATTATGTCCTGGATAAACCCTCTCTTCTCTAGATTTCTACAGCATTTTTCTCTTCTGGTTTGGTTCTCCTCTGTCCAGTCTGCTTCCTTAAGTCTCCTCTGTTGGCTCTTCATCCATGTCATACTAACTACAGAGTCCCCCAGCCTCCTGTTCTGGCCCCTCTTCTCTTTTACAAGTCAAATGTTTTCTGTCTCTCTTACCTGGTTCAATAATCACCTCTGCCGATCTCCCAGATCTACATAGTATTCCTAGTCTTTCTTTCAACCTCCAGGCATTCCTGGTTTTTCCTTCTCCCTCCCTTCCTTCCTTTTCCTTCAGAATTTCATTCTGGAAAGTCTCCCTTCTTTCCTAGGTTAATTTCCCCTATAAAATTTTAGTCCACTGAATCCTAATTTCCTTCCTCTGTACCCTTTGAAATCTACCTTCCTCAAGTCTAGGGTGCATGTCAGGCTGTGCCCAGATTTCCTTCCCTCTCCCAACACTAGGATGGAGTGGTCTCTTCCCCCAAGAGTCCCAACCTTTCCACCCCTGCAACCTGATCCTCCCTGATGGTGAGAATCAGATTCAGAAAAGAATTTCCCCTTGATGATTCCTCTTCCTTTTGAAAGAGGCAATTATCATCAAGGCAAGTCATTGACTGGAAGATGGGGAGAAACTCGAATCTCTTACCTGGTAATCAATCCTTCAGGGTCTTTCCCTGACCTATCCTAGGTGGCCCTTGCTGGGCTTGGTCAGGATGAATGGAGGGTTTGCAGTAATAGCAGCAGCTGTTTCCCTACCCCCATTCCTGTGGTCTCTGCCATCGCAGGAAAGGACAGCGGAGCAACAGCTGTGTGAAGCTGCCCCTTCCAGAAGCCTCTTGTCCTCTGTGATGATCAAATCACAGAATCTCAGGCTCAGAAAGGATGTCCAAGGCCCCATACTCTGAATGAACTTGACCAGGTGTCCTCTGTAAAAAAGCCCTGCCAAGTGTTCATCCAGAGGCTGCTTAAAGACCTTCGGTGATGGGGAAGCCCACTACTTCTTGAGGAAGTCTGTTCCACTTTTGGACAATGCTAATTATTAGGAACTTTTGTCTAAATTTATCTCTCTGAACCTCTTCATTCATTGATCCTCTCTTTGCCCTTTGGGGCCAAGGACAACAAGTTTAATCCTTCTTTGAGGCAGCTGGTTGGCCCTGTAGAGCAGAGAAGAAAACCTGAAATCAAGAATACCCAAGTTCAGATCTTGTCCTAGACACTTACTAGGCAGGAAAACCTCTCTGTGGAAAGGTGAATGTTTAGAGTGTTTACTTCACTGCTGGCTGTTGTGACTCGAACCAACCAATCAGTGAACATTTATAAAGTGCTGACTTATATATGCCAGGCGCACACTGTTTTTGTTGTTGGGGATATAAGGACAAGAGTAAACCACTATTTCCTGCCCTCCAAGAGCTAGGAGGCCTCCAGGGCCTCTTCCAGCTTGACATCTTTGATTCTATGAATTCTGATTCTCTTGCTATGCTGGGAGAGCCTGAGGGAAGCATTCGGAGTAGGAGAACCTGGGTTCAGATTCCACATCTGTGTGGCCTTAAGCAAGTCAGTTAACCTTCTTGAGTTTTGGTCTTCTTGTCTGTAAAATGAGATGAGACTGGATGGTCTCTGACATTCCTCCCAGCTTAGAGCCATGATTCTAAGCCACTTAACCTGAGGGATGACAAGGGTCATGAGCCTCCAGTGGGGACTTGGTTTGATTGATTGGTAACAGGTGGATCCCTCCCTCTTTCCTTCCCCCACCTCCAAATGCTCAAACATGTCACCCTCTCCAGGTCTGCCATCATGGGGATTCTTTACTTTAGGAGGTCAGGACTGCCTAAGACTACAGAAGAGCAGGTTCCTCAGCTGGGGAAGTAGGGAGAAGCTGGAAGCTCTTCCTGGGCCGGCACCGGTCCAGTCTGCCCAATCGCCACACTTGCAGCGCAGCACAATTATCATACATCTCATCATAACAAATGGGAAGGCATCTACCGCAGACAGGAAGCTTTATTTACGCCTTCTCACCTGCACCCCAAGAGGCGGACAGTTCCCCTAGTGGACAGGAAACTGGCCTCAAAGATAGGAAGGGGTGACTTAGGGTTTTACCTCTGTCTGACACATCCTGGCTATCGGGCCCTGGGCAGTCACTTCATCCCACAAGAGGCACAGTGGTGGAGTGGTTAGAGCACTGAACTTGGAATCAGAAAGTTTTGGGTTTGGATCCCACCTCCAGCATTTATTAGCCAACTGACCCTCCCTCGAGTAAGGCACCAAGTCACTCTGGTCATCAGTTTCCTCATCTGTCAAATGAGGGGGAAGAGAAGACGTGATAGCGTCTGGGGTCCCTCCCAGCTCCAGATTCACAACCCAATGCCCCTCAGTCTCCCAGGCGACTCTCTAAAGACTAACTTCAGAAGAGGTGCTAGTCTGCGTGGTGGAAGGAATTTTCTCGCCTGGGGATTTTGAACCCTGACAAAATCACAGGTCTGGGTCTCACCCTCCCATTCCCCCAAGGTATAGCTACTCAACTCTGTGTGTGTGTGTGTGTGTGTATCTCTCTCTTTTATGAATGAATAAATGAATAGAGAAGAAGGGATAAGGATTTAACGGCACCTACTATGTGCCAAGCACTGGGCAAGCTGTCCTCAAAAAGCTCACACTCTACTTATGTATAATGTCACATAAAAGAAAATTCAGCTACGGGATGGATGAATGAGAAGACTCTGAAGGCCCAAAGATCTGGGCCCAAGGATGGATGATGGTGAATCTCACCCATGTAATCATGATTAGGAAGGTGCAGAACTAGAATTTGAAGCCATATCTCCTGATCCAAAATCTAATATACCACCCAGCCTTGACAATGGGGTACAAGGTTAATAAGAGACATATGGGGCAGTGAGTCTGGCATGGAAGTCACCATCCTAGGCATTAGGCAGATGCTTTAATGAAAGGTCTCTGTTGTTCGGGCCTTGGGATCATACCCCCTAAAAATGCTGAGACCAAATGTTCTGAGGAGGCTGATGCTCAGGGCTTGGTGACAGTGTGGTGGGATCAGATATCAGCCCCAGCTAGCCTGCAATGTTCTTAGCTGCAGACATATTCCAGAGCCTCCCTCAGTGAAATCTGGAACATCCTGTGGGGACAGAGACATCACCCCCCTTCCCTCCACAAGCAGCCAGCCTGGGGCAGGGCCGGCAGCTGACAGCAGAAACAGATTACAGGGTGGGTATCTGTGGCCTTCCCACCATAGCCAGATCACTGGGGAATTAATTCCAGGTTCGAACAGCCCTGTTTTTGTTCCTCTCCTGGTTGATGTACGACCCGAAGGAAAATAACAGGATGATATCATATAGTTTGGGTGAAATGTCTTAGCAACAACTTCAATATTTACCCAGAGAGAGCCCAGATGATGGGGGCCCATCCTGCCAACACTTCTCCAGCCTCCACCGGCCTGGCTGCAGGCTGACTGCGGTTTTCTTGACTGCCTGGGGCCTTCCATACTGGTTGCCAACCATCTTTCCAACCTAACCAAGACGACTCTGGTGTCTCTGATGGAAACTTGAGCAATGGAGCCCATCTTGGCGTCTCCTATGGCTGTCCTTGACTGCAAGAACCACGGGCTCCTCAACTATAGTTACTCCACAAGGTCCGGCACCAAGCCTTCTAATACCTGGCCAATAATGAGTCTGTAGCTGCCGCCATATCCTTCCCTCTGAAACCAGGCCCCAACAAGGGACTTCATGGATCAAGAAGGAATCCACTCACCACTTGGCATTTTCCAAATGGGTGTGGAAATCATGTGGCCAGGAGATGACAAATCCATCCTCCTCCTATCCTGCTATGACACATACTTCTGTGTTTCTGTCGTCCAGTGGCTGTTGGAAGTTTTCTGAGCCTCTGCCAACACCTGCAGCTCCTGACCTTGGGGAAAGGGGTAGTCCAGTACTGTCACTGCTGCCCACCCTCTGGACCCATTCTGCCACTGCTATTATCTCCAATTTATAGATGAGGAAATGGAGGTGGAGAGAGGTAAAGTGAATTGTCCAGGGATTCCACCAAGTGTCTGAGGCAGGATTTGAACTTAGTTCATTCTGACTCTATACCCTAGAGCTGAAAGGGAGGATCCTTAACCCCAACTTGCCCAGAAGTAGCTGGGTTCACTTTGCTCATCCTCTGAGATAGAGGAGGCTTTGATTTGCTCTGCCTGATACTGAGATAAAGGGGACCTGTGTCCTCTTTGCCCAGCTGCAAGGGCAGCTTTCTCATCCTGGGTCATCAAATGAGACCCACATGAGAGTTCAGGTGACTTGCCCAGGGTCACACAACTATTACCCAAGGGGGTCTTCCATGACTCCTGGTCCAGTGCCCTATCTACAACATGGTAGCACTAAATTTGGGAAGGGTCCTCGATGGCCACTTATTCAAATCCATACACAAAAAGAATCCTTATAACCACATCCCTGACAAGTGGTCACCCATATGGAAAAGATGATGAAATAATCAATAATTGAGGAAGGCAAGAGGTATTATTAATGGGGAATATAACTTCCCGGGACAAACCAAAAGAGTATTTGGGTTCCATCTATTAATGTTCTATCTTGAATGCGACTTCTTTTCTCCTTCAACAATTCCCCTTTGGGCATTATTGTGGTCTCCTTTCCAATCCCTAAATCATTCTTCTTGACCAAGAAAAGAAAGAAGAAATGAAGGGCTTGGTTGGTTTGTCTTCCCCCTGCTATCCATTAGGACCCCCTGCTTCCCCATCCACAGCGTGCCTGTGACCTTCTTGATCCTCTCTTTGATGTCCTTTGATTCACCTGCAAACCTTGATTCATTCTGAGTAGCTGTGGATTCAGGGCTCTGGATGCAGGTCTTCTAGGGGATGGCGCCATACTTTGGTGTCCCTCGCTGATAAGTCAGTGGCAGAGGTGAGATCTGAACCCAGGTCCTCTGACTGCAGAGACAGGGCTCTTTCCATTATACTAAGCTTTCTTCCTAACTCCCCATTCCTATTGGACTGTCTTCTGCTGCATCACTTTAGGCTACAGAAACTACCTAATGGGTACAAAGAAAGGGGACCACTGTTTCCCTTTCCTTGACATGAGAACGCCGCTTAGAATAAACCATTTCCGTGCCACTGGCCAGTCCTGTCCAACTTCTAGGCTTTTTCTGCCTTTCCCAAGATCCTGGACAAGGCAGACCAAAAGACAAATAGAGGCTGCCCTGTCTCAGCCCCCTGAGGCTAACAACAATAGCCCAGCAGACCAGGAAGTCTACTTTCCTCAAACATAACAAACTGTCCCCAAAGCCAGGTGTTGACGGGTGGTGACCCCAGCTTGACAATAAATTCTACAGATAATTCTAATTCCATATAATTCCAATATAATTCTAATCACCTTGGGCAAAGGGTTCAAAGTCAACAAGCATTTATTAAACCAGGCCCAATACTGGAGATACAAAGAAAGACAGAAAATAGTTCCTGCTCTCAAGAAGCTTACATTCTAATGGATGGAGAGCATGCAGACAACTATGTGTGAACAAGGATTATGCAGGATAAACTGGAAGTAACTGCAGAAGGAAAGAAGGAAGCCTGAGGACCAGGAAAGGCTTCTTGTGTATCATGGGATGTGAAGGAAGCCAGGAGATGCCCAATTAGAAGCCCACTTGCCCCTAGGGACTCAGAGTCCCAACTGACGCTTCTCCCTGCCTTGGCTCGTGACTACAGGTGGAATAATGCTTTTTACCTTCAATTGTAGGGCAGCAAAGTGGTGCCACAGTGCCCAGAGCGCTAGGCCTGGAGTCAGGAAGACTCATCTTCCTGAGTTCAAATCTGGCCTCAGTTACTAACTAGCTGTGTGACAAGTCACATCACCCTCTTTGCCTCAGTTTCCTTACCCATAAAATGAGCTGGAGAAGGAGAGGGCTAAACCAGTCTAGTATTTCTTCCAGGAAAACCCAAAAGGGGTCACAGAGAGTCAGACACAACTGGAAAACGATGAGCAACAACTCCCATTTGTAACAGTGGTTTTCTTTCCAGACATAACTCTCTGAAATCCCAATTTCCCCAAATCCAGAGTACATGGAAGACTGTGCCGGGCTTCGCTCTCCTTGTCTGCCGTGAACTTTCAGATGGAGCATTCGCTTCTCCCCAGGGTTCCCACCTTTTCCTTCCGTTTACACTTTTATTTCCTCAGTCAGAAATAAATCCTAAGTGGTCATTTTCTCTCCCCCCACTGCCTTCTCAGCCTTTTGAAAGGCAATACTAACACGAGGGCAAGCCAGTAACTTAGTCGGTGTTTGGCTTTGTGCAGACAGCTTTGGTGCATGTCTGGATAATTTAAATTCATCATCTTGCTACTTTCTCGCTGCTTATGTTCCTATTGCCTAGTATAGGGCCTGGCATGCAGCTGGAGCTTAATAAATGCATGTTGATAACTGATCACTACTTTGAGAGGTAGCCATGCTAGGGGAGGGACTGTTGGCCTCAGACTCAGGAAGCTGTGGCTTCAGTCTTGCTCTTGAACTTGGCTGGGGCTAGATCATGGAGCCCCTTGATCCATCAGCAATCCAGGCAACTCATAGTGGATAGAGTGGTAGACTTGGAGTCAGGAAGAGAGCTGAATTCAAATCTTTCCTCGCACATTTACTAGCTGTGTGATTCTGAGCAAGTTAATTTCTCTGTGACTCAGTTTCCCCTTCTATAAAATGAGGGGTACATCTAGATGGCATCAAAGGTCCCTTCTACCTAGATCAAGGTGCTCCATGATCTAGCCCCCAAACCACCCTTCTAGGACCATCCCCTAACTCCTCCCCTACCCAGAATCCAAGCTCAGCCAGTTTGGACTGCTGGCTGCTTCATCTAGGTGAAGACCTTTGGCTTTCACTGGATCCTCACACATGCAAAATAGAGAACAATGGAAGACCATGTGTTTTCTAAGCACCAGGGGGAGAGGTCGAATTCAAAGGAGGGAAGGGGCCTGCTGAGTCCCTGGGAGTTTCTTGGTAACTGGATTTATGCTGAAGGCCCCATCCTGTTGGGGAAAGTACAATATCCTGCCTGGGAAAGGGGCCAATCTAGCTTCCTTCCAAATCCCTCCCAGTTCATGGTGTGTGAGTACCCATAGGTATTGACATGTACATACACCGGTTTGTCCTTTGGAAAAGGCTGGGGCCTGTGGGTCAATCCCATTGGAGAAGAAGGATTTGGACCACCCCAGACCAGCCGCAGGCCACACAAAGCCTGGGCTCGAAAAATCTTCCTGTGAAAGGAAATGAAGATGGCTGCTCCTGGTTAACAAGGCAGCCCTTTTCTTAATGGGTTTCCTTTTCTAGCTCATAACTTTGCCTTGGTCAGATTGCCTTTTAAATTTGTTTTAAAATCAAAATTGTCACTTTTCAATAGGATATAAGGCTGAGCTCGGGGACCAGATCATCATGCTGGCTGATCCAGCTCTTTATGACAACAGCCGACTGATTGGGTGACCCAGCGGTCAGACGATTCCCATATTAAGTCTGCACTTGTCACAGCTGGCCTAATGGGTAATGGCTAAATGGCCAAACAGACCCATCACTTTACATTAGGCCCATGCATGGTTCGGTCAAAGGGGCATCTCAACACAACTTTGCCTCGGTTCCCTGGCTGAAAGAATGAAAAGGCATTCATTAAGTGCCTACCATGTTCCAGGCAGCGACATGGTAGAGAGCCAAATGAATGAAGGAATGAAAAGGCATTTACTAAACACAGACTGTCTGCCAAGCCCTGGGCTAACTTACAAATACAAAAGGGAGGGCGGCACTGCCCTCAGAAAGCTTATATTCTAACCCAAGACACTACACAGAGGGGAGTGGTGGTTGAGGTGGGGTATTTTCATGAAAAGTTACAAGAATAATAGATGGAACCACTGGGAAATCGATCAACACACCCTGTCCAGGAGGAATGTGGTACTGATTTGACTGTGATTCTAGAACTGGAAGGAGCTGAGTGGATGTGGATGGAGAATTGGCCGGGAAGCCTAGGGAGATCTGGATTCAAGTGTTGACTCTAAGACATCCTGGCTTTGTGGTCTTGGACAAGTCACTTATGCCCTCCCTGTTTTAGGCAATTTTCTAAGATTACAAGGTACAGAGAAAGTGGCCGACCTGCATTGGTGGAGGGAGTATATTCGTTTAGGAGTTTCCTAATCAAAGAATTCACAAATGGAATGCCTAGCCGTATCCAGGACTGAAAAGTGGGGGTGAGGATGGGTGGAAAGTGGTGATAGGGGGACTGAAACATGGTGGCCTGCCTGGATAGAGTGGGCCCAATGAGGACAGTGGGGCCCCGGGGCAGGATTTCTGGAACTGAAAAGGTTAAGTCTTCTACGGTCAAGAAGATACTTTTGGAACCACTGGTTTCCAGGACAACATGCCATATCCCCACACCCTGGGAATCTCTCCCCAGTCAATAAGTGCTAAGTAGTACTTTTACCTAAAGGATTCAGGTCGCTATACATATAGATTTATAGTATATTAATTATATTATAAAATGTTATATGAGTATCTAATGACATCAATACCTAATAACTCGATGGTAATAATATATTGTTATAAATGATAGATAATATTGTGTATTTTATGATACATGTATAATTTCATGATATATGTAAAATTTTATGATATATACAATTTTATACACAGACACACACATACACACGCACACACACACATACACACATATATATATGCGTGTGATTTCATACCCCTATAGTCCATTAAGGTTTGCTACTCTATGGGGGTAGGTTGGGAAATATAGATTACAAATCTAGAGCTGGGATTGACCTCAGAGGTCATCTAATACAGCTCCATTCCTGCCCCCTCACTTTACAGATAAAGAAAAGAGCCCAAAGAGGGCTCGCACTAGTAAGAAATGTCAGAGGTGGGATTTGAACCAGGATCCAACACTCTTTCCATTGTACCTGAAGTAACAGCCCATATTCCTGGACACTAGGCCCTGAGGCCTAGTGCTAGGAGAAGGACTTGGCCTGGCCACTGAATAGGGATGGGGAAAAGGTAGAGGTTGTGTGTGTGTGTGTGTGTGTCTCTGTCTGTCTGTCTGTAGGGGGTTGGGTGGGAACAGACACAGACCAGAAACAGCTGGTTGAGGTGTGGACCCTGGCCACACATCCTTATTTAAACAGGCAAGAGCTGTTGGAGAGAATGGGAAAATGGAGGCTTATGTCACTTGGGCTGGAAGACAGAAGGGGCTGGGCCGGCTTTGCTGGGGAAGCAAAGCTCCCCCAGCCTAAACTGTCAGCCTGACGAGTAATCCATTCTGACCAGGCCCCGTCTGGTTGTACAGGTGTAGACACACCTGTAAGGCTCCCTAGGGCATGGGTAGAGAAACCACATTTCACCTGCTGAATAGCCTTAGTCTGGCTGGCCAAAAAAACCAGGAGCCAGATCAAAGTAACCCGAAGGAATTGTCTCTAAATTTACTGTGATCCTATGATCTTGTCTACAGAGGCCTGGGGGTCCATTAGGAGCAGCCACTCCAACTTCAGTGGGGAGAAATATCATAGAGTCATGGCACACAGCTGGAACACAGCTTAGCAGTGCCATTATCCACCTCTTCCGTTTTATGGATGGGAAAACTGAGAAAAGGCCCCTGGACTTCACCAGGTTTCCAGAGGGGTCCATGACACATACAAGGTTTAGAACCTTCGATCTAGTCCAGTGTGAGTGAGAATTTCCTCTTCTCTCTCCTGACAAGTGGCCAGCTAGGCCCCGCCTGAAGACCTCCAGTAAAGGGGAAGTGGTCACCTCCCAAGGTCACTCATTTCACTTCTGGATAGCTCTAATTGTTACAGAAAGAGGTCTTTTCCTTCTTTCTATCGCATTAAAGTGTCCCTCTTTGAAACGCAGACTCTCTCTCTGCTCCATGTTGTAACCTTTGGGGCTGAACACCATGGCTAAGTGATGCTGCCACTTTTATCTTGAACACACGATGACTGCCATGCCTTACACATCACTTGGAGGGAAAGAGCCAGGACATTAAAGTGAGTTTTCAAAGAGCAGAGACACGAGCCAGGTCCCCAGAACCAGAGGGAAGAGGCCAGGGTGACTGCCAACATGGCGCAAAGTGTTGCACAATTTGGTTCCCATGACAAATGGGGCCATGAACAAAGCCTGGGTCCATAGAGCTAAGCCCTCTTGTTAGGAAAGAGTCATTAGAAGGACTATTTCCACACGAGCCCGGCAAGGTGAGGGAACTGGGGGGTATGACCCACCATGCAGAAACCAGTTGTTTGAGTGACTATTTCAAGAACGAGCATTGCTTTCAGAGGTCACACAGAGACATGGCCGCACAGAGATATGACCACAAAACGTCCGCTGATATTCTTTCAGTAACAATGCAAACTGGCAGTCTGCTACATCCGGACTCTGGGGCTGGGCCGGGCTGTGTTATTTCTACCCCATTTTCACCAGGAACAAAGGGTCCGGTCTTGAGGGACCAGGGATTCTGGACACACAGAGTCATCATCGGCTCATGCATTTAGGGGTATGGGATGTCCCCCAAGATTCAAATACTCAATATCATTGTAGAGAAGATGTCTAGGTAAATTTAAAAATTATCTAGGTAAAAATAAAATGGAAAGTGATTTTTTGCCTTTGTCCAAAGATAATATCCAGTCTCTTTATTCTATAGTGCAAAAAATATTGGCTTTGATGTTCAGTCATTTCAACAGCGTCTGCCTCACCATGACCCCATTTGGGATTTTCTTGGTAAAGATCCTGGAGTTTGCCATTTCCAGGTCATTTTACAGATGAGGAAACTGAGGCAAACAGGGTAAAGTGACTTGCATAGGGTCACACAGCTAGTAAGTGTCTGAGGCCAGATTTGAGCTCAGGAAGATGAGTCTGTGAGGATACAGGCCCAAACCCTCAGTTTGTGTACTGTGGATAAGAGCGCGGGAATCATGAAGGCCCGACTTTGTTCCTGCCTCAGACTAGCTGAGGGACCCTGGCAAGTCGCTCAAACCCTCTGATATTTGTTTTCTTTTTCTGTAAAAGGATGTTTTGGTGGCTTTCAAGGTCCCTTCCACCTCTAGACTTATGATGCTATGAAAAGACAGCACCTTCCTAGGTTTCTGTAAATATGGGGGTTAGAACTGATGGTCTCTAAGGCCCCTTTCTGGCTTAAAATCTATGATCTTATGACATATTTGATCTGAGCAAATCACTTCAGCAATGTGGGCCTCAGTTTCCTCACCTGCAAAATGAGAGGGTTGTGCTAGAGGGCCCCGGATTCCTCCCAGCTCTGGAGCTCAGAGCCTATAGTTTTCAACATTTTGGGTGGCAAATGTTGACCTATTCAAAACAGCCCCACATGGGAGATGGAGAGATTAGGGGGTGGGGAGCAAGAATCAGGCAGATGGTCCAAGGATCTTGCTCCCAAGGACATGTTTATGCTTGGGAAAAGCCAAGGTTATGGAGACAGAACCCATCTCTGGAAACCCACTTGCACATCCCAACACAGAAGCTCAAGGAAGTCTCCAAAAAAAAAGTGGTTGGCTCCTAGTTCATGAACCACTCATGAAAGGACCACATGAAACTCAGGAAACACAACCTCTTCCTGACATCAGCCCAGGCAAAGCAGAACTCAAAAAACTTGCTGGGGAAAAATTTGGGGTAAGAATTACTTGCAGGTTCCTTTCTGACCCAGTGTTCTGTGAATCCCAGGGACAGAGAAACCTAGCAAAGGGAGAGGGAGGAGGAAGGCAGTCTACAGGAATTAATTGCCTGGTGTACGGGGGTGAAGTGATAGATTTCCTTTCGTCCTTTTCCACACTCATCCTCTAAACAATCATTTCTCAAGTCCTTATCTCACACTGGTGAGCAGCAGCAGCCAGATTGCTTGGGAAGGCAGTCAACTTGAGAGACAAACAAATCTATTTTTGTAGAAGAGAGAAAAAGGACTTAGCCCTGCTGCTCTCGGCTCTCATCTGTGTGGATGTTCTGGACACGGGAGCCACTGAGCAAACCTTGTTAAGGAGCACTGAGCCCTCTGTGGTCATTGTCACGGTCAAGCAGAGACAGTGGCAGAGGCTCCTGCTCCAATTCATTCACACCGCTGTCCCCAATCTATCGGCTTTCACAGACTTGTTTCCCCCTGAAGACCCTGCTACATCCTCGACCTTCCTCTCTCTCATTGGCTGTACCTTTGTGGTATCTTCTTGCTATCTCAACACACACACACACACACACACGTACATGCACACACACACAGACACACACAGACACACACAGACACACACACACACACCCTATGGGGAGTTAGAACACTCCTTATTCCATTGCTGTCACTTCTAAACCTCCTTCATCACCCTCATTCACCCACTTTACCTTCTTTGAAGAGCCTTTCAAAGTTCACATTATGGCAGCTGTTGTCTCTCTCAAGGAGCTCAGCTCACTCTCTTTCTGTCCCCTCCTACTTGTGCTGTGATACTAGAGCTCTTCAGCATTCATGTTCATGCTCCCTCAAAGCAGACCCTTCACTCCATGTATCTAATCAATCGCTAAATCTTGCTGTTTCTACCTCTGCAGTATTTCCTGCATCCAGCCCCTTTCCTCCATTCCCATGCCCAACACCTCAGTTCATTTATTTAGCAACAACAATAATAGTAATGGCTAGTATTGATATGATACTTTAAGGTACGCAAAATACTTAACGTACATGATCTCATTTGATCTTAACAGCCCCATGAGGTAGGTACTGCTACTATTTCCATTTTACAGAGGGGAAAACTGAGTCTGAGAAAGGTCACTTCATCACTTAGACTTGCTCTATTAATATCTAACAGCAAGATTCCAATCCCAACTCCAAGACTGAAACAATGCTCAATTATTGCAGTGGCCCCCAACTGGTGTCCCTGCCTCATGCTTCTCCCCATTTCAGTCCATCCTTCATACAATGACCAAAATGATTTTCCTTAATCCCATATCTGATCATCTCCCTCCTACTCAATCAATTCCAGTTGCTCCCTTTTGCCTCCAAGAACAAATGTAAATGCCTCATTTGGCTTTTTAAGACTTTCTCAACTTTGTCCTAACCAATCTTTCCAGCCTTGCTGGACATGATTCCCCCTTCCACACACTGGGATCCAGCCAAATTAGCCGCCTTCTTCTTCCTCACTCATGCTGCTCCATTCCCCTCTCCATGCACTTATACTGGTTGTCCTCCACATGCCACCCTGCCTTCACTTTACAGATGAGAAAACATGCCCAGAGAGGTGAAGGGGGATCTGAACCCAGGTCCTCTGACCATGCTGTCAACCACAAACAAACTTTTCACAGCAATGTAACATTAGCATCAGTTCTTCTCTCCTATGCGTTGGTGTGCACTATCGTGATTGCCACCTCCTGGTCTCCCTTCCTGCATGATGCTAGAAGAAACTCTGAGAATTCCAAGTTGCTTCTGTGCCAAGATGATGCATCCGAGAAAGACATTAATGGAAGAGCTGTATCCAAATCCTGGAGGAAATGCTTTGACTCCCTTGACGGAAATAATGAAGTGTAAATGAGCTTGTCTTGAAGGCATGGCCATGGGACAGCCACCATAAGTTTGGCAGAGATCTTCCTTAAGTCAAGCCAGTCCCCAGGATCATGGATTTGGAGTTGGAGGAAACCTTATGGGTAACCTAGCCCAGGGAGGGACTAACTCACTGAAAGAAACGGGGGTCACTAACTGTCCAAAATATCCCTGTGGGCCACATTGACTGAGAAAACCACATACTGACATTATCTGTGTTTTACGACATTTTAAATTTTGTTAAATATTTCCCAGGTACATTTTAATCTGGTTTGAAGGATCTATTGATCTCTCTGATTTGCCTAAGGTCACACAGGTAGTAAGAGGTACAGCCAGTATTTGAATTAACATCATAGGAGCTACAAAAGGGCTTTTGGGGTCATCTAGTCCCCCTTCGTTTTATAGAACAGGCAACTGAGACCCAATGAAGCAGTGAACTGACTTGCTGATGGCCATAACAAGGGAGTACACATCATAGTCATCATTTGAACCCAGGTCCTTTGACTCAAATTCTACCCTCTTTCTGCTGTACAAAACCAGTGAAACAACAGCCTTCCTTCCTGATACTTGAGATGGATATTGTCTAGGCTGCACCCCATCTGATGCTTTGAGATGAGCAGACTTATCAACTCAGGTCTGCACCACCTGGTCTAAGGGCTTGGGAAGGGGCATTGCTGGGGGATGGGGACAGTCCCTGATATGACCTCTTGTAATGAAGAAAAGAATGGTTCTTTCTCTTGCATTGAGTGGAAGCCAAAGGCCCAAGAACTGGGTGGCTTCCTTCCTTTACCAAAGGATTTTCTTCATGGAAATGCTCTGTCCTCACTCCCTTCTATCAACCTATCCCTCCTTGGTCCTTTGGGGCTCAGCTCACGCCTCACCTTTCTGGGAAGTTTTCCCCGATTATGTCTACCGCGCTCTTCCCTCCTCTCCACACTCCTCCAGCGCCACAACCAAGCATTTACACCTATTCAGTCTGGCTTCATGTCTACTATCAGCACGATGGCTTTGCCCATCTCTACCTTCCCCATCCAACTAGGCGTTCCTTGATGGTGGAGAAGGTGACTTCTCTTCCACATATTAAAAATTAGTCCAGAATGTCTTGTTTTTATATTTATTTTTTTAAAGGGAGGGCAAGATAGAAAGGAGAAAAAAACAGATTTTTAGTTGGAAAAAATAAAATTTAAAAACTCCCCCCTCCTCCCAAAGGGGCTCCTAGCATGGTTCCACATACATAGAAGGTAGTTTAGCCTAGGGCTGGTCAGAGATGAGGCACTTGGTGAATGTTTGTGCTCAGACAGGCAGCATATCATAGTGGAAAGACCACTAAGGTTTGGAGTCAGAGGCCCTGGGTTCCAGTCCCCGTTATACCAGTAAAATATATAACGGGAGGCCTGCCAGTTCAGGGCATCCACAGGTTGCCAGGCTGGGTAGCAGGGAGTGTGGGCTGGCCAGTGGCATGAGCTGATCATGTCCATAGGCACAGTGTGGCAGCAGATAGATATGCCATGAAGGCTTGCCTTGGCCAGCGAGACAGAGGAGGTCTGCTTGGACCCTGTTAATGACATTCCCCCATCTAAAAAGCAGCCTTCTCTTATACAGCCTATCTGCGGGCCACAGTCAGTACAGTGGCTCTAATTTCCTTCCAAATCCCAAAACAACTCAGACTCTTATTTGCGGACAGAGAGACTGCTAGATAAGATATAGGGTCGTCTGTCCAGGGAGGCCTAAACCTTCTGTACTTTCAATCCTGCCCATGCTTAATGTAAAATGGATTGGATTTATTTCCATCCATTTATAGACGGTCTTAAGCCAGACTGTAATATGTAAGCAACCTTCAGGGCCTAGAAAAGATTAAGAGATTCTCTCTGAAAAGCAGAGGGTACAGGAGACAGTGGGGCAAAGCTCACTTTGCGGCTTGGTTTCAGAACCCTGATCCTCTCTGAATGATGCTGTAAAATGCCTGGCCCAGGATAGGCTGGGAAACACTCCAGCAAATCTGACTCTGGTCTTCAGGGAGAAACACTGGGTATCAGTGTTTATAAAGCCCATTAGAATATCAGTTCTGCTGAGCAGTTAAGCCCTAAGACTAAACAAGAACATGGTCAGCCAGGCGGGGGCCACTGTCCATGAGTCAAGGGAAGAGGGCAGGCCAAGGAGGTATCATCCTGATGGCCCGAGGTCACGTTGAGGAGGAGTCACACAGGGAGGCAGCTGGGCTAGGGCTGGAGAATTCATACAGCAGCACCTTCTGGAGTCTGAGATCTCTCCAGCCAGATGGGGTCAGTGTCAACAGCCGCTCGGATGGCCAGCTGCCCAAGGGGCTTCTGCTGCTGTGAAGGCTGCCCCCTTCCCCCAGCTCTTCTCTAAATGAGCCCTTGCTGGTTTCTAACCAGGCTCCCTCACTCTTAATCCAAAGGAGCTTGGGATTGGCTACCCTTGTCTCTTTATCATGAAGTACTTTATAAATTGCCAAGTCCTTAAAGGGTCACAGTCTTACACCAGCCTGTAATATTGAACTGGAATCTGACTTCTATTTCAGCAGCATCTCCTGGTCTCTTATTACAACCATGATTTTTCCTTCTTATCACCATCCCCAGCTAAATAGCACCTCGAAGGTGTGCTTTATGGGTTTCCACTTGCCAAGGGTGGCAGCTGAGTGGTTTGCTTTGGGAGGGGGAGGATTTGATGAAAACCCCCATAAAATGGTTACATCCTAAGCTTTTTTGCTCATGAATATATTTTATGTACAAGTAAGGGGAGAGGCTCTCACAATAAAAACAATCTCGCTGTTATATGGCCCCTTACATCTGAGCTAACACACTTTACAGTGGGAGGGGAAAGTGCTACCCGCTGTCTGAGCCAATGTTTGCTGATCACACCTACAGAACATGGCAGGGAGGGGGGAGAAGAGAGGCTCAGTCTAGGCTATTAGCAGTGGCACAAAAGGCCAGGGTGGGTGAATGGAGAAGGGAAAGAGGGCTGACTAATACTGCACACAGCTCAGGAGCCATGACAATAATTCACTGATAATGTCTCCGCTTGATGCCACCAGATTTTGCTACAGAAGGAAGCCACCCAGGGCAATTCTGATATTGGAGCTGGGTCATCAGGGATCAGAGGGGTGGATGCGGGTTGGTAGGAAAGGGACAGAGAAGGGGGTGAGTGCTGAGGGGCCTATGAAGCGTAGGCATTATTGGACTCATGCTGATTGTCCCCCCTGGCCCATCCCAACCCAGCCAAATGCGCCACTCCTCGAATAGGAGGCGATGGGACCTGTATACTCCTGGCTGATGGTGCAGACCGAGTCAGAGCTGTGTGACAAGTTGTGGCACACTTGTGCTCTCTGATTTGGCCATCTATGTTTGTGCTTACAACTCTGATGTGGACACTGCTACCTGACTAGTAATTAGAGAAAATGGGCTCCAGCAGATAGAACCATGGGGTCCAGACCAAGTGAAATAGTGACCCCGAAAATGAGAAAGAACAGAATCAGGGTTTCAGAGCTAGAAGGAAGCTCAGAGAAGAGGCATTTCAACCCTTTTATGCCATAGATTAGGAGACTGAGACTCAGAGAGGAATAAAGAGATGGAATTTCACCCCAGTGTTCTTTTACTCAACCAACAGGCACCGATCAAGCTCTGGAATGGGAATTTCCTTTGGTCATTTGTCCCCAACCTGTGCTTTCAACAAGAACATTTCCTTTCGGCCCTGGCTCGGAAATGTAGAGGGCCCAGGGCAGTGGCACTGAAGTGTCCTGCCTAGGCTGAGGTCCCTCCCTCCCCAGCATCAAGGACCCCCTCTAGTAAGGCCCCAGGAACAAGACGAAGATCCTCTGGGCATAGTGGCCCAGAGCTGCTGGGTCTGGGCGGCTTCTCCCTCAGCAGCAAGAGCAGAACCATCTGGAAGGGTCTAGGACCATCAATGGGCCAACAAGGTCCTGTTGCCTTCCACTCTTGTATCTACCTGTGTGTGTGCAGGTAGGCTCCCTGCGCGGTTGCTAGGTGGCACCATAGTACACAGAGCACAGGGCCTGGAGTCATTTCCCTGAGTTCAAATTTAGCCTCAGACACTTAGTAGCTGTGTGACCCTGGGGAAGTCACTTCACCCTGTTTGCCTTAGTTTCCCTATCTGTAAAAATAAGCTGGAGAAGGAAATGGCGAACCACTCCAATATCTCTGCCAAGAAAACCTCAAATGGGGCCATGGAGAGTCAGACATCACTGAAATGATTGAATAAAAAGCTTCCCGAGGGGAGGGGCTGTTTCATGATCTGTGTCCTCAGTGCCCAGCACAGTGGTCAGAGTTATGTGGTCTTGTACCTATTTCATATGTAGCTACACATACACACATGTGTATGTGTCTATGTACAAATCTACATACCTGTATGTGTACATATTATATAGGATATATAAATTATAATATACATACCACACATATTTATATAGAAATATAACGTGTATTACATACATGTATATCTCTACACACACAGCGTGTGCCCTAATAGTGTGTAAGGTCCCTGAGGGCAGGGGCAATTCCCCTCTTATCTTTGGGCAGTGCCCAGCAGAGAGACACTAGATCAATGTTGACTGACTCCTCCTAGGTAACTCCTCAATCAGTTCTGAGTCACCAGGGGCCATGCCAGAATCAAAAGGCCTTCCTAAGGCAGTGCTTCTGAGTAGCCAAAGAAGAACCAGATGATGGACCTCAAGATCCATCTCCCACAGACTGACCCTCAAATAAACAGTCAATTAGCAGACCCCAAGTCCCATACTATGATATATGGATGAGGATCCCTCAGCTTTCATTACTCTCCCTCTGGAAACTGCTTTATGCCAAGGTCATGGGACAGATCCAGTAGAGGACTGGAAGAGACCACAGGTCCCATCTCATCTAGCCCAGTCTCTTAAAAGGTGAGTAAAGTGAAGGCCAGAAACGTCAAGGGACCTGTTCAAGGTGACCTGAATAGTTAAGTATTGAAGGTGAGAATTAAACCAAGATTTTCTGACATCAGAGCCATTTTATGACCGTGTGTGTGTGTGTGTGTGTGTGTGTGTGTGTGTGTGTGTGTGTGTGGTATTCAAGAGATTTCTGTTTAATAAATGCTGCTGAATCATGGTAAACTGAGTGCCTTAATTTGTTAGCTGTGTACACAGCCTTGGCAATGATGCACTCTGGTTCATTAAACACACAGTGTTCCCCAGACTGGGAGCCATATTCTGCTCCAACATGGCTCTCTTGGGTTTAGGGATATACACTCTGATTTTCCTTACCAGAACCAATCATCTTTTCAAAGAATCGGAGATACCGTCAGACCACCCAGGAGGTACTGTGGGCATCCACATGAATATGTCCTCTCCTTTTTTTCCTCTCAGAAAAGAGAAGTAAAGTATTTGGCTAATTAGTTTTATATAACTAAGTTTGGTACTTTATCACACACACCTGTCACATCAAATATCTTCAAATGGTTCTGGAAAGCCCTCTGCAGGTGGCCATTCTGGATTCCCAATGACCATGGCTTTTGGTTAAACAGCTGCAGATTCATGATGCTTTGGACTCACCCAGCTCTCTCTCTCTCCGTCTCTGTCTCTGTCTGTCTGTCTGTCTGTCTCTTTCTCTGTGTCTCTCTGTCTCTCTCCCTCTCTCTCTCTTTCTCTCTCTCTCCCTCTCTTTCTCTCTCTCTCCCCCTCCTTCCCCGTCTCTCTCTTACACACACACACACACACACACACACACACACACACACACACACACACACACACACAGGCTTGGTATTAAAATTCAATGCAAAATTATTTTCATTTGCCATGCAGAGAGAGAGGAGGAAAAGCCAGATGGGCCAAAATAGCACAAAGCGTGGACAAAACCCTGCTGAGAGTTTGCTCTTTTTTATCTCAGGCCACACACAATATACCTTGTGAAGTTTCACCTTTTGTCTACTGCCAAAAAAAGAGATGAAATGTGGAGAGGGGGGAAGGAGCAGGCAACAGACTTACTACCAGATTGCAAAGTAAACGTGTGCTGATGCAAACACAGATTGTTAAATTTAGCAAAATAAAATATCGCCCACAAACAAAGCAGACGGCGGGAAAACACTAACCACAACAAGACAGTAAATAAGATATCCGACTCTCATAGTCCTTTAGGTTTTTCGAGGCCCTTTAGTCCCCGATGCTGGTCGAATTACCCAGAGGTAGAAGCTAAGGAGCAGGCCAGGACTGGCAAAGGGTCCCAAAGCTTCAAGGTCACATCTGGGCATGTAAGGACTGTTGTGTCTAAATAAAAACTGCTCCGAGCTGGCTAAGGGAGAGGAAGAGAAGGAGGCACCGGGAAGATCCAAGCGTCTTGAGCACTCACTCGCTTGCTTTGGGGGGAAACTGAGGCTGGGAGACAAGGGAATGAGCCTCAGGTGAATCAGCCCATTGCAGGGTGCTGTACAGTGAGACACTGTGCTTCCACACTCTCTGCATGCAAGCATTTAAGACACTGGGCTAGAAATACAAGAAGCTTACATAACAAGGATCATAGATCCAGAGCTGGAACGGACCTCAGCAAGCACCCAGACCAGGGATTCTTCACCTTTTGTGTATCTCAGTCTGGGGAAGCCCACTGACTTCTCAGAATCGTGTTTTTCAATACAAAAAATAAAATTCACAGGGGAAACTAATTATATCAAAAACCAATTATCGATATATCTAAAAACAAGCTGACAGGCTCCAGGCTAAGAAGCCCTAGTGTAAGTCTGAGCCTCTCAATTTTAAAAGAGAAGACTGAGGACAAGAGGTTTGCCCAAGGTCACGCAGGTACTGGGTGACAAAGCCTAGATGTCACTCAGGTCCTTGGGTTCCAAAGTCAGTGTTTTCCCCACTAGGCTGTGTTACTATTATATTCTATCTGGGCGGACATGCTTCTTGACAAGTGGATATGAATCAAGTCTGTCCGTGTCTTAAAGCAAAAAGACCAGGTGGAAAGGAACGTGCTTTAAAAAGTGACAAGCAACATGGAATCTAAGGAGATGTTCTTGTAATTTTAAAAAGCTTTGCCAAATGCGATGCAGACCTTAAAGTGCTATATATCAGCTCTTATAGTTATTAAAGAGATCCCAGAGTGAAATACTTTAGGAAAATGGAAAAACCCTTTACAAAGTAAATCATTTTCCCCCATCCCTATCAAATTATCTTTCTGGAAATTTTGAATTTTCATATATTGTGATTGCATAAAGTGGGGGCACACCAATGTCATAATATAGCAATGTGATTTGTAAGCAGAGCAACAATTTCCAGCTTCCCATTGGTAAAAATACATAGGTTAAAAAAAATCCCCACATGAATGAGCACTAAATGGTCTCAAGGAATGGGAGCCTCCCAAGAACAGCATCAGAGAGAAAAGAGATCATGAGGAAAGACTGGGGGAAGAGTCTGTGTCCTTCCCAAGTCCTGATGTGGTTTCCCCAATTAAGGGATCTTTAATATGCATGCTGCTTATCGTTTTGTGCTTACTGTAGCATATGGTATAAGATGCTGGTTTAAACCTTATTCCTTCCATTTTGCCTAGTCATTCTTTTAAAGCAAGGTATTCTTCCCTGAATACCTTTTTTGGGGTTGATCCAAACTGGATTATCTCCTTAACTGCGCCATAAATAGAGAATGGGTTCATTCCTTAAGATTTCTGGATCCTAGGATCTTGGGGATAGAAGAAAATTCCAATCAATGCAGAGCAATTCTGATCAACGTCACCTTGCCTCTGCTTAAACACTAGCTGGAAATGGAGACCTCACTACCTCACAGAGTAGCTTGTACAAGTGGGAAGGAGGAAGGAGGGGAAAAAAAAAAACAGTTACCAAGTACCTACTATATGCTAGGCACTGTGATAAGTGGTTTACAAATCTTATTTTGATAATTCAATGACTCTACAACAACTCCCATTTCTATAGCACTGGCAGGCTCACGAAACGCTTTCCTTATCACCACCACTGAAGTGGGTAGTATGATTCACTCTATTCTCCAATCAAAGAATGAGAAGACTGGAGAAGTCGGGATGACCCACTGTTACCCAGCTAAAAAGGAGAAAGATCTGCAATGGGCTTCTAATTCAGGTTAATTGTTACGAAGTCCATTACTGCACTGAGCTGAGTCTGGCTTCCTGCCGTTTCTACACATCACTTCAAATTCTGTGAAGTGAACCCAGTTACCATGCTCTCTTCCTTCTTCTTTTGCTCCCAAATCATCTATTTCTTCCAACTAAACATCCTTCAACCACTCATGCACTGACAATAGTCATTGTCCCATTTAAAGTGTGGGTGCCAGGACTGAACACCACTCCCTAGAAATGGTCTGATTGGCACAGAGTTGAATGGAATTATTATGTCCCTTGTTCTGGGCACATTCCTCCTATTTTTTTCAGCCAGAGAATTTCCTAGTTATTTTTACCATTCATTCACTCATTATGAAAACATGGTCAACTACAACCTTTGAAAAATGAATGGTTTTTGTGAAGCTGGGTTTCCCCTGTCCTCTCCATGTATAGGAGGGTATCTGAGCTCTGGCAACTTTGTGTTGATTACCATTTTAATTCAATGTGCTATTAAATCTGGTACTGAGTTCAAGATTATTGGGATCACTCTGAATTTGATTCTGTCATTAACTATATGAGTCATTCTTAGATCTGGGCAAGCTGCAAGTTTGATTCCCATATCTCCTAAAAGCGACTCTGCATTGAAACGTACTTCAGAAGTCATCTCATCTGACCTTATGCTGAAAAGGAATCAATTCTGTTAAATCTATAAATTTAACAGTGGTGGTGGTCACCCAGTGTCAGCTCAATGACCTCCTGTGATGATCACTGCATCTTTACTCAATTCATCCATTCATCCAACATTTATACAGAACAGGACCAAGGACAGAGCCCTGGGACACTCCATAGAGCATTCCCCACCAGGTTTACATCAACTCACTAAACAGTACGTTAACCAGAACAGGTGCTTGTTGAGCTATAAATTCACCTAATTATATTATTATCTTATTAACATTTTTCTTTCTGACCCATAAGAATTCCATAGGATCACAGATATACATTTGGAAGGGACTTCAGAGGCAAGGAGTCCAACTCTCTCATTTAACAGATGAGGAAACTGTCACCTCCAGAGGTTAAGTGACTAAGGATTTCATAACAAGTATATGAAACAGAATTTGAGCCCAGGTCTTATTAAATACAAGTCCAACACTATGCTAGCTAGCAGCCTCCAAGAGAGGCTTTACATGCACCTTGCTGAAATAACAATAACTCTTGTCTTCCAGTCCCAAAATACAGAAGCCTTGGGGAATGTTTTTTTTTGGAAACCTGAATTTTATTGTCAAACTTTTCTCTTCCTCCTTTTTCTTCCTTCTCTAACTCCTCCTTTTTATTTTTTTCAAAGGCATCCCTGGAATAATGGGATTGGTCTTAGAGTCAGGAAGATGTGGGTTCAATTTCCACCTCTGAAACCTACTGGTTGTGTGATCCTGGGCAAGTCATTGAACTATTTATTGCCCCAGGAAACTAGGACTACACATTGCAGAAAAGATGCTGAGTGGCATTGGTAGAGGGCATTTTTTTCTCATCATAAAATTACTTTTATCATTTAAATCACAATTCTAGGTCCTATCCCTATTATTACCTTAACAAACATCAACACACTTGCAATGACAATATGTAAGAGCAAAAAAAAAGAGGCTGCATACAAAATTGTGAAACAGGTAATGTAGTTTTTAAAGAAGTATTTTAAATTTCACATGGCAGTAACAAAATAGCTCTTTTCTGAACTCCTGCTCTCTTCACTGCATAAAAGTTTCATCAACAATCTTTTCTTTTTCATCTCTATCCCTACCCATAAGATACTGAAATTTTCCAAAGAGCTGAGTGCTTACTTCCATGGATCACATGCTTCTTTTCTATCTCAAATGATTTTTCTTGGGTCGCTTATACATACATACTTATGATTTACTCTGCTTGTGGTACAATGACACCCTTAAGTCAGAAATATAGTAATGTAAGGAAATTTGCTCCTAAACTACATAGACCCAGAAGATTGTGCTTTTTGAGTTCTTATGTCTGCTTATCATAGTTTTTCTGTTTCTTCCCTGAGTGTCCAGGTATTAGCTGTCACTTCTAGCTTCCTGTAACAGCCAATGACAATCTACCATCTTTTGATGGACTTTCTGTGGTCTAAGAACTTAGATAACCCAGCTTGTGATAACTGTTTGTAAAGCAAGAGTTAAAAGGTCCCATTTGAAGGCATGATGCATTTTCTAAAGGTAAAGTGCATGATTTTAAATGCCAGTTTTTTTTGGCCTCTGTCACTTACTACCTGTGTGACCCCGAAAAATTCAAATGATACCTCGAGGGCTAAAGTTCCTCATCTGTAAAGTAAGGAGAGTTTGGACTAGTCTGGATGACATCTGAGGTCCCTTCTAGCTCTAGAGCTATGAACCTATCAGGGCGCTTGAGGACAGCATCTTTGAGAAGATCTTTGTCCACTAGAGAGAGGACGTGACCCAATTATGTCCAGGAGAAAAAGCAGGTTTAGCTCCACCCCAAGGAGAGGAGGTGACCAGGACACAGTGGCTGGAGTACTAGTTGCCACTGACGTTTCTTGCTGGGTCTGGGAATGGAGGCACTCCATAATCTCAACCCTGCTACCATCTGGCCCATAGATACCAGCAGAGAGGCTCCTGTAGATAGGCCTATAGATATGCCTACAAACACCTCCCAAGAGACCCTCCTGTAAGCTTCTTCCAACTGTCAATGCATCTGTGACTTTATCAGTGTGACTATTCTCTTCCCTGGCCCAGATCTTGGTCTAGCTGTCCCAAATCACTGGTGTTGTTCCCATTTGGGTTCTTAGATCATCCATGAGAATGGAGATGTCTCCGTGTCTTTCTGCAGGCTTTCTGCCTGGCATGCTCCTTCTCTCCCCCTCTACTTCTGGGAAACATGACTAAGGCTCAGCTCAAAGGCTGCTTCTGCAGGCCTTTTCCTGGCTCTCCTGGTGTTCTCAGATTGAGAACAACACATCTGTGTTGGGGGAGGGACATTAAAAGCATTGCTCAATTTCCCAAATGTGAAGTCAAGTGACCAGTTTCGATTCTGGGATCGGCTCATTGGGCACCTGCTACGTGTACAGATGTGCAAAATGAAAGAGAAAATACCACGCCACCATCAGGGCTTTGTCTGCTCTCTAGCTACCAACTACCGTCTACCCATCAATTATCTATTTGTCTGTCTGTCCATTATCTAAGATCCATTTATCTATCTACCTTCATCTATTAAAGATCCATCTTCCCATCTACCTTCATCTATCTGTCTATCTACCTTCATCTATTTATTTATCCATCCATCTATCTATCCATCCTTCTATCTATGCATCTCTCTATCTATCCATCTATCCATGTATCATCTATCTTTCTATCTACCTTCATCTATCTATCTATCTATCTATCTATCTATCTATCTATCTATCTAAATATCCATCCATCTATCCATCCATCCATCCATCCATCTATCATCTATCTTTCTATCTACCTTCATCTATCAATCTATCATCTATCCATCCATCTCTCTAGAATGTAAGCTTCTTGAGGGCAGGGACTGGTTCACTTTTCTCTTCTTGGTTTCAGTGCTAAGCATGGTGACTGGAACCTGGTAAGCCCTTCGTATGTGATATGTATGTGTGCATGCATCACTGGCATAGTGTCCATACCTCCAGCCCACTGTAATCTCTTTCCAATTCCAAGTCAGGCCCCTCCCACTGACCTCCTGGGGTCAGTGCTTATAGGAAACGCTTGATTTTTTTGGTCTACAATTGTGAATTCAATAGGATAGGGAAACTCTTTCAGTGAGGAAACTTTCTCCGCCAACACTGGGTGGCATTAGCCTTGCAGCTGGGACAGAAGCCTGCGGCACTGGGCACTTAAATGAATTTCCCAGAGCTCCTCAGCCAGATCAATAGGGGAGGACTTCAATCCAGCTCTCCCCTAGTCCAAGGCTGACTCTCTGTAGACTCTGCTGCACCGCTTCTTGGGCCTGGAATAACTGGGCCATCAGTCTGCCCTTTTATTAAGGTCACGCTTGGACGGAACCAAGCAAATAAAGGCAAAGCTGGCCTGTCACAGGCCTGGGTGGTCTTAGAGTTGGCATCCTGTTCTCAGGAGGGGAGGAGGTAGAGAATGGCCCATGGGATGTAGGGGTGTGGCTGGAGATGTCCAGGAAGAGGCCTTGAGGAAAGGAACTACTTCATTTCTCTCTCTCTCTGTATGCCTAGTGGCTAGCACAGGACCTGTTACACAGCAGGCACTTATTAAATGCTTGCTAGCATCCCCAAAAAAACCAAACAGTTTTGGGATACTGACTAGTAAAATATGAGAAAGAAGAGAAAAACCCGCCAATGTGCCGGCTGTCTGATTGGTCTCCTGGTGATCTGAGGGTTCGTGACCATGCTTAGTCACTTACTATCCGCGGGAACCCAGGTGAGTCTCTTCCTCTCTGGGCCTCAGTTTCCCCTTTTGTAAAAAGAAGGGCCTGGACTTGGGACCTGAGCTCCTTCCCAGCTCTAAATCCATAACTTTGGGCCCTTCGTGGAAGTCTTCCGTGATTAACCCACGACTGTTCCCCCTCAGAGACTTAATGAGCAACTGTAGCTCATTATTCCTGAGTTATGGCTCTGAGCCCCCACCTCCATGTTTCTGGGGCAAGCAGCAAGAGAGATCCCTGGCGCAAGCAGCATAAATCAATGCCAGCGTAAGCAGTATGAAACATGTCTTAAAATTTATAATTCATGATGTGAAAATAATGCAAGAAGTAATTAAGACACATCCGGTTGTGTGGGAGGAGGGATTAGTAACCATAGAGGCTTCTACACATCTGAAGGAAGTTAGACATTTGTGCCTCTAAATCTCTGAAAGCCTCGTCGCCCCACCCTAGTTACAGCTTTGAACTCACCTCCATTTTGCATCCATTCTCAACCAATATGGATTTGCACCCACAAGTAAGCACCCTTAGAGTGTTTTCATGCATGAGTGTGTTTGTGAGGCGTCTTCCCCCTGAGGCTTGGAGGGTGTGTCTGCTTCCCAAAGTGCCTAGCACAGGCTGGAGAAGCTTCAGAGATGCTGAAGTGGGGATTCTGACGCTGAATGGAAGGCTGGATGACTTCTGCCATCCCTCTCAACTCTAAGCATCTAGGATTCCGGGATTGATTTTCTGCTCAGGCAGGACTTAAGAACTGAGGGTCCCTTGTTTGTCCTCCTGGTCCTGGAAGAACCCTTGTGGTCGCCGCCCCAACCCCCCATCTGCCTGGAGTGATCATA
>CM053584.1:382016271-382070923 GCA_028627135.1 Pseudochirops cupreus | reverse complement strand
TATTTACAAGCTCTGTGACCCCGGGCAGTGACTTACTTACTGTTGTGATAGGTGCTATTATTACCCACTTTTTACTGATGGAGAAACTGAGAGAATTTGCCAGGGTCACAGTGCTATTAAGTTGTCCAAGGTGAGACTTGAATTCGGGTCTTCCTGATTCTAAGTCTATCTATCTACTGCGGCCTCAACTCATAATTAAATCAATACTGCCACTGCTAGGGAAGGGGGTAAATCTCCTTCCCTCTGGAGCCATTTTCCGTCTCGGTAACTTTACCCTGCCTGACCACCACTCTGCACGTGTCCCACCCCCCCACCCCCCACAATGGACCGTAAGCTACTTAGGGCAGGGTCTATCTTCACGTCTGAAATTAATAGCTAATGTTTATATAACACCTACCATGTGCTATCAGATAAGGAACACAGAGAATACAGCACTTAATAGGTACTTAATAGTTAGCACTTATTAAATATTTTTCATTCATTCACCCACTCACTCATCCATTCAATGTGGATTACTAGTAGTATTCTCACTGAATCTGAGCTAGGAGGGAGGCATCTAGTATAACTTCCTCTGCAACATTCCTAGTACATGGTCAAAGAGCTTTTGCTCGAATACTTTCATTGACAGGGAGCTCACTAGCTGATGAGACATCACCTACTCGGAAAGTTATTTCTTATTGTTGAGTCGAAATCTGTTTCCCTTTAACTTGGCAAAAGCTGAAGAGAAGACAAGAATGATTCTTTGCTCACACCAGCCCTTTAGAAGTCTAAATACAACATTGCATCTTTTCATCTCTGAGTGGAACATCTTTCTCTCCTCCCAACCATTTTTTCACAAGTTTCTGGCTCTCAACGGGTGGTGCTCCAGTTTGTCAGTATCACCCTTAAAACAAGGCATGCAGAATGCGGCACGGTGATCCGATGGGGTCTGACCTGGCCAGGGGCAGCAGGAACTGTTGCCTCCTCTTAGACCCTACACTTCCATTTATATATCCCCAGACTTCAACATCTCAGCAGCTCAGGCTCACACTGAGTTTATGCTCAAAGAACCCCCAAGTCTCTTCACATGAAATAATAGTGATCCGGATCTCCTGCACTTAGATACTAATTTTTCTGAACCTTTATAATTGTTCTACCGACCTGCAATTTCACTAGCATTGGTGAGGAACACCAGTTTCTTTCAATCTCTTAATGGTGATTTTAAAAAAAATGATTCAAACCCTCCCCTAGAATCACAGAATCAAAGAATTTCAGAGCAGGGAGGAAGCGTGGAGTTTGTCCCTGACGAGCTGTTATCCAGCCTTCACTTAAAAACCTTTATTAGGGAGGAACCCAGTCACCACCTCCAGAAACAGGTGATTCCACTTTGGGCAGCTCTAATTGGGGGGATTTCTTTTCTTCTTCTATAAAGTCTAAGGTTGCCATTCTACAACTGCCCCATGGGACCAAAAGAATTAGCTTAATCCATCTTCCCTACCATAGCCTTTTATATACTTCACAGGATGCTAGATTTAGCTGGGGAGGCACCTCGGAGTCCATCCCTCTCAATTTATAGATGAGGCCCACTTTGTAAGAATCTGGGGCGGGATTTGAATTCAAGCCTGTCTGATTCGCTCACCAGTTTTCTATCAACTACTGCACGTTGCCTCTCAACAATCATCTCATTCTCCATAGTAAAGGCTCCTGGTTCCTGCTGGGATATAAGGGAAAGAGCACTGAATGTGGAATTTGGGAGGTTTGAACTTTGGCAATGTTACTTGTTTCCTGGTCGACCTGAGCCTCAGTTTCCTGATTTGTACAATGAAGGCGTTACATGAGATGATCTCAGAGTTCTCTTCCACCTCTAGAGCACAAGCAGGTTCCCGGGCTGAGTGACCACGCCCTTGCCAGATGATGGCCCAGCTTGCCATCCTGCAGACACTGGGGCAACCTCAAGCAGTGGTCCTTGGGAACTCCCGACCCAGCTGGAGGAGTCAATCCAATGAGAGTCTGGAATTGGAATCCCTTGGGTCTTCTGGGAAAAATTAATCATGGGAGCTTTGAAAGCACTAACTGCCAACAGCATCTGTGCCACACCCTGCATTTGTTTCATGGCCTGGCTCAGGGCGGGGCATGCAGCCAGGAGGCCCTGTGAGCTCCACACACATGGTACCCACCTGGGCAGGTCCTCCACTCAGCTCTGTCCACAGGCCTAAATCTAGCATTGAGAGGTTTGGGATTATATCAACATTGATCAAGAGCAGGGCAGGACCTCTGCCAACATCTGCTCATGTCCTGACTTACAAAGGGGGGAACTGAGGCCCAGAGAGGGGATCATGATCCCTTCTATCACAGATCTATGATAGGATAATAGATCCAGGGCTGGAAGGGACTGGAGAGGCCATTTGATCCAATCCCTTCACTTCAAAGAAGAAGCTCAGACCCAGGAAGGCAGGCAAGGATTTGAACTCAGGTCCTCTGACTCCTCAGCCAGAGTTCTTCCTATGGTACCATACCAGTGGCCCCATTCTGCTTTTCTAGGCTTGCCTCCTCAAAACATGTCCTGAGCAAAGCTGGGCCCAAATGATAACCTCTTCCAAGGAGCCTTCCCTGATTTCCTCAGTTATAGCCTTTACCATGTTTGATTTTGGGTCGTAGGTGCCTTATTTTCCCTGTTAACTTGTAAGGTCTTTTTTTTAAGGGGGGGTGGTGGTATCTGTCTTTCCCTTTTTTCCCTAGCACAGAGCTTTTTATATGATAAATGCTGAATGTCTGTTGAATGAACACATTGTGGCATGGCACAATGCATACGTGACTGACTGACTGACTGGGAGGAGGAGATGGAGGGTAGATAAGCCTGTATTTTACAAACCTAAAACTGGAAGGGCCTTCAGAGGCCGTTATTGATGAGGAATCTGGGTTTCAGGTAAGTGAAATAGCAGGCCCAAAGCCACAGGATTCGAACCCAAGTTCTTTATTTGGTGCTTCTTGGGAGGTTCAGTGAAGTCCTGAGGGTCAAGTGGGTGAAGAATCAGCTCAATGCAATCAATCTGTTGACCATCAAGCATTTATTAAGCACCTACTGTTTCCCAGGTATTGGGTTCTGAGTTGCCCAAAGGGAGAGACAGGGATCGAACCTGTGATTTTGTTGGTATGGGAACTCTGGGATGAGGACGTTCCCTTCACCCATGCAGAGAATTACCTTCCCTGCAACACAGAGTCTCGAGGAGTTCTGCAGAGCACAGAGAGGATGCCCGGGGTTACACAGCCAATATGTCTCAGAGGAAGGGCTTGAACCCTGGTCTATGGCTGGCTCTCTTTCCACTACACTTTGTTGTCTCTTAAATGCTAGAGATATCAAAATAAAATGGAAACATCCCTCAAGGAGCTTATGCTGTAGTGAGTGAAGGGGACATGCATACATATAAGTATATGAAAATATATATACAAGATAATTTTGGGGGGAGGCACCAGTAGCTGGTAAGATCAGAAGAGTCATTCTGCCTGAGCTCTGAGGTACACCAGAGATTCCAAAAATCAAAGGTGGGGAGAGTCAGTTCCAACCCCGAGAGACAGGGAGACAAAGGTATGGAGGAGAGAAGGGGAATTCCATGAGCCAGTTTGTCTGGACTGCTATGCTGTGTGAAGGGCACATTAGAAGGGTCCTGAGCATGGGGAATGTGGCCAGTTCTGCAGAAACAGGAGGATGAGAAACAGCCAGGCCCTTTGGGTAGCTCATGGTCTAGGTGAATGATGCTCTTATGGGTGACACAATCAGGCAGCCATATATGGACAGCATATGACCAGGTGTAGACTTGGGCTACACAGAATGGAAAGTGATGGGAGTTGTGAGGAAAGAGAGTTCATTTTGGGCTGGTATGCCTAGGGAAGGGTTCCCAAAGAGAAGTGGGGGGGATAGTGGGGAGGGTGACAAAGAGGAGAGTGGCCCTGCTAGAACAGGCGTACTCGTGGAGGAAGAGGAAGAGGAGGCAAGGGGGAGGAGGAGGATTCAAATGCAGTGAATGACACAATCCCCACTCACAAGCTAATATATACTCTGTTAAAACTGATCTTTCATTTACATATTTGAGAAGTAGCACAACATGGTAGGCAGGTAGTAGTTCAAGTCTTATCTCTGATACTTTCTGGTTGTGTGACCCTGGGTAAGTCACTTAACCTCATTGCTCTAAGATTATAAGTTTCAGAGTAGGAGTCTACATGCACAGGCAGAAGGAGTTTCTTCATCTGGGAAAACAAAAGGCATGAGAAATCCACCCTCTATCCCTATTTATGTGTTCATTTTGTTTATATGTACATGTGGTATTCCCTTAGTAAAACATAAGCTCCCTGGAATCAGGGACTGACTGTCTCTCTGTCTGTCTATCCATCTATCCCTCCTTAGAGGACCAGTGACCAGTAAGTCAGCTAGTAAGTGTCTGAGGCTGGCTTTGCACTCACCTATCCGGACTCCAGATCCAGCACTCCATCCCCTACATAACCCAGAGGCTTAATTTTTGTGTTTTGTATCCCTCGCACCTCAAAAAGTGCCTGGTCCATCACAGGTGCTTAATAAATGCCTGTTCATTGACAGTGAGTGACACTATCTGAGATGCCTTTGATCTCTGACATCCATGATTCCATAAAAAGGAACAATTAATGATTCTCTGTGCTATGGGGTCAGTTCTTTCTAGGTCTGAGAAGAAATCTCCTGCCTCCTCACCCCCCTTCCCCAATAATAACTAGTGTTCAAATCCATCTATCCCTATCATGGGCAGTCATAGACTATTCCAACTTCAGACATCAGCCGCCAGTTTCCCATTTCCCAGATGGAAAAATCAAGGAACTGAATAATCACATGATTTGTCCACTGACAAGTTCAAAGCTGGGTCTTAAATTCTTCCCCATGGATTGAACTTCTGCCCCCTCTGTCACCTCTGTCACTTCTATACCAACACCAAGTCTCCAAGCGGCTCTTTTTTCTTAATGAGAGTCTCCCCAAGGAGCTGCCTGGTCCTCTCCTGGCTCCCTGGCAGCAGTCACTCCCAAAGTTCTCCTCGGCTCCCAAAGCAGCCAGGCTCTGTGCCCAGGCTGTTTCTAATTTAGAGTCTGGCCTGCTTCAGAACACGGCTCCTGCCTCTGATGGGCATCCTGCAGATGCCTCTAGCAGCTTCCCAAGTACACAGGACAGGGCTGTTTCTGGAAGTGTGTCAGAAGTCTGCTAGGAGGAAGGCCTGCAGACAATGTTTTGGGTGTAGAGGGCCCTGATTTATGAGTGTGGAAAGCTCCAGTTGCAGCTGGGATCACAAGACCCTAGATTTAGAGCTGGGAGAAGCCTTAGCGGCCATCTAGTACCACCCTCCAATTTTACAGATAAGTAAACTTAAGCCCAGAAGTGAAGCATTTTGACTAAACCCACACTGAAAACAAGGGTGAAGCTGGAACTCAAGCCCGGGTTCCTCGAGCCTAGTGATAAATGCTGATGCCCAGTTTTGTATCTTTCCTCACACTATTCTTCTCCCCTCATACCAAATCCTACAAAGCCTAGTGATTTGTCCAAGCCTGATTTAAGGTTCGTGTCTTTCATGAAATTTCCCTCTATAATTCCAATTCCACACTGATTTTCCCCTTTCTAAATTCCTACAGCACAAAATCATAGAACCTTTTAGGTCAGGCCCTAACCCTAATCCTTCCCTGAGCAGGAACCTCTTTTCTGACACCACTGACAAATGGTCTGCTTGAAAATCTCCAGGGAAGGAATTCAGCACTTCTGAAGCTGCCCATTCTACCACTGGATAGGCATTCTTGGGAAGTGTTTCCTTACGTGGAGTTGAAAAATACCCATTTCTCCTGGTTCTGCCTTCTGGGGCCAAGTAGAAAAAGTCAGTGGTGGTAGAGAAAAGTGGGTCTGAATTTTCTTTTTCTTGACATGAGTAATTCTACTTCAGTATAAGCTTCCACCTTGATATAAATGGGCACTCCTGTCCAATCCTTTTGTTTTGCTCTACTTTACTCCAGATTTTGGACAAAGCTAACAACCATGACTGTTTTCTAAATAGAAGTACCTATTGGAAATGGCTTGTAGGAAGACTCTCTTCTCTAGGAGCATGGAGGAAGGAGGGAACTCACTGAAGAAGCTGTCTGCCCCATAGGGCATTAGCTCCAAAGCAACCCTTTTCTGGGGAGGCTGTTTTATTTTATGGGACAAGCGAAAGAAAACCTTCTTTGCCATTTTGTATCCTGACCACCTCATAGGACTGGCCCCAGCTTCTCTGCTTGCAACCCCAAGATAGGAGCACTGACTTTGCAGTCAGGGGACTTCTGTTCAAATCCTGCCTCTGAGGCTTACTATTCGTGTGACCTTGGGCAAGCGACTGAACCACCTTTGGACATCAGTTTTCTTGTATTCAAAATGAAGGCGCTGGACTACAGGACCTCTTTTTTTTTTTTTGGAGGGGGAAAGGGAAGGCAGTTGGGGTTAAGTGACTTGCCCAAGGTCAAATGTCTGAGGCTAGATTTGAACTCAGATCCTCCTGACTCCAGGGATGGTGCTCTCTTCACTGCACCATTTAGCTGCACCTGGAGGACTTCTGAGGCTTCTTCAAGCTCAAGATTTATGACACTAATCATTGAGAGGCTGCATGATATAGTGGATAACATGCTGGCCTTAAGAGTCAGGAAAACAGGTTCAAATCCCTCCTTGGATATATCTGTGTGACCTTGGACAAATCACTTAACTTCCCTGTGCCTTAGTTTCCTCATCTGCAAAATGGGTGGTCTCAAACGTCCCTTCTGACTTTAAATCTATTATTCAAAGATCTGTTGGACAGACCAGCCTATATTCTCCCAGATATATCACTGCCAGTGACAAGGTCTAAGGGTCTTTCTATGAGGAGGGGGAGGTGAAGGGAGTCCCTTAACATGCTCCTTTCCTCCCCCTCCCAGTGATACCAGCCTGTCTCTGCCAGACACTGAGCTGATCTTCCATCTCTCCTCAAGGTTTTGGGTGTGTTTGCAGATTCGGTAGAATTACATTTAATTCCTTCTACTGCAGAAAATCTGTCTCCATTTTGTCAGCTGATGGTATTTCACCCCCAAACTTGAAAGATGTGTTTTTAAATGGTTGTTAGAGCCATCTACAGCATAACAAGCTCTTGAGATTGAAAGCGACATTAACACAGCGCCTGATGTTAGAATGAATTGAAAAGACTCCCTGTTATTTAGGGAACGGTGGCTGGCTTCCATTATGGCTAAGCCGAGATTCTGTCTGGATGTTCTTTTGTTAAAAAACATACCAGTTTCCAACCGAGAGCACTCTGGTCAGATTAAACTTTCCTGATGGCTTTTTTTTTCTCTTTCTGGTTTTGTTTTTTAGAAGGGGGAGGGGGAAAAACAGACCATTCAGATATAGCTGGTCTTGTTCATAACCAGAGCAGCCTCACATAATTAAGGATAATTGTCAGGTTCCTAATACCTTTATAATTACCACTGCAACTCCTCAGCCTCTAATGTAAATGACTTAAATAATTCAGGATGAAAGGCAGAGTATACACTTAGCAATGGGAAGGGCCTCTCCTTCCCATCCCAGCAGAGAAGCAAAAAGTCCTCAGCCAGACTGGCAGAAAAATAGGACTGTGGGTGCATTTACCAGGGGCTGCTGGTTGGAAGGTCAGCACCTATTTCCCAAGTCATACTAAGGCTCCCCTTCCCCACCCCACCAAGACATTTAATCCCATTTCCTGGGATTCTGACCCACTGTCAGACCATAAAACATATTTATGGCCCTAGTGAAATACTTTCCAATGAAATGGGCAATTGGGGGGGACCTCTGGCTTCCTGCTTGAGCGTTCTCATGGACTGGCCTTGTTTAAACCAAAGAGAATTAATTGTCTGTCTGCTTCAAACAAAATCAGGGGTCCATGATGAATCAGGGCAAATCCTGACCTTGACCTGCTCTAATGGCAGGCCTGGCTTCCTGCCTCCACAGTCCTCCTGTTTGGCAGCACTCAAGGCTCCAGGGCAGGGGTGCTTAACTTTTTCCGTGTCCAGGATCGCTTTGGCAGCAGACTCTGAGGCCAGGCTGGAAGTTTGGTCATCCTTGTGGCAGTGGGGGTGGGGTGGGGTTGCTGCTGTTTCTAGGGCCCTTGGGGTAACCTGCCCACAGCTGGCAGTTGGTGTCTAATGTTAGATATTATTATACTTGGTACTGCCAGCTGTTTGGCCCTAGGCAAGCCAGCAACCTCTCTGAGCTCCAGTTTCCTCATCGATACAATGAGGGAGTCAGACTCTACAGTCCCTTTGACACGGATGAGTCTTTGTCCATGAACTTCTAGCCCTGTGCCCACTGCCAGACGGCCCTGAAGGTCATTATTTCTTTGCTTTAATTTTTGCCACTTGTCCACTGGCAGACTCAGGCAAGCAAAGGATCAGCAAACATTTGTTAAGTTCCTACTGTGTTCTAGGCACTGGGCTAGGGTCTGAAGACATAAACACCAAAGTGAAACAGTCCTTACCCTCAAGGGGCTTCTATTCCATAGGGTGCTCCAGCACATATCCCCTCAGATACAGGCCTCCCCAACGTCTTAGTGCCGGTGTATCAGCTGTTAGAACTTCCAGCTTCACTAGAACTTTGGGGACACCCTGCCTCTATACAAAATCACCTCATGCGCCTGACTGCAGAGACCCTCCCTCCCCCACTCCCTAGATGGATTCCTCTTGATGCTAAACACTTTCCTGCCTTGTCACCCGTAGCCAAAATTCCTGAATGCTCTAACCACCTGTGAAGACTTCCTCCTCTTACCCACAGCTGGGACTCTCCTGGATCAGCTTGTCTGCCCCTCCCAAGCCAAGCCTCTCAGTCTAGTCCCAGCTCCGGGCCATTTTCTGGTCTCATCCATCCTGCTGCCTCCCAGGTCCCAGGACTGCACTATACATTTGTGGGACTCCCAGGTCAAAGGGATGGAGTTTCCTTCCCTCCTCTCCATAGATTTTCCCAGTTTCCCTAGACGTTTGGGATGTAGGAGAGGCCCCTCTCAAGGATAACCCTGGGAAGGAGGGCCTTTTGATCTGCCATTAGCAACTGAAAACAGGGATTAGCTGCCAGCCAGCAAAGAGGCCTTGGGGGAAGGAGACAAAAATGGAAATCTGTGGCTGTGGCTGTGGGGTGGGGGGTGGGGAGGAGGAAATGCGGGCAAGGAGAAGGGACTTATTTCTCCTCCTCCTCCTCCTCCAGCACCCCTGGGCATTGAGAGATGAGTCAAGTGCGGGGCTCTGTAGCAATCTGCAGGTAAAATGACAAGAGGAGGGAAGTCAGTCTAAATGAGGCTGGGTCCCAGTAGGCTCCAAACCCCTCACTAGCTCCTAGTGGGGGTGGGGGGGAATGAGTGTTGATGATTGAATCTCTACCCATGCATGATGCCAGGGGGCCTTAGTTCTCCCAGGATCCCAGATGGACGGCTGGAAGGGGAGGCTCTCTAATCCATCCCCTCTCATTTAACAGAGGTTGGTTAAAAGATGTGCCCAAGAGAAGATATAGTCAGAGGCAGAATCTGAACCCAAGGCCTCTGACTCCAGAGACCCGGCTTTCTCTAATCGTACCACATGGCCTCATCATTTCTACCACTGAGTACTAAGACCCATATCTCTCCCTAAGTTCCCCGAGGGCAGGGTTTGTCTCTGTCTCTCCCGTGTCTAACACAATGTATTTGTGTCACAGTCCGACTCACAGTCCAGCCCTGTCCCTGTCGTATGCTTTCAGCAAGGATGAGAAGCAGAGCAAACACTGGAGTGGCCCCGTGCCTTGGAAGAGCCAACAGAAGGGCTGTTTTAAAGTGAGTTTTGCCGGACAATTCGCCTATGGAGGAAGAGGAGAAGCGTGCCATACAGCCAGAGAGAGAGAGGGCCGGGGAGAGGAGGAGAAGGGAGGAAGACAGGAACAGACAGAGAGAGAGGGAGGCAAACAGACAGGGATTTATTTTCTTGGATTAAGGCAAAGATTTACTGGAAACAGGGGTATTGGCATGAGTCAGGATCTAAGTGTCTAAGATGGAAGAAGGGGAGAGAAACCCATCTCTGATAATAAGATCAATCGCTAACATTTATATAAATGCTTTTTATATGGGTTATCTCAGTTAATCCTCACAATGACCCGGTGAAGTAGATCCTAATGAAATAGATCCATTTGACAGATATGGAAACTGAAGTTCAGAGGTGAAGTGATTTATCCAGGGTCACACAGCCAGTAAACGCGCAGGGCAGGATTTGAATCAGGTCTCCCAGACCACAAGTCTAACACTCTATGACTACATCTTCTAGCTATGTGAGCAAGACTCAACTGGATCCAATAGGCCCTTGTCGAATTCCTATATTCAGAAGTCTGTGATAAGTACTGGAAATCCTAGAATATAGAATCCAGTCAAACAGAAATCCCCTATGCTCAGCGCAGTACCTGGTGCGTAGTAAACACCTGAGTTACCGACCAATTTGATTAAAACCTGAGGAAGGCAAGATGTATTCTATATATTTAAAGTTCTAGGGTACAGATAGATGTTAGGTAGGCATGTATGCTCCTGGGCTGATAAGCATGTCTGGAGGACACGGAGGGTGCAAAACAGAATGCTGGGCTTGCAATCAGGAAGACCTGAGTTCAAATCCTTCTCTAGTCATTGACTACCCCTGAGCAAGTCCTTAGACGTCTCTGTGTAATGAGGATAATAACAGCACCTTAATCCAGGGGGTGGTTGTGAGATCAAAAGAGATAATGTATGCACAGTGCTTTGCAAACCTGAAGGGCACTTTATAAATGTAAGCTATCATTTACAAGGTCCTGAGTGGGAAGGTCTAGCCCAGGTCGGCTGGCCACTGGCCCTGGGGCCAAGGTCTCCAATGCATTCTAATTTAAATTTCTAATCTACAATAGACAAGGAGCACACTGAGGAAGTCAAATTGTCCCTGGTTTGTACTAGGTTCTGGGATGTACAAAGATGTCATGTGTGTGCCTGGGGTGATTACCCTACTGTGATGATACTGGGAAAGCTGTTCTCAAAACATCTTGATGAATGTCTAACATAAACGCCCAGAAGAAGGCTGGGAACCTAAGGGAGTGGGGAATGTATGGGAGGTTGAGTGTTGGACTCAGGACAAGGGTCTCTTCTAATCTACTTTCTCTCACCACACTTCAACACCCCAGGTCCAAGCCTCCTTAGCTTCAGATCACCTTTCTGTGACAGGGAAGACAACACTTGCACCCAAGTTTCATCATCAAAGAAAAAGATAGTAATGCTGACCTCCTACCCAGGGACCAGCACAGACTGGCTAATTAGCTAGCCATGGGCTGAAAAGGGACTGGCCAATTAGTACCACTGGGGCCTTACTGAGGAGAGGCTCCCCAGCGGATAGACAACTTTCTATTCTGGCTGCAAGAAGCATTGTCAATCAGGTCTTCTTACTACTGCATCACGCTTGTGTTAGGTGTTGTGAGAGAGACTAGGATGACAAGGTCCCTGTGGAGTTTACAGTGTAGTTTATTGATGAGAAAAGAAGTACACACAGGAAATGTTACTTAAGACAAAAGATGTCACAATCTCAGTCATGGATAAATAATAGATTTCTATGTTCTAGCATATTCTAGTCTATTTTTGTAAAGGTACCATATGGTGTTAAGAAATATGTATACTCTCTAATGTTCCCATTTAGAAGGAGCCACATCTTTTCATTAAAGAAAAGGCTACAAGAGATTACAAGAAGTTAAAATAATTATGGGTATAGTCGAAGTCTCCATGAAAGAGGAAGGATTTGAGCAGGGTCTTGAATGAGGAATAGGAGGCAAGACATTCTAGGTAGATAAGTCTGAAAAGTACAAGAAATATTCAAGGATAGCATGGGAAGTTATAGTAGGAGGTAAGAATGGAAAGATAATATTTGAGAATCAATGTGGAAGGCTTTGAATACTAGACTATGGTGTTTGATTTTTTTTTCTAGCTTAGAAGTTCTTTTTTTTTCCTTTTAATGGTATATCGTATTTTTGTTTATTTTGCTAAACATTTCCCAATTACATTTTTTCTCTGAACCTCTAAAGTTTGATTGGCATAGTAGAAAACAAACCCCAAGAAAAATAAAGAAAAAGTATTCTGCATTCAGCTCTACCAGTTCTTTTTCTGGAGATGGACAGCGCCTTTCATTATAAATCCTACAGAGCTGTCTTGGCTGAGTTATTCAAAGCAGATCATCATACAATATTGCTGTTACTGTGTACATTGTTCTCCTGGTTCCGCTCATTTCACTCTGTATTATGCAACTGTCTTCCCATGTTTTTCTGAGAGCACCCTGCTCATCATTTTTAAAAGCACAATAGTATTCCATCACAATCACATACAATAATTTGTTTAGCCATTCCCCAGCTGATGGCCATCTCAATTTCCAATTCTTTGCTACCACTAAAAGATCTGCTATAAATATTTTTGTACACATAGGTCCTTTTCCTTTTAATTTTTTATCTCTTTGGGATACAGACCTAGTAGTGGTATGGCTTGGTCAAAAGGTACACATGATTTTATAGTGCTTTGTGTATAGTTTCAAATTGCTTTCCAGAATGACTGAATCAGTATACAACTTCACCGATAGTACAATAGTGTTTTAATTTTCCCACATCCTCTCCAACATTTATCATTTCCCTTTTCTGTCATATTAGCCAATCTAAAGGGTAGTAGCTCAGAATAGTTTTGATTTGCATTTCTCTCATCAATAGTGATTCAGAGCATTTTTTCATATAACTACAGATAGCTTTGATTACTTTGAAAACTGTCTGTTTATACCCTCTACTTATCAATTGAGGAATGGCTCTTATTTCTATAAATTTGACTCCATTTTCTATATATTTGAGGAGTGAAGTCTTCATCAGAGAAACTCACTGTAGAAATTTTTTTTCACAGTTATGTTTATCAATTATGTATTTCCAGTCACCCTATTTCCCCCATTTATCCTACCCTTTCTCTCTCCTTTTACTCTGTCCATTCTCAAAAGTGTTTTGCTTCTGACTTTTACTTCCCCTAAACTGCCCTCCCTTCTATCATCTCTTCCTCCCCACCTCCCCCCTTTCTCTTATTCCCTTCCTTCCTACTTTTTTATATGGCAAATGAAATTTCTACATCCAACTGAGTGTGTATATTATTCCCTCTTTGAGCCAATTCCAATGAGAGTAAGGTTCATGTCCTCCCCTCCCTGCTTCCCCCATTTTCCCCCTTCACCGTAAAATCTCTTTCAGGCCTCTTTTATGTCAGATAATTTATCCCATTCTACCTATCACTTTCCTCTTCTTCCAATGCATTCATTCTTCTTTCTCACTCCTTAATTTAACTTTTTTTTTTAAAGATAATTATACCATCACATTTAACTCATACCTCTACTTTCTGTCTATGTATATTCCTTCTAAGAGCCATAATAATGAGAAAGTTTGTAGGAGTTATAAATATAATTTTCCCATGGAGGAATATAAACAATTTAACCGTATCAAATCCCTTATGATTTCTCTTTCCTGTTTACCTTTTTATGCTTCTTTTCCATCTTGTATTTGAAAGTCATATTTTATATTTAGCTCTGGTCTTTTCATCAGGAAAGCTTGAAAGTCCTCTATTTCACTCACTATCCAGTTTTGCTGTGCAGTTGATTCTTGGTTGGAATCCTGGCTTTTTTGTCTTCTGAAACATTACATTCCAAGCCCTCTGATTCTTTAACGCAGAAGCTGCTGAATCTTGTATTATCCTCGATTGTGGCTCCGTGATCTTGGATTGTTTCTTTTTGGCTGCTTGCAGTATTTTCTTCTATTTTTCCATTTGTTGGATTTTGTTTGTTTCTTGATGTTTTTTTCCACTTGCCCAATTCTAACTTTTAAGGAATTATTTTCTTCAGTGAGCTTTTGTATTCTCTTTTCTATTTGGCCAGTTGTGATTTTCAAGGCATTCTTCTCTTCACTGGATTTTTGTGTCTCTTTTACCATTTGGCCCATTCTGTTGTTTTTTTTAAGTGTTATTTTCTTCAGTACTTTTTTGTGCCTCCTTTTCTAAGCTGTTAACTATTTTTTCATGATTAATTCTTGTATCACTCTCATTTCTCTTCCCAATTTTTCCTCTACCTCTCTTACTTGATTTTTAAAATTCTTTTTGAGCTCATTCATGGCCTTAAACCAATTCATATTTTGCTTTGATGGGCTTTGGATGCAGAAACTTTGACTTTGTTGTCTTCTTCTAAGAGTGTATTTTGATCTTCCTTGACATCATGGCAAATTTTTATGGTCAGAATTTTTTTCTGTTGTTTGCTCATTTCCCAGTCTGTTTCTCAGTTTTTAACTCTATGCTAAAGTAGGATGCTGCTTCCCAAGTGGAGGGGGCACTGTCCAAGCTTCAAGTTTTTTGTGCAGTTGTTTTCAGAGTTAATTCTGGGTTCCTGTAAGTTTTCAGCTCTTCCAAGATGGTGTGATTCAGGGAGAGATGTGTTTACTACTCTCCTGTACTGGGCATTGGTTTGTCAGTGACCACAAGCACTCTTTTCAACTCTGAAGCTGTGACCTGGATCCCTGCTCCCCTGCAGCTGAAAGTTCTCCCCTCTTGCACTGCAAGTAAGACCCAGGACTGTGACCTAGATCCAAGTACAGTCAATGCAACAGAGCCCTACCTCTGGTTCCAGCAAAGGGACCCCTATAAATCTCCTTCTGACCTGTTGTCTCATCTCCTTACTGCCTGTGAGCTGAGATATCTGGAATCCACCCCTGCTGCTGCTGATTCAGTTGCCCCGAGGTCTGCCCCTGGTTAACTGGAGCCCAGTTTGCACTGGCATGGCCTGCACTGGCCTGTGGTCCCCTCTCACCCTGGTGCAACAGACCTTTCCTGCCGGCCTTCCAAGTTGTCTTGGGCTGGACATTTGTTTCACTCCATTTTTCATGGCTATACTGCTCTAGAATTTATTTAGAGGTACGTGGAGGAGTTTGGGGGAGAGCTCAGGTGAGTCTCTGCCTTTACTCCGCCATCTTGGCCCTTCTTCAGTTATAAGTTCTTAAAATAAGGGCCATGAACTTGTTTAAAATGTTTTTTGATAACTATATTTCAACAATAGAAGATTCTTTGTAAGCTTATGTATTTTATTATATGCATTTAAAAACATTCTGAGAAAGGATGTGTAGGCTTCACCAGACTGCCAAAGGGGACCAATGACAAAAACAACTGAAGAACTCTAGCTCAAGGTACAGGGTAGCAGAGTAGTGACAAAAGGCAACATTTTGGGAAAATTAATAATCAGTCTGGAGCACCACTGCTTCTTCCCAAACCATCAGAGCACGTTCTCAGAGGCATTTTAAAGATGATCCAGCCATGAGATCATGAACCACAGATTCAGAGCTGGGAGGGACCTCAGAGGTTGCCTAGTTCAACCCTCTCATTTCACCAGCGAGGAAACTGAGGCCCAGAGATGTTAAAGACTCCCTGAGATCTCAGGAAGGATGGAGCTCCAGTCTCAGGTGCTTACTAGCTGTGTGCCCTTGGGTAAGTCACTTAACAACTGCTGGCCTCAGTTTTCTTGTCTGTGAAACGGGGCTAATAATAGCTCCTTTCCTCCCAGGGTTGTTGTGAGGATGAA
This sequence comes from Pseudochirops cupreus, assembly GCA_028627135.1. Lineage (NCBI taxonomy): Eukaryota > Metazoa > Chordata > Mammalia > Diprotodontia > Pseudocheiridae > Pseudochirops > Pseudochirops cupreus. The sequence goes on along the minus strand of CM053584.1, from coordinate 382,055,323 downwards.
ATGGGATAATATTTTGTAAAGCACTTTGCAGATCTTAAGGCAGTATGTATCTGCTGCCGCTATTATAACTTATTGTCTTATATACGGATGTGCACAAGATAATTAGAGGACAAAAAACACTGTGATAGTGAAGGGATAAACATGCTTATACAAAAAGGAGTCATACAGAAGATAAGAGGTGTGGCTATTTAGGAAGGGCGGAGGTCAGTATAGACTTGGGGAGCAGGCATCCTGGGAGAAACAGAATTTAATGTCCACAAGAAAGGCTCAGGATGGTGATGAGGATATTTGAAAGATTTGGGGCTGGATGGTCCTGAGAGATGCCCCCTGACTTTACAGAGAAGAAAGCTGAAGCCCACAGAGGTTAAATCTAGAACTGGTAGGAATCTCAGAGAACCCCCCCTCCCCCACCCCCCGATTTTTACAGATGAGGAAACAGGCCCAGAGCAGGACACAGATGGGGTTAGTGGCAGTGCCAGGATTTGAATTCAGGTCCCTGAGCCTTCTCCTGGTGTTACTAGTCTCACCAGACTGCTTCCACCACTGGGTTTCCACAAATCTGCAAATGAAAACACACTACTCATATGTTCCCAGGAGAAACTGCTCTCATTTGTCTCCGACAGGAAAATTCTGGTCAAAGGAAGCAAACAGTGCTGGTGGAAAGAGAACCTTTGTGGGAGACAGAAGTCCTGGTCTATCTGCCCTGCTTGCCGTGTGACCCCCAGGCAAGTCTATGAGTCACACTGTGACTCAGTTTCTCCTTTTGTTAACACAGAGGCAAACCTTATCTTTCCAACTCCGATCTCCTTGTACTGATGCTGCTCACTAGAGCATTGTTACTGGAAAGAACTTCTGGTACAGATGCCCATGAGACTGTTTAATTTTTGTCTATTTTACCACCAGCAGCTCTGCCCTGCCCCAGTCCCCAGCCCCCAGCCAAAGCAATGAGGAATTCAGCACAGCCCTCCACCCTCTCCTAGCTCCCACCTCCATGGGGAGAGAGGTGGCCCTGAGCTAAAGAATGCATTATGTACAGGAGCAGATCCAGGTGAGCACCAGCCCCGTACACCCCGAGGCCCCCATCTGTCACCATTCATTTCCACCCAGAGCCCAGAGTTAAATTTGACAGCTCCCTGGCCCACTTCTCCTGGGCCTTGAGCTCCAGGGAACAGATCAAAGGCCAGTTTCTGTCTTCAGCTCCATCCCTGTGGGCAGCTGGGCAGGGCTACCTCCTTTGTGCAAAGGGCTCCACCCGGGGTGTGTCTGCAGAAAGGCAATCCATCTCTCAGAGAGAGAGAACAAGAAATGAGGCCATAGAGAAGAAGCTGGCCCAGGGCTCAGCCCAAGATTGGATGGTTTGCTTTTGTTTTTGAGCGAGACCGTCCTGGCGCCCCCCACATCTGTCTTCCACATGACCCAAGAGAGTAGCTTACTTTGTTTCTCTGCCTCCACACACAACACAAAGTTGTCGCCCCACTGTGTGTAACAGTGCCTGGCACAAGTAGGTGCTTAACTCATTGACTGAAAACACTGTGCTGTCAGGCTGAGGAAGGACATGAAACCCTGGAACACTGTGGAACCGCCCAGACTAGAGAGCCATCCCTATTTACAGATTATAGGGTCATTGATTTCCAGCTGGAAGGGACCTCAAAGGTCACCTAATCCAACAGTCTTACAGTGGAGGAAACTGAGGCCCAGAAGCCCCTGAGTCCAATATCTGTTATACAGAGGACCATTGATCCAAGGCTGGAAGGGGCTTCAGGGGCCATCCAGCCCAACCCCCTCATTTATAGAAGAGGAGCCAAAGTGACCTGGAATGGGAGCCTGGGTCCTGCAGCTCTGAGTTCTGTGATCTTGGCGTGGAAGTTACAAGGTGCCTCTGAAAGTCCTAACGTGGTGGCCCTTAACCTGTGAGACACAGATACTGGGGAGGCCTGAAGGGGACAGAAGAAGGGACATGCTATTTGCAGGGGGTCCCGAAGATCTGGACGTCTGATTTCTGAAAGCTGCCAAACAGCCTCAGCAATCTCATTAAATGACTCGGTATAATAAATAAGTACACACCCAGAGATGAATAAAGAATGTTTCACGCACACATGGATTCTTGTTTATCAAACATATGTAGATGCTGCTATGATTAATAAAACATTAATTCAGTTAAAAGCCTTGTTGAATTTATAGCAGCTCTGGATCACCCTCCGTTGTTCTGATCAACGCGTCCTGCCAGGACACCTACCGCCATGCTGAGATCGCCACGTGAAACGTTGTGATGATAAAATGGGTCCACGTTATCATCTCCATGTAACTGCCACTGGGGCGTAGGTGGAGCTGGGGGTGGAGTAACTTCTTAGGATTCCAGGATCCAGACCATCTGGTCTAATGCCCTCACTGTACAGATGAGGAAACTGAGGTCCAGACTCTCTCAGGGTCACCCAGGGAGACGGCAGAAGAGGGATTTGAACCTGGGTCTAATGCTCTTTCCCCAGTATCACACTTCACAACAGTCAGGGACATACTCCTTACCATGACCTGTCCCTAAACCAGGACCAACGTTACCTGAAGGCAGAGTGGGCAATGCTCTCTTGTCATTCCCTCTCTGCTGGTTACGGAATCTGAAATCCTCCCATGAGATCTTCTCTCATTGGATAGAAGATTCCATTAGATTAGATTCCGTTACTAGATATTTATTCTTCTGTGTGACACATTTCAGAATGGGAAACCATCCAATTATTCTCGTATCAACCAATCTCCAATGTTCCATGCGTGCCCAGTTCTAGGAGGGCCTGGACGTAGGTGGTCCTGCAGGTCCCCAGAAGGAGCCTGAGGCTGGGGAACAGTGAGCGGGGCTCCCCAAAGCTGTGTTAGCTGTGGTCACTTACCGTCAAAGTTACGGAGCTGAGTGCTCAGCATCACCTGCATGGAGCGGCTAGTCTCCCTGAGGGCCCCCTCCAACTCGCTGCGACTCCGATTGGCAAAGTTCTCCTCCATTTCACTGGTGCAGCAGGTGTAGCCCTGTGGGCAGATCCTCAGGTGCTCACCTGGAGAAGGGGAAAACAGAGGTGAGCAGGGCAGCTGAGCAGTTGGAGGGCCCAGGGGGCAATGGCTGACAGCGTCTGCGGACAATTCTCTGACTGCTCATCAACGAGGATGGGCGTGGAAATGATTGGGGGGTTGGCCCCACCCCAAAGGGGAACTGGAGATGGGGTGGGGAGAAGGGCTGCAGGGAGGTAACACTGGAAGGGAGGAGCTGAGGGGAGTCTACTGTCTCAGAGGAGGGCCAAGGAATGTAGGAGGGTAGAAGAGGCTGTTGGGGGATAACACAAGTACCGGGATATGAAAAAACCAATCCACAAACATTCATAGGTGCCAACTATGTGCCAGGCCCTGCGAGTAGGTGCTAGAGACAGAGACGACATAGTCCTCGACCTCAAGGAGTTTATGTTCTAATGGTGGACACAATTCATACCCCTCTAAGTACACACAATGACTGCAAAGTAGTTTTGGGGGGGAGGCACTAGGAGCAGTGAAGAATGTGAGGCTCTTTAGCTCTCATCAGCAAAATAAGAGGGTGGCCCCGATGGCTCCTGACGTCCCTTCTAGAGCTACAAGACTCTAATGTAACTCAAGATCCTAGAAGGCAGTGCTTGAACCGAGACTGAAGGAAGCCGGGGAGGCCGAGGGTCGGAGCTAAGGAGACAATGTGTTCTAGGCAAAGAAGGTACAGGGACAGGACATGGAGGGTCCTGGGTGGGAAAGAAGCATGTCACTATGGCTGAACCATAGAGTGAATTAAGAATAATGTGTAAGAAGACTAGAAAGGTATCAAGAGACCTGATTAAAGAGACCTCTGACCACCAGACAGAGAAGAGAGTTGGGGGCCTGGGTACCCCAAGGTTTTAATTTGGTCTAGAGTACTAACAGCCTTTGAGACCCAAATCCCCAAAGTCCTTGTGCTGAGTAAATTCCCTTCCACACCGAGTCTTGTGATTGCCTCAAGTTGGAGGCCAGGAGAGAGAGTATAAGAACAAAGAGAAAAGAAAGACAATGGCGGATATAGAGTTCAGAACACGGAGAGGTGGTCAGTGAGAACATGACACGGTGTCCCAGGCCTGTCCAGGGAACAAGGGCTTCGCATCCTGGATACTGGGTCTTGAGCCTTTGGTCTGGAGCATCCGAAATGTGGGAGAGGCCCAATTTACAGGTTACCATGGCTTGACAGAAATAGATAAAATGCCAGATGTTGGGACCTTTGGGATCCTCTGGCCTAAGACCTTTATTTTGCACATGGGGAAACTAGACTTGAGATTGAATCCAAGCACAGATCCTTGCTGTATGACCTTTGGCAAGTCACTACTTCTTTCGGACTCAGTTTCCTCAAATGTAAAACTTGAAGGTTGGATTAGCCGAGCTGTAATTTCCCTATCAGTTCCAAACTCTATGATCCTTAGATCCCAAAGCATCAACACTGGAAGGAAGGGCTGCTTAATACCAACCTTCCTACCAGTCCACACTCTTAGATTTAGAGGTGACATTTCTCAGATTTTTTCCCTAAAAAACTGTTTTCTGGACTCTTGGTACTTTCTGGCACTTGAGGCAGAAGTTGGGGTTTACATGTGTGGGCACCTTGGACCAAGACAGGGTGCTCCTGTTATGTGAAGTAATTAAAGCTCTTTGTCCTGGTCTTTCAATATGAACCTGAACCACCTCAGCCAGGCAGACGATGGCTGTGCTGGAAGGCCTGGGGTGCTCCGGCTGCAAAATGAACAGAAACCTCCATGCAGCTGCTGGAGAGATTGCTGCTATGGACCCTTCCTAGCAGTGAAGGATGTGAGCTCCAGAGGGCTCTTTAGCTCCCTGGGGGACTCACCACCCTACTCAGCCATGAGCCCACCTTATTCCTTGATGCTTCTCCCAGGGTGACCTGAACCATGGGCCCAAGACTTGCCAGCCCTAGTGGGCCATTGATCAATGACATCATCAGGGAGGGTTTGAAGCCAATGAGCTCCCTACAGGGACTTAGCCTTGTGGGGAGGGAAGGCTCTGTCCCAGCCCTCTTCCTTCACGTTCACTCTCCCAGTGATTTCACTCTCTCCCATGGGTTCAATTATCACCTCTATGCAGATGACTCTCCCATCCAAGGAACACAGAGTCATAAAAACCAGAGCTGAAATAATCTTGGAGGCCACATATTCCAGTCCCCCATTTTACAGATTTTACAGCCCTAATCTGGTCCCTGAACATCAGACCTACATCTCCAGTAGACTGCCGGGCTTTGATTTTCATTGGCAAATTCCAACAGCACGTGTGACTGAAAATCCGGACAATGGAACTCATCGTCTTTCCTGTCAAAGTCCCTTGTTTCTTCTCCAAATTTCTTCTTTTTATTTGTGATGCCACCATCCTCCCAGGCACCCAAGCTCAAAGCCTGAAAATCACTTTCTCCTTCTTTCTGCTTTCTTTCCTACTGAATGGCCCATCCTGTTGAACCCACCTGCATAAACTCTCCCCCTGTCCCCTTCTTGGCCCTCACACTGCTGCCACTAGTCGGGTCCTCACCAACCCAACCCAAGTTATATGGTCAACTGATTTTCATTCAACAAACCTGCTCACTCTCTGCCCCTTCTAGTGCTTTTCCTCTACAGCGTAGATTATTAACTTGGGTCTGCAAATTTGTTTTGAAAAATAGTTCGATAATTGTACTTCCAAGGAATTAATTTCCTTTGTAAACTCACACATTTTGTTTTATGCATTTAAAAACATTTTTCTGAGACAGGGTGCATAGGCTTCACCAAACAGCTCAAGATGCGTGTGACATAAAGAGAGTAAAGAATCCTGGGCTCTCAGGTGTCCTTCCTTTTTCATGGGCTCATGGGTTGGACATAGTCCTTGACCCGCTCTCTCCCCTCTGAATGGGAGCTCTGTAAGGGCGGGGACGTGTCCTCACCTTAGTACCCTGGGCCTTAACACAGAGTAAGCACTAATGAGTGCTTATTGACTGTCTCCGGAGGTTATTTTGGCTGCTGAGTGAAGGGCAGATTGGAGATTGGAGACGAGGACACTGGGGACAAGTGGACCAGTTAAATGACATTATCTCCCTGCTCAAAAACCTTCCATATTGTCTACAACCACGATACTGCCTAGAGGAAAGAATTCCAACCCAGCCTGGCATTCAGAGCCTTCTCTAATCCAGGAGCTAGAAGGGGCTTCACAGATCATCTGGTCTCATGTGACAGCTGAGGAAACTGAGGCCTATGGAGGTAAAGGCACTCGTCCACTGTCAAACAAGTAGTAAGTGGGATTCAAATCCCAGGCCTCTGGCTTGCAAGGTCACACAGACGGCAACAGGAAGGGCCTGGGACCCTAGATTTCCTGATTTTAAATCTAGTTCTCATTCCACTGTACCTTGCTGTCTCTTTAGGTGTTTTAGTTGTACGTGTAATAGTGCTGATATGAAATGTTAATTTGAATCCATCATTTAGTGCAAAAAATATTTTAAGGAAAAATTAAAAAGGCCTAGGCATTATTCCTGCCCTGAGAAAACTGTGAGAGGGTGTGTAAGCTCAGGCCTGAGCAGTGTCGAGCCCCCTACCAGGGTCAGAGTTGGGGACAAGTCAGCCCGGGGCCCCGACCTCCTCCCAGGCTGGCCCCTACCCGCTCATGCTGCCGAGCAGCAGCTGCTCACCCGGGGACCGGCGATGACTGACCTGCCACGTGTAGCCTATTTATACCCTGGGCAAAGGAACCACCTAACCCATCGGCAGGCTAATTACAGAGCTGGCCATCCCATGGGCCACCAGCATCCAAACCCAAAGGTCCAGACCACATGCAATAGTCGCCTCCCTGGGCCCCAGCAGCCCCCGTTGTCAGGCAGTGTCAAGAGCAAGGTGGTGGTCAGCCGGGGAACACGTAATGAGTGGGCCCCGCATGGAGGCTTAGTCAGTGTTTCCATCATTAACTCTCATCCCCTTAGAACAGAGCCATAAAGAAGCATTTCAGGCCATAATTTGGCAGAAGCAGCTCCGAATGGAGGAATGGTAGTTATTTTAATAGTAAAAACATGATGAAAATGTAAAGAGAAACGGAGTACTGGCAGCTGGGGGAGGCTATTCTGATCCTGTTAATTCCACTCAGCCCCACGGAGCTGCCCTGATGGAGGGGAAGCCCCAAAAGACACATTCATCCTGAAAGATGCTTCCTGGGGACAACTGGAAACCACAGCAATGAAGGGTGGCAGGGGGGAGAGAAGAAGAAAGGGGAGTGATGGAAGAGGAGAAGGGGCAGGGAGCAGGGTGAGACTTCAGTACAGACGATACTTAGAAACCTTGAAGGCTCCTTCTGGTTCTAGATCTGTGAGTGTATGACCTCCCTGGCCTCAGTTTCCTCATCTGTAAAATGAAGGAGGTAGACTTAGAAGGTCTCTAAGGTTGAAAGTCTACAATGCTCTGTGATTCTACCTATATCAAGGACCACAGAGTCATAGGTTCAGAGCTGAAGGGCTTCAAGGACGACTTAGTCCAACTGCACCATTTCATGGATGAGAAAATTGAGGCCCATAGAAACGAAGCAGTGCTTGACAGAGCTTTGGCATGTGAGGAGGCATTGCTATGGCGAGAAGAAATAGGGCTCCCAGTGGTGCTGGCTGCAAACATGCGCCTGTCTGGGGCCTGGCCAGGATAAGAGCCTAATAAGTCTATACTAGTGCCTCAGGATCTGCAGTAACCACGGATAATCAGGGCCTTGGCTATGACCTACAGTGGGCTGAACATCTGGATGAAAAGTAGAAGGCAAAAGAAATCCCTCAACCCCCCCAGCCTGTGGTGGAGGAACGGGTCTTCCCTGGCTTGGGAAACTGAGGCTTTGTGTGACCATGGGTTTTGTCCTCTCTCTGGATGCACCTGTGAAATGGAGAGAAAAATAATGCACTGTCTACTTCACTGGGTTTGTTGTGAAGACCCAATGGGATACTGACCAATTTCGAATCACTCATTCATTCACTGAAGCAATTATTGAGCACTAGGGCACCCAGGCTTGGGTGGTGGGGATATACAGAGATCAGTAAGTGGGACACATGCCTTGTTCTCACATGGCTTGAAAATGAGTAGGGGGTTTGGGGGAATATGACAGAGCACAGCTTTAACCATGACACCAAGGAGAAGGTAGTTAGGCATCAAACCGAGGGCCAAGAGGAGGCCAGAGAACTTCTGGCTAGGGGCTAGGAGTGAAGAACGAGGATGCTGTCATAACGCAAGCATCATGACCTCCACTTTGCAGGTGAGGAACCTGAGTCTCAGCAAAGTGAAGTGCCTAGTCCATGGTGACCCAGCTCGGTGTCCAGCTTCTCCTCCCCCGACTCCCTTCATCACATCACACAGGCAAGCAGAAATTCTAGGTGTCAGGGACAGGAGGGTCAGAGTCAGGGAGGTGGGAAAGTGATAGGCTGGTGGAGGGACAGAATTTGTCATTCTTTTGAAGCTGGAGATTAAAAACAGTAACAACCACAAGAGCCAAAACAAACAATAGGGCCCAAAGGGACACAGAGGGAAACCCACCATTTGCATAAACAGAAGACAACTTGCAAATGACTCAATGTTCATTTAAGCAAATAAGGGAGCTCTGGGTCCTGGGGGAAGAGGGAGGCTATCTGCCCAATTAGGCAGAAAACAAAACCAAAACCCAAACAGCTTCCAAAGGAAAAAATCTAAGGTATGAAATTCTTCCTAAACACAAAAACTGGTAATACCCTGTACTTCTATTAAGAAAAGCATTCCCATAAGTCCAGGACGGAAGAAGGAGGGGACAGAAAGACTAGCTTAACAGCAGTCTCTGTGAAAAAGACCTGGGGTTTCTAGTGGACCACAAAATGATGGTGCTGATAGCGTGACCTGGTGGTCCCAGAGTCCGAGAGTCCAGACAACAGAACGGGATCATTCCATTGCACTCTGCACTGGCCAGACCATGTCTAGAATACTTTGAGTAGCCACCTGCTGTGTTTTTGAGAGTGGCATTTCTAACCCAGGTATAACTTCCCGTGGAAGGGTGGGTAAAGCATTTACCCAGAGTCTCTGTTTCTTTACCTCTAAAATGACAGCTCACAGGGTCATTGACTTAGCCCTGGATGGTTGAGTCCACTCCCTTCTTTCACAGATGAGTTTAGGCTTAGAGATAGGAAAAGACTGCCCCAAGGTCTCATAGGGAGTCAGAGTTATAAGATTTGATCTAGAGCCTCCTCTGTGTCTCAGTCTACCTCCCCACCTGTAAAGTGAGGGCTGGGATACATGGCCTCGAGGTCCCTTCCAGCTGTGATCCTATGACTGACAGCCACCAAATCAGGCAGATTACTGGAGCCCTGGCTGGTGCGGTCAGTCTCTCAACATCCCCGGAAAATTCAGAGCCTTAATCCCTCACCCTGCGGCCACAGAGCTGGAGCAAGCTACTCATTAGCTTTTGGGGGAGAGACTAAATTCAGCCCTTCCTTTACAGCTCGCTGGGATTCCAGGCCTAAAGCAGGAAAATGTCTTCCCAAACAGATGGTCTGTAAAAGCAAAGCAAACATCCCTGTGGGCTAATGAGTGAAATCTGCACTGTTGGAGGCTGCACCATTTTAACACGTTCTCCACTTAGATTTCCTTTTTTTTTTTTGGACTGGACTTTTGGTTTGATTTGTCTAGGGAACTCTCACTGAAGAAACGCCCTCCACCAATGCAGATGGGAACCTGCTTTGCAGCTTCTAGTCTCAAAGAGTCGCCTTAGGAGGCAGCTGGTGGTCCAGTGGATCAGGAAGACCTGAATTCAAATCCAGCCTCAGATACTTCCTAGTTATGTGACCCTGGGCAAGTCACTTAATCTGCTTGCCTTAGTTTCCTTCTCCACAAAATGGGTGTAATAATAGCCGTTACCTCTGGGTTCTTATGAGGATTCGATAAGAAAACAGTCATAAAGTGCTTAGCAGAGGGCCTGACGCATAGAATGTTCATATAAATGCTTGCTGAATGAAGGCATTTCCTGCAGGCAGAACAGGCAGCTGCCTACGGGCTGGACTTCAGGGGCCCTGAGATGGCCCTGCTCGATTTGGCAAACCTAAGGTTTAGGTTTTTAAGCTAAAGATTTTGATTCCTCCTACAAAACCAATTCCCTATGAGGCAGGATGAGTAGCCTTGGATTCTTCTTTCAGATGGAGAGGAATCTGGGTGGTAAGGTAAATAGAGTCAGAAGGGCCGGAGTCCAAATCCAGCTTCAGACACTTATTAGCTTTGAGACTCCCGAATAAGTCACGTAAATCTGTCTGCCTTAGTTTCCTCATCTGTAAAATGGGTATTAATAGAACCTAGCTCCCACGGTTGTTGTGGGGACCCAGTGAGATACTATTTGTAAAGATCTATATCAACCTTAATGCACCATGTACATCCTAGCACTGCTGTTCTTCATGTTCTTACTGACCTAGAGCCAGGAACAGACAAGGTGACCAAGGAACGGAGGAATGAATACACTGAGGAACAAGGACCCTGTTCTAACCCAAGTGGGCATCCCGATTTGACTCACTTGTGATTTGTGTATTCCTGGGTTCGGGGTGTGTGTGTGTGTGTGTGTGTGTGTGTGTGTGTGTGTGTGTGTGTTTGTGTGTTCACCTGAGGCTGGTAGAACTCTAAATGGCCCTTCGTTTTACCTCGTGCACTGTCAAAGCCAGGACAAAAGGAACGCAGGTCTCCCGAGTCACAGGCTGGCATATTTCCTCGCTGCATCCTTTATTTTGGTACCAATAGATTAGAACTGGGTGAGTTTCCTATGGAAGAGAGCCCTGTTCTCTCTCTTCTTAAATCTGGAATGGACCAATAGATCCCCTGAGTAAACCATTCCACGCTAACCCAGCCGCTGACACCGACATTGGCCATCTGGGTTGATGAAGGATTTGAAGGCAAGTTTTTATAGAAAGGAGTGGGAGGGAGCCCAAGAGTTCTGGGAAAAGGAAGAGGAGCAGAAAAGTCAATCACCACGAGCATTTATTAAGTGCCTGTTAATCTCCTGTGTAACCTTGCCTGGTCCCTCCTCAGCCTCAGCTTCCTCCTTTCTCAAATGAGGGGCTGTCCCACCTTTCCTTGAGAGGTGGTAACCACGGGGACAGCATGTTGCATCCATTGCCGACCTGAGCACTAGCTCTGACGGCTTTGCTCAGCCGTTAAAGGGAAGGCTCCCTGAGTGGGCAGCCTGGGTGGGGGAACATTTCAAAATGACTGTGATGTAAAAAACCAAAAGGCATCAGTCAAAAGGCAGTTTGACACATATGAAACAAAATTAAAGGGGTTAAGTTAGCCCACCTCAAAGGTTTCCAGCCCTGGTGTTCTAGGACCCACTCCTGGGGTCATTTGGTTTGACCTCTGAGTGAGAACATTACTGTGAGTTAGAGATTCATCCGATTCTGGAGTTGTAGATTTAAAGATGCAAGGGGCTTGGAGGCAAGTAAGTCCACCCTCCGCATTTTACAGAGAAATGAAGTGACATACCCAAGGCCACCCAGCTGGTGTCTGAGGCGAGACTTGGACCCAGGTTCTCCTGGTTCTGAGTCTAGTGCTGTAGTTCTGGGCCATCTGTGTCCTAGCCTGCAATTCCTCTATAAACCCCGTAGACCGGAAAGAAACCAAATCCCTTCCCCCAACCACCATGATCAGCGGCGACAGGAACATGCCGAGGAGTGGGTCTGACTTTGGGCCTAATGAGAGTTGTTTCTGATTTCGGAGCGAAGCTGGGATGTGTGGGTGTGCTCTACAGAATAACAACACTATTTTGGTCTCTAATAACAGGCTGATTCTGTTCCTGAGTGGTGGAGTTTCTGAACAGCAAAGAATAGACTGGTAATTATTTTCCATATGGATTCTGCATGACAGAGGCCACCCACAACATCCTCTCTGACCCCAGCTCGAGGGGTCTTGCATGAATCAGACAGTCCTGACTCAGGGACCTCCCGGTCCCTTAGTTGGATATACAAGGGAATGTTCTTGGGTTGGGGCTCCCTCTGTCCTCAGCTTTCTACCCCTGAACTGAGGGGGCACACAGTAGGCGCTTAAGAAATGTTTGGTGATTGATTGGAAACTCCACCCCCTCCAGTACCCTCAGGATACTTAATTCAATCAAGTTCAATTAACATTCATTAAACACCCACTATGTATGAAGCATTAGGGATACTACACCAGTGCTGAGAGGTTAGGTAACTCATCCCACACAGGAGGGAATCATTAGAGGCAGGATTTGAACCCACAACTTTCTGTGTTCAAGGCATGACTTTTATGCAAGGAATTGCCTTCCGTCTGTACATCTTGAATTCAAATTCCAATGGATCCAAAATGTGCCTGAGGGAAAGAAAACCGGCTTATGTATTCATACACACACTTTTTTGGTTTAACGCTATAATTTCACCAAGGTTTGGAACTTGTGATATGGAAAATCCCTCTATAGATGTAGACAGATAACTGGCCCACAATTTATACATAGTCTTAGAGACTTAGCTTGGGGCCACTAAGAGATTAAATGATTAGGTCATGCCCACAGAGCTAGTATATGGCAAAGGGAAAGTGGGTAGGCTGAGTCCATATAATGAAAATTATATTACCTAAATTAATTTATTTATTCAATGCCATACCAATCAAACTATCAAAAGATTACTCTATGGAGCTAGAAAAAAAATAACAAAACTTCCCCGGAAGAACCAAAAGGCAAGAATCTCGAGGGAAATAATGAGTCAGAGACAGGGGCCCTCCAACCACTGTGCCATTTTGTTTTTCTCGTGTGTGTGTGTGTGTGTGTGTGTGTGTGTGTGTGTGTGTGTGTGTGTGTGTGTGTGTGTGTGTGTGTGTGTGTGTACAGCTAGGTGGCTCAGTAGATAGAGTGCCCAGCCTGGACTCAAGAAGACTCATCTTCTCAAGTTCAAATCCAGCCTCAGACACTTGCTAGCTGTATGACCCTGGGCAAGTCACTTCACCCTGGTTGCCTCAGTTTCCTCATCTGGAAAAAGAGCTAAAGAAGGAAATGGCAAACCCCTCCAGTATCTTTGCTGAGACATCCCCTGAATGTGACTTAAAAATGACTGAACACACACATAATATCCATGCATGCATCCATCTACCTAGTGTTGTCCTAACCTATGATTTTGTTGATGCAGAGACTTCCCTTGGAAAATTTCTCAGCACAGGGTCTCTAAGTGATGGGTATTTTTTGTCCCCTAGCATCCAACACAATGCTTAACATATAGCAGTCCCTCAATAAACGTTTGCTGAACCGTTCGATGGCAATGTTTGTTGGCCAGGGATTAAGCCATATGCAAGCCTCCCCTGAGGCTTCCTCTGTTCTCTTCCCTGTTCAAATAAGCCTTCTTGCCTGACTCCCCAGGTTACTGTAAAGAGGCTTCCTGTCCAGATGTTTCCATCAGCACCCCAAGGAGCGTCTGGGTGACTTTAGAGTGTCTAAGAACTCAGTGATCCTTTAGGTGGGAAAAAATGGGAGGTGGCATGGCTGGGCAGAAGGAGCCCTGGGCTTGCAGAGGACCAGAATTTCATCCCCTGCCTCAGCAGCTTACTCTCTGTGTGATGCCTCTGGGCCTCAGTTTCCTTGGCTATAAAAAGAGGGGCACGGTTGCTCAGCTCCTTCCCACTCCCAGTGACCCTATGGCCTCTCTGTGGCTCAGTTTCCCCACCTATAAAAAGAGGGTTGGGCTATCTGGTCTTTGGTCCCTAGAGGGATGAGCCTCGGTATAGCATTACCCTGAAGTGTAATTGTGATGTTCTCAGGTTCCGTGGGACTCTCAGCTCACGGTGTTTTTCTGGCACTGGGATTCCAGAAATAACCACGTCAGGGTGGCCTTTCCTGACTAGATCATGTGAAGAAATGTCTCTTTGGAAGAAGGCAGTGATGGTAGAGTGTGTGAGGCCACAAATATTTCCAAGGGAGCTTTTTTTTTCCTCAAGTCTTCTTTTTTCCAGGGAGAGGAATCCCCAAACATCGAAGACAAGTGTTCAGGCCAAAAGACATGTCTACAAAAAGAGCCAACGGGTGTGTGTGTGTGTGTGTGTGTGTGTGTGTGTGTGTGTGTGTGCCTACAATGCTGGGCCTGGAGTTAGGAAGACCCATTTTCTCTAAGTTCAAATCCGACCTCAGGCACTGACTAGCTGTGTGACCCTGGACAAGTCACTTCACCCTGTTGGCCTCAGTTTCCTGATCTGTCAAATGAGCTGGAGAAGGAAATGGCAAACCTCCCAGTGTCTTTGCCAAGAAAACCCCAAATTGACTCATGGAGAGTCTGAAATGACTGAACAACAACAACGAAGTGTGTGGACGACATACTAAGAATCAGGCAGGATCAGGACAGGCTTGGCTTCCTAAAGGAAGTATCGTTTGAACTGAGCCCTGATGCGGAGTCCAGGTTCCCCCTCCCAAGGTAAAAAGCCTGGTCCCATTCCAGAGGCCCTTATCAGCCAACACAGTTTGTGCAGCAGAAACTAACAGTGAGCCCAGGGTGATAATAATGCTTCTGCTTCACTCAAGAGCCCAGGAGTGCTAAGAATCTTTTTAGCAACCAGAATAAAAATACCACCTCCCCAAGGAGGGCCTGCATTAATTATAAACCTAAGCAGGTTTTTCACAACACCTGTCATGCTTCATTTCATCATGAGGTGACTCATGGGCACCTTTCCTTGAAAGTGTCACCCACTCAAGGGCTCATCCCTCCCACCTTTGGGACCACCCTTGGTAGATGACCGAGTTCACTGAACCATACATCTGGTGCCAGAAAGGGGCCATCTAGTCCAGTCATTTTTACTGATGGGGAAACTGAGGCACAGAGAGGGTTTTTTTTAAAGAGCCTTGCCCAAAGTCATACAAGTAGTAAGTTTATAGGATGCTACATCTACAATCCACTCCCCTCCCCCCCCCATTTTATGGAGGAAGTTATAGAAAGGCTACTTGACCTGCCTACAGCCATAGAGTCAGTAAGTATCTGAGCCTAGATTTGAACCGAGGTCCTGTGACTCCTAAGCCCTTACTTACTTCAATTGTGCCAAGGCTCCTTCTACTTAGGGCCACCTTTGCCACTGAATCACTGGGCAACCTTGGGCAAGGAACTGTCCTTCTCCAGGACCCAGTTTTCACCATGCACCAGTGAGTCCTCTCTACTTCTCCTTCATAAAATGAAGTATCACGAAGTAAAGAGAATTGCTGAATTTGGAGTCCGAATCCTCACTCTGTTTTTTCACTGACTCTCAGAGTAGGAAGAAACAACAGAGGCCACCTAATCCAACCTAAACCTGACCAAAAATCTTTCCTCTAACATCCTCAACCAGAGGTCATCCAGCCTTCCAGTGAAGGCCTCCATAGAGCAGAAACCTGCTCCCTCTGAGGTCACCCATTCTACTGCTCTATATGTGGAACATTGGAAGGGTCATTCCTTCTGGAGTCACAGGACCTGGGTTCAAATCCTGCCTCTGCCCCTTTTACTACCTATCTGGCCTTGGACAGTCACTTCACCTCTCTGGAACTCAGTTTCCTTATCAGTAAAATGGTGGGGTTAGACTAGACGGTGTCTGAGGTTCCTTTTATTTTAGACTATGATTCCACAAAGGCTTCCAAGAGGAAGAGGCTCTCTGGCAGGACCCCTTCATAACTTTTGCTATTGTTGATCATTCATTTCAGGCATATCTAACTCTTCCTGACCCCATTTGAGGTTTTCTTGGAAAAAATGCTGGAACGTTTTTCATTTTCTTACAGCTAAAGAAATCGAGACCTAGAGGGTTTAAAAGACCTCTCCCTAATCATGTAGCCGGTAGGGACTAAAGCAGGGATTTGAACCCACTTCTCTTGACTCTGCGTCCAGGGCAAGAAGAAAATGGCGAACATTCCAGTATTTTTGCCAAGAAAACCTCCAATGGGGCTAGAAAGAGTCAGATATGACTGAACAACAAAAGTGGGACCCAAAGGCCCTCCCTGAGTGACATCCACATGTATTTAGGCCCAAATACGGGAATATAGAGGCACTGACCAGCCATCTATCAGGCACATCTGTCTAGAAAATCAGTCGGGGTTTATGGTAATCAGGATCAAGAGCGCCCAGACTTATGGATCTCTATGGCAGGGAGACTTTTTGCCACACAATACTACAGAGTGTGAAAATTTAGCACCTACCGAATACTTAGCAAGACACAACCTGATGGCTAGAATTATACATCGAAAGCTGATCATGCCTCAATGAGGACAAATCCATATACTGCAAATGCAAACCTCAAACTATCCTTAAGAATTCACCCAATCAATTATACCAACCTCAGACCATATCAGAGACTGAACTGTAGTCCCAACCATCTGGCTATTACATCAGTTTCCAAAAATGCAAGAACAATCTTGTTAATAATGTTGCCATCCCCATTATTCAGAATCTCCAAGGCACATCAAACACAAAGCCTGTAAAAAATACGGAAAGCTGGGGGGGAACAGGGTGAGGTGCAGCTCATTCTCACTGTTCAGTCTGTCACTGGAGCTGGACGGAGGGTGCTTTTGGTGAGCCTGGAGGCCCCTGACAGCCGAGACTGTCAGTCTTTCTATTTGTAGCCCAAACGCCCAGCCTTCCACATAATAGGTGCTTGGTACACATGGGTTGATTGAGTCAACTCTAAAACCTAATTATTTTATCCAACTCCCCTGTACTTCACAGAATATTAAATATAAAAGAACAATACCATTATAGGAACCTGTCCCAGGACAATATCTATCTGAACTCCATCAAACAAGGTGAGAAGATCATACTAATGGCTAAAATTTATATAGCATTTTAATTCAACATTCATTTCCCTACTATGTGCTAGGCACTGGAGATACCAAAACAAAGATGAGTCTCTGCTCTCAGGGATTTCTTATTCTGATGGCTTGCAAAATATTTTTAGATACAGCATGTCTTTTGATAAGTACTTAATTTGGAGAGAAATCATAGTAATTAGGTCTGGAGACATGTCTATGTTCTATAGAGTTTTCCTGGCTAAAATATCTCCATAGCATGACAGAGAGAGAGAGAGAGAGAGAGAGAGAGAGAGAGAGAGAGAGAGAGAGAGAGAGAGAGGCAGAGACACAGACAGCAACAGAGACACAGAGAGAGAGGGAGAGACAGAGAGAGAGAGACAGAGAGAGACAGAGACAGAGACACACACACACATCAAATAAACAAGTTAGTTTCTGCACACACTTATGGAAACTTAGAAGGGCAGTGGAAAACAGGAAAATCGGGGATGTGGGGGGAAGGTGTTGGAGGGGGAGGAATGGGTTCTATTTCAGGGGAAGGCCACCTGTTCACTCTGGGACATGACCTTCATAGAACAGCCAAGTAGAAATTGGGGGAGAGGGGAGAGAGGGTGGAGATGGGAAAAAGCGGAGGGGGGTAGGAAGGAGAAAGTCCCTGTTCTCGATAGAGTAAGCAACTTATTAAGCAACTAGTGAGCTCCATCGCCCATACTGGCTGAGTCACTGGCAGTGGACAGAACTAGCACCAGTCTCATAACAACCTGGTGAGAGGGACGAAGGCTGGGGGTGGAAATTTTAAAGACAAAGGGGTGTAACATGAAGGTAAGAAATAAAGGTTTTGGCTGTGTCTCTGGCTTGTGGTCAAGTCCCCAAAGGGAAGCAGAGAGTGAATGCGGAGTGAGTCCACAAGAGCCTATACACACAAAATGAAGAGGACAAGCGCAGACCAGGGGCACTTAGACACTAGCAGCCGTAAAACAAAATGGCCAGGGACGGCTTCATTTTAACTGGACCCCATCACTTTTGTTCTGATCTGGCGGAGAGTATTAACACAGCCACGGAGCTGGTCTCATCTTCAAGTCCAAAGAATCCCTTAACGTCTGCTCTCCATCCAATGCTCTCCTTGCATACAAGTAGCATCTAACAGGCCAGAATTTCACTATCCCAAATAGTGAGGCTCAAGGACTGACAGTGGGGAGCCATCTGTGTTCAAATCTAGGGCACCAGGGCACCTCACCAAGGTGACTAATTTTTAATCAATGAAAACTATGACTGGTTGCTACCTAGTCCTGTTCTAGGAGGTATGATGGAGACAGTCCCTGTGATGAATGTACAGAAATTGCCTGGAGAAAGAGAGAAGTTTGGGGATCCACTATGAGGAAGTAAGGGCAGCTAGATGGGAAGTAGATGGAGCACTGGGTCTGGAGGCAGGAAGATACGGTTTCAAATCCAACCTCCAGCTGTGTGACCCTGGGCAAGTCACTTTACCATGTCAGTTTGCTCATCTGTAAAATGAGTTGAAGAAGGAAGGGGCAGACCGGCCCAGTATCTCTGCCAAGAAAATCCCAAATGGGGTCATGGAGGGTCAGATGTGACTGAAATGACTGAAGAAGAACAATGAGAACAGGACAAACTCCTTGAGGACAGGGTAGTCCCTCCCTTCCGTCCCTCCATATGTAGAGGTGGTGGTTAAAGTCATGAGAGTAGATGAGACCGTCAGCAGAGGGGAAAAGAGGGAACAGAAGAGAGCCGGGGACGAAGGCCAATGTTAATTGGACAGGGACCAGAAAAGTACTGCACGATGCTCACAGGGCAGGGGAGAAACTCACCTCACCACAGCACAGGTGAAATATGGATGAGGAGAGGGAAATACCTTGGAAAGTATAAGACTGGTATTTAAAGTCCAAGGCCTTGAGTGAAACTGAAAAGCTGGTCTTGAAACAGTAGTTAGTTGTGAATCATTATAGGTTCTTGAACTCAGGATGTAGACTGAAATCCCTGCTCTGATGCTTATTATCCGTGTGACCCTGGGCAAGTCACCTCACCTCCTTGGGCCTGTTTCCTCACCTGTAAAATGTTGGGTTTGGACCAGAAGACCTGAGGTCCCGCCACCTCTTGATGGAAGGTTGAGCAGCTCACCTGACGTGATAATAGGCAGGAAGTCAGCAGAAGCAGGATTTGAAAGCTTCCCACCCTTAAAGGTGACAGACTGGGGACAAGCTAGAAGGTATCTTTGAGGTCATCTACCCTAACCCCAATCCTCTTTCTTCCGCTCCCAAACCCCATTCTCTGGACACACTCACATGAACAAAGGGGACGAAGGATTTCAGCAGACATAACCATTGTCAGGTTAAACTTCCAATAATAAACCTTTCATCAATCACGTCACTCCCCTATTCTAGTATCTCCAATGGCTCCTGATTACTAACAGAATAAAATCCATTTTACAGATATGAAAACTAAGGTTCAGTAGCACGAAGGTACTTGCCCAAGGTCAAAGAGCCAAGATCTGAACCCGGGTCCTCTGACTCCAAAGCTAACACGCCTCTCAATGTCCCAACACAGCTTGTTTGACCGATTGTGGCCAAGTCGATATTGCATTGTACATTAGAGCAGGAGCTTGCAGAAAATAGCTTAGGAGACAGTAGGGAGGTGTGTTTGCTGTCTCCTTGGAAGAATCAACAGAAACACCTACGTTCATCAACAAAGAGGAGGAAGAATCTCTCCCTTTGGATCCCAGTATCTGTTGTTGGGAAATGAACTGTGAAACTGACCCAAACTTATTGACTTATCAGCTCCTGAACCAAGGCCCCTCTCAGCTCCATGTGCCATACTCCTGCTGGGCAGCTGACCATGGAATGGTCAACCATTCAACACTGAATAGAGTCGAAGAAAACCCATCAGGTGGTTCAGTGATGACCTGGCTTTGAAAGCAACCAAGGCCTTCAGGAAGGCACAGCACCACTTTCTTGTGGCTTAAAACATGCTCTGGGGGGAAAATATATATACGTGTGTGTGTGTGTGTGTGTGTGTGTGTGTGTGTAATATATGTATATATATTATACATATATAAAAATATTATATATATATATATATACACACACACATATATACATGCATACATATATATATAAAATTAAAGTGTGGTGATTGACAGTCACTGCCTGATATCCAAGAAAACCCCAGATCGTTAGCGCTGGGCCAAGAGAACAGGCATGTGGTCCTAGGAGGCCAGCTCTGGGAACAAAGGTCCTCAGTGGAATGTTTCCAATAGCTCTCACAGAACAGGATGGAAGCTGGCTGGCTTTTAATCTAGACAGGTGGCCCCGAGGCAAATGCTGTCCTACTTTCACACAGACTGGAAGCCCCAAGGCCACTTGTCAAAGTCATTCTGGTCTTGTGCTAGCTGAGTGGGGAGTAGGGAGAGGTCTCCATTCAAAGGGCCCATCCAAAACAGGTCAAACCTCCCACCCCACCAACGGTGCCCCCTGTTGTCGGCCAGAGTTACCCAAGTGCTTGCTGTCACTATAAAACTCCCACACAGACTAGACTCCCATGGCTCGCTGGCCTCATGGTACCATTTCAAAATGATTTGGAGGAATGTGCAGCACCAAAGTGGAACCCCGTGGGAGCTACCAGGTCTCTTCTCTCCCTGCTCCCTCCCCACTGACTCAGGCGGGGGTTATGCCCAAGGGGTTATGGGGAAAACAGGATTTTCTTGAACCTGGAAGAAAAGGTCAGCTGAGATCACTGGGAAGAGTCAGTCTGAAACCAAAACCCTTCAAAGCTATGGGTCTGAAACCATAACCCCTAAGAGCTACAGGTGGGAAGGGGGATAAAGATCCATAAGGGGGTCTTTCTGACCACCAGAGGGGCTTTAACGAGGAAAGCCTATTTTATTACTGCTGTTCTTTAAGCAGCTTCAGAGATTTTCAAAGCCTTTTCCACACACATCAGCCGCAAGAGCCTCCTGCCTGGTCTCCCTGCCTCTGGCCTCCCTCCTCGGATCCCATTTTGGATGCCCCAGGGAGTTCCTAAAGTGTAGCTCTGATCGTGCCACCTCCCTATTCAATAACTACCAAAGGCTCCCAGTCACCATGAGGGTCACATCCAAATCCCCTGGCTTGGCGACGAATGGAGAACACCTCACAGCCTGGCTCCAACCTGCCCTTTCAGCCTCACTACTTAGAGCTCCCCTCCATACACCCCAAAGTCTGGCTACCTTGGGCCTTCTCTCTGCTCTTCTCAGAGCGTCCTTCACCTCCCATCTCTGGGTCTCTGCACGGTCTCTGCCTTATGTCTGGAAGGCACTTCTTCCTCCCCTTCACCCCTCGGGATCCATTCAAAATTCAGTTCAGTAGGCATCTCTATAGGAAAGCTTCTCTGATTCCTCCAGGGGCTCACGTCTTCCCCTCTTCCTCTCCAAATGCTCTGTGTATGTGTGTGTGTGTGTGTGTGTGTGTGTGTGTATGTGTGCATTTGTATATACTGAACACAGCCACATAACTGTGTGCTTACACAAGGTACACGTGTACATCATGTATATGCCACATGTGTAGATACAAGCATCTCAGCATACACTCACAGGCACATGTGTACACACAGATATATTTTATGTAGGCACGCTAGATACATGCATGTATACACAAGTATGCTCACACACAAATGCACACAGATTTTGCACACATATGTATGTATGTACACATAGGTATAATGCAGACACATGCATGTTTTCACACACATGTACATTCACACACAAATCTCAAGGCAGATTCTGTATACACATGCATACGTGCACATATGTGTGTAATTCACACATGCATGTCCACATGTGCATACAGACAGATTTACATGTGCACAGTGCATATATTTTATATACATTGTACATGTGTACATATGCATATATTTCATAACATGCATGTGTACAATGTGTAGTTGTATACAAGCATGTGGTGACACATTTGTGTGTGCAGTGTGTGTGTATATGTGCATGCCGCACATATCTGTACATGTGTGTTTACGTGCATGAGCATAGAGGTATGCACATCCTGTCTCCTGAAGGAAGCTCTGGAGGGCAGCAACTTCTACATTTTGTCTCTCTATCTCTAGTACTTGGCACCAGAGCAAGCACACAGTAGGTGATTCATAAAGCTTGTTGATTGATAGGACTGTCCCAAAAGCTCAGGGCAGACAACATCGCTCCCCTGCTGCAGATGATGAAAGGGATGGGCATCTCAGAGAGGCTCAACAATGACATGTGATTGCCCGGTCACACAACCAGGGTCCGAGGTCCAGTTCAAATCCAGTTCTTCCCTGACCCAAGTCCCTTGTTTTTTCTTCTATGCCATGCCAACTCTCCTGCGATGTCATTAAGCCATGACCTGACCCATAGCATTGGGGTTATTGGCCACAAAGGGCCAGGCAGAGTTTAAGAAGAAGCGGTTCCTCGCCTTGGGAGGCTCAAGACTGGACCTTGGGCTCAGGTGGCTACAAGAAGAAACATACTTCTCCTGGCCACCTCTTTACATGACCCTTGGGGGCCTTGTATTCTTCATTTTGTGTGTGTTCTGCATAGGGCACAGGAGGGAGAGAGCTCCCAAAGCCCCCTCAGACCTTCCCTGGCTTTCTTTTTGTCTGCCACATAGTAAATATTTGTTAATATACTGGGAGGTATACTTTATTTCAATCATTAGAATGTAAGTTAGCCATGGATGATGAGGGAGAGGGGGAGTGATAGTGGCTCCTACCGGTCAGAGCTGCTGGCCATCAGCCTGGGCAGAGACCTCAGCAGGGAGATGGGACTCAGGTGGGCCCTGGAAAAAGGTCTTAGAGCTGATGTCAGCACTGGCACGGTGGGGAGCCCTCTCTGTCTGCCGCTCTCCTCTCTGTCTGTCTCCTGCTCCCACCCTTCCTCTCTCCCCTCTGAGGCCACATTTCTAGTGCACAAAAACCAT
This sequence comes from Pseudochirops cupreus, assembly GCA_028627135.1. Taxonomy (NCBI): domain Eukaryota; kingdom Metazoa; phylum Chordata; class Mammalia; order Diprotodontia; family Pseudocheiridae; genus Pseudochirops; species Pseudochirops cupreus. The sequence continues at coordinate 382,032,602 of CM053584.1, read as the reverse complement.
CCCAGGTGTCACTGGTTCAAGACCCTTCGAGGTAAAGTTTTTCATTGTCTCAGGTTTCAAAGGTTACAGGGAAAGCAGGGAGACAGTGAAGGCCCCCTCAGGGTTTCAAGTTTAATGCTCCTTTACGTTTTCATCTGCACTTCAAATAACCTTGGGAAGTTCCCTTTCCTAGTCCTGGGTCACTAAATCCAGATTCTCCCCAAACTCTGCCAGAGACCCCTCCTCTCCAAAGCCATCCACCAAGTGGTCTGCAAGGGGCTTCACCCCCCACACGCTGGAACCAGTCTTTCTAAGCCTCCTCTCCCTTTCCCCAGCACAAACAGCAGCCGCTCTCTGGACTGCTCCATGTACACATCTTGGATGTGTCTGAGTGAACACCTGACACACGTCTTCCCTCTCTGACCACTTTGCATTTAACTACCTTATATTTATTTTAGACACTTAAACCTCTGTGGGCCTCAGTTGCCACATTTGCAAATTGAAAGCCCTGGACTCACAGCTTCTCTGGTCTATATTTATTCTGAATATGCTTAAATATGTACAGAACATGCTGTCTTTCCCATAAGCTGCTTGAGTACAGGGAGAATTTTATATTTGGTTCTGGGGCATTCACACATGCTCCAAAACGTGGCACACTGTGTGCCTGGCACACAGTAGGTGTTTATGAAACACTTACTGACTGATGAACTGACAGACTAACAGTCTCACCCATCCCATCACTTCCCCATCCTCTTCTCTGAGGGAAATTAGGATTCCGAAGCTGAGAACCAATGCTGTCCTCTGTGATATTTCCACTGGAGGGGCCAGGAAGTTATGGGTGATTTAAGGAGGTTAGAAAATTACATGGCACTTAAAGTCTACTCTTGCAGAAGGCATGGGACCTGACATCCAAGGGGGAAAAACAGAGATCCTGCCTCTTTCTCACTGGAAGTGCCAACGACACACCCTGATCCACTGAGGCTACTCTAAGTCAAGGTCTGAGTGACTGGCCCATGAACTGTCCAGACAATTACTGACTGACCACCCATTAGGGCTGAGAAGAGGCAGTAACAGAAGGGTAGTATTTCATACTTCCACAGGTCTATGGCCATCTCCAGTCATCCTGATGTGCATCTGGCCACTGGGCCCAGATGGCTCCAGAGGAGAAAGTGAGGCTGGTGACTGCACAGCCCTGCCTCACTTAAACCCAATTCACTTCCACGTCAGATGTCACGGTCCTCTTTGAAAACGAAGGCCAAACAACAACAGCCCTGATCTAGAACTGAAATCATCAAGTCCGCTGATGTCAAACTCAAAAGGAAACAGAGCCTGTAGACACACAGTGACTTAGAAAAACACAAATGAACATTCGATTATCTGGCATTTTTTGCTATTTTGTTAAACATTTCCCAAGTGTATTTTAATCTAGTTCCTGCCTCACTTGGGAGTTTGGCCAGACCCTTGAGGGGTGTGTTCACAAGTCTGATCTCGTCTAACCTGCTCAGAGAAAAGCGAGTCCAAAGAGTTGAGATGACTCGTCCAAGGTCACACAGATCCTCCAACTCCTGAGCCAGCACACTTTCTGCTGGACCATGTGATCTATTCATTCTCTGGGAGTCAGTATCTTTATCTCTAATTCAACTGAGTTCAGTAAACATTTACCTACAAAACCAGGGGTTTCAGCGAGATCTCTACGTTCTAAACTATTATTCTTTTGCTGCACGTCCAAGAGAGAAGGATGACTTGGAAGCTTCAGGAAGAGAGGTCTTTGAGAAGCCAGGTGGCATGGTGGATAGGGCCTGGTCTAAGGTATAGGAGTCAGAGGCAGGCTCTGAACCAGGACTCCTTGTTTCAAGGCCAGCTCCATTCACTATACTACCTCACCTCAAAATTTAGAGCAGTTGGGGGGCTCCATAGTGCTTAGAGCACCTGGCCTGGAGTCAGGAAGACCTGAGTTCCAATCCAGCCTCAGACACTTACTAGCTGTGTGACCCTGGGCAAGTCACTTAACCCTGCTTGCCTCAGTTTCCTCATCTGGAAAAGGAGCTGGAGAAAGAAATGGCAAAACACTCCAGTATCTCTGCCAAGAAAACTCCAAATGGGGTCATAAAGAGTCAGACATGACTGAACTCTAAAATTAATATATATATTTAAAAATAAACAGTTTAGAATTCAGGCCCATGATTTCCTCTTTTTGTAAAAGAAAGAGAATTCAAGTTTGCTGATGTTTAACTTCACAGTCAAAAAGAAAACTTGAAACCAAAAAAAAGGAAACAGTAACCTAAGTCTCCCCTGGAAACGGCTGAAGGCTACAGCTCTTCTCGGTTTAGGAGTTTTCTAAACCCCCTTCATTCTGACCCAGCACAGCTTTGCTCACCCCTTTGCCCCTGAGGCCCAGGGAAGCATTAGCTGGGGCTTGGGAGAGCAGTCTGAAGTGGGATTATTCTTATTAAATGGGGTGCCCTGAAGAAATGAGCACTAATCTCTATTTATCCCAGGGCCTTGCAGTACCCAGAGAGCTCAAAATAATCCCTGAACAGCACGCATGGATATTGGCCCATGGAATGGGAAATTCTCTCTCTCAGGTTCCTAAGTCCAATAAATACTAGGCCTGGGAGAATCAAGGCCACAGGGGCCACCATCCACTTGGCCTTTGATTCTCTTTGTTCCGGAGGCTCTCAGTGGAGGGCCTGGGGTGGGGCTGACAGCTCGCTGCACTTGGAACACTGTGGGCCCCATTGAGGACTTCAATGACAAGATAAATGGGAAGTCACAGACCTCAGGGATGAGAACGAGTCATTAACTCTTGATGGCAGACGAGTCCAAAGGTCGAGGGACTAATTTAAATTTAGAACTCAGCACAGCTGCAAAGTTGGAAGGGACCTGAGAGGCTACAGAGTCCAGCCTCCCCATTTCACAGATGAGGAAACAGACCCAGGGAGCTGAAACAGTTTATGATCATAGGCTCATAGATCTGGAGCTGGAAGGAACTTCGGAGGTTTCTAGTCCAATCTCCCTGATTTATAATTGAGGAAACCAAGGCCCAGGGGAATGAAGTCACAGAAATCAGAGCTAGGATTTGAACCTATGACCTTTGTGCTTTGGTCATTCTGTCCTACACTAGGATGTAATAAAGATGCCTTTCTTTAAAACAGTCTCCAATGCAGAGTTTTCACTAATTGGTCTGGTTAATTAATTATGACCATTACCATCACCTATACTCCTTATGACTTGGCCGTATTTTGAATCTGGATCTCTCTGCTGCTCTAGGAATTCAGGATACTTCCCCCCTTCCACAAAAAGAGAGAGAAAGAATATACAGGGAGGATCCAATTGAAAGAGTTGGAAAACTCATTTTAAAAATGCTAAAAATTGTTTTTTTACATATAATTGGGGAAAAACATTAAAAATGAAAATAAATCCTTCCATTCTGCGATGGAGATGAATGGTACCATCTTCAGAGAGATGTCATGTGCCAACATGAGTTCTACAATTCTCCTCGAAGTTTATATGGCTTTTTTAATTCACATGCTCCACAGGCATAGGCAAGTGGACTTAGAATTAGGAAGTGCAGATTCTAATTCTGCTACTTAATACCTTCTCTGATCTTTCTGGGCCTTGGTTACCCTACCAGTAAAACAGAGAGGGCTGGATTAGGGTGGCCTCTGAGGCCCCTTCCTATGAGCGTGGACCTATGTGTGGACCACAATGGGCCTCAGTGTCCTCATCTGTAAATTGGGAGTGTTGCCTAGAAAGCCCCTGAGGTCCCCTATAATCTCATGCTCCCTCTTTTCACAGATGTATAGAGTGGCTTAGTGACTTGTCTAAGGTTACACATGCAGAACTCAGATCCTCTGACTCAGGAGCCCATAGGGCTCTCTCCCCTGCAGACTCACACAAGAAATCCAGATTTTACACAGCTGTGGACTGCTTATGGAACCACAACCATCAGGTGAGGAATCCCTCGGCCAGTCCTCAGTCAGCTAACGCCAGTGAGAATAGTGTTAGACATCCTGGCAGAAGACAAAACAAGTGGCAAACCTCCATGGCCTCCTTCTTCTCACTGCCTCGGAAACCCAGAGGCTCTGGTTCTGGGAACGGAATTGTGAAACTGACCCAAATTTAACAAACTCCAACTTGAAAAAGAGAAGGAAGTTTGCATTACACAGAGCCGGTTAATCCGTCTTCTTGGGACTGCCAGCCCATCCCAAGGTATCCCTTTCCAGAACACCGTCCCTGGAGTCCACTTTCTTCTGCGCCCTGGAGAGGAGAGGAGGCAGGGGCAGAGCATCGTGAGGAGGCTTCCAAAGCCCCAGCCACAGGTTTGCTAAGAAATCATGCCAATACTGACTCTCTGATCAGATTAAGAAGTGGGCACCCTCTGGGGTCTGGTCTCCAGAGCCCTGGAAAGTGTGGGAATCGTGGAAATGACTAGAAATACAGTAGATCAATGGCTTAACCCTTTTGATCAACTGCCCAAGATCAAGGAGGGCGAATCCTCCAGAGCCAGATTAAGTCTGTTTTAATAAGAGCCCCAACCAGCCTCACACACCATCTTGCAGCCATCTCAAGACATCATTTTAGGAGAGAGACCAGGATTGGTTAAACAGGCCACCAGAGACCTTTAGGAGCAAATACTTCTCCAGCTGATCCCCATTCTTGGGCCAGACACTGCTGTTGTTCTCCCCAAGGCACTGGGGTTTGTTTTCATGGACATCTGGTCCCCTAGACCACTGTCATATCTTTCTTCCCTTGTTCCTTTACATATGACCTGTGATCCAGGAAGGCAGCTGGAAGGGACCTTTGGGCAACCCCCTAGTTGAAGAAACAAGGCACAGAGAGAGGGGAAGTGAATTATCCAGGGTCACACAACTAGTATGTGTCTGTGGAAGTATTTCAAGCTAAGTTCTCCTGATTCCAAGTGCATGGAAAGCACTATCCCCCCTGCTTGGAATGCGCTTCTTCCTTCTCTTTTCTGTCTACCAGAATCCTACCAATGGGCAGATTAAAGACCATCTTCTGCAATATAGCCTCTCTCGGGCTGGCTGGCAACACATATCTGCTAGCCCTCATCCTTTGTCCCACACAGAGCTGAGAGTCAGTCCTCTTAGAAGCAGGCATACAACTCTGCTGCTAATATTTTTCTGGCCAACTACCGACAGCCCTTTCTGGCTGGGCTAGCCCCCAAAAACTTAGTCCCTGTATTCCTAGGCACCTGAGTCTAAGCTTCCCAGGATGCTGACCCAGCTCCCCAATTCCTCCAGACTAATCTTAATTCCCCCTGGACTCCAATTTGGTTTGCCTGCTTAGACCTCAATTCTGTGCACTTTGCTCCCCCCACCCTGTTTACTCTGGTGCCAGGCTCCCGATCTGGGATCATCATTCTTGGTCTGTTTCTTACCTAATTCTCTACCTGTCAGTTGGCCTTTCCCCCACCTGTGCAGATGCCTTCCCATAGGATTTTAAAGATCACAGAACTTTAGACCTAGAAGAAATCTGAGACCATTTAGTTCAACTCTTTCATTTTATAGATGAGGAAACCTAGGCCCAAGAGGTTCAGTGATTTGGCCAAAGCAACATAGGTATTAATAAAAGCTCACAGATTTAGAACTGGAAGGGACCATACAGAGCACACAGCCCAATCTTCTCATTGAACAAATGAGGAAACTGAGAGTTGGGGCAAGGGAATGGCTTAGAATCACAGGTTCCTAGATTCAGACTGGGCTTTGGAGGCTCTCTGCTCCAGCCTTCTTTTTTTTACAGATCACATGGGTAGCGAGCAGCGGAGGCAAGATTCAAATTCTTGGACTCCAGAGCCGTAGCTCCTTCCACTCTGTTATTATATGCAATAGGTTTCTGCTGGAGACAAATAATTAAAAGTAATTCCCACGAAGATGACTGATGAATGTTTCTCAAGCCGCCGGGAGCAGAGGGAAAGGGGAGGAGCCGTCACCTGTCCAGCATCAATGGCTTCTTCAGGGTAGCTGGCTCACCCTGAGGCTTCCTCCTGATATAGACGGGAAGAGGAATTTCCCCTCCCAGTAGTGTAAACCTGACATGAAAGCAGGAGCCTTCCTCTCTTTGTGTCCCGCCCCAGGCCAACAAGGTGAAACCTGAGCCCAAGACCTTCTTTACAGGCCTGTTTGATCCAAAGTTCAGCCCTGCGCCTCCAAACACACTTTTTTTTTTTCCACAATGCTGCTCAAAGCCCCCGCCTCAGGTCCGGCAAGGTTTTATTGTGTGAGTAAGACCCAAAGGTTCACAAGAAAAGCCAAATAGTAAAATGCAGATTGGAGGCTGTAGATCAAAAGGAAAGGTAACCCGGGCTAGTTCAGTTCTAGGTACTTTCCTTATGTTCCAGGGCCTCAAGTACCCAAGACAGGAGTTCTTATCTCGGAGACTGTGAACTTAAAAAACTTTTTTTTTTTTGTAATTGCACTTCAATAAAATCGGTTTCCTTTGTAACCTTATCTATTTTATTGTATCCATTAAAAAACTTGGTCCTCAGAAGGGCTCCATACTGACCATGGCAAAAAAGAGGTGAGGGCAGCTGCTTTAGTTACTTCTGTAACTGTCTGAGGCATGTGGAAGAATCAAAGGAGGCATTTTGCTATCCAAGACTTAACTGTAAAAGGTTTAATTTCTTAGCAATCATAGGGTCAATCATTCAATCAATCAATTAAGTGTTTCTGATGAGCCGGTTAGTTTCTGATGGGGCAGGTGGGTGGCAGAGTGGACAGAGTGCAGGTCCTGGAGTCAGGAAGGCTCATCTTCCCGAGTTCAAATACAGCCACTTACTGGCTGTGTGACCCTGGGCAAGTCACTTCATCCTGTCTGCTTCAGATTCCTCATGTATAGAATGAGCTGGAGAAGGAAATGGAAAACCACTCCAATATCTTTGCCAAGAAATCCCTAAATGGGGTCACAGAGAGTTGGGCATCACTGAAAACAACTGAACTAATGAGTCAGGATCTGTGCTAAAAGCAACATAATAGCTCTTGGCTTTCAGGAGAAAAAGAGGGCCAAGGTACCATTCTTCCTCAGCCACCACAATGCAATCCAACAAATAGCTGTGGTGGGCCTACCATGCCAAAACAGAGTTCACGTTTGCTAGGAGATAATAACATCCAGTGTTTGCATTGTGATTCATGCTTTTAAAAGCTTTTTCACAGCCATTATCACATTTGATCCTCATAAAAACCCCACGAGGTAGGCAGGCCAGGTATTGCCATTTGGTCCAATGGTTCCCCAAAAAACTGGTCCTGAATACCAGCCACACCCTAAACTGAGATGTCTTTAAAAGGGAAAAAAAATCAATCTGTCCATCCATCACTGAAAAATCTATCCACTGAAAAATAATTATACATAATTATTACCTTAAAAATACTGACCTATTTGGAAGAAAGACAAATGTTTTCGTTCTTTTTTTCTGCTCAAAAGTAAGTAAAGACGCTTTTGCTACGTGGAAAGGCAAGGAATCATGGGGAGAGGGACTGGACCTGGTATTTCATCGGAACAAGGGACTCCCCCAACCAAGCAACGGAGATCAGCACCTTCTCTCCACAAAGTCTAGTTCTGGGAAGTTTGCCCAGGTGTCACACTTGTGGCCCTCCCGTGCGGTCCTAAACAGACTAAAACGTAATTGGGAAATGTTTAAGAAAAGAAGTAAAAATGTCAGACAGCACAGAGAATGTTGATTTGCGTCCCTTTCCCGCTCAGCGTTCCCTCCTCTCCTCCAGGCCGGCACTCACGCCGTTTCTAGTGGCTCAGGAACTCCAGGGATGGGCAGGACGTCACACTTCTGCCACTCTCCCCTCCCTGTTTTTCCCTTGTGTTTGACCCAGCCACTCTGGCAACTGGCAGCCTCGCTGTCGTCTGTCTGCCAACGGGGTTCATAACTTGGGAGCCATGAGATTGTCTTTTTAAATATAATTTATTTTCTTTATAATCTGATGTGTTTTATTTTATGCATTTACAGACATGATTCTGAAAAAGTTTCCAAAGGCTTCACCAGATTGTCAAAGGGGGCCATGACCCCCAAGAGGTTAAGAAATTCTGCTCTAAAAATAGGAAATGAACTTGAGTCATAGGTTGGGAAGGGGGCTCCCAAGGGTCCTCTTGTACCCCCCACCCCTTGTGGTCCTCTCTAGGCTCAGGAGAGAGAGCAGAGCTGCTCTAGTGTGTGGAGACACAGCTGGGAAGAGTCTAAGGTGGGATCTGAATCCAGGTTCCCCGTCTCCTTCCTCTGTAGCAAGCTGCCTCTGCCTGGAAGGGCTCTGCTCCCGCTTCCCACTCTCCCCATCAAGTTCAACAGAACTCAGTGCCATAGATTAAAAGAGATGCTGACAAACCACCCAGTTTGAGCAGAGCTGGATCTGGGCATGCATACAGACAGTTGCTCAGAGGGACCAGGAGAAGGGCTACGTTGGTTCCTTTCCCCTGCTTCATAAGTGCCTTCAGCAGCATGTGTGGGCTTGTGGGGAAGCACGCCATCCCTCCTCTTTCTGCCGCTGCTGGGGAGACCAGCAGGACTCAGGCTGCGCCTGTGGCCTTAAGACCGAAGTCAGGTTTTATACAAGCCATATCTGGGGTGGGGGTAGATGGGAAAGGGGCAGCCTCTGCTGGGTCCAACAGGGCGGCATCCCCCACCTTACCGATGAGGACATCGAGACTCAAAAGATGGTGAGTGACAGGCCTATGGTGCGGTCTGGAAAACACTAGAATTGAGCAGAGCTGGGATGGAGCCCGAGACATGTTTGAGCAGCAGAGGAAGATGTGTTGTTTGCTCAAGAGCTGCTGAAATCCATCTGTTTTTTCAGGTTCCTCCTGCCCACGCAGGGCTGACTTGCTGATAAGCACCCATGAATGTCGACAATGCAACTAGAACAGAGGTCTCCCAAATGCTTAGCCTTGGGGTCCTTCCCCTGAACTCCTACGCCCCCCTCCATTTTACTTCAGATGTGGCTGTATGGGGTAGAGATGTAGCTAGCCGGATGGGACAAATGGGGCATAGGGAAAGGAATCTTAGGAAAGGTGCCCAGTAAGTCCTAGCAGTCAATGACAAGGGAAGGGGGCAGATACAATATTCAAGGGTCTAGTTCCATGGTGGGAAGAGCCAGAGGGTACCTTTCCATCCAGGGCACAAACAGAGAATAGTGGTGTCGTGTATAGAGTTATGCTGAGAGAGGAGGGGTCCTTCCCTCAGTCCCCAACAGGAGTTAGGAAGAAAGGCAGCGGGAGAAGGTGCCCTAACAGATTCAGCTCCTGGAAAGCAGGACAGTCGGTAGCTGACAAACGTTAATTGACTTGACTTGTTGGCCCTGTCAAATGTAGGGAACTATACCATGAGGCACGAATCATGAGACAGCTGTCAAGCTGTGGGGAGCACCCATGACCTCCCAGAGTGGAAGTGCACTCCTTGTGGTGCCCTGGAAAAAAGACCTGTTTGCCCATGCTCATTATGTCTCTGGTGGAATGTAAGCACATTGAGGACAGGGATTGTTCCATTTTTGGGCCAGTGTCACTAGAACAGTGGCTAACACATAGATGTTAACAAATGCTTCTTGGCTGATTAACATAGTACCCTCCCCTCCAAATCAATCACAGTAAAGCCAATTTGGGATTTTGACAAGGAATGGATAAAAATAGGTCTATCCCACATGGAGCCCTCCTGGCCAGTGTTGTTTTGCAATACCATATAATATAACCAAGCACCTTCCTCTAGAAAGCTAGGAATCTCAGTGTTAATAGTGGCTGACCTCCAAGCATGGCAAGCTCATCTACTCTCTAACGGGTAAATAATTCAAGGTAGGATCCACTCAGGGGCTTGGACCAATCAGGTGATATTAGGCAGTCACAAATGGCCCCTGCTCAGGTGCCTAATTCCTGTTTTCAGTTTCTCACCTTACACATCGTCCTGATCCCCCCTCCCCCTCTCACATTTGGTGTTGTCACAAAATCTGGCAAGGTGTAGTTTCCTTGCGGCCCATGTAGACTCGGATGGGCACATGTATGGAGGTAGCTCACCAGGTGTAGGAAGAAAGTTCTTTCTGTTGCCTTTACAAAGCTCATACAAGGTGTACCTTGTCTTGGCATGGCTTTAAGCTTTACTAAAGCCAACACTTTGGGGACACCTTATAGAGTCTCAGGTCTTTGGAAGTCCTAATTTAAGTTTTGGTCACCTGGTTTTTGGCTGCTCAGCATTAAGGCCAATGTGGTAAAGCAGCGGTTCTCAACCTGTGGGTCGCGACCCCTTTGGGGGTCAAATGGGTGTTTTCTGATGGTCTTAGGAACCAAAACACCGCTCCTCTATCTGTCTCCAGGCGGGTCCACCCACATGCAGATACGCCCACATACGAGTATTAAGGGGTCACGGCACTAGAAAGGTTGAGAACCACTGGTCTATGGTCTCATGAGTCTAGGATCCATTCAGAAATGGAAGGGAAAAGCAACTTCTCCCATGCTTAGAGCGCTCTTTCGAATATGAATGTGAAATCTGCTATTGGGTAACAGCCCATCTCATTCCTGATCCTTTCCTCCTCAGGGCGAGAGATAAGCAAAGCCCATCTGATCCCTCCACCAGTCACAGCCCTCTATGGAGGTGAAGATAAGCACCCCTTAGACCATCCTCAGGTCCTCTCTTTTCCCAGCTAAACATCTCTAATTGCTTGAGGTGATCTTCACACAGCACTTGGCAAACTCCGCTCTAACCTGATCAGAGAGTTGAAAGAGTGATCACTAAATCCAATTCCATTCTATTCAAATGGTTCAGCTGGTCTACACTAACACTAGCAGGGATCCAGTCTTGGCTAGAAGCCCTGCAGTGATGGGGGATGGAGAGGTGGGGTTGCTCTTTAGCTACCTGAGCAGCCCAGTTATTGCTCTCTCCCACAGCTCCCATTGTAAGGAAGCTTTTCCAACCTAATATTAAGTTGAACTCTGTCTCCAGGCAGCTTTCACTTACTGCTCCCAATTCTGTCCTGCAAGCCCATGACCGTAACCTCAAAAAGCCTAATGTCTATTGGGCACGTTTGCAAACAACTCTATTGTTCCTCCTCTTCTCCAGAGTAACCCTCCTTAGCTTTTCTCATGGCATGGTTTGATGCCCTTTCTCATCATGAAAGAGGACTTTCTTGATGCTCCTAGGTGCTAGTCTTGCCCCTCTCCATCAGTCAACAAGCCTTTATTAAGTACTACTACAGGCCAGTCATGGGGGATTTATTTTTTCTATATCTCATATTTACTTACTATGGACATACTGCATCCCTCCAACGAACCTAAGTTCATTGAGGGTAGACACTACCTCACTTTTGTCTTTGTATCACCAGCATCTAGTACACTATCTTGTACACAGCAGGAGCTTAATAAATGCATTTTTATGGACTAACTGATCCTGGGCACCATCTTCAGGTACCTTACACCTGAAAACAGCTGATCTCTAACACTAACTTGTCAGCGTCCTTTCTATGGTATAGAATCTCAAACCAGGTTCAATACGGCAGATGAAACCTGACCAGGGTGAACCTACAGGAGAACCATTGCTCCTGCTCCACCCCTCCCACACTTGTTCTGGACACTGTACATCTATTAAGGTAGTCTAAGTTGGCATCAGCTATTTTGGTTGGCTCTTAGCAAAATGCCTTACATACACTAGGTACTGGATAAATGTTTGTTGACTGACTGTCTCATCACGCTATTGACTCCTGTTATGCCTAAAGTTCATTAAAATCCATACACTCCACCCCTTCTCTACTGTCAAGCCATTTCTTACCAATGTACCTTCTACATGTATTTGAAGCCAAGGATGGGACCTTACATTAGTTCCTATGAACCTTCCCCTTGTTAGCTTCAGTTTAATTACCTCAACTATTCAAGATCTTTTGGGCTCCAGATTCTGTCACCTTCGAGTTTGATGAGCAGGCCATTATTTCATCATGAAATTAATAAAGATAGAACAGAGCCAGAGACATAGAGAGCCCTCTATCAGGGACATCCCAAGTTGACATTAATCTATTAATCACTGTACTTTGGGTCCAGTCAACCAACTGGTTCTATTCCCACTTAACTATAACCCATCAGGCTACATCTCTCCATGTGGCCCACAAGGACATGACGTTCTGCCCCTCCTCTTTCAGAACCTTTTGAAATCTCCCTGAAAATCCAGGGTATGGGTCAGTTTCCCTTTCTGATACCATTTACCTCCAAGATGGCACAGTCAATGTCTCCCAAGACTCTCATCACTTTTACTTCAACACTGAGCTTCTTCCCATTGGTGAGAATCAGGTCCCAAATAATAAGTTCCTCTCTGCACCCTGCCCCGTGAGTTACTTCACCTTTTGAAAGATGAAACTATTAGCAATGTAAGTCAAGCATTGATCAGCTGATCTGCTTTTTGCAACAAAAATCTTCCAGTAGAGGTTTGGATAATTTAAGCCCCTCATTAAATTCCATCTGCCTTCCATCTGGTTTTTCTTTTTTCTTTCTTTCATTTTTTTGGGGGGAGGGCAATCGGGGTTAAGTGACTTGCCTAGGGTCACATAGCTAGTAAGTATCTGAGGCTGGATTTGAACTCAGGTTCTCCTGAATCTAGGGCCAGTGCTCTATCCACTGAGCCACCTAGCTGTCTCTCCATCTGGTTTTTCAAGCTGCATTAAGAGCTCACCATCCACTCCCTCCTTCTGGTGAGGTGGTTTCTAACATACATCCTCCATGCTTCTCTCTTTTTTGAGCCTCATTTATCTAGTTTCCACTACACTTCCCTCTCCCGAGTTAATGCATTTTCTCATAGGCAAAAAACTTGATATAAAATGATACCTTGCCTCCCTAGCTAATTTGTTCCCCCTAATGGTTCCACCAGCATAGTCTAGTCTTGAATTCTATCCCACTAGGTCTCAAATACATTCATGAGGTTATATTTACCTCTTTCTGGCTGGCTTGTCTAGTTCACTTTATTCCATTGGATGGAATAAAGCTATACATTGAGCCTGGGCATATAGGCTCTTGCTCTCAAGCCGGCCCATGAATACTCTTGTGTCTGATCTTTCCCCTTGGTATTGGCTCCTAGCGATTACTGAGGACCTTTACTGATATTCTTTCTCCTAGACCTAGGTCCTATCTACTCTTCTCCATAGTATCTGGTTTAGTGGTGATACCAGAGCACTTTTATGTTTCCAGTTTTATTTTATTTTAGAGTCTCCTAAATCAAACCTTTCCCTCCTTTCACACTGCCTTGCTCCACTCCAGCCTGCTTCCCTTTGCTGTGATGTGAAAATAGACTCTACCAGGGCACCCAGATGGAGACCGTGATAATGACAGCGTGAAAGCCCAAGGAAGGGCTGGATCGGATCAACAAAACAAAGAAATACTTGAACTTTATTTTTAAATGGAAGCCGTATTATGACAGTACAGGTATTGAAAACGGAAAACTAGAAAAGACTCAGCATGTTCTACTTTATTCTTTCCTTATTCTTCTATTACCTCCTCAGCCTCCACCTTGTACCCTGGAGAAACTTCTCCCCCCAGCCCACACTCCCCATTGGTGACTGCCTCTCCAGGATCACGACTTCAGGAAAACACCAGCTTCCCATGCCTGCCTACCTCTGGCCATCTGCTTCTTCCTGCCACATTGGACCACCCCCAGTACTTTTTCCTTACCCTCCCAATCCCTTCTACCCCAATTTTAGAACTGCGACCTATAATCAAATCAAAGCTGGTATGCCCCATCTAGGAACAGTGACATTCTGCTCCAATATGTCCCCATTTACCATTCCTTTAGCTTTCTAGACCAAAGAGTCCTTTCCTGGTCCCACTCCTCTTTGCATGTTGTTTCTCTCATTACAATGCCCTCTATGAGGGCAGAGACTGTCTTTGCTTTTGCACTTATATCTCCAGAATTTAGCCTAGTGTTTGGCACAGAGCAAGGGCTTAATAAATGCTTTTTCACTCATTCAGTCATTCAATCATCAGTCTCCAATCAAATAAAATTTTTTGGGGAAGTAGTATTAGCTACCTTCTGCCCCTAAGAGTCCATCAACCCTGTAATTTAAACTGGGGGTCCAGAAAGTCAAATCCCATTCTCTAATACCATCTTCTCACCCCACTGTTCATTTTCCATATGGTCCCTCTCTTCCAAGGGCCTCACCTTCAATCAACACTAGCGATTAAAACCAAACCAAACCAGACACAAAACCCACCACCTGTTTTCCAACAGCTTCCTAACCAGATCCACACAATCTCTTGAGATTTTCTTAGCGCCTTCTTGTCATCCTATATTCCCAAGTGGACCCTCAGGATTGGATTGAAATCCTCATGTCTAACAACTCACAGGGACCTTAAAGATGACCGAGTCCCGCTTCTTCATTTTACAAGTGAGGAAACTGAGGCAGAGAAAGGGGAAGTGAATTATTGCCCAGTATTACACCTCTAGAAAGTGCCTGAGGACAGACTCTAACTAACCCAGGTCTTCCTGACTATGTCCAGCCCTCTGTCCACTATGCCATGTGTCCTCTTGGATAGATACTGGAAAAAACAGCTCTCCCTGGAATCCTACCAACGTAATGTACTTTCTTGGAGCCAATCAAAGAACTTTCCTACTGCTGGCTTCCATGTCTCACTCTGAGCATAATCACCATTACACTATTGCCACTGGAAAGGGCATGTCAAGTGGGTGAATTTATTATTCTACTCACCCTCCTTGAGAGTGGAATCATAGAGTCCTTGTGATTTCCAAAACCTAACTCCCTTCCCTGGCCACGGCTCCCTCTCTCTTTCCCTATTTGGACGTAAAACCTTTGAAGTCAGGGATTGTCTTGTTCTTGTATATGTTGCTCCCAATGCACAGCATCCTGACTGGTGCTTAGCTTAATAAGCTCATAAAAATGCTCCTCTCTCTCTCTCTTTCTCTCCCTCCCTCCTTCCTTCCTTCCTTCTACCTTTCCCCTGAAGGCCAGAAACAACCTCTGTGGGAAGAGCCTGGCACCAGTGAAAAAATCCAGTTTCTCAGAGCTCCTTCCTTCCTTCTTCCTTTGCGCCCCATTCTTCCCTTACAGCCTCTTGACCGGCCACTGCCCTGTATGTTCTTAGAGGTTTTCTCCCCTTGCCCTCTGGCTCATCAGGGAAGACAAAGTGCTCCCCAGTGGAAATGACCAGAAGGCCTGAGAAGAAAACAGAAAGGCACTTATTTCTCCAGGCCTTTAACCTCCCACTTCTAATACACCGACCAATTGGGTGAAATGAATTGAAGCAATCAACAGGTCTACCTGAGCGCTTCTGGGAAGCAGTTTGGGATTGTGCTACTGAAGTGATTAAAACATCTAAAGCCTCTAACCCACTGCTAGACCTGCCTCCCCAAAAGGACAATGGAGAGAAACGTCCCACAGCCTCCATGATAGCGTAGCAGCTCTTTTTTTCTGGTAGTAGTAGTAGTAATGAACAAGAAACAAAGCTGATGCCCATTAAGTAGGGACCGGCTAAACAAATTATACATTGGTGGGGGCAGGAAATGATGAACACAGAAAAGCACAGGAAGATTCAGTGCAACAGATGCAGAGTGAAGTGAGCAGGATCAAGAACATGAAGTGCACAATGACCACAACAATGCAAATGAAAAGAACTTTTGGAGGGGGGAAGGTAGGGCAATTGGGGTTAAGTGACTTGCCCAAGGTCACACGGCTAGTTTTTTGTGCTAAGTGTCTGAGGCCGCATTTGAACTCTGGTCCTCCTGACTCCAGGGCCGATGATGGTCTATTCACTGAGCCAACTAGCTGCCCCAAAGAACAGCAATTTAACATAAGTGATAACGACCAAAGTTGGCCCTAGAGAAGACACCCCTCCCTCCATCTCGCCCCAGTCGCCCTCCCAGCGCGCCATCCTCTGTAAGAAAGATGTTTTTGTGTATGAAAAAAGAAACTGAGGAAGAGGAAAGCAAACCACGCAAACAGAAAAACCCACGGAGGGAGGCGTCTCCTCACGGCTCTTCTTTGGGGCCGGACGCGCTCTTTCTTAATTGCACGGCACTGGCTGGGCACCGTTTTGTGGAGAGGACGAGGGTGTACCACATCTACGGGACTGTGCCGATGTCTTCCTCCGCCTTCATCAGCAATGACGGCAAACAGCGCGTCAGCGAGCCGCACGCAGCTGCTGAGGGACCGAACGAATGGACGGCAATAGCACGGTTTTATTTCTTTTATCGGTGCTTTGGAAACTGGAGTATGGGACGCATTTCTTCACACGACCACCATCCAGTCTGATTCTCTGGTGTAAACAATACTTTTAGGCTGGGGTGGGGCAGGGAGAAAGGGCAGGGCAGAAACTATCATCTCTATTTTACAGCAAAGGAAACTGAGGTTTAGAAA
>CM053584.1:381994153-382015771 GCA_028627135.1 Pseudochirops cupreus | reverse complement strand
CGACAGGCAGTGTTTTAGTTGTTGGGAGATACAAAGACAACAATGATGTAGCCCCTGCCCTCAAGAAGCTATATTCTAATGGAGAAGACAACATATACACATAATAGAGAAGATATACAAAATGAGTACAGGTGGGTGGCACAATGGATAGAGCACAGGTCCTGCAGTCAGGAAGACTCATCTTCCTGAGTTCAGATCTGGTCTTAGACACGTACTAGCTGTGTGACCCTGGGCAAGTCACTTCACCCTGTCTGCCTCAGTTTCCTCATCTGTAAAATGAGCTGGAGAAGGAAATGGCAAACCACTCCAGTATCTCTGCCAAGAAAACCCCAGATGGGGTCAGGGAGAGTCAGATATGACTTAAAAACAAGTTTTGGAGGAGGTGTTCTAGCAGTTGGGGGATTTGGTGGCGATGTAGGCATTCCAGGCATGAGATACTGCTAGTGCAAAGGTGAGTTGATGAGAGATGGCTGGTCATGTAGGTGAAGCAGGAAGCCAGGATGGCTGAATGGCTGAGTGATGGGAGACAAGGGGAATGAAGCCGAAAGGAGGCTGGAAGCAGGTGGTGCAGAGCTTTAAATATCAGACAGAGAACTTTATCTAAGCTCTCTTCCTAGGCTGGAGCCTGTGACTCCCCGTCCAGAATTCCTTCCATTGCCCCAGGCTGCATTCCGCTGTCTCTCAGCTAATAAGCGCTAGAGTTGGGACAGGAACCAGGATTTCTCTTGACTTCCAGCACAGTTTCCTTTTCACGACTTCCCCCCAATTTTTTTTTAATCCTTAAAATCCCCAATTTCCCCAATTTGAAAGACACTCACATTATGTATGACTCCTTGCCATTGCCCAAATTATTTTTTAAAAATTTATATTTTTTCTGTTTATATCATCTAAACTTCCCCTAATGCCTCCCAGAGAGCCATCTCTCATAAATGAGTAATTTTTTTAACAAAAGAAAAAGAGAAAATAATTCAGCAAAATGAACCAAAAGCTCACACACATCTCCCACTCCCACCGATTCCAAGGAGTGGGCTTATGGAGGGAGACTGGCATCCCCCCAAATCTGAACCGAGCGTTTCTCGCCAGTGAGACTGGCCAGAGGGGTCTGGGCTTGTTCCCTTGGGTTAGGGGAGGACAGACCATGCTTTTTGAGAGCTCTCGGATAGACCTGCATTTAGGCCCTGATCCTGTTACAGACTGCCAATGACATTTAAAACCTAGTGGCCTAATTTTAGTATGAATCTTTTATAAGTGGCTAGGGCACAAGTACCAGCAATACTATTAGTGCTGCAGTAGAAAGAGACTCAGGCTAGGCCAGAGTACCTTGGACGTAAAACTGGAGGGGACCTCAGAGGCTCCCCCCCCCCATTTTATAGAGGAGGAAGTGATTTGTCCAAAGTCACAAGTAGCAAGGTGGTGCAGTAGATGGAGCGCTGGGCCTGAAGGCAGGAAGACTCATCTTCCTGAGTTCAAATCTGCCCTTGGACACTTCCTAGCTCCTGTTTTCCCAATGCTCTCCAGTTTATGAATAACTTAAAAAGTGTTTATTAAACATCTCTGATGTGCCAGACATTGTGCTAAGTGCTGTGAACAATGAATAGAAGAAACAAAGACAGGCCCTGCCCTCAAGGAGCTTACAATCTAATACAGAAAGACAACATACAAAAATTTATAAAAGGGTGCCCAGGGCAATGCCAGGACATGCCAAAAATAGCGTAACTGGTGGGATATGGGTAGAAAAAGTGTTGAGCCCCCTCCTTAAATAGAGGCCCTGGAGCCCATGGCTTTGCCCTCCAGTCAGAGGGGCCTGAGGAGATGTGAGGACCAGACAAAGGTAGTCTTGAAAGACAATAAAGATTCTCAATGATGCGGGCACTGAGGCCCAGTGAGGATAATGACTTATCCAAGGCCACACAGGCAGGATCACAGACCATCAGGGTCATGTGGTACAACCTCTTTATTTTAAAGTAGTAATTATAATGATAACAGTGAACATTCATAGAGTGCCTACGCCCCTGCCGGGCGCCCGTGCTAAGCTCTTTACAGTTACTGTAAGAGGACCACTGATGAGCGGCAGAAGCAGGCTTTGATTTTGCCCCCAAAGGCCTAACGAAGGGGTCTATGCAGATCCTCCCACGGCCGCCTCCTTGGGCCTCTTCTCAACTTCGCTTCAACACCGCCCCCGTCTTCACTTCTGGTCTTAGGAGAGTTCCCTGGAGCAAGCATGGGGAGCCTTTGAGAGCGCTCAGTCACAACGTCTTTATTCCAGGGACTTCCCTCTGTCGGTTCTTCCTTTTTTTATCCTTTCAAATGTGCGCTTGCTCACAGCTGTCTGCGAGCTCTGGGAGGGGGAGGACCGATTGTCTCTTGGCTTTATTTATATCCCCAGTGTGCGGCACACAGTAGGTATTTCATAAATGCTGACTGACCTCTCCCTTCCTCCTTTCCCTATCACTTGGCTTCTGTTCTGTGTCATGTGTGTATTGCCTCTTTCATTAGACTGTAAACTCCATGAAGGCAAGGACTGCTTTGTTTTGGCTTTGTAGCCCCAGAATCTAGCAAACAGCAGGTGCTTAGCAAATGCTTGTTCATTGACTGAATTCTCATCAGAGATTGCCTGGTGTCGAGCTCTGGTCTCACTGGGTGAGACTGTGGGAATACACAGAAACCTAGTAAAGCAACATGGCAGTAATTCTCCCACTGGTGATAAGGGAATGAAAGGCTATCCCATCATCGAGCTGCCCCATCATGGGTCTCAATGCAAAGGGAATCAGTTTAAACAGCCCTGAAGCCAGCTAAGCCTTCTATCCCCCTCCTGCACTCGGGGCTCTCTGTCAAGACTCCAAACATGCAGCTGATTTCCTCTTTCATGGTCAATGGCTTGTGGCCATGAGCTTTTAGGAGCACAAATGCCGCTCTGTCCCCAGCAGGAGATGGGAGATGTTCATCCACCGGGTTTGAATGATTCCAGTGTTCAGACAAGCAGGAGGGTCTTCCCATGTGCAGTCAGCTCACACTCTGTGTCTCTGAGGTCATGAATGAGATCACGGGCTCATAGACAGAGAGCCAGGAGGGCTCGAAGAGGTCATTGAGTCCAGCCCCTTCTTTTACAGAGGGGGAATCACAGAACAGCCAAGAGACTTAGAATCACAGGAAAGCCAGAAGGGCCCTAGGAACATATTTAGCTTAGTCTTCTATTTCTTGCAAAAAAGGCACCTGGAGCACAGAGGAACGCGATGGTTCAGGATCCGAGCTCTAGGACCAGAAGGACCCTCAGAGGCAGCTGGTCCAGCCCTATCATTGCATAAAAGAAGAAACTGAGGGTCAGAGAAGGAACATCATAAATCGTCCCATTTTTCAAACGAGGAAACTGAGGCGGAACGTGACTTGCCGAAGGTCACACAGCAAGTTAGTGGCAGAGCCAGGATTCGTGCCTGGGTCTTCTGTCTCCAAGTCTTGTATTCTTTCTACTGGACCGTTCTGCAAGATACATCACCCAGAGCAGAAATGAGGATTCAGTGATAGGCTGAAGAAGCACACTTTTCAGGAAGCTGATTACCGACCCCCTGTTCATGATTTCATTTATTATCAATTCAACATCTGCATGGCTTTCACCTGGAAAACAAAATGCATTTGTCTTTCTAGATCATCAGTTTCTGCTGCCTTGGCTGGTAGGAGAAAACCCAGGCTGATCAACAATTCTCCTGGCAATTGCTTGGTATGTTAATAAATTATTTCCTATTTATGGACTTATCTATCTAATTGATCTAAAATCAAATTTATTAATAATCAGACCTAATAGGTTCAATTGTCTAAAACAGAATCAAAGAATTACCAAATATCAAAGTTAAAGGGAACTCCCAGCCCAGCTTACATGATGTGAAATGACTCAGTTTGACCAAATGCTTGGTCAGTCTCCTTTTGCCTGCCAGGCTGAGAACTCCCTGAGCACGAGGGAGCAAGGCTTCCCCTATTTCATTTCCCTCTCAGTGAAACTCAGCATTGGACCTAGACCAGACCGTCAATGAGAACTGACATGCTGTTGTTTTAAGAGCTAAATTATGATTAAATATGAGCAGCATTTACAGTGACAACCAGTGTAGAATACTGGATAGGAAGCTGGTCTTGGAATCAGGAAGAGTTGGGTTCACTGCCTAAGACATATATTGACTGTGTGACCCTAGGCAAGTCACTTAACTTCCAAATGTCCCAGGCAACTATCTAAGACCACCACCATTTGCAGAACAGGTGCCAATCAGTATTAGAAGAAGGAGTTTTCTTTTCTTTTTCTTTTTCTTTTTTTCCTTTTCGGAGGGCAACTGGGGTTAAGTGACTTGCCCAAAGTCACACGGCTAGTAAGTGTGTCAAGTATCTGAGGCTGCATTTGAACTCAGGTCCTCCTGACTCCAGGCCAGTGCTCTATTCATTGCACCACCTAGCCGCCCCTAGAAGAGGGAATTTTCTAATTGGAAGTTCCTTCTATCAAAGAAATGAGGTTGGACATTCCTCCTTTATCACCAACGTCCCCGCCATCACCCCACAAGAACAACTCCCTATTATTAACAGGAAATATGACCTATGTTACTCACAAAGATAAAACCATGGTCATAACGCTTTTCCTCAAGCACAAATCTGACCGTGTCACCCCCTTACTCAATCAACTCCAGTCCTCCCTCCTGCCTCTAAGATCAAATAGTCCTCTATTTTGTTTTGTCTTTGGGCTAAGTGACTTGCCCAAGGTCACACAGCTAGTGTGCCAAATGTCTGAGGGTGGATTTGAACTCAGGTCTCCCTGACTCCAAGGCTGGTGCTCTATTCACTGTGCCACCTAGCTGCCCCTGACTTTCCTTTCTTTGACATTTGAAGCCCTTCTCCACCTGATCCTAATTCCCCCTCCAGCCTCCTTATATGATGCTCTCCTCCCTGTACTCTGCAGTTCAGCTGAACTGGTCTTCTTACTGCTCTCCACACAACACTCCATCTCCCATCTCCAAACGTTTGCCCTAGCTGCTCCCTATGCCTGGCACGTCTTAACTCCTTACCTCTATCAGGTAGAGTCCCTTGCTTCTATCTTCCAAATTCTACCTTCCATAGGAGGCTGTCCCTGCCCCACTCCAGCTGCTTGTGCCGTCTCTCTAAAAAAAACTGAATAAGGTATTATTCAGTTTATTCTTATACATGTACATGTTATCTCCCCTATTAAAATGTAAGCTCCTTGAGGGAAGGGACTTTTTAAAAAAATTTTGTATCCCCAGAACTCAGCACAGTGCCTAAGGCATAGTAGGTTCTTAATAAATACCTGTTCACAGACTGATTCATTATACTCTGTTTCTGTGCTTAGAATTCTTTCCTTTCAACAGGCTGATTCCCTCGAGAGAAGGCAGCCACAAACACACATGTCCCCTAGGAGATACCAGCAGGCAGTGCCCGAGAGCAGAGGAGAACCACCAAGCGGCTGCCATGAGAATGTGAGAGGAGAAGCTGCCCGCTCTCCCCTTTAGGTGTTTTCCTATGGGAGGGGCATCCGATACGCCCAGCTGGGACCAACACTCCGTTTGTCCTAATCTCACCTCTGGCTCCAGCTGCATTCGAACTGGTAAAGGCAGCCGGGCAGAGGCAAACTTCAGGTCCCCATCCCAAGCTTTCCTGAGCTTTGTGGTAAATGGCAAGCCCAGGGACAGATCTCGCTAGTCAGCCTCGATAAGGACGCGGACGAGCTAGAATCAAGTCTGAGGGCTGTTGAATATTTGATGGGGAAACAATTTAGTCCAATCCTCCCCCTATACAGATGAGGAGTTATCTACTGCTCTTCTTTCAAGGGTCCAGCCCATGCCCCCAGCCGTATGGGCACTACCCTTGGGATTCTCATGGGCATCGTGATCATAGGTTTAGAGCAAGAATGGACCTTGGAGGTCAAATCCAACCCATGCATTTTTACAGATGAAGGAAATGACGTTGGACTGTGTGATCCAGGTTCTGTGTAGGTCAAGAGAAGGGAAAGAGTTCAGCTTTCATCATATTTCCCCCTGCTCAAAAATTATCATTTGGTTGGAATTGCCCATGAAACAAAGTCTAAACCTACGCCTAAATCATATTCATTCTTCAAAACCCAACTCAAACACCTTCTTTTCTATCCCAACCAGATGCTGCCTTTCCCTCTGAGACCCCAAAGCCCCCTCTTAGCACTTTCCATGTTCTACTTTTTATTATAATTAGCTTAGGTACCATATTTACTGTCTCCCCAATAGTCTATGCATTTCTTCAATCAAAAAGTACTTTATTAAGTGCTCACTACATTTCAGGTATCATACCATTGGCTAGAGATACAAAACCAAGAGTGAACTAATCCTTTCCCTTAAGGAGCTTCCCTGGAAGTCACAACCCAAATATATAGGTCGTCCCAAAAGTCTTGGTACAGGCTTAAGTGTTAATAGCTATAAGTACAAACAAAAGAGATCAATTAATCACTCCGAATTTACCTACTATGTGTAAGGCACATAGTCAGGTGATAAGCCGTGGGCACACTATGACAAGCAAAACCACTGTAGTTCTGCCCTTCTGGGGCTGAAACGGAGCATGTCTTTCCCACTCCTGTTCCTTTAGTGCCCAGACTTTTCTTCTATAGGTCAAACATCTCCATCCCTGCCAATCTAATTCTCCTATTCACCAAATTCTCAAACTCCAGACTATTCACTATCCTGGTCTGTTTGCTGCTAATTCTAAAGATAAGCTCATTAAAAAGGTTATGATTAAAGAATCAAATCCCCCCCAAGGCTTCCTCTTAATTAGATCATTTCTAGGTGATCAAAGCAAGTGGCCAGAGATAGTCTCTTTCCTACTGACATCTGAAGGTGAGGTAGCTAAGTGGTTAAGGCAAGGGACTGCTTGCTAATCCATGGCACTGGGCGCCCATGGATTTCTCCTGGAGGCAGCAGAGGTGGCTAGAAAGCTAGATTTGGAGTCAGAGAGAGCTGAGTTCAAATCCTTCCTGGGACACTTACTGACAGCGTGGCCCTAGGCGAGACACCTTTTCTCTCCGTGTTTCACTTTAACTCTGTCTGCAGAGTCATGTCTGAGAAGGAAGGAGCATAGGATTAGTGGTAAAGGGATCTTAGCCATCATCTGATCCAATGTCCTCACTAGATGAATGTGACTTGACTAGTAACTAAACAGAGAAGCTGGGATTTGAACTCAGATCACCTGGTTCCAAATCCAGTCCATGTTTCCCCACTGCACCAGGCTGCCTCATCCTGATGTTCTCCTGCAGGACATACTGCATCAGTACCCCAACCCCCATTCTGGAGCCATAAGGAAAGGAGGGAGAGAAGCTGGAACCAAAGAAAGAAGGTGATAATGACAGTCTATCTTTTCTCTGCACTAATCACTACCTTGGAAACTGCAAAAGCTTGGGCTTTTTAGCCCTAGTTTTTAATTTTAAACTACAGAAGCCTGGAGCAGTAGGCGCTTCAGACTCAGGGGTGCAGCTCTACTTGGGAGTTTAGAATTGTTTGGAGCCTTCAGGTCGGAGGACCTGGGTTCAGATTTCGCCTCTCACTTACTGTTACTAGCTACATGATCCTGGGCAAGACTCTTTGCCTCCTTATTGGATCAGGCAGCCTCTGAGGTTCCTTCCAGCTCTACAGCTATGATCCTAATAAAAATATCCACAATTGTGAAGTGTTCTTAATAAAAGAAGCCAATTTCACTATCCAGACGGGAAAATCAAAGCATAGGGGAAATGGAGATGGCCTAGATCACAACACGTAGCAAGTGGAGTGTCATGGTGGGGCAGCTCCACCAGTGGGAAGTCCATATATCAGGAGGGCACAAGGCTCTGCTGTCAAAGGACCTGGGTTCGAATCTTACTTCTAATATTTACTGCCTACGTGACCTTGGTCAGCTCTGTAAATGAGGAGGTTGGAATGGGTGGTCTCCAGCTTTCCATCTATGACTCTACGATCCCATTAAGGGGCCAGAATACGTGGGTCCAAATCCAAGCTGTGCCACAGTGGGCAAATCACAATCTCTGAGCCTCAGCTTTCCAGGCTGAACATATGGAAAATGTATACCTCCCGTGGCCCTTGTGGGAAAGAGCTCTTCATGGGATCACTAGTCTAGAGATAGAGGAAGCATCAGAGTTCATCTGATCCAACTCTCTCACTTAACAGATGGGGAAACTGAGGCCCGAAGTAGGGAGACCTGGGATTTTAGAATCCTAGCTCCAGAGTTCAACAGGACCCAGAGATCCTTACATCTAACCTCCTAATTTTACTAAATATGAAAATGAACTTTAGTGAGTTTATGTGACTTGTTCATGGACACACGAGGAGTGAGGTGTAAACATCAGAGGGGGGTTTTGAACTCAGGTCCTCTGCAGAACCAGTGATCTTTCCACTGCACCCCACCGTAAGCCTTAGAGTGATATGTAAATATACACTGTTGTTATTATTAGTTTGAATAATGTGGGATATTGGTCAATCATCCTCGGTCTCAGGAAACTTGGCTCTAAGTACCAACTCTAACTTATACTGGCCATCTGACCCTGGACAAGTCACTTAACCGAGAAGGGTTCTAAGCAAGCTCTAATATCCTAAGTGCGAAGAAGGTGCTCACCCATACTTGGGGAGGGATCTTTCTCACTGGGAGTTCCCTGTGTTAATGAAATCACAAGGTCAGACCAAGAAAATAAATTTTTTTAGGATCCATTTTTTACAAAAAGGCGGTAGGGCAATTCAAATGATTTAATGTAACTAATGCTCAGAATTATGGCGTCTCTACATTTAAAGCCTTCTTAGGCATTCCTAACAAGCCAAGGGCACTCACTACAAAGCTGCCTTGTCAACGCTAGACAGGCAGAAACACAATAAACCGACAATACTCTTGCAGCATATGCTGACAACACCCCTGCACTATAGGGCTGTCAATCAGGGATGGGTTAAAACAAGAGAGATGTTGTTTTTAATAACACAATGCAAGGGAATTGATTCTCCCTCGAGAGCACAACTCCCGACTGCCGACAAACCACATTCAAAAATCTTAGCCTGGAGTTTTGTCTCTCCATAATCAGGCCCCAACCTTCCCTCCATCTTTTTTCTCCTACCATGTTCTCCTACCACAAACCCCATGGCTCGGCCAAAGGAGACAGTCTGCCATCTTCCATGCTCTCCTCTCCCACCCCCTACCCTTTGAGTCACACTGCTCCTCCATCCAAGATGCCGTGCATTTAATCCCTGTCCAATGCAACCCTGCCCATCCTTCCCAGCTCACTGGAAACACTGTCACTTCTGTGGACTCTCTCCATGATTCCCCAGTCAAAAGGGATCTCTCCCTCCTGCGCTCCTCAGTGCCTGGGTTACCCCATTAGCAGAACAATGATAGGGACGGCCTTGCTTTCTGTTCATTCACAGAACCAATCGTACAATGTTATGGTGTCAGGGTTACAAAATGTTTCATTCAAAAGAAGGTAAGGTCCTTGAGGGCAGGGATTGTTGGACTGGTCTTTGGATCTCCAGCACCTAGCACAGGGCCTGTTTCACAGCCAGCACTTGATAAATGGTGGCTGATGCATGTTTCTATTTCCTTATCTGTGTCTGTCCCACTGCCCGCCTTCCTAGGAGAGGGAGTGAGGAGGGGGTGGTCCTCAGGGTGCCTTCATAAGGGCACACAGTAAGCACTTAATGAATGCTTCTGACTGAATGGATGAATCTTCCCTACGAGACTGTAATGCGCGTGAAGACAGAAACCACACCAAACTCCTGTCTATATCCCTTATGGTAGCGGTTCTCAACCTGTGGGTTGTGACCCCTTTGGGGGTCAAACGACCCTTTCACAGGAGTCGCCTAAGACCATCAGAAAACACATATTTCCGATGGTCTTAGTAACGAAGACACCGCTCCTCTATCTGTCTCCAGGTGGGTCCACCCACATGCAGATACGCCCACATACAAGTATTAAAGGGTCCCGGCATCAGGAAGGTTGAGAACCACTGAGGGCTTATGGTGTCTTAATAGCACCTTGTGGATAGACCACTGGCCCTGAAGACAGGAGGACCTGAGTTCAAATCTTGCCTTAGACACATACTAGCTGTGAGACTCTGGGTAAGTCACTTAACCCTGATTGCCACACACACACACACACACACACACACACACACAAAACAAACAAATAGCGCCTTGTACTCCCCCCACCTTTTTTTTAACAGATGAGGAAACTGAGACCCAGAGAAGTTAAGGGACTTGGTCAAGATCACAAAGCTAGTAAATGGTAGAGCCAGGATTTGAACCTAGGTCCTTTGACTCCAAATTCCTCTGTAAGACAGCCTGCTGCCTGTCCTTCAATCTCTAAATCTAGCAACCTCTGGACCACTCTCAGAGAGTTCCCAATTATGAGCATAACTTGTCTGTGCTGATGAGCTGTTTCTACTGTTTACTTTCACAGGCTGTGCTTTGAGTCACAGGACCCAAGCTGGAATCCTGAATCTGCTCTTTATGTCTCATATGACCCCAGGCAGGACACTTCACAGCTCTTGCTTCAGTTTCCTCATCTGTAAAATTAAAAGGTGGGACTGGACCGCGTCTGAAGTCCCTTTTGGCTCTAAAATAATGACTCTAATGATCCTTGGATCCTCAAGTAGGGGTCTTTCGCCTTCTGGGGGTGTCACAGAGCCCTCAGGCAGCCTGGTGAAGCTTATGGGCCTCTTCTCAGACGCATGGTTGAAAATTCATGTGCCGTCATCTTTTTCATTACACTGGGTTATGGGAATGCTTGTTTAATTCCATAAATTTAAAAAATTAAATTTTAAAAGTTTTAATTTAATTTTTAAAATTTAAAAAAATTTAAATTTAGAAAATGGAAGAAAAGAGAACAGAAAATGCAGAGAATAAAAGACATAGGATTATAATGAAAATGAATTTTGTTGAAATAATTAAAATAACCACCACAAAGTTCATGGAGCCTGCCTCAGGACCCTAGTTGTCTAAGGCACTTGGGGAGGGGGAACATCTAGCCCATAATCTTACATAAGGAGCCCCTTTTCACCCCTTTGTCTTAGAGATGGCGTTTGCCTTCCCACGCTCTGTCTATGGTCCCAGGCTCCCTAACCGCAGGTTGTTGGGTACACCTGGGCTGCTGACAGCCGGCCGGGATTGTGAAGAGTCCTCAGGGGCGCTCCCCTCATCTCCAGCCTCCCTCCTGGCCAGCAGCACATGAATTAATGGAGAAGGGTAAGGGTGACGGACAGACGTTCTTCCCAAGAAGGCGCCGGGTGATGGGCTGTACAGCCTGCCATCTCCACCTCCCTTCCACCAGCGCTTTCCAAAGTCAAGGTAATTATGAATTCACCCCTCGGTCTGGGGAAGGGAGAGGAGCGGGAGGAGGACGAGAGCAAACATTGACTCTAGAAACTGAGTCAACACTGGGAACCCACAGCGTCAACAGCAGCAGCGACAGATAAAACCCCAGAGAAAAGCTAGGGCTGAAACGCAGGGGGTTCGTCCATGTGCCGGCGCCGGGCTCTGGCACCAAGGCACCTGGACCCCCTGCTAAAACTCTGCCCTTAGGGGTCTTCCCACGCTTGGTGAGGGGTGTCGGGGAACACACAGCCAGCCTCTGCTTGTCATAATTCCCTCATCTGAAATGACCTTCGTAGTCATGTGACCTTGGGCAAGCTTCAGCGCTTCCTGGGGTCTGTTTCCCCATTTGTAAAATGAAGGGGGTGGACAAGATGCCCTCCAGGTTCCTTCCAGCTCTCAGTGTATCAGCCTCTCCAAGGTCCCAGAATAGAACAAAGAGAAGGTGGGGGAAACAGGACAGACCCTTAGGGGACCCTCATGTCTGGGGGGTGGGGGAGGAGGACAAACCAAGGAAAGGAACTGAAAATTAGGCAGGAAGGAAGGAAGACTCAGGTCCAAGCCCCTTCTCAGACCCTCCTAGGTCTGTGTCTGGTCACTCTCGCTTTCTTCATTGTAAGACAAGGGGGCTAGGCTCAGTGGATGCTAAGGGCCACTCTGAGCTGGGCTGGACACATGGGAAGAACAAAGTCAGTGCGTCAGAAAGGGAACAAGGCTCAGGCTATGAGACAGGGCTCAACCCCTCTGCCAGGGGTGCACGATGGCGTCGGCCACTGTTTATGCTGGGCAGGCTGGGCCAAGCATGACTGGCCTAGACAAAGAGACAGAGCAGAGCGTCTCTCTTCTCTTCTAGGAATCTCATCAAGCTCCTGGTCTGGGCGAGCTGAGGCTGCAGGAGCCGTAATCCTGATGCTGAGACTCTAGAATCCAGGCAGAGACAGAATGTACTTGTGAAAGCTCCGACAACAATGACTTAACACAGACAATGGGAAGAGCTCTCGTCTGGGCTGGAGGAGCAGTCACGAGATCCTGCCTGGCTTGTGGCTAAATGAGTGGTTGGGGATAAGTCTGTGGGAGGGCAGGGGATGGGCAGCAGAGAGGGAAGGCAAGAGGATGCACAGCAGGGCACTGGAGAACCAGCAAT
This sequence comes from Pseudochirops cupreus, assembly GCA_028627135.1. Lineage (NCBI taxonomy): Eukaryota > Metazoa > Chordata > Mammalia > Diprotodontia > Pseudocheiridae > Pseudochirops > Pseudochirops cupreus. The sequence goes on along the minus strand of CM053584.1, from coordinate 382,003,282 downwards.
ATTTGCCTTTGTATCTATGAAATGTCAATAGATAACCAGGTGCCCTTGGGAGAGGGAGACCTGTGATAACCTTTTAGCCAAGCACAGTGGCACAGGCAGGGACTGGGGGTGGTGGAGGCGGGTGAAGTAGCCTAGAGGAGCGCAGAAAGTCCTGCCTCAGACATGTACTAGTTATATGACACAAAGCAGGGCATTCCATCACTGTGGGCCTCAGCTTCCTCATCTGTAAAATGACCATGTTTTCACCTCTCTTTGTGTATCCCCAAGACTTAGCACAGGGCCTGGCTTACTCACAAGTGCATGTGGACTGAAGCGGTTGGACGACACGTCCCTCCGGCTCTGAAGTGATGGTCCGAAGAGGGATTGTTTCATTTTTGCTTTGTATGCTCAGTGCCTGTCACATAGTAAATGCTGATGTATTGGTCTGATCTTAAAAGACCCTGCAGATTCTGCTGTGCAGGAGACAGGTCCAGTGGGCAGCTCAGAAAGAGAGGCATTGATTCACCCTGGTGTTTCTGCACCAAAGACGGCATCTCACCCACAAGCCAAAGTGCTTGTTCAGAGGGTGAGAAGGGCTGGAGCAGCTTAGCCTGGAAAGTGTATATCCACCAGTCAGTGAATCAATAGTGGGGGGACCCATAGAAGGTACTGTTGGGGTAAATTGAAGATAATCAGTAGAGACAGACAGACACACACATATAGAGACAGACAGAGAGAGAGCTCAGAAGACTAGTGATGAAGGGGGATGCTTCATGAGAGGCAGAGCTAGGCCGTGCAGTGCTGTTGAGTGCCAGGCCCGGGTTAGGAAGATCAAATCTGGCCTCAGACACTTATCAGGAGTTTCACCCTAGACGAGTCACTGGGCCGGTCTGACTCAGTTTCATCAACGCTAAAATGGAAAAGGTAACAGTGACAGCACCTCTTTCACAGGGTTGCTGTGAGGACCAAATGAGATCATATTTGTAAAGCCCCTAGCATGGCACCTGGCACCCAGTAGGTGTCTGATAAACAAACGCCTCTTCCCTTCCCTCCCCTCCCTCCATCATGAACCTAATCAAGGACCTAATAATGAAGACGTTCGTTCAGGGCTCTGAACTGCTCTGCACACAGTATCCCATTCCGCCTTCAGCACAACCCTGGGAGGCAGATACTATCAGTGTGTCAATCAGCCAATAGCTCCATTCCACAGGGGAGACCAATCCACTCCTCTGGCTGGCTACGGCACAGGAACCTGGGGAGGGATGCAATGCTTGGTGACCCGCTAGCCTCACTCAACTCGGCGTGCGTCTCTAGACTTGCATGCCTCGTCTGGTGGCCAGTAAACCCACGGTTGGCTGGGGCCCGGAGAAAGAGACATGGCGGGCATTCACAGTGGCAGCTGGCATTTAGGGGCACTGCTAATTTGGGAGCCCGATGAATGAGTGAAGCTGGCCTGTTTCCTGGCCAGACTTGTCAGGATCACAAGTCAAGAGGAAGCAGTGAGAAGTCTTCAATAATCAGACACAGCTGATGAGATCCACCTTCTCTTTATAGACTTCCTGAAGGAGGCGTGCCTTGAGCTAGACTCGAGAATCTGGACTGGCAGTGGAGAGTGGAGAGGGCATTTTAGGTAGGAGGTAATGTATGGGCAAAGGCATGGAAACAGAAAATGACCATCGCCTGTGCTGGGGCCCTGGAGACCTCCTGCTTGACTAGAGCAGAGGGTTGAGTTAAGGGGAGCCTTGGCAGATAAGCTTCTTGATGGTGGAGGGCCTTGAATGACAGGCTCAAGAATGGGGACCCCTGAGCCAGAAGTGAAAAATGAAGATCTGAGTTCGAGCGAGAGATTAGGGCTGAATGTGTAGATTCCCTCTTCTCACTTCAAATGCATTTTCTCTTAAAGTTTCAGCTCCAATCCTACCTTCTGCTGGAGGCCTCTACTGCTCCCTCTAGCTCCTAGTGCCCTGCCCTGTCAGGCCATCTTCTCTGTATATATGTATTAAGCATCTAAACAGCACAGGGGAAATGGCACTGGACTTGGAATGAGGAAGACACGAGTTCAAATTCTGCTGTAGACATTTATTAGCTGTGTGACCCTGGACAAGTTACTTTACTCCTGCCTGCGTCAGTCTCTTCATCTGTAAAATGGATATAAGAGCACCTACCTCATACGGTTTTGTGAGGATCAACTGAGATAATCCCTCAAACTTCAAAGTGTTATACTAACGCTAGCAATTTGTATGTGCCTAGTTGTCTACACGCAACCTCCACATTCTCATGTGCGCTCCTTGAAGGAAATGACCACATTTCCTGGCATTCTTCTTAATTAACTCAGTTCCTGGCACACAGTAGGTAGTTAATAAATGCTGATTACTCCCAACTTATCCCATTTATATCTTGTTTGTATATAGTCTTTGTCCATTAGACTGGGAGCGTCTAGAGAGCCAGGACTGTCTTTTCCTTTCCTCATGCTTAGCCCAGTACCTTGCATACAGCAGGTGCCTAATGAATGCTTAGCTGATTGATCATGAGGAAAGCAATGGCATTCATCTTCAGTTTTCCCCTCCACCTTCCCCCTGTACCCCACCCAATCTTCTGGCTCTGTCCCTCCTATCTACAAACATACTTAGGTCTCTCTCCTTTAAAAAAAAATCCTAATTTTTTCATCCTCTCAGACTCCCTTCCAGTCTCCAGCACTGGGCCCAGTGTCCTGGGGACGGCTCACTATCTCTTCATTACGGCACAGCATGGCTTGTCCTGGCACAGGGTGGGCCCCTTGTTTTGATTTATAACAGGCATAATGACTCCAATTAGTGCCCATTAAGGATCAGGAACTACATATGGGCCCTGCCCAGAACCAGGGACCCCGTTTTGCGAATTGAGATATGTTGTTTGCCATCTGGATGGGCAAATTAAGGAAGTGGATGTGGACCCTTTGTGGCCACTAGGGCATGGACTGCTTCTCTCCACAGTAATTAATACCAATGTATAAACATTCAGGATTAGAGAACAAATGCTGATTTCTCCCCTAATCCATTAGGCAGCACAGCTCTGCACTCAACAGAGACATGGAGAGGAGCCAGCCTGAAGCTGATGGTATGGAAAGCCAGGTTGTCTACCCATGCAGAACACAATGGCAGACGTCCCTCCCACAACTTTGCTGGTGCCTGCAAAATGCAAGGCCATCTTCTTAGCAAGTTAATATCTGATATAACTGTGCCTTCTTCCATACAACCCAGAAATGCTCAAGGAATAGAGGATAGAAGGGGCCATCGGCTCCTTATGAGGGATCTCATGGAAGGCACCAGAGAGATGGGAAAGGCCAGTGGACATGAGTTAGGAAACCTGGCTTAAAATCTAGGCTCCAGCACTAATTAAAAAATCTTTTTACTTTAGAACATTGATCGATGCAATGCTAAACCCTAAGTCCAGAGGCCTGAAGATGGAACATGTCATTCACCTGCCAGAGACGTGATAGATTCGAGATGTAGAACAAGATGTATACTTTTAGACATGGCCGATGAGGGACTTTGCTTTCCTAGACCAGGCAGATTTGTGATTATTTTGCCTTCCTTTCTTCTTCTTCAACTGAGGTTGGGGAGCAATGGAAAGAGAGATAAATTGGGATGCAATTAAAAAAACTAGAAAAAGAACAAATTATATATCCTCAATTGAGTACCAAATTGGAAATCCTGAAAATCAAAGATGAGATTAATTAAGTCAAAAGTAAAACAAACAAACAAACAACTTACTAAATAAAACTAGGAGCTGATTTTATGAAAAAACTAGTAAGATAGGTAAGCCATTGGTTAATTTGATTAAAAGAAAGAAGAAAACCATATATCCAGTATCAAAAAGGAAAAGAATGAAATCACCACCAATGAAGAAGAAATTAAAGCAATCATTAGGAAATATTTTGCTCAGTTATATGCCAATAAATCTGACAATCTCATTGAAATCAATGAGTATTTACGAAAGTATAAACTACATAGGTGAACGGATCAGGAAATAGAATGCCTAAGTAACCTCATCTTAGAAAAAGAAATTGAACAAGTCATTAATGAACTCTCTAAGAAAAAAATCCCCAGGGCCATATGGGTTCACAGGTGAATTCTACTAAACATTTAAAGAACAAATAATTCCAATAGTATATAAACTTTATGGAAAAACAGGTTAAGGAGTCCTACCAAACTCCTTCTGTGACACAAATATAGTGCTGATACCTAAACCAGGAAGAGCTAAAGCAGAGAAAGAAAATTATAGACCAATTTCCCTAATACCTATTGATGCAAAAATTTTGAACAAAATGCTAGCAAGGCAATTACAGCAATATATCACCAGGATTGTACACTATGATCAGGTGGGATATATGCCAGGAATGCAAGGTTGGTTCAATGTCAGTAACAAAATCAACAGAAATCATGTGATTATTTCAATATATGCGGAAGTTTTTTGACAAAAACACATAGTTCAAGCACAGAGCATAGGAATAAAGAGAGTTTTCCTTAAAATGATAAGTAGTATCTCTCTAAAACCATCAGCAAGCATTATCTGTAATGGGGATAAGCTAGAAGACTTTCCTGTAAGATCAGGGGTGAAGCAAGGATGCCCATTATCGCCACTATTATTCAATATAGTACTAGAAATGTTAGCTATTGCAAAAAGAGGAGAAAAAGGAATTAGAACAGGCAATGAGGAAACAAAACTATCACTGTTTGCAGATGATATGACGGTATACTTACAGAATCAGCTAAAAAAACAACTGGACATAACAACTTTAGCAAAGTTGCAAGATATAAGACACACCTGCACAAATCATCCGCATTTCTTTACATGGCCAAGAAAGCCAGCAGGAAGAGACAGAAAGAGAAATTCCATTTTGAAATAACTATAAATGACATAAAAGAGGAATGCAAGAACTATATGAACGCAATTTTCACACCAATAAAATCAGATCTAAACAACTGGAAAAATATCAATCGCTCACGGGTAGGCTGAGTCAATACAACAAAAATGACGATTGTACCTAAGTTAATTTACTTATGCAGTGCCAATCAAACTACCGAAAATTTATTTTATAGAGCTAGAAAAAATATCAAAATTCATGTGGAAGAACAAAAGGTCAAGCATATCAAGGGAATTAACGAAAAAAAAATACGAAGGAAGGTAGCCGAGCAATACCAGATCTTAAACTATACTACGAAGCAATAATCATCACAACTATCTCATCCTGGCTAAGAAATGCAGCGTTAGAGCAGTGGACTAGATTAGGCACACAAAACACAGTAGTAAATGACCTAGCAACCCAGAGCTTGATAAACCAAAGACCCAAGCCTTTGGGATAACGACTTACACTTTACAAAAAAACTGCTGGGAAAACTGGAAAATAATGTGGCAGAAACTAGGCAGAGAGTAACCAAGATAAGCTCAAAATGATTTAGACATAAAGGGCGATACCACAAACAAATCAGGAGAGCAAGGAATAGTTTACCTGTTAGATCTATAGAGAAGGGGAGAATTCATGGCCAAAGAAGAGATAAGAAAACATTATATTACAAAGTAAAATTGAAAATTTGGATTATATTAAATTAAAATGCTTTTGCACAAACAAAACCAAAGCAACCAAGATTAGAAGGAAAGCAGAAAGCTGGGAAACAATTTTTACAGCAAGTATATCTGATAAAAACCTCATTTCTCAAATATGTGGAGAATTGAGTTAAATTTATAAGAATATAAGTCATTCTCCAATTGATAAGTGGTCAAAGGACACGAAAAGGCAGTTTTCAGATGACGAAATCAAAGCTATCCATAAGCATATGAAGAAGTACCCTAAATCACTTTTGATTTGAGAAATGCAAATTAAAACAATTCTGAGGTACCACCTCACATCTATCATATTGGCTAATATGCCAAAAAGGAAAATTATGAATGTTGGAGAGGATGTGAGAAAATTGGGACACCAATACACTGTTGGTGGAGCTGTGAACTGATTCAACCATTCTGGAGAGCAATTTGAACTATGCCCAAAAGGGCAACCAAATTGTGCACACCCTTTGATCCAGCAATACTACTACTAGGTCTATATCCCAAAAAAGGTCATAAAAAAGAGGAAAAGGGCCTACATATGCAAAAATATTTATAGAAGCTCTTTTTGTGGCAGCAAAATATTGCAATGATTAAACAAGCTGTGGTATATGAATATAATGGAATATTATTGCGCAATGAGAAATGACAGACAAGCAGATTTCAGAAAAATCTGAAAAGACTTGTAACAACTGATGGAAAGTGAAATGAGCAGAACCAGGAAAACATTGCACACAGTATCAGCAGCATTGTGTGCCGATCAACTCTGAATGACTCGGCTCTTCTCAGCAACACGATGATTCAAGTTCTAGTAGAAACGATTCATGAAGGAAAATGCTATCCACAGCCTGATAAAGCATTGAAGAACTCTGAATGAAGATCAAAGTATGCTTTTTTCACTGACTTTATTCTTTTTTGTGTTTTTTTTTTCCTTTTGATCTGTTTCTTCTTTCTTAACTGTGACTAATATGGAAATATGTTTTACATGACAGCACTGTATAACTGAGATCAAATTGCATGCCATTTTAGGAAGAGGGAGGGAAGGCAGGGAGGGAGAAAAATTTGGAATTCAAAATCTTGTAAAAATGAATGCTAAAAACTGCCTTGACATGTAATTGGGGGAAAAATAAAATACTATTAAAGAAGAGATAAATGCGTGTAAATCTTTTTAAACCCTTAAAAAAAATCTGACATTTAACAATGCATAATAGATAGATGGCTGGTCATGAAACCAGGAAGAACCACGGTCAAATCTTGAATTTGACACAGATTGGTTTTGTGACCCTGGGCAAGTCACCTAACTTCTCAGTCTTCTAGGCCAGGGGTGAAGAACCTGCAGCCTTGAAGCCACATGTGGTCCTCTAGGTCCTCAAGTGCAGCCCTTAAAGGCCACATGTGGCCTCGAGGCTACAGGTTCCCCACCCCTGTGAATCTAGGCAAATCTCCAGGCGTTCTTAACCATTTTTGGCAGTCTGGTGAAAGTTATGGATTCTTTCTCAGAGTCATGTTTTTAAAGGTACACAATAAAATACTTAGGGTTATACAGGTGACCAATTAAATTGAAATATAGTTCTCAATACATGCGCGCGCACACACACACACACACACACACACACACACACACACACACACACGGTGGTGACCCATCCTGTTAAAGGGATTTTCTTCATCTGGGAATTCCTTATATCATTGGAATTATAGGCTTAGTCTCAATCCCTCTCCATTTAAAAAAATGAAAACAACCCATGTTGGAAACTTCCTCCTCTGGGCCTCAGTTTCATCATCTGTTAAATGAGAGGGACTGGTCCGTTCCTAGCTCTAAGCCTGTGATCCTGTGACCTTATAACGAGTAGCAAACATAAGGATCAGAAAAGACACCAGCATATGAAATGGTCACCAACACTTATTGGTTCCGTGACTTTGATTAGGTCTCTGAAGGTCACTTCTGCCATGAAACAGGACTATTACTACGTTCTCCACCTACTTCAGAGTTGCAAGGAAAGCCCTTCGTGAACCTGCAGCCACCGGAGAAACATGAATTAAAGTTGTCATTAGTGAAAATAAATGCTCAATAAGTCTGAGCATGTGCATGATACAGTTAATATTCCTGCTCATGTCGCTTCTGGAGATGGGATGACAAAAATGAATTACGAAATTATGCAAATCTGGCTTATGGATCAGAGGGGGTGTGGAAGAGGAAACTCAATGTTGCTTCTGGAAAGAAAGCTACACAAATTCTCGAAGGCCTTCCAGGCTTCGTAGTTAATGCTTTGTTTATTCCGACTTCCCATTAGTTGCCAGGCTGAAAACAAAGTGAAAGACCCCTCCACCCTTGCCTTAAATTTAAGTCTGTATGGATGTCTCTGTTGGCTCCTGCAAAATTTATGACCGAAAATGGATTCTAATCTTCGGCTGCTCCTTTGTGGAATAATGCTCGCCGTAAATGGACTTTAAATCACATTAGGAATGTGTATCAACCATCATGAATGCTCCTTTCTGCTTCCTACTCTCCCCTTGAATCATTTGTACCTCCCAAAAGCAGTGCGATTCAGGAGCCGGCCCCCTTGGGGATAAAAAACGTTGTTAGAGACAGCACGAAGATCTGTGCTTTCCACACATAGTCAACAGAGCAGTGTATCTGTATCGATCAGTCAATAAATGGTTATTAAGAGCCCACTATGTAAGGGCAGGTCCTGTACCCTCAGGAAACTCACGTTCTCTTAGGTAAGACAATATTCAGAGAAATAAGGACCTACAGCAATATAATTAAGGTAAATACAGGGTAAAGTTTTGGCAGGAAGGGCCTGAGCAGTTGGGTGAATCAGAAAAGGAATCAGAAGGTGGTGCATAAGCAGTTTTGAGGATCCTAGGGCAGGCATGGACCCCAAAAGGCCATCTGATCCTCCTCACTTTACAGATGAGGAAACTGGATCCCAGAGACATTAACGGGTAAGACCATAGAATCACAGATTTTTAGGGCTAGAAGGACCATCAGTGATGGTCTTTCTTTTTTCAGACGAGGATATTAAGGGTGTGTTTGTGTGAGCTAAGTGACTTCTCCAAGGTCACACAGGTGATAAGCGCCATTTATGAGAGCTCTGAATTAGAAGAAATTCTCCAAGTGCCCTATTTGCAAGTTGTGTGACCTCAGGGAATTCACTTCACTGGGCCTCAATCTTCTCATCAGTAAAATGATGACAATAGCACCTGTCCTGCACATCTCACAGGGTTGTTGTGACGATAAAGCAAGGTTGCTAGACATGAAAGTCCTCTGAAGACTGTAAACCTAAGGGCTTATTATGAGCATTTTATTGTCTATCTTTGCCTATCCCACTGCTGCTGGGAATCTCGTCTCCGGAAGAGAGGCTTTGGGTAGAATTAACTCAGCACTTACAAGTCTGGGTGCACGGCCATCTTATTCCAAAAGGTAAGGGAAAATCTCCTCGCTGAAGGTGAGCATCAAGATGCATTTTCCTTGACTGATGCAAGTCAACTCCTTCTCTGAAATTCATAGTCTTAAGAGTGCTGGCTCCTGACATGACCTGCCCAAGGTCATTTGGCTAGCGG
>CM053584.1:381963207-381993653 GCA_028627135.1 Pseudochirops cupreus | reverse complement strand
GTGGACAGAAAGCTGGCTTCAGAACCAGGAAGACTTGGGTTGAAGCCCCACCTCTGATAGTACAGTCACTTGATTTGGGGGTGCTCTAGGCAGTTCTCTAAAGACATAAGCAGTTGGTGCTTGCCCTGCCCTGGTGGAGGGAGTTTCCTCAGGTGGTTTTTCCTATACTAAGGTGATCACAGGTTCAGTCCCTCTCCCCTATTCAAAGCAGAGGCCAGGTGCCCATCTATTTGTCAGCAATACTGGAGGGGAGATTTTGGCCACGGGCAGGACCTTAGGGTAGATGGCTCCCAATCAGCCCTCCCAACCCTAAGTGTTTGTGAGTCTCTGGTGTACTGTAGCTTTTCATTTTCAGCATCCCCCTTGAAGTTCTCCCTGGCCTCACCACCTAAGTGAATCAAACCCAGTCTTGCACCCAGGTCTCCTTATCCATGAAGCTGCCTACAGTGACCTCCCTCCTGGACTGTCATTTGGTCCTTTAGAAATAAACAGGCAAGGCAGTACATCTAATGTCCCTCCTTCCTTACTAGGCTGAGAGCTCCCAGCACCAGAGAATGATCTTTCAATTTCTGAGAACTTTGCTTCTCTCAGGGCAATTCAGGGTCACATTAGCTTCTGGGGCATCCAATCACACTGCTGACTCATATCAAGCTTGTGGTCCACTAATATCTTCGAATCTTTTTTGGACAAACTCTTGTGTAACCGTTTCATCGCTTAACCACTCTCAGACTTGGTTTCCTCATTTGTAAAATGACAGGGAGGTGAACTAGATGGTCTCTTAGGTCCTTCTACCCCTGGATCTGTCATTCCATGAACTATGACCTGGGTCAGTCTTCTTAAGCCCAGGTTAAAGTCAAGTCCTGCTGGGTACAGGGCAGTGTGGGTTCCAGTTATTGTAGGAGAGAAGATTTTGCCCATTCTAATTCTTCAGCTCAAGATTAGTAAAATGACTGTTAGAAAAGTTAAACCCTCCAGGGGAGCGAGTAAAAGATGGCCCCAGAGGAGAAGGCCTTCCCCTTGGGTCACTGGCTAACAGTACCCCGGACCCACCAGGGACCTTCCTCAGCAAATAGTTCTGTGGTCCACTGACAGAGCCCAGGCAATGATGCAACCCCCTCCTTTCCTCGGATGGTGTTTCACCGCTCCCCAAAGCAGCCCTGGAAACAAGAGACCATCTGGCTTTGAGGACATTGGATCCTCCAGGGAACCTGGGACAAACTTCCAAATGTGGTCCGTGGTGGTTTCGGGTTTCTTTGTTTCTTTTTCCCCCTCCCCTTTTTTCTTTTAAACAAACAAAAACATTTCGTATTACTGGACGAGCACTAAGCTGTTGAGAAAAAAAAACAACCTCACTTAATAACTACCTACACTTTGCGTTTCTTCCCACCAAATACGGAAGATAATTGTAATTGTTTAAATGGGGGAAGGTCTTAAATGAACAGAACTTCCTGCTCTAAGTAACTTACTCCAGAAACCAGGGGTGAAGGCACTGGGCAAGGAGAATCATGGGATCATAGATCTTAGAGGGCACTTAGTCCTGCCCCATCATTTTACAGATGAGGAAACTGAGGCCCAGAGAGGACACATGATTTACCAAGGTTTCCTAGGTAGTAAGTGGAGGGGCTATAATTTATATATACCCTGGTCCTCTCACTCCAAATCAAGCTCTCTTATTACCATAACACACAACCCCCAAGTTCTCTCTTTTTCCCCTTCCATCCCTCTCCCCCTTCTTCCCTCTCTGTTTCTCATTTCCTTCTCTCACTTCTCTTTTTTCTCTCTCTCCCTCCTCTTCTCTTTGTCTCTCTTTTTCTCTCCTCCCCCCACCCATTAAAGTTTAAGTTTGCAGTGAAAAAATCCTATTTGGGATTGTTAATGTCACCAGGAAAATGATTCCCTTTAAGAAATGAGGGCATACATTCCAGTATCCCTGACCAGGTGTGTGATTCAGGCTTCACTGAAAATCTATTGTATGACTGACTCACTGTTCTGTATTTGAAGTTAATTCATAGAACATTTCAGATACAGTGGACCTCCCCCCTACCCCAGATATGTAGGGATCCTGCCAGGGAGCTCTGGAAAAAGGCACAGATCTCTGGGATAAAGATAGGACAGCCAGTGTCAAGCTTCAAACATTTATTGAATGTTTGAATGGAAGATACAAGAGAAAATGACAAGGACCATCTTTTGGACGGCTCATAGTCAAGTCAGGGAGACGACTAATATATAAGTCTAAAGACTTGGGTTCAAATCCTGTTGATCACTGCTTGTGTGATTCTGGACAAATCACCTAACCTTTAGAATACAGGGGATGTTCTACAATGTTGCATCCTGCGACTGAATGCAACATTCCAGATATGCCCCAACCAGGGCAGAGTTCGAGACAGAACCATCAATGGCATCACAGCCTCCTCCTTCCTAGAAGTCACACCTCTTTTTATGCACACTAAGATCACACTCCCTTTATGTAGTTGCATTGCCTCAGTTACTTTATTCAACTGCTCAAAGCCACAGACCATTTTTACACAAACTGTGACTCAGTTATGTCTCCCCCATCTTGTACTCATGACATTTATTTTTTGAACCTAAGTGTAAGACTTGACATTTACCCCTAATAAATGGCATCTCATAAGATCTGGCCCAATCATCTATTCGGATTTTTTAAAAAAATTCAATCTTTGTAATTCATTAGGTTAGCTCTCCCTCCTAGTTTTGCATGACAAATACGCCACCCATTCCTTTATCCAAGTCTCTGATCAAAATGTTGACTAGTGCAGATCCTGGGGGCACCACATTCAGGACCTTTTTCCAATCTAACACTGAATCATTCATGATGACTGACCATTATTCACTTAGCTCCTAATCCATCTAAGAGGACTATCACACAGTCTACTCTCTACCGCCAACAAGAATAGCATGAGAGTTTTTATCAGATGATCTGGTCAAATCTAGGTAAATTATACCTTCTTTTTTTCCCCCTTGATCTACCAATTCAGCAGGATAGGGCCAGGGATTAGACCTATGATTTCACTGAGATAGAAACTCCCTCTATCAACGCAGGCTATCACTATTCTCTATGACTTAAAATGTTAAGAGAGTTGCCCAGGGGCAATGAATGAGATGAATGCTAACATTACATAACAGGTATATGTCCAGATGGGGCTAAATTTGGGTCCTCCTGGCTCCTGGCAATGTACTACATTGCTTCTCAGTTTACCCCTATCCCCCAAAGATGATAGTCTTCTATGGCCTGTTCTTGATGAAGCCATGTTGGCTCTTTGCATCACTGTTTCCCTTTCTACATGCTCACCAGCCACCCCTTTAATAATATGTGCTAGACTTTTGCCAGGAACTAAAGTCACGCTTACTTTATAATAGTCTGCAGCCTTGACTCCTCTCCTCTCCTCTCTTCTCCTCTCCTTTCCTCCCTCTTTAACTGAAGCATCATCATCTGTTCCCCCTCAGTTCTACAGTACACCTTCTCTTGCTCCACAGTTTTTCAGAGATCACTGCCAACAGCAAACGTACTCTAGCATGCTATTCATCTCAACCAATAAACATGTATTTATTAAATACTATGCGCCAGGCACTGGGAACACAGCTACAAAAGTGAGCTAGTGCCCATCTTCAAAGAGTTTACATGCAAATAAGGAGATACATCAAGTTTACAGATAAATAAATACACTATAATCAATATACCTTATGATTGGGAGAGAGAGGGGAGGATGAAGATTAACAGCTGGTGGAATTTAGAAAAAGCCTCTTGAAAGAGACAGAATCTGAGCTGAGCCTTAGAGGGAGCCAGGGCCAAGGCACTTGTATTCATCCACGGCAGCTAGGAGACCTCATCCTCCCTACTGATAGTACCTATCAGCTCCATAGGAACCACATCTGTTCTTGCCTTTCCAGATGCAAATTCATTCTTCTTGGTAGAGAAAGCAAAATAAAAATTGAGCGGTTCTGCCCTCACTGTGCACTGTGCTCATGGTTACCACCCTCCCATATCATTTCATTCAACATTTCATCCATCTTCTTATCTTCTAAGTAGAATGTGCGCTTGCTGAGGGCAGGGATGGCTGTGTCTTTGTCTTGGTGTTCCAGTGCTTAACAACAGTATCTTGAGCATACATAGCAAGTAAAACCACATCAGGTATAGTCTGACAGAGGGGATACGCTCCCCCAATCAAAGGATTTGGGGCGTTCATTAGTTATTATTGCTGCATTTGGCCCAGGTTCTCCTCCTTCCTGGCCCCCCTCACTAAGAAACAAAATGAAATATTTTTCCCTGTGATCTACCACAATCATATTTTTTAGTGGCTGAAATTTTGATGTGTCCCCCCCTTCCCTAAATTCCAGAATGCTCCACTATTCATTTTTTCCTAGAAGCAGATGCTTGCATCTCCGGGATAGGCACCAGTCTCTTAGAGCTGGTTTCTGGATCCTCCCTATTCCTCCTATGTGCTTATTATCTCTGGATTTTAACACATTGACTAAAAGTCAATGAAACAGAGTTCCTGGCTCTCAAGGCAGTCTCTGAAGCCTGGCAACATCACCTGGGGTGGGGGCAGGATTTGACACCTGGTCATCATCCAAACCAACCACCAGGGTCTGGGATGGCTCCAGACAGCCCACAAAATGAACCACAATGGCCAGATCACCTGGGGGCTTTTTTTTAAAGCTGCCTTCATGTTGAGGTCACCTGCATCCCTGGGCAAGAAGTAGCAGATTAATAATACCCTCTCCAGAAAGCCCAATTACAGGCATCTAGCTAGCCTTAGTTCAGCTCCTACAGGTTCCCTGGCAGGCCCAGACCTTCCATCTAACCCAAAGTCTGCCTAATGAATGAACCCTGTTCAGACTCCACCAGTATCAAGAAAACTCTACCCAAGTACAGCTAGGTGTCCTTAATGAAGGAGCTGACTGTAGCAGCTGAGGGCAATCAGGGAAGGCTTCATGCAATAAGAGGCACTTTAGCTTAATCTTGAAGGAAACCAAAGATTCCAAGAGGCAGAGGTGAGAATTTCAGGCATGGGACATGGCCAGTGCAAATGTAGGTGGGAAATATGAACAACTAAGACTAGTACCCTTACCACTGTACCATACCCCAATACAGCTGAGGAAATGGACATCCAGGAAGGTGTAGCCAGTTGCCAAGATGAGCTTGGCTGGAATAGACCCAGGCAAGGCTGTGATGGGGCACAAACCCTAGCCACTGGAAAAAAAAGATTCACTGTCCTGGGGCAACTGGCCCAAAGTGAAGTCTGGCAGCACCAACTCACCCCCAGCTGCGACTCAGCCACTGGAGGGGAGCTTTTCCTGATGCAATAGTGCTTGTGGTTTGAATGACAGTTTGAGAGATGGCAGGAAGGGTCGACCCAGGCCATGCTCCTCTGCTCTGGGAAAGGACTTGGAGAAGAAAATTAACCCATCACCAGCCACCCACCTGAAAGCAGTAAAACCCAAAACAAAACCAAAAACCCAGCAAAGACCTCTCATGAAGTTTCCTTTAATCAGACACTTTTTGCGGAGTCTGTGTGGGGCTTGGAAAAGCCAGCCTGTCCCAGAGAGGGCTGAAGGGCTTGAAAACAACCTGAGAAGCTGAATGACCACCTGTGTGGGATACTGTGGGGCTGGACAGATACAGAGGGAGAGATTGGACTGACTACCTGACCCAGCCAACTCTAAGACCATGTCTCTGTTTAAGATCTGATTTGGGCAGAGCAGGGAGCCCCAGGCAGAGTCAGGGAAGAATTGGCTCATATCCCTCCTCCAGACTTCTAGCTGGGTAGCCCTGGTCAAGTCACAAAACTTCTCTAAGACTTAGCTTCCTCATTGGAAAAATGCGGATAATGTTAACACTACATCCCAGGGTGTTATGAGGACCAAATAAGATCGCTTATATAAAGTGGAGCCTTAAAGCGCCATACAAATGATGGCGGTGATGGTGATGGCGGTGAGGATGGTGGTGATGTTTATGAGGTTAGGGAACACGCAGGCTTGAGTCAAAGTTTAGATTTCCATGTCCAAGAATAACAGAGGCCACTAGAGGGAGCCGCTACAATTCGAGAGGTCATGACAAAGTCAGCAAAGGCATCCGAAAGGCGATTTCATCCTAGAAAACCCCTGACCACACTTCACTCTCTCTCCCTCCCAGCAAATTCTGCTTCCAAGTCCCCAGCACAGGCGACCCCGAGAAATGGAGCTGATGTTGACTAGACATTAAAACCCCTACTTTGAAACAGAACCAGGAAAGCAACAGGCAGGGGAGAAAGAAAAGAAAACCACTTTTAGATGGACTCCTGTGTAATTCTAGTGACCACGTCTGGCCCTGAAGGAGAGCCCAGAGAACCCCAGACCCGAAAAATCTCTTGTTGTTCAGTCGTGGCCGACTCTTTGTGACCCCATTTGGGGTTTTCTTGGCCACCTAACCCCAGACCCTCGTTGTACAGATGAAGAAATGGAGGCACAACTTGCCCGTGGTCGTGCAGGGAGTAGACACAAGACACAGGATCTGAATCCCAAGTCCACTGACTCCAAAGCCAGTGCACGTTCTGCTGTATCCTAGAAGGCTGCCTGTGATCCGTCATGTGCACATTTCCTAACAGCTGAGACTCAGCCCCACTCCAGAGAGAGGAGAATGGGCCTCTTTCCCTTCTCTGCAGCAGTGAGGGACTCTAGGGGTGGAAATCGTAGGATTTGATTGCTGTGTTGGTTAGTTCTGTTGAACTGGTTCCCTCCCTCCCACCTCCTTTTAAAAAACTTTTTGATGTTAGAGATAGTGGGAAGGAGGAGAGGGGAGGGGGGAAGAGAGGTGGGGGAGAGAGAGAGAAAGAGAGAGAGAGAGAAAGAGAGAGAGAGAGAGAGAGAGAGAGGGAGAAGAAGAGAAAGAGAGAGATGATTTAAAAACAAGAGAGATCAACAGGAGTATAAGAAAAGACCAAAAAAACCCAAACCCGACACCCTCTGTCGACGGTTCCCGGGGCCCGAGGGGGATTTCTCTTGATCAGTTGTCACTCACTGCTGTCTTCTTACGCAGCCCGGCGGACTGAACCACTCAAGCCCGGTGATCTCCCCACAACCGCAGCCAGCCAGAAGCGGTTCGGTCAGTGTCTGCTGTGTAGCGGTAACATCCCGCAATCCAGTCAAGTTCAGTCTTGCACCCTGGGCAAGATGATGGTGATGATTCTGCTTTCCCTCCCACCTGGCCAGGGTGATTAACGCAGGTACCCCAGCGGGGAGTTGTGGAAGGTACCCAAGAAATCTGGCAGGAAGACACGTAGTAGAGGGATCTCAGGAGGTGAGATCTAATTACTCCATCCTCTCCCTTGGGCTGGAATGTTTTAAGCACCATCACACCGGAACGAGGGATTTTTAAAAAATGATATTAATAAAGGCTGTGTCCAGGACCACCCCGATCTGAGAGCTGGATTCTGATGCCATCCAGGCCACTGACCAACTATATGACCTTGGCCCTCTGGTCTTTAATCCTTCACCTGCAATCTAAGAGAATTAATCTCTATGACTTCTGAAGTGCCTTTCTGCTCTAAAAATCAGACGATCTCCTCTCTAATAAATGGAATAAAGGTATTTTGGGGAATGGTCTAGGAGGGAGAAATCATTTTTCTCTTGTTACCAGGAAAAAGGTAATAATAAGCTTGTAATTAAAAAAAGTTGAGAAAATAATCATATAGAATCCTGGGATCATAGATCACACAAATCATCTAGTTCAATTCTCGGTGGACAGTGACTGTCAGGGAAACTAAGGCCCAGAAAAGTGAAGTGACCTGCCCAAGGTCATCAAGATAATAATAAGTCTCCAAAGCAGGATTTGAACCCAGCCCCATGACTGCAGGCTGTCTGCCTCTCTTCCAAGTAATTCAGTAGAAGGATCCTCAGAATAGTATTCCTAGAGAAGATGGAGGTTTTCAGGCATGAATTACAAATCCATGGATGACATTGTGGAAAAAAAAAAAGCTCAATGGTCTACTTCATTTTCTCCGTGGAGGGTCTCAGTCAGAGACTGGCTCCCCTAGGGATGCTGGGATCCCTTCAAAAGAAGCCTAATGACTTATGTAAACTGAGGCATGGTGAAGCCAGGAGAGCCAGAAGTGTTAGAGCAGCGGGAATGAACAGCGTGAACAACAGCATAACCCACAGAACTGACCACTGTGTAATCAGAGGCATCAAACAGGGCCCTCCTCACCCTCCCCCTCCCTGCAAAGGGGAGAAAATGCACCTCCTTCCTTTCTTTGCAGAGACCGGTCAATGCGTGTGAAACACGACATACACTGTTAGACCTCCCTGATTCGATAGCCAGTTTTACTGAACTGTTTCTTCTTTACTCTTTGGCTATAAGGGAGAGCTCTGGGGAGGAGAGGGCAGAGAAATATATCTGGAAATGAATGCGGTGTAAAAATAAGAATTTTAAAACAAAGGAAGAAACCTCCTTTGGTCTCAGTTTCTACATCTGTAAAATGAGGGGGTTGGTTCTCCTCCTCTCCCCCCCCCGGAGGAATAATCATGTTGGGAAATGTAGGTGAAATAAAAACAAAATATAACAATAAAATTTTAATTTTTAAAAATTAAGGGATTGGATTAGATGACATCTGAGGCTCCTTGTAGCTCTAGTTTATATAATTCCATGAAAAAGAAATAAAATAAACCTAATCAGAACCAATGGATAAACTGAGGCATTGCAGTAATGATGTTTCAGAAAAAAGAAGTTAGGATGAGGTGAGCTCAAAACCTATATCTAACTTGATCTATTTCTACACTTATTGTTGGACCACTTTGAGTGGGCCCTGCTTGGATAGGGATTGTCCCCACACAACTGGAAAAGTCCTCTTGGGATAACTAAGAAGGGACAGTCATACTGACTTCTTATGGTGCCTTGACTTCTTCTGGAAACAAGATGAGCAATAATGCTTGGCATTCTGTGAAGAAAATTCCCCCAGAAGATTCCCAAGTAAGCATCTCTCCATGAAAAATGTACGTTTGTCCCATGCCCACAAAGTGCTTTCATCCTTCAGGCTCTGATCCTAAGTAAAGCCCCTAGTGTGGCTTTAATGACACATCGTCCCTAATCCCCACACAGATTCACAG
Organism: Pseudochirops cupreus; assembly: GCA_028627135.1. Classification (NCBI taxonomy): domain Eukaryota; kingdom Metazoa; phylum Chordata; class Mammalia; order Diprotodontia; family Pseudocheiridae; genus Pseudochirops; species Pseudochirops cupreus. The sequence continues at coordinate 381,984,551 of CM053584.1, read as the reverse complement.
GCTCAGCTGTCCTGTGAGACAAACGGGCCTTATGGCCCTCAGGAATCCAGCAGAGATTTTTGCAGAGACTTTGATGGATATAAATCTGCTCTACAAGGGCATATTTCCTGATGATTCCTGACTCTTCAGGAGACCAGGATAAGTTCTACCCCTCCAATCCCTTATGGCCTTAAAACCTTTTCCCACACCCTAGCTACTGACTCGTCTAAAAATGATTCCACTGGCCAACTATAATCCACCCAGATATTTCATAAGCAAAACAGAATTCATAACAACAGCCCACAATTCCATACTGTCTTAAGGATTCTAAAGTACCTTCCACATAACAGCCTCGTGAGATATGTAGCCCAAACATTTTGCACATTTTACAGACAGAGAAAAAGGGGAGGTTAAGTGACCTATCTAGGGTCACACAGCTAGCATCATAGCCAGGAATTCAACTAAAGTCTCCAGGCCCCTAACCCTGCTTACTTTCCACCATATCAAATGAGAGTCAAGTATAAGGATATAGTCTTGGGGGGAGAGGGACAGGTGGGCGGGACTCACTAATTTTTTTGTCTTTTTATCCCCAGCACACTAATAACCAGTTTAAATGAAGAAATGTATTATCACCTCCCACCCTGTGTACTCAAATGACTGTTGTCCTTCAACCACGTCCTCCCTGGGCAGATGACACATCGATTCCGATGATCAATGATGCTGTTGTTGCTCCGATCATGGTGCGGACTCCTCTTTGGGAGCTGCCATAAGTACACCATTTCTCAAAGGCGCTGTTCTGAGCACAGATTCATTCATTCAATCGGTCTTGCCACTTTATAAAATCACACTCTGTGGGACCGCCAAGTGATTTCTCCTACCAAAACGACTCTTTAAAGTATTAAATAATCATTATCATTTATGTACTGCTTTAAAGCGCACAATGTGGATTAGTCATTATCACGCTGGAACATCACAATGACCCTGTGAGGTAAATATTACAGAGAATATCCCTGTCTTAGAGATGAGGAAACGGAGACTCAGGGAGGTCAAGGGACCTGCCTATGGCCACACAGCAGGTAGAGAGGGAGTTCAACCCAGCTCTTCCTATGCCCTTCTCCACACTCCAAAAAATTAATTTACATTTTTGTATTAATTTTGTATATATAGTTACATATGCTTAACACAAACATCTGGTAAGCACCTACTATGTGCGGGGCTTTGCTAAGCGGACACTGGACCCTCACAACAACCTCTGGAGGTTGGTGCAATTATTATTTCCATTTTACAGAGGAAGAAACCGTTATTAAGTGTCCAAAGTCGAATTTGAACCCAGGCCTTTCTGCCTCCAAATTCAGGGCTCTGCATGTACACAAATCAATAGAACGAAAGCTCCAGGAGGGCAGGGATACTTTCATTTCTGTCTTTATATTTCCAGCACCTGGCACACAGCAGCTGCTTAATCAATGTTTGATGACTGACTGACGGATTTCTGACTTCAAGTCTAGCCCTCTAGCTAGGATTCCATGCTGACTTTCAAGATCCTGCCTCACATTACTTGTCTGGAAAAGGAGTAACTGTTAATGCAAAGAGAATCCTTCCAAGCAGGCATAATTAGAGATAAGAGGGCTGTTTCAAAATCCCACAGCTCCCAACTCACCATAAGTTTTACTCAACTGGCTCAACTCACGTCACAAGATTCTCTCCTCGTGTGTTACCTCTGACTCCAAATGTAAACCTTCCCCACCAAAACAAACAGCGATCCAAAATGCTTTCTGTCATCACCTTCTCCTTCTCTGCCTCCTTCTTAAGGGGGGGGGGGTGTCTTTCCTTCCTCCCACTTCCCACCTGCCCCTCTGGTTTACAAGGCAAGGCAAGGCTATATTTTGTTCCAGATTGTGTCTAGGTTTTTGACTGAGGTCCTACACCTAGAACAGATCTAGGAAGGGACCTCAGAGGTAATCTGGTCAACTCCTCTCATAATCTCAATGAGGAAACCAGAGCCTAGACAAGTGAAATAATTCTTCCAAGGTCACAAAGTAGTAACTATCTATCAGAGGTGGAATTTGAATCTGGGTTCTGTGACCCCAGAACCAGAGCTCTTTCCACGGGGCCTGACTCTTTGTAAGATACTCAAGTCTAAGAAAAGAAGAAAATACAGTCTTAGTACAGTGGAGAGGAGGAGACTGGTCTTGAATTTAGGAAGGCCTGGGTTCAAATTCCACCTCAGTTGATTACTAGCTCTATGAGCCTAGACAAGGGTCCATCTGTCTCTCTCCGATTCGGTTTTCTCATTTAAAAAACGGGGGGTGGGAGGTGGGGTTGGAGGTGATGATGTCTGAACTTTCTTTCAACTTTAAATCTTTGGTTTTATGAACCTACTCTGATGGAAAGGGATTTAATCTAGGTGGCAAAACAAGAAATATGTGGAAAAAATGTGTGTATATATGCATATAAACAGCAGTCCATAAAAAAGTACCGTAAAGTAACAATATAAAAATGTCACAAGGTAGTTCATGCTTAGATGCCATGGGAGAGATAAACATTTGTGTTTTGAGTTTCATAAAGGGTAGGATCAGGGAGTGGGAGTGGTTTGGGGAAGCCTCATACAGGAGGCTGGTCTCAAAGTTTGCCACCTGACATTGCCTCCACCCAATTTACTTCAGCTTTTAAATAGACCCAGGCTAAATTTCCCCTCCAGATCCTGGAGCCAAGTGGAGGACAGACAGCTCATCCCTGAGCTATTCCAATCAGCTTTCCTTATTAAGCAGACATGCCTGATGGGCAGACATTTGCCACAAAGAAGACAGAGCCTGTCCATGCTCAAAATCAGTTGGAGATGGAGTCCTATTATAGGGCTTACTGGGTTTAGAATGTGAAATCACATACACATGTCTTGGCTGAGATCTCCTTAAGCGATTCCCCACCCCTTGGTGTCTCAAGCAGAGTAGGAGCCAAAGAAAAGCCCGGATATTCCAGCTTGGAACCTATCATTAAAAGGTTTCAGACTATAAAGCCTCAGTCAAACTGAGTCCTCGCCAGCCAGAAGCTTCCCATTTTTTAAAGCTTCTCTCGAATAATCTCCCTGCTCTCAGCAGAAAGGGGTATCTGGCAGGAGTTCTCCAGGCCCAGCGAACAAAAGAGTTCAAAGGCCAGTCACCCACTTACAAACAGACCTTCTCTACAAAAATCTTCAGTCAGAAAGAGAGAAACGAAAACCCACAAATAAACAAGGAACATCCTTTAACAGCACAACATCCTAGCGACTGCATCTCCTTAAGGGCGGAGAGTTTTTAGAAGCTTCTCACTTTGGCACATAGTAGGTACTTCATAAAGACTTATCGATGCTTTCACCAGTAAGATGGCTTTCATAAGGGTTGTCAGACTCATTCCAGCCCTGCAGGGTGGTCCAACAGCTTCCACAGGATTCCAGTTTCCCACTGGTCTTTACTGGCCCCTATACCTGAAACTGCAAGCCAGGCCCCCAGCTGGTGGAGGTCCAACTCCACCCTCCTGTCAGTATACCAGGGATGTATTCCAGAAAGGAAGAAGGCTTAGTGGGGAAAAGGAAGCTTGCAGGGGTGTTGCTGCAGCCTGTCCCACCCCAGAAGACCCTAGGCCTACAACTGGAAGGAGCCTCCGGCCACCTTCTCATTTTATAGAGGAGGAAGAGGAGGCTTGAGATAGGGTGGAACTAAAGCCTCACTTCTAACTCGGGATTCCTGATTCCTTGTCAGTCTCGCGTTATTTTTACAGACTCAAAGGAAATCAGAGCTAGGACTTCAAAGACCATCCAGTTTATTTTACTGAGGAAGAAACTGAGGCCCAGGGAAGCCAAGTCTTGTTAAGTCTGTCTCTACCACACAGGTGGTAATCCCGTAATAGTTTCCCACCGACCGAGGAGAGCCACCTGCACCAACACCCTTAGAGAAACCTGGTTCTAGTAAGTCCTTTGCAAACAACGGGAACAGAGACATTTTGGTTTCAACAGGTATCCTTCTCCCCTCCACCCCCACATCTCCCCGGAAGGCCAACACCTCTATCCCTTTTCCCCAGGTTAGGGATTCACCTTCTGCATGAGCAGGAGAGGGCAGGGGCGTGCTGCCAGATGCCTGTAGATGACTGAGGGACGGTTCCTTATAAAGAAGTGACAGTTACTGAGAGAAACCCAAAGCGCTTCTCGGGCTGCAGTTAGCCAGGGCTGGTCCCTGGGGGTGGTTCTGTCTGACTCTTCGACAGCGGCCTGAAGCGGTCTCTTTCTCTCTCCCAGAACGTAGGAACTGGGCAGATGGCTCTCAGCTGTGAGCCCCGAGGTGAGGAGGAAGACTTCCCCGGAACAACCACCCCCCCCCCCCGGCTGCACACAGCGTGGGAAGGGGCACTCCTTTCTGCTCTCTGAGCCACAATAAAAACTCATCTGCAAACACAGACCAGAATTTCACCAAGTCTCTTTTTGTGATTTAAAATCTCTAGCTTTGTTGAAAGGGGGGGGGGAAACCCCGAAACGAACAAAAACAACAAAAAGATCGAAACCCTTTCCCCTCCTTCAGCCCCCCCCCCAATCATCTCTACTCTCTCGGTACAGAAGCCAGACACCTCCAATAGGGGGTCCACTTCCTCACTCGATCTCGATCTCCATCACCAAACACGCAGTTTCCATCCCAAATCCAAGGCAGGAGAAAGCCCTTCTATCACTAACCTTGCCTCCCTCTCGCCTACCACTCTCTGCTCCGGGATCCCCTTTCTCCACGCTGTTGCTGCCCGCCTCCGAGAGCCCCATCCCCTAGGTGGCCTGGGAGTCAACTCGCCCAGGAACTGGCCCTGGCCTGGGGTGGCGGCGACTGCAGCGGCCGGCCCGAGGGGATCCGGCCCGGGGGAGGCCAGTCCCAGGGCCCCTGGGGGTGGGGGAGGCCCTGCGACCGTGCTCCCCGGTGACCGACACTCACTTGTCCGGCCTCTCTGTCTCCATCACAAATGGCTTTTTCGCCGCTCCCCATACACTTTTCTTCCCCCCTTTTAACCCTGAGCCTGCACGGGTAGGAGCTACGGCGAGCCGAGAGAACTTTCCAAAGCGGCCGCAGTGGAGGAGGACGAGGATGGGCAGGGGATGGGGGCGGGGGGGGGGGGCCTGGTGGCTGGAAAAGCCGGTCGGTCCCCTGCCCACCTGCCTCGAGGCTCCGGTAGCAGGCGTGCCCCAGGCTTCTCCCCCCTCCCCGGGAGCTGCAGCGGGCGGCCCCGAGCGGGGGCTGCCCCTGGGAACTTGGTCCCGGTTCCCGTCCCCCCAGTCCTCCCAACCCCCACCCCGTGCCCCCTGGCCCCGCGGCTCAGCCGGGGTGGGGGCGGGGGCGGCTGGCGCCCTCCCCGGCTCCGCGGCTGCCCGCACTCACCGGAGATCTCCGCCTGGGGCACGCCGCTCAGGCTGAAGCCTTTGGCCCCGTAGACCTGGCGGACCTCGGCGCAGCTCCGGCTCTTGCTGCCCCCCGGCTCCCCGCGGGCCGAGGCGGCGGCGGCCACCCAGAGGAGCCAGCAGCCCCGCACGAGGAGATCCATGGCCGGCCGGTCGGCCGCCGCCCTCCTGTCCGTCCGCCGGTCCGCCTGCGCCCCGCTGCGCCCCGCCGCCGTCCGGCGGGCGAAGGGCAGAGCCAAGGTCCCGGTGCGCCGGGCTCGCTGCCTGGAGGAGGTGGCCGAGGACGCGGCGGCGGTGGCTGAGGCAGAGGCGGCGGAGGCAGAGGCAGCGGGGCAGGAGGAGGATGACAACAAAAGCCCGGGGCGAGGGGGACCGGCGCAGATCCAGCCAGGCACAGTCCGCGGCGGCAGCAGCAGCGGGAGCAGCTTCAGCCGCGGCAGCCGCGAAGCGCTCGCGCTCCGTCCCACCTTCGGCCCCACCCCCGGCCCGGCCCACTCGGCGGAGGGGAGAGGGAAGAGGAGGAGGAGGAGGAGGAGGAGGAGGAAGAGGAGGAAGGGGGGGGTGGAGAGGTGGTGGCGAGGCCGGAGCGCGGGGGCGAGGCTGGGCGGGACGGGGCGGGGCAGGGAAGGGCGGGCGCAGGCCGGGCGGGGCTTCGGGTGGGCCGGGCTGGGGATGCGCGGAGCTCCGCGCGCTCCCTCGGGCCGACCACTCTGTGTCCGCCTCTGTCCGCTGCGCTCTTCTCCTCCCTCCCAGAGAGGATGCTGCCAGGGATGGGGAGAGGGCGGGATATCGGGGGTGCCCAGTGCGGGCGGGCGGGCAGGGCGCACACGCGCCCGAAGGATGGAGAGTTGGAGAGCAGAGTCGCCAACGGCGGCGTGGGACTGTCTGCCTCCGGGGCGGATAGCGCGATCCCTGGGGAAGGGGGCGGTGGCCAGAACCTGGGACTGAACATTCGTGGGGCTAGGGGTGGGGGTGGGGGCCACTGAGCCGCGCGAGTCCAGCCGGAGGAGGGGGCAGTGCCCAGACACTGGGAAGAAGTGCCCGCGCCCTCCTGCCCCGAGCCTGGCGCGCTTCACCTGGGCTCGGGGCGGCAGCACCACCTGCAAAAAGGGAGAGTGGGCGGGGGGGGGCGGGGGAAAGAGCGGGGTTGGGGGGCCGAGGGAGGGGAGACTTTTTTTTTTCTGAAGCTGAGGCAGGGCTTCCCCCGCCGGACGTGGCGTCATACCACCCAGGCTACCAATCAGAGGCTTCCCCCGCCCCCAGCCCGAATCACTAGCCGGCGCCCCCACGTCCCCTTTCCTCCCAGGTCGGCTCTCCAGCTAATAGCTGACATTGATCTTTCCTTACGCCGGGGCTCCTCTATCCACATACCCTCCCTTCACCTCTTCTCTGTCTGCATCCCTTTCCTCTAGTCCTCTATCCAGCACTCTCTGTTTACACACCTACGCCCACTTCTTTCCTGCTCAGACTCATCACACTTCTCGGCAGGCTCTCCCCTCTGCCTCGGTTTACGCCCTGCGCCTTCTGACCTAAGTCCGTGCATCTTCCTATCTCCGTACACGCCCTGTCCTCTGTTCGGCAGCCCCCTTCTTCTCTCTCCACCCCCGCCTTCCGTCCTCCACGTACGCCTCTCCCCTGTCCCCATCTACAGTCTCCACGCTTTCTCTGGCTATACACCCACCTCTCTTCTGCCCCTCCTGCCTACGGATCACACCCTTTCCCCCTTCGTGGTCCACATCCCCTTCTTTCTGCTCCCTATCCCTTCCTCCCATCTTTCCTACTCACTTCGTTTCTCTTCCTTCAACACTCTTCTTTCACTCTGTTCCAGTACTCCTGCCCTCTTGCACTCGGAGATCCTCCCTCCTTTAACTCTGTTGTCCCTCTACCCTCATCCCTACCAGAATCCAACTGTAAGTGGCTCTCTCTGCCCCAACCCCCCGCGACCCCAGTCCCCTGTTCCTCTTCGGGGCTTTCATCGTGAAAAGGTAAAGGGAGACAGGCTTTCGACCTCCGGCCCCCAACCACCAGGGAAGAAGAACCTCAACAAGTAACCCAGGGTATAGGAGAAGAACTGGACCTGTGATTGCATTAGTGTAGGGACCTCCGGGATGAGGATTCTCCTGTCATCAGTTCAGATCCGAAAACGTTCTACAATTAACTCTATCTGGATAATTGTCTTTCCCCCCGCCCCCAAGGCACACTTGTGCTTCTTCACACCCCAGGAGAATCTGACCTCTGACCTCCCCCCAGAACGCCTTCCTTTACCTAACAAATCTCTCAAAGGAGGCATGCTTCTTCGGGATGTCTCAGGGCCCCTTCCTCCCTGCTCTCTTACCTAGAATGCAGCGTGGTCTCCTAGGAAGGTGGTAAGCTTGGCTTTAAAAACCTGAGGTAGAATCCCAGCGCTGTCACTATGTGACCTTGGACAAATTCCTTAACTACTCTGGGCCTCGATTTCCTTCTCTGTAAAAGGATTTCGACTAGATGATGTAGGAGGTCCTGTCCAACTCGAGATCTAGAATCCTATGAGCCTCTCTCTCTACTGCTGGGGCTCAGTGAATTCTGTTTACTTGTTGGTCTATGGATCCCGTATTGGAACTACTGTGCCCCTATTTACATGTCTTTAGGGGAAAGGGATCGGGAGTTGCTACCTGCTCCTTGACTAAGTCAAATGGGGAATGCTGAAAGGGATGTTGAGGAGAAACCTAAGAGAAGGAAGACTTTGAGACCTTCCCCCCCACCTCTTCCCCTTCTTCCTTCCCCCTTTCTCTCCTCTCTTTCTCCTCTTCCTTTTCCTCCGCCTCCTCCCTTCTTCCTCTCCCCTCCCACTCCTCCTCTTCCCCCTCCTCCTTTCCTTTTTCTCTCTCCTCCTCTTCTTTTTCCTCCTCCCCTCTTCTCTCCTTCTCATTCTCTCCCTCCTCCCTATCCTACCCAGGCTGGAAGTGCATAAATGGGCCTGATCCCACTACTGACTGGCACAAGAGCATTGACTTCATGTTTTTGACTTGGGCAGGTTCGCCCTCCTGAGGTGCCTTGTATCCCTCTGGAGATGTCTCAGAAATTGACATTCAGCATAAAAGTTATTGTAGATGATATGGCATTGTAGATAAAATATTGACCTTGAAGTTAGAAAGACTTGACTTCAAAGCCAGACTCATACACTTACTAGCTATGGCAAAATGTTTAACCTCTATTTGCCCCACCTGAAAAATAGATTCATTCCAACATACCTGGAAAGAGAATGTCCAGCCTTCACTTGACCACTTGTAAAGAGGGGACAACCCTCTAGTTCTGGAGGCAGATAATTCTGCTTTTGGATATTTCGGGTAAGAATTTTTTTTTTCTGACATCAACCTAAACTTATCTCTTTGCAGCAATGAACTCCAAGTTCTTCCTTCTGGGACCTACATGAAGTAGAGGACAGGAAACATCAAAGACGCCTGAGATTTTGAGCCTGTATAATTGAGAGGATTGATAGGACCAAAGCCTGGGCTTGGTAAATTGATGCTTAACCTCTCTGCGCCCCAATTTCCTTGGCAGGGGAACAAGTGGTTTGGACTCGATGGCCTCTGGCATCCCTACCTGTTCTAGATCGATGACCCTATTATGCTTCTCCATTTTATTTTCAGCCAAAGAGGATGATCTTCAGTCTAGGATATTTAGAATTTAATTCGATTCAAGAAATAGCAGTTTTATACCTCTTTTAGGTGACAGCCCTTCACATATTGGAAGACAGATATTACTCCATCTCTAGCAATACTTTGCTGAATCTTCACTTTTTTCCAGCTAAACACCCACCGTTCTTTCATGCCTTCCACCTATGGCATCATCAGTTTACCGTGCTGGTTGCCCCCCTCTTGATGATCCTTAATTTATCAGTGTCCTTCTTAAATTGTGCTGCCCAGGGTAATATTCCAGATCTCAACTGACCAGGGCAGAGGAGAAAAGGGAAGGGAAGGAAATGCACATTTATTCAGCACTTATGCTCCAGGCACTGCACTGTGCCAAGCACTTTACAAATGGGGGGGTCCTATTATTATTCCTGTTTTATTGTTGTTGCTCTTGTTGTTTATTCATCCTTGACATCTTGAGGGAGATGAAACTGAGGCAGAGGGGATTAAGTGACTTGCCCAGGGTCACACATCTAAGTAAGTATCTGAAATCAGATTTGAACTCAGGTTTTCTCGACTCCAGCACCAGATCTCCCTCCACTGTGCCATCTGTCATGTCTTTATTTTTACAAGTCCTTCTCAATGGATCAGCTGCCATATCAAATTGATGGCTTATATTGCACATATTGCCCATGAAAACCCTCAGATATTTTTCTGACATGCTTCTGTCCAAGTATTCTCCTTCCATCTTGTAATGTACTGTCAATTTTTTTACCCCAATGTGAGACTTTATGTTTTTTCAAAATTATAGAAATGTAAGACGACATTTTGCACAGACATTTGTCCTGTGATACTTCTTCCACTTCTAAATTTTTAAAGAATCTTGACATAAGCACCTTCACAAGCTCTTTGGTATACAATTTTATTTAGAAATTTGCTTCTTTTTGTATCCCCAGTGCTTAGCACAGTGCTTGGGGTAAATGCTTGATAAATGTTTAGTGATCTGCCCATTCGAAGGGACTTGTTGCTTTCTTACCCCAGCTTTGTTTATCTTGGGTCTCAATTCCCTGTTCATCAAATGGAAAGTAAGCTTCTTGAGGGCAGGGATTGTTTCATTTTTGTGTCTGTATCCCCAGCGCCTATCTCAGCATAGTGCCTATTTAGTGGATATCCACTAGTATTTACTGGATGCTAAATATTTGTTGGATTGAATTGGATTCTGAGCACCATTGTTCTTGGAAAAGAAAATGCAACCCTAACAGGGTCACAGATCTAGAAGCGGCAGGAACGGCAGAAGCCACCTAGTTCAACCTGCTCATTTTACTGCTGAGTACAGAAAGGGGTGGAGAGAGGGGCTGGAGGTCTTGGTGAGGACAAATAATTTGTACCAGAGATTTGAGGGAGAAGGAGAGATTGAAGGAAGGGCAGCTGGGCTCAAAGAAAGGCATTTCAATCATGGAGGTGAAACAATTCAGGAGTGATGATGGTCAGATCAAGGATGTGGCCATCTTCAGGTAGAGCAAAGGTGAATAGAAATGAGAAGATCATGAGAATTTAGGAGATAGATGAGCTGGAAAGTTAGGGGGTTTGAGAAAGCATGAGTACATATGGGGAAGTCACCCACGATGCAAACTGCCCTGAAAGCTTGCCCTAGTCTGGTGCTGTCCATGGTTGAAAGTAGGCACCGATTGTGAGAGCCATTGCAAGTCAGAATTGTCAAGACTTGGAAACTGATCAAATGTAGGGATGAGGGAGTCAAAGAGGATGCTGGGATCTCAAAGCTGTATAATTGTTAGAATTTATAGTGACAAAACTTGGACTTGGGGGAATCGTTGCTTAACTTCTGTGAGTCAATTTTCTTACAGTAAGATTTTCTCCAATTTGTCTCTAATATTTTTTTTTCTTAATTAGATTCCCCCCCTACTCTGTAAAGACAGTACCTTTAAAATTATTTTTAGATTAATCTGCTTTAAGTTGGGGGGGGGACAGGAAAGATTTCATGAAGATGGTGACATTTGATTTAGGTCTAGAGGGAAATTATGAAGTTCAGCTGTCAGAGGTAAGGAGGGAAAGCATTCCAGGTAGGTGGCACGGTTGATACAAAGGCACAGAGATTAGAGATGATGCCTAATGAGAGATGTAAATGTCAAATAAGGGAGCTTATGTCTGATCCTTGAGGCAACAGGGAGCCTGTTTCTTGAACATGAGAGTGACGTGATTAAATCTGCATGGCTGTGTGGAGGATGATTTGTGAAGGAGGGGAACTTAAGACAGGGTAATAACATAGGAAGTTGTTACAATTGTCCAGGCAAGAGGTGATGAAGGCTGTAGGAGTGGACAGGAGGAAACACATGGGAAAGGTGGAATTAGAAATGGCAAAATCTGACAACTGACTGAGATGGGGAGGGGGGGAGGTGTGTGCGAGGAGCTGAGGAGGACGCTGAGGCTGCAAAGCAGAGAGCCTGGTGGTGACCCTTTCCAGGAACATGGAAGTTTAGAAGGATATAGGACTTTTGGAGGAGGGCAAGAGACTGTCTTTTGGACAATTTTCATCGCACTTTGACAGTATTCTTCTTGGTATTTCACGAACAGATTTCCAAATAGATTCAACAATTAAAACTTCCCACCATCCATTGTACACTTGTTCATTAACGTCTCTGCAAGTGAAGATCAGGTATTGACAAAAAATCTTGGCCGTATTGATTGTAGTGATATGAGCGCATGAGATGAGCCCTTTGTGGGAAGCACATAATGGTTTTTGGAGGGTATTGAGGAGGTCCAATGCATCTTCAAAACACTTTTCAATGTTGCTTGAAATTCACTCTAAGAGCATCATTAGGACTTTGATCCCTGTTAAGATGCAAATACAGATGGCAGGCAGTCTTATCTCTGTCACCAGGCTACTCAAGGACAGGGACACTGTCTTCTCCTGTCTCCAGACCAAGGGAGAGGAATACATGAGTGGAATACAAGGCCACACCCAAGAAAAGAAAAATAGACATTGATTTTTCATATCGGTACATATGTATGTGTGTGTAATAGGTAATTTGGCCTCTAGCTTTTAATATTATTCATATGACAACAACTGTGTACACGAAGATTTTAGGCTGCTGACAAGATGAATTACAATACAGAGATGGCATATTTGAGTGCAGTTGGTGTAGGCAGACATAGCCCAAGACAATTTATAATACGTGAAAAATTAACTCCTCCAGATGTTTCTAGACATCCAGATGTCATACATACAAAACATTTGGATGGTTGGCTGAACTGACCATTTCTTCTTTAACAGGCAGTGTCATATAACAATATAGATACATGAACCTTTCCCCCCCTCTATCCCACCCCAAACTTTTCTTTTTTCCTCAATGCCTTCATTAATTGCCTTCTGAAGCTTTTCAATAGAAAAACTCTCCTCCTATTTTCCTGAGAAGATTGAGACCATCTGACACAAATTACCTCATTTCTCCTCTGCCTCTCATTGTTCTCATCTAAATTTCCCTATACCCTTGGAGGAGGAGGTGGTCATCATACTTACCAGGGTTAATAACTCTCTCTTTGTCCTCAGTACTAATGCCTGCTCTCTTGTCTGTATCCATGCTCCATCAGGCATTCTCTCTCATGTTTCTTCAATCTCTCCTTCTCAGCCTACAATGATTCATCCATTAATCAAACCAAAGCAAACACAAAACCTTCCTTTGACTCGCTGTCCTCTCAAGCTATAATTCCATCTTTCTCCTGTTACAATTGTGCGGCTCTTGACAAGTCACCTAACCTCCCTGGGCCTCCATTTCCCCATCTATAAAATGAAGAGGTCAGACTAGCTGACCTCTGAAGGCCCTTCCAGCTCTATGACCTGTGATGCTCTTGGCTCCCACAGCACGTCCTTGGAATAAAAGGGTGGAGTTCCAGGACTTGCAGTACCAGAAATGCATTCAAAGAGGCCTCTGAAAAGCCTTCTCATCATGATCTGAGTCTTTATGGGAACAATTACTCCTCTTCCCATGAGACTTGTACCAAATACTCCTGCCAAATATTGGGCTCCCAGGGAATAGAAAACCAAATACTGTCCCCTCTTTGGTCCTACTCCATCCCTATGGCTAATTTACCAGAGAAGAGATGGAAAGACATTTCTGTATGGGGGAAACTTCCTTTTTCAGAATATCAGACAATACCTTGGCACTTTTCTCATGCCCCAGAAGCTCACCTGGGACTTGCTCTCACTCTGGGGGAAATCCAAATTTTTAAAAAGTAGAATGGGCAACCAATTTGATTAAATCCATAAACCTTAGTATCATCCATTCCTTCTGAAAATTCCCCAGTAATGCTCCCCACTTGTCTTAGCAATGCCAAGACTGTTCCTATGTTCAGAGAAGGAACTGTCTTTTGTGTCCTTGGAGCTCTAAATGTTCTTCAAATTTTTTAAATCAACAAAGATCTATTTTCTCTTATTTCCCTCTACCACCATAAAAAAATAAAACCAAAAAAACCCAAAACAACCAAAAATGTTTGTAGCAAACATGCATCACTAAGTAATGCCAATTAGCCATGTCCAAAAAGCATATGTCTATGCCTGTGTCCTGAGTCCATCACTTTCCTGTCAGGAGGCAGGTAGCATGCTTCATAATGAGTCTTCTGGAATTATGGTTGGTTAATGGATCAGAGTTCTTAAGTCTTTCAAAGTTGTTTGTCTTTCCTGTTACTGTTATTGTATAAATTGTTCACCTGGTTCTGCTCACATCACTTTGCATACAAGAATTCCCAGGATTCTCTAAAACTGTTCCCTTTATCATCCCTTACAGTACAATATTATTCCATTAAATTGATATACCATAATTTGGTCAACCATTTCCTCATTGATGGGCACCCTTTTTATTTTCAGCATCTTGTCACCCTAAAAAGAGCAGCTATAAACATTTTTCTACGTGGGGTCTGTTTTCTCTTTCTTTGATCTTTTTGAGGATATAGACCTATTAGTGGTATTGTTGGGTCAAAAGGCAAGTACATTTTAATAACTTTTGGAACATAGTTTCAAATTGTTTTTCAGAATGGAGAGACCATTTCACAGCTTCATCAATAGGTATTAATATGCCTATTTTCTCACAGTCACTCCATTATTTGTTATTTTCCTTTTTTTGTTAACTTTGCTAAGGTGGAGCCACAGAGTTGCTCTAATTTGCAGTTCTCTAATTATTAGGAATTTGAAGCATTTTAAAAAACATGGTTATCGATAGCTTGGATTTCTTCCTCTGAAAATTTCCTGTCTATATCCTTTGATTACTTAATCAGTTGGGGAACGGCTCTCGTTCTTACAGATTTGAATCAGTTCCCTCTATATTTTGGAAATTGAAAAAATAGTTTTCTCAGGGAAATATACCTCCAATATTTGTCCCATTTGCCTGTTTTAATTTTAGTTACATTGGTTTTGTTTATATAAAAACTTTTAAATTTTAGATAATTAAAATTGTTTTTTATTTTAATTTTCTATGATCCTGTTTAACCTTTGTTTGGTCATAACCTCTTCCCCTATCCATAGATTGGAAAGGCATTTTCTTCCTTTTTCATCTAATTTGTCCATCCCCCTTTATGTTTAAGGCGTGTACCCATCAGAAGCTTATCTTGATGTATTTTGTGAGATGTTGTTCTATCCCTAGATTTTGCCAGACTGCTCTCCAGTTTGCCCAGTAGTTTTTGTTGAATAGTAAATTCCTATTCCTGTAACTGGGCTCTTTGGATCTATCTTTATTATGTTCTTGTACATCAATAGAATGTAAGCTCATTGAGGGCAAAGACTGTTTCATTTTTGTCTTTGTAGCCCCAGTGCCTAGAATAGCTTCTGGAACATTGTAATTGCTTAATCAATGTTTGTTGAATTGAAACACATTGGACTGGAAGGCAAGAGAGCTAGATTCTGGTCCTATTTTTGCTACTGACCCCCAGGGGGCCTGGGGAGGCATATTGATCAATCGACAAACATCTATTAAGCTCCTGGTATGAGCCAGACGCTGTGCTAAGTACTAAGCTGCTAAAAATCATCTAACTTTTTTGGGGCCTCGATTTCTTTATGTATGAAATGAAGGTTTGATCTCTTATGGTCCCTTCTAAGTATACAGTCTTATAAGTCATGCTGATAGCAAGGTACTCCTTTTAAGTGTAAGTCAGTTCAGCACCTGTTAATGCCCTGCTGTCTAGGCACTGTGTCAGACCCCAGGTGTGTAAGAGGTGATGGGCCCCCAGAGTAGGGAGGTGACTGGGTGAGTGGCGAAAAGTGGAGCTAACATCAGTAAAACTTGGCAACTGACTGACTAGGATGGGTGAGGTGGAGATAGGGGGTAGGTAGAAAGTTCTGCTCGGTTAGGGTGCCCTAAGAAGGAGAATCAAGTCAATACCACCTTCCACAGTGAGGCTGACAACATGATAAACACCATGCTATTCCAAGTGGCTGATCAAAGATGCTTTAGCCTAAGATAGTGTTGGCCAAGAGAAATGGAGTCACCACAAAATATTTCAAAACTTTGCCTATTTTAATTCTACTTAAATCAAGAGAAACAAATGAACTTTTGCCAAATGGGAAATTTACCAAACTGAATGGGGGCTGGGATAGGTGAAGGGGTAAGGAATTTATCTTCCAACTGCCACTCCCAGGGAATAAAATATTAAAGTCTAAAGTCTTCCAACACCTTTGTCCCTTGGAAGTTCAACAAACTAATTAATTCCAACCAAACATCTGCCAAGCTGCTCTGTTCTTCCAATTTTCTTTTGACCTCTGTGTATTTTTTCTAAAGTTTCACATAACCCCCAATTCAGGGTGGTTCTTCCATTCCCTTGGGCTCCAGCTGGTCTAGTCTAAACAATCCTAGATTTTTTAATCAAAGGGAGAAGGTCATACTAACACCCACATACTGGGATCTGCTCCTGTTGGTACAGCATCTATAACTTCTCAAGGTGCCTTTACAGATACGCTGTCGTTTCATCCATCCATCCATCCATCCATTCATTCATTCATTCATTCATTCAGCAAATAGTATTTAAGTACCTATTATGGACATACACTATGAGAAATACAAAGATACAGAAGACAGTCTCTGCCCTTTAGGAGTTTATATTCCTATAGAAGAGATATGGCATGTATGCAAGCAACTGTAATAATAATTAACATTTATTATGTTTGCTTTAAGATTGCCCTAATATTAATTACAACTAGCTTAAGGCAAATAATACTAATTATTATTGGCTTTAAGGTCTGTAATATACTTTACGAACATCATCTCATTTGATCCTTGCAACAATCCTGTCAAGTGGTTCCTATTATTATTCCCACGTTACGGATAATGCTCCGAGAAGTGCAATGACTTTGTTCAGGGTCACATAACTAGTAAGCATCCGAAGCAGGATCTGATCTTGGGATTCCTAGATTCCAAGTCCAGCATTCTATCCATCAGACCGTCCAAATGCTTCTTAAGAATGTCCTCCCCCAAAAGGACAGCATGTGAAAACCAACACGCAAAGGACCAGCAAAGTGCTTTGGGGGTTTACTTCTGGGGGTGGGTGGGTCGACTTGTGAAGAAGGGGTTATGTGAAACTTTGAGGTTGGTCATGAAGAATGGATGGGACTTTGAGAGGAAAACCTTTTGGGGAAGGACATTCAACTGCCTAGAAATTTGGACGGGCCATTAGACCTCTTTAAGCCTACGTTCCTTCTTTGACATAGAACAATCCTCTGCCTTCCTTTTCTCCTCTCTGCTCCCAAATCCCAGGAGGAGACAACTAGGGTCAACCCTTTGACAATAGCTTCCATTTACATGGTGCTTTGAGGTTTGCAGAGTACCTCATGTATGTTATCTTGATTGAACCTCATAACAACCCTTGGAGGAAATGTGAGATTATTATCTCCAGTGTTCGGATGAGGGAATTGAGACTCGGGGCAATGAAGCAATCTCTTCAGAGTCATAAAGTTAGGAAGTGTGTTCAGTGGGTTTTGGATGGAGATCTTCCGGACTCTAAACCATCCACAATGCTCCATCTACAATGCTGAGCTGCCCCCCAAGCGGTCTCCATGTACAGGTAGAGTAGATG
This sequence comes from Pseudochirops cupreus, assembly GCA_028627135.1. Classification (NCBI taxonomy): domain Eukaryota; kingdom Metazoa; phylum Chordata; class Mammalia; order Diprotodontia; family Pseudocheiridae; genus Pseudochirops; species Pseudochirops cupreus. The sequence continues at coordinate 381,967,481 of CM053584.1, read as the reverse complement.
ACTACCCCACCTGGTGTGATGAATACACTGTTGCTGATATTTGAAAAAGTGTTTAAAATGGAAGGGATGCTGTCGGACTGAAGTCTGGGAAATATTGTACTGAATTTGCAAAAGAAGCTAGTGAATTTGACTTCAGTTCATGGGAAAATTTTAGAAGGCATCATTAAGACAATGGTTTATTAATCTAGGAGGGAAGAGATGATCCCTAGAAGTAGGGAAACACTGGAGCCAGCCCCAGTAGGGTCTCAATCTGATGGTTGAATTTTCAGTACGAGCATTTATACCCCAGAAATCAGCAAATACGACAAACCAGTATCTTGATTTGTTGGTTGTTGATAGTCTAAACTTAAGAGAATGATGGAATAAATGTTAATAATACAGATTAAAGTGAAAAAGCTCTTCTTTTTTCAGTGATCTGGTTGTTAAGCATTTACCAGCATACTCCTTTCTATACACAAGTATGGATTCATCAAAAAACAATTTCCTCGTGTGTAAAATAATAAGGGTGTTGGACTAGACATGATCTCTAAGGTCGGGACCCCGGGATTCTCAGAGAATCATAGGATCAGCATTAGAGGGAGAAGGGATCTTGGAGGTTATTTTGTCTGGCTCCCTCATTTTCCAGATAAAGACAAAAGCCCAGAGTGGAAGTGATTTGCCAAGGTCATATAGCTAGTAAATGAAAGAACCCAAATTCAAATCCATTTTCTCTAGTCTCAAATCCAGTGTTCTTTTCTCTGTACCTCCTCCTTTCCTCTCCGTCTTCCACCTTTTATAGTATTTGCCTTCCTCAGTTGGATAGTATCTAATGAACTAATTCACACTAAGGTGATAATGACTGGTGTCAGGGAAACAGGCTCCATGAGCATGTTATAGAGTGTTGTACAAGACCGGAAAGCACAGGTTCAAATCTCACCTCTGACACTTACACAGCTGAATGTTCATGAGCAAGTCACTTAATATCTCTGTGTCCCAGTTTTTTCATCTGTGAAATGGGGTTGAATAATGCCAGTAATCAAATATAGCAGCTGCCTCAAAGGCTTGGTGTGAGGACCAAGTGAGATGATGCATGTATGTTATTTTGCAAATATTCAAGTACTAGATAAATGATATTTTTGTTTTTAGCCTGCTTATCAAGGCTAAATTGTGTTCCCAGAGGAACAGCAATCAGGATCACTCACAGTATAAGGGAAAGAAGGGAGCAGCTTCAGCAACTGAGCTGTATCATGTAAGGATCTAGAGGTTTTCCTGCCATTCACCTCCCCATTTCCTCATCTGGGGGGCTTTGATTCACCCAGTGGTTAGAATGATGTGACCTGGGCACAGCAGCCCTTAGGGCAATGCATACCTGGCATCAGTACCTGTTCCTGCCTGTTCCTGCCCTACTGGGCAGAGGCGGAGCCCTTGACAGCTGAGTTTCCCCATCATCATGATTGTTGGCAGCAAGAAAGTCTCAACGGTGGAATTTCTGGCATCATGGCAGGCAGGTGAGGGAAATACTTTGGGAGGTAGTTTTCCTGACAGTGAGACTTGAGATCAAGGTCCTAGGTCAGGAATCTGTGGATTTAGATGTGAATGTGATACTAAAAACCAACTTTGGAGGTCATCTCATCCAAGGCTTGTGAATCTAATTGGCGCTGGAGTTATGAACTGGCAATCAGCCACTAACCCACAAAGGGCCTCCTTGGTTCCAAAACAGCAAACAGTGGGGTCTTCTCATTCTGCTTAACGCCTAGGCAGCCCTGACTGAGAATTAATCCTGCCCGTCTCTCAGTTTCATATCAAAGAGATTAATTTGGCTTATCATGAGGCGCTGTACTTACTCAGCGGGGACTCAACAAAGATTCATTAAAAAATCAAATGAGGGTAATGCCTGGAGGGTTGTTGTCACATCAGTGGAAGAAATCATGGTGCACGTGCTCCTATGCTGGCTGGTCAGACAGGAGAGAAAAAGCCTTAAAGGATCCAGAAAATGTACTTTTATCCCCAACGTGAAGGAAACCCAAACTCTTGCTTGGACTCCCTTGGTCCTAACTTCAGTGGTTAGGCAGGGCTGTGGAGAGACCACTGGGACCTAGAGCCAGCAAGACTGAATTTAAATCTGGCCTCATACACTTCATAGCTCTGTGACCCTGCGCAAGTTAATTAACCTGTTGGCCTCAGTTTCCTCACCTGTAAAATGAACTGGAGAAGGAAATTGCAAACCACCCTAGTATATTTGCCAAGAATACTCCAAATGGGGTCATGAAGAGTCAGATGCGACTGAAAAATAAGTGAACGACCAATCCGAACTTCGCTTAAACCTTAACTCGACCTCTGAAGAATCCTAGACTTCACTGTGACCCATCTAACCTTGACTCTGACATGAAGCGTAATTCTCAACCCCACATCTTAAGCCTAAGCCAAATCCTAACCTGAGCTTGAGTTCTCAACTTTTATTCTCAACTTAAAAAACAAAACAAAACAGGAATTTGTTGCATTTTTTTCCACCAGGGGATCAGGTTAAAGGAATACTTTATCTAAACAAATACACCACTGGTCTTCAGGTAATAAGTATAATCAGAGTGATGCACAAGTTTTATAATCATCCTCTTTGGATATTATCTAGAGCAGTGGTTCTCAACCTTCCTAATGCTGAGACCCTTTAATACTCGTATGTGGGCGTATCTGCACGTGGGCGGACCTGCCGGCAGATGGATAGAGGAGTGGTGTCTCGGTTCCTAAGACCATCAGATATATGTGTTTTCTGATGGTCTTAGGCGACCCCTGTGACCCCTGTGAAAGGGTTGCTCAACCCCCAAAGGGGTCGCAACCCACAGGTTGAGAACTGCTGGTCTAGAGTTTTAAAAGATATTGGTAGCTTTGTTTTTTAAAATATCACATCCCTTTCCAAATATATACCTTCCCCATCTCCCATAACTAGAGACATGATTTTAAAAAAAGTTTACAAAAGCAGTTCAACGAAAGTAACTAACACATCACAAAGTCTGACAATATATATAATGTTCCACATTCGTCATTCCCCCACCTTGGAAGAGCAGGGAAGGGGACACATTTGATCATCATTCCTTCCGTGAAAGGTTTAGTCATTATAGTTACTCAGAATTCAGGACAGTGTTGTCACTGTTGTTCTTTCCTTTCACATTTTCATAGTTGTTACCTATATTGTTTCCTGGTTCTGCTTGCTTTGCTTTGCAATGGTTCATATAATTCTTCCCCCATTTCTCTGAATTCTTTACATACATCATTTCTTAAGGCACAGTAATATTCCATTACATTCATGTACCACAGTGAATGTAGCACCATTCCCTAGTCAGTGGACTTTAACGTACTTTGCTTCACCCCAACAGAGCAAAGTTTGCCATTTCCTCCTCCAGCTCATTTTACAGATGAGAAAACACCAAAGGGGGTCATGAAGAGTAAGAGAGAGCAGAAGGATGACAAAAACCCAAAACAACAGAGAGGAGTAAGCTAATCTTTATTGGAGCTTCTAATCTTAACCCAACTTCTGACTGCAAGCCTAATGATAAAATGACTAACTCTAAAGTTAATATAAAATTTAACCTTCACTTATGATCTTAGGCCTTGACTCTAATCTGAGGCTATAAACTCTATGGGAGAGAGCACTCACTTTCCCAAGTATGGATCCGAAGATCTGAGATTTCAGAGTCACTAATGGAGTCACATGAGGGGCAATATTGCTTCTCTATTATTTATCTGTCCCCTTGTGGTCCTCAAAGCTCTACTTCTGGGCATAGAAGTTTCTCTGCTATTTTCAGCCTGCTCACGCTGTGACTTTTTTTTTCTCACAGCTACCCTTGACAGGGTGTTGAAACAGTGTTATGCTTTGTCAGGGACACATAGTTCCCTTAAGCCAGAGCATTGGTGGCACGGTGGATGGAAGGCTGAACTCAGAGTCAGGAAGTCTGAATTCAAATCTTGCCTCAGATACTTACTGGCTCTGTGATCCTGGCCAAATCATTTAACTTGCCTCAGTTTCCCCATCTGTAAAGTGGGGATAATAACAGCACCTACTGCTTCACAGGGTTGTTGGAAGGGTGAATTGAGATAATATCTGTAAAGTGTTTTACAAACCTTAAAGTATCACATAAATGCTATCCATCATCGTCATCATCATCTTTGTTGTGGATGTTGTGATTCACTGCCAAGCTCCTCAAATCTTTCCTGGGCTTCTGAGGATCTTCTCTTCTACCAGAGAGAGCAATAAAGAGGAACACAGACAGACCTTGACAGATTTCCTTTCTCTAGCTGCC
>CM053584.1:381941635-381957073 GCA_028627135.1 Pseudochirops cupreus | reverse complement strand
TGTACAAACAAAATCAATACTAAAAGCTCATTTCAGAAGGAAAGCCATAAAATGAGAAAAGAATCTTTGCATCAAATATCTCTTATAAGGGTTTGATATCCAAGATGGAAACAGGAAAAGTTATTTCTTATGTAGACCTAAACTAACTCCCTGCTCCTTTATTTCATTGGTGCTGGCTCTGCTCTCTGGGGCCACACAAAAATAATTTGAATTCCTCTTCCATATGAAGAGAGCTTTCATCTGACAGTTCTTTAAATATATGAAGCTATCATGGCTAGTATAAGACTTCAATTCTCCAGGATAAACATACCAATTTTCTGCTAACATTTTCCCCAATCTCTGTATGCCAAAGTTTGAGCAATGACACGGAGGAGCTATGGTTCCCAAATCCCTCATCTTGGATGTCCTCCTCTCGATGGGCTCTGGCTTATCAACGTCCCTCCTCAAATGAGATCCCTACTAGAAAAGAACTTCTTTAGCTTATGCACAATGAGTCGAACTCACTTATTTTTAGATGGGGAAATTGAGACCCAGAGATGGGAAGTGATTTGCCCAGGCTGAGATAGGTAATAAGGTCTTCTTAGTTCTAGGTGCGATGCTCTGTTCTCTATGCCATCCCACAACTTACCCAACAAGAATATGACAAGACTATTGCCGTCATCACTACCATTGGAGCCCAAGGTTACACTGACAACCAGGTAGACGTGTTTAGCAGCCAGGTCACTCTGCTGAAAGGGAGTTAAATTTGCCATCTTAAGCAAGTGTTCTTGTTAATGATGGACCATCATGACCGCGGAACAGCTGCCCTCTTCTCTCCTCATTCAGTGCTGCTCTTAGACAAAGGGCTCAGGATTATGGCTGACACCTCTCCCTTATTGTTTTGATTTCTCAGCTTTCATATGCTAGAAATTTCTGGACCATTGTAAATGGCTCTCTGGTCAGATATTCCGTTATTTCACTAAGGACTGATGTTAGCTTCACTGGATGAGCTTCTGAGAATTACTTGTTCTGTAGGAATTTCATCGGTTCATTTTCTTTTCTTTTTCTTCAACTCTCCAGAAAGCAATTGGGGGAAAGCACCTTGAATGTGGAATCAGTGGTTCTGAGTTCAAATGTGAAGTAGTTGTTGTTTTCTGTGTGACCTTGGGGGAGCCCTTTTACTTCCCAGAGCCTCAGTTAACCCTCATATGTTACCTAAGGGGTTTGATTTGGATCAAGGGTTATTCATCTGAGGTACAGAGAACCCCATGGACTTCATGGGTACATTTCAAGGGATCCATGAAATTAGATGGGAAAAATACATTTCTATTTTCACTAATCTCTAAAAAAACCCCAATATTTTCTTCAGTTACGATATTTAAAAACTCCATCTTTCTGAGAAGTGCCCATAGTCTTCACCAGACTGCCAAAAGGGTCTAAAAAAGGGTTAAGAACCCTGGATGATGTCTGAGATCAGCCTGATAGAGGCTGCATTTTTTTTTTCCCTGAAAAGACCAGGAAATGCATACTTTAGGCAGACTACTCATTCATTAGCTTTCAAGGAGAGGGTGAGCCCTCAGACAGAATGATTTGCAATGGTGTAAACAATCTGTTCAAAATGTTTATTTCTTCCCAAATATTCAAGTTTTCTCCATCTTTCTTAAGTGCATCTTTCAAACAAATTCAGACTTCTATTGATTCTGGATGTAGGCCAATCAATTACCTGCCCCTCCCAGGGCAACAGTGAGCTGGCTTTACTTTAGGATTTTTTTCTATCTTCCCACAGTGTACTTTCAGAAGGTTGCCATTTAGCAGATTGTGCTTGACTCTGCCAGAAAGAAGGAACCACAGGGCAGACTGCTACCAGTATGCTGAAAATGCATCAATATGCGAGAATTGTGAGCGTGGTCCCCACAGCTGTCTGTGAGTATCGAACTTGATGTCTCTATGTTTTCTGCCCACCTACTCAGAGGCCGTTTCCCCCTACTGTGATCATGGTTCTTTATGCGCAGTCTATGCTATCTGCCGCGACAGTGACAAATCAGCCGAGAAGGGTGGAAATCGACGTGTTCCCCGTGTTTGGTGTGAACAGAATCGAAGCCGTCACGGCCATTGCTGGCACTCCCATGTCAGTGACTTGACTGGTGGGATCCGTGTGTGAAATATGATGTGGGAAGTGTTGGGAAAGGACCGATCCCTGGTTTCACTACAAGAGTGAAAATCAATGGTCAAAAATGTCCGTCTTTGGTTTTGCCTACTTGTTGATCAGGGTTAATGACCGATATTATGTGCATGTGCGTGTGAATATGGACGTGTATTGGAATCAGAGGACCTGAGTTCAAACATCTCCTCTTATATTTGATACCTGTGTGACTCTGGGCAAGTCACTCAAACCACCCTGGGTCTTATTTTCTTCATTTACATAATGAGGGGATTGGGTTAGATCAGAGTTTATTAATCCAGGATTCAAAATTATGTTTTAGAAAATCTTTTGATGACTGTATCTTAATGTAATTAGTTTCTTTTGTAATTCTGTGTATTTTGTTTTATGCATTAAAGAAAAAATATTCTGAGGAAGACTCTATAGGTTTCACTGGGCTGCCCAAGGGGTTCGTGAATGGCACAAAAAGGGTTAACAATGAACTCCTGGATTAGATGGTTTCTAAGTCCCCTTCCAGCAGTGGATCTATTTATTTATAATCTTAAGAGTTAATGGCCAATTGTGCCTATTTAAAGTTAGGTACCACTAACTTCCAAGGACCCGTTCAATCCTTTCCACTTAGGAATATTAAAAAAAATAGTAGAGGTGTCAATGGGGTATTAGTAATGTAGCTGTCAAATTATTCCTGACTTCTGATGAGGAGAGAAAACACAACAATGAGCTCATTAGAAGGTGTTGGTGTAGCAGCCCCTAACTTGGCTCTCCTACTGGCCTTCAGGTTAGGATGGAAGAAGGCTTCTAGAGTCTGCTCTCCTCCTACTACACACCAGCAGCCCTCATAGGTGTGTTTTCCAATATTAATCATGCCCGTGGACACAATTAATTCGAAGGAAAGGCATTTACTGAAATAGCATAGTAAGAATAATAGCTGTAAATCATTGTGCAGTAATCCAGCGGTCTATTGGTCAGTGATTTCATCTTCACCCTGAACTACATCTCCTGAATTCTTGTGCCCTCCGAGGAAAAGTAGAGAGGCAAGAGAAATGCACAAACCTGAATCTGCTGGTGGAAACAGGGCTGTCTCTACTAACTTGTCAGGGTTATGGAACTGTGGAGAGTACACATGGGAGTACACATACAAGGCACATTCTTTGGAACTGGTGGAGACCTTCCTTCATTTTTACCCAACCAAGCCCAGACATAGACTTTCAGTTAGGTATTCTAAGTGGAATCATGCCCTGTTTAACTTTGATACCAATTCCACAGCCAAGAAAGGGTTTTAATTGACAGACTGCCATTATTAAAAAAAACAAAATGAAACAAAACTAGTATGGGCAGGGAATTCACATCAATGATGATTGCACCTTAGAGTTTGCAAAGAGCTTTAGCTATATTATATCATTTAAACCTAACAGTAATCCTGTGAAGTGGATACTACTGGTGATATTATCTCCATTTTATTTCTGTTAATTTAAAAAAATGATGCTTTTCTTTTTTTGATATCATGATCACTTTCCATTCACTCCATAGCATCATAGTTATAGAGGTGGAAGGGACCTCAGAAGGCTTCTGGTCAAACACTCTTTTTTACAGATGAAGAAACAGAGGCCCAGAGCAGGAAGTGACTTGCCCAAGGTTGCACAAGTAGTAGGTGGGATTAGAAACAGGATCCTCTGACTCCAAATTCATTTCTCTAGCACTGCCTATCATATAACTTCCCCAACTGCATCCACATCTCCCTTTTAAAATACAACATTTATTTTATTTTCCCCAGTTATTATGCATTATTTTGCTTTCTCCCTCTCATCTTCCTTTCCAATCCCAATTGGCTGTCATGCGGCAAGTATTTAATAAACTGTCTCCACCTTAGTTTCCTACTCTTTTCCACTATGAAAAAGTATAGCTTTTCCTATAACCAATAGTTACAGGCAAGAAAAATAAGTGCACACATTGATCACATCTCAAAATGTGTGTTTTATTCTGTGCCTCTGGTCCACTAGCACTCTGCCTCTCCCTTGTGGGAGACGTGCTTTGCCATCAGCCTTCTGAAATCATGATCGGACACTGCAACTAATAGAGTTCTGGTATCTTTTTCAGCTTTTATATTATTATGGTTATTGTGGAAATTGTTATCAGTTTGTGAAAAGCTTTCCAAGATTTTTTGAATTTTAAATATTATTTATATAAATACTTTAAAAATAATATTGTGTTATATTCAATACAGCAGTTTATTTTGCCGTTTCACAATTTATGGGCATGCATCTATAAAAATATGCCTTCCTGCCTTCCTTCCTTCCTTCCTTCCTTCCTTCCTTCCTTCCTTCCTTGTATTTCATCTTCCTTCATCTTGTATTTCTCTGTGGTTTTCTCTCTGTCTCTGTCTCATCTGTTGGACCTTTGGACCTTTTATCTCTTTGGGGTATATGACCACTAGTAGTGTAACAAATGTGCTCTGGCCCCTTTTCTCAGAACCAGGAGGGCTACATCTGCCCTCCAGGGTGCTCGAGTTGAGGAATTGAGACTATCTTTTTTTCTGTTATCATTGACTTGGGCCTCCACTGGCCCATGTTTCCCTCATTTGTTAGGGGTCCAGGTACAGTGTACTATGTATAATTACCTCCGGATCTTGACTTGTCTGTTACATTGATCAGTTTTTCTGTATTATTACGAGCACTTAACAGTGTTGGTACTTTACAGTCTAGTTTGAGATATGGAAATATTAAGCCCTACTTTTTCCTACTCTTCCTATCATTTTCCTTAATATTCTCTACCTTGTTTCTTTCAGCTGAATTTTTGAATTATTTTTCTAGATCTACAAAGTAACCCCTTGAGAATTTGATTGGAAGATAATATATTTATAAATTAACTTAGGTAGTATCATTATTCTCGATATTGGTGTGGTCCAAACATGAACCATTAATGACTCATCAGTTTTTAAAGTCTTCCTGTATGTCTCTAAAGAGATATTTGTAGGGCCAATACAAAGGGAACAAGCATTTATTAAACACCTACTAAGTGCCAGGTATTGTGTTAAACACTTTATAAATATCGTCTCATTTAATCCTCACAACAACCCTATGAGACAGGTGCTATTATTATCCCCATTATATCTATGTCTACGTCTACATCTATATCTACCATGTATTACATCTGAAAAGCCTGAGGCAGATAGAGGCTAAATGAATTTCCCATGACTTCAGAGCTAATAAATGTCTGAGGCTAGATTTAAACTCTCTTTTTCCTGATTCCAGGCTTACTACTATATCCACTGTGCCATCTGATTCTTGGATGTGTTTTGGGAGACTCTTTTCCAGATATTTGGTATATTTTTGTGGTCATCTTGAATGTCACTTCTTTCCTGGGTTATCTAATAGTAATGAAAAGAAAGGCTGTTGATTTTTTGTAGGTTTATTTTATAGCCTGCCATTTTACTAAAGTTACTAATTTTTCCACTAAGTAAACTATCATATCATCTTCAAACTAAAGGCAATTTTGCTTTATTTTCCTCCTCTTATTGATATAGCCGGCAGTTTCAGAACAATAACAATTCAGTATCAGCAGTGGCGGTTAGAAATCTTTCTTTACCCCTGACTTTACTGGGAAGGCATCCAGTATTTCTCTCTTTCGGATAATAATAACTTTAAATTTTAAATATACATTGTAAACACTATTAAGGAAAACTCTGTTAATTCCTACACTTTAAAAAAAACCCACAAATCAATGCTGATTTTGTCGAAGACTTTTTTCTGTACCTACTGATATAATCACATGCTTGCTATTTTGTTATTCATATGGTCTAATATGTTATTAATTTCTTACTGTTGAAACATACATGAAAATTCATCAACTCAGTCTAGTCATAGTGAATAAGTTTTGAAAATATTACTTTAGCCTCTTTGCTATTACTTAAATTTTTTTTTTGCATCAACATCATTAAGAGATATTAGTCACTATTTTCTTTCTCTGTTTTATCACTCCCTGGTTTAGATATCAGAATTATATTTGTCTTACAGAAGGACCTTGACAAGATGCTTTTTATTTCTATTTTATTTTATTATTTTATTTTATTTCTATATTTATGTCTATTTCTTTTTATTCCATTTCTAGAAACAATTTATGTGATACTGGAGTTAATAGCTATTTGTATATTTGATAGATTTGAATATAAGTCCCTTGACCCTGAGGATTTTTCCTCTTAGAGATAACTTATAGCTCTTTCATTTTCTGCTTCTGAGACTGGGATATTTAAATGATCAATCACTGTTCCATTTTAAACCTATTTTACAGATGGACAAAGTAAATCTCAGAGGGGTTAAGTGACTTGCCTATAGTTGCAAAGTCAAAAACAGGACTTGAACCCAGGTTTTCTTGACCTTTAGTCTAGTTCTCTACTGACTATGACAGAAAAGCAGATTGTCTCTTTACTGAATACATCCTCTCCCTTTTATAATTCTTTTGTCTTGACATACTAAATACATGACAGATGTCCAGCTTTGGAATAAGTCTACTTTGGCATTATGGAAGAAACCAAGATGCCTCATATTGTACCCACTTCATTTTGGGCCAGATAAAGTGAGCTCTCCTGTTTATTCAGATTGAATACCTCCTGAAGAGCCATCCCAGCAAGCAGATACTCTAATCAAAACCATTAAAGCTCAAAGCCTAAATAGGATGTTTTTTTGGGGAGGGGGGGGGGTGGCGTGGAGAGAAATGACATTCTAAATAAGAGTTTTAGGTCAATGGTAGGGTTGAACAGGAAAGAACTCACCTGAAATGTGACTTTGGGATGAGGACTATATAGGGAAGAAAGACTATTCTGGCATGATTCTATTGATAATCTCTAAATTTTGACATTCTAGATAAAACTCTGGGTGTCCTACCATAGTCATAGTCATAGAGGTTAAGGACTAAAAAGGTAATAAGTCCAAACCCCTCCTCCATACTGAGAATTTTGTGACCAGTCTTGATGAGATCCTGTGGATATTTTCAGGCTATAATATCAGCCAGACCACCACACAGCCAAACCACACAGTTCATCTAGGCAACTATAATAAAGATCTATCTCTAGCCTGAGGGTCCATCTTGCAAGGGCTTTTCTACATGCAAGACCATTTGTATGAACTTCCAGGAAGTAGGTGAACAACTGTTTCCCAAATGTAATGAGGGAATGAATGAATGAAAAATAATTTATTAAGTCCCTACTATGTATCAGGTACTCTGCTAGGCTCTAGGAATACAAGTATAAAAGTTAGGTGATCCCTGTGCTCATGGAACTTAAATCCTAATTGAGGGGAAAACAATGCATATAGGGGAGTGGTGGAAATGGGATTTTGCATGGGAAGTCACAGGAATAGCGAGGTGAGCCACAGGGCAACTGGTTGTCATACCCTTTCAGGAAAGCAATGACAGCATTAATTTGATTATTGCTTATAAAGAGGTAGAAAGGTGTGTGTGTGTGTGTGTGTGTGTGTGTGTGTGTGTGTGTGTGTGTGTGTGTGTGTGTGTGTGTTTATGTGTTGCAGGATGGGTGGGAATAGTAGTGTTGTCTATTCAAGATGTCCAGGGTGAAGGGGTGTGAATAGACAAAGTTGTGGACTCTCAGATGACTGCACTGGGGACATTTATGATCTTGAAATTAAAAAGTCGGGAATTTTGGAGGTTGCCATGATAACATTTCTATGTCTATGAAATGTATGCATGGGCCAAGGAGGCAGTGGGGAGAGAAACTGGCCTCCATAATTCAGTCCCTTCCTACTCTATTGCAAATGTCATCTTTTATTTCATTGGGCCTTTGCGTTAATCTCCCTCTCTCGCCAGGTCAGGATTCTACTCTTTGCTGGCAGGGGAGTCAAGAGTGGTTGAGGTGTCTTACATTAGTGTTCCTGACAGTATAGAGTTATGTGGTTGGGAGATGTAAGAAGGAGAAATAGTGGTGGCTTCTGTTGGTAGATAATTAGACTGGCTACAACTGTGGCACCTTAAAAAAACCTAATTAACTTATTTATTTAATTAAAAAGTTTTAATTAGCAAGCATTTATTTTAATCCCCTTCCCCTATCATAAAAAAGAAAAAAAATCCAAAACTCTTTTAACTTAATGTATAGTCAAGCAAAGTGAATTCCTACATTGGTTATATCTAAAAATATACGTCTCATTTTGCATCCCGAGTCCACTCCCCCTCTTTATATGTTCATCATTGGTGCTCTGAAAGTGGTCCTTGCATTGATCAGTGTTCTCAAAGGCTTTCAAAGTTGCTTATCTTTACAATGTTGCTTTTGTACAGAATGTGCTGGGACTATACTTAGGATCACAGCTCTGAGACAGAAGGCACCCTTGAGGTTTGTTATTTCAACCTCCTCATTTTGTATAGGGGGAAACTGAGGCCCATAGAGACAACATTAATTGCCCAAACTCATGCAGGTTATAATCATGAATTGTGATTTGAACCCAGTCATTAGCTCTAGAGCCAGGGTCTTGCCACTGTATAATCCTGTCCCCTGTTTAGTAGATGATGGTGGGATTCGTTTTCTGATCTATAATGATCAAGTTATTCTGAAATAGTTTAGAGTGCACCTCTGAAAAGTCCTGTGACTCCTCCAAGGACACCTGGGCTTCCCTTCCACTCTGCTATTGCACTCTTAGGACTTTTGGGGCTTTCCATCTGCATTCATTAGAAATCATCTTTTTTTTTCTTCAATTTTTATATTTTATTTTATTTTGGTTTTCAACATTCATTTCCACAAGATTTTGAGTTCTAAATTTTCTTCCCATTTCTCCCATACCCCACACTCCAAGATGGCATGTATTCTGATTACCCCTTCCCCCACTCTGCCCTCTTTTCTATCCCTCCTATACCCGGCCTAACCCCTTTCCCCTTTCTTGTAGGGCAAGATGGATTTCTATACCCCATTGCCTGTGTATCTTATTTCCCAGTTGCAAGTAGAAATCATTTTTTAACATTTGTTTTTAAAACTTTGAGTTCCAGATTCTCTCCCTTCTTCCCTCCTCACCCATCCCTATTGAGAAGACAAACAATTAAATATAGGTTATACATGTGTAGTTATGCAAAACATTTCCATAGTAGTCATATTATGAAAGACCAACTATATTTCCCTCCATCTTATTCCATCCCACATCCATCCTATTTTCTCCTTTGACCCTGTCCTTTTTCAAATGTGTTTGTCTCTGACTACCTCCTTGTAATGGGAATGGGAATTTGAAGATCTTCTCTGCCCCTTAATAGACCTGGGGGGGGGGGTATGTTTGAAGACCTTCCCTGCTGTGAAGCTAAACTCTGCCCCCTGATAGTCTGAATGTAGTCACATGGAGCCTGTGGTGTGAGGAGTTTGTTGAAGGGAAGCAGAGCCCACAGGAAGCTGGTAGTCAGAGCTAGTGAGATGGTGGGGGAGAGAGGAGCTCAGGCAAAGAGATAGATAGGCTTGTGAGTAGATATTAATCTTGTATTTGTTTGTGGGAAGGCTGAAGGATGCTGTGGCTCTCAGTGTTATTATGGCTTCTGAATATCTTTGGTACTATGATGGAATTGGCTTATTGGTTTGGGGATTTGGTTTTCTGGTGTCTGAATAAATCCTTCAGCTTTATCCTCTATCTGGAGAGTTTGGTATATTTTGTGATCAAACATCATGCGATACTTATAGTCATGGTCTTTGCCATGATCATGGGTATTGTAAATATTGCATTGGTGCTACACCCCTTCCCCAATCTGCCCTCCCTCACTAGAAGTACTCTTAAAGAAGATGCATCACCTTCCCCCTTGCTGCTGCACCCTCAGGAACATGGGACTTTCCCTTCTGACCTGCACCTAAAACTTACATGTATTGCTTCTTCCTATTAGAATGTGGAAGCAGATAGGTGGAACAATAGTGCATAGAGCACTGGTCCTGAGTCAGGAAGACTGGAGTTCAAATCTAGCCTCTGACACTTACTAGCTGTGTGACCCTGGGCAAATCATGTCACCTTGTCTGCCTCAGTTTCCTCATCTGTAAAATGAGCTGGAGAAGGTAATGCCAAACCACTCCAGGATCTCTGCCAGGAAAACCCCAAGTAGGGAGCAGACAAGTGGCACAATGAATAGAGTAATAGCTCTGGAGTCAGGAGGACCTGAGTTCAAATATGACCACAGACACTTGACACACTAGCTGTGTGACCTTGGGCAACTCATTTAACACCAATTACTTTGCCTTCTGCCCTCCCAAAAAACCAACCCAAAACAAAACAAAAAACAACAAACCCAAGTAAGGACAGGGAGAGTTGGACATGACTGAAATGACTGAACAATAATTAAAATGTGAGGTCCCTGGTCTCTATTTTTCTTTTTGCATCATTAGCTCCTGATATAATGCTTAATACATAGTAAGCACTTATCAAATGGTTTCTCCTTCACTCTTCAGTCTAAAACTCCCACCCATGGCTACTACTCCCTTATATGCATTATTGTCTTCTATTAGAATATATGCTCCTTGAAGGCAGGAGCCATTGCACTTCTGGACTTGTATTCTCAACACCTAAAACAGCACCTGGCACATTTGTTGTTGCTGTGCTCACCTCTTTGTGATCCCACAGACTATATGATGTCTGTGGGGTTTTCTTGGCTAAGGTCCTGGAATGTTTGCTATTTCCTTTTCCAGTGGATTAAGGTAAACAGAGGTTAAGTGACTTGCCCAGAATCACAGTGACTGAGGCCAGATGGGAACTCAGGTCTTCCCGACTCCAGGCCCAGCACTCTATCCATTGTACCAACTAACTGCCTCTTCACATAGAAGACAATTAATAAAAGCTTTTTTAGATACTTCATTTTAATTAATACTTTATTTGGAGAACAATTTTATCTGGCGGAAATATACCTCTGAGTATATTCTGGTGTCTCAAATGTTTAGGAGCCCCTCTAAGAAGGATTTCCCATGAGGAAGAGGCAAGTGTGTGTAGCAGTCAGGTAGATGCTATTACCTGACTGGCTGTTGCTGGTGGGGTCAGTTTTCTAATTTCTAATGATAAAGTCAGCCTGAATCAATCTAGACTCAATCTCTGACAAAATGATCATCTGTGTCTCTGCTGCATCATCCTTAAGTGATGTTCAAGAACTCCAGACATAACAGTCATGACACTAGGCTGTGCTTATTAGTCCTTGAAGGCAGACAGGGTATGTGTCATAGGAGGAGAATGAAAGACTTTTTTAAGTTTAGTCAAACATCTTCAGATATTTTTCAAATAGTTTGGGTTTGGCAGGTCCCAAAAAGTCCTCTGCCAAGACCTCTTTCCTATAATTTTTTTTAAAAAGTGCATTTCAAGGGAAATTTAATCTGTATATTTCTGATTCTGCTACAGTCATCAAAAATCTAGATTTTGAAAAAGAGCTGCTCAATGTCCAGGGAGCTTTAGGAAACCTTTTCCAAGTTTTATCTTGCTCTACTTAAGGTTGAAGCAGTCAATTAAATATTGCCTGTAATGGGGAATAAGAAATGAAAAAAACACAGACACAAGTACTTGCCCATATACTCTATTCTCAAATGGCCAAATGGAACCTGCCCAAAAGTAGAGAATGATGATGATGATGATGATGATGATGATGATGATAAGTGACATTCATAAAGTGCTTGCAGAATTCACAGGAAACCAAAATTGGAGCTGGAAGGGTTCTTAGAATCAATCTAGTCCAGTTCCCTTATTGTTGAGTCACTAAGATTGAAAAGGGTTAAGAGAATTGTCCTGGGTCATACAGGTAATGAGGAAGTAGTGGTTGAGATTTGAACTGAATCTAGTGCTTTTCCCATTGTACCATGTTGCATCCATTATCTCATCTGATCTCCACCACAACCCCATGAGGTAGGGAGGACTGATCATCAACTACTTGATCCCATATAGTGATAAAGATGGATTTCTGTTAATCCCATGAACACCCCAGAGAGTAAGTATTCTCTCCAACAGCGGAGGACATTCTGAACCTAACAGTAAGCTCTGTATGACTCTCAGAGAACTGACTGCCTCTTTCTCCTTGCTCTGTCTCCTTTGTGGGTGCCAAAGCTTATGCCTTGATCCAGTGGTTTAGGGTACATAGACTGATCCAATCAGGCTGTCTCTTGACACCTGCCTATTGGGGAAAAAATACTTTGGGTCACTCTTCCTTGTTTCTAGTGAATATCCATGAAGTTCAATCACATAAGCATGCTATGATACAGAAGTCTTTAATCATGACAATGAGAAAAAGAATAAGATCAATTTGGCTTCTGTTGCACCTTCTCAAACCCAATAATGTCAAACTCTTTGACTACAGGCAAGCCCAACATAGACCTCAAAGAACACACAGTTAAGGTATTTGGACTAAAACTTCCTTGAAGGTGTCTAAAGACCCCCCAGCTCTACTGGTAATTGGATGGGATGCTGATTCCTCTCTTGGGTGAGTTTGTCTTTGCCCAGTGCTAGATTCCTTGCCTCTGGTTATCTCTTTAGTAACTTGTACACTGATGTATAACATATACATTCACCCCTTGCCCTTGGGAAAGTAGCCTCAATGCTAAAGTCTTATCATAGAAAAGTATTGCAGTGTTAAGAAGCAGGTTATTGATGGCCATTTTGGTCTCTCTCATCTTTCTCCTTCAAAAAGGTTCACAGTAGCTTATTCCTTAAGCATCACTTCCCCATAGCTGATCCCAACACTATCTGCTCTAAAGTTAGGTGGGCAGGTCTGGGTTTGGGATGATTAGCTCAACCAAGCATTCTCTCTCTTTCTCCCTTGACACCCAGACTCCTCTTGCTGCTCTAAGGATCAAGGTCAGATACAGAGAGGAAGAGGGAACAGAGTTGAAGAAATTCAGATTGAGATTAAGTTCCTTATTCATGGTTGCCCAGATAGAAAGTACTGGAGGTAGGATTCAAATTTAAGAGTCTTCATTCCAAATACAGCACTCTACATTTTAAAAAATTAATTTAATTTTCCTAATTAACAAAAATCTGTTTTCTCTCCCTCCTAACCTTTTCCCTTGAAAAAAGAAAAAGAAAACCCATGTGATAAATATGCATAGGCAAGCAAAATCACTTCCCATATTAGTCTTGTATAAAAATATGTTCTTTCTTAATTTAAATTTGATTTGTTTATTTACTTTTAGTTTACAAGATTCAGTTCTGTAATCTCTTGAGTTTCAAATTTTCTCCCCTCCCCGTGACAGTATGTAATCAAGCATTGGATCTGCAAATTAAAAATATGTGTTCTAATTTGCACCGACTCCAACAAATCTCTCTCAAGTTGTGGATAACATGTTTCAGAATGATTTCTAATAGGGTGTAGGCATGTCATTGACCAGAATTCAAAAATATTTAGAATTTGTTTGTATTTATAATGTTGTTACTTTGTATAAATTGTTCTGCTCATTTTACCATGAATCAGTTCATACAAATCTTCCGAGGATTCTCTGAACTGTCCTTTTCCTCATTAGGAGGTCTGCGTATTAATTAATTTAATTATTTAAGTTAATACGTTTCTGTAAAACTGTGTGCCAATTAATAGGGCAAGGTTACTTTAGATTAAAGGCTGTCAATTTGGGATCCATGGAAGGTGTTCATGATTAGATTTTCCCTTGGGAGGGAAAAAAATTGTGTCTTTATTTTTACTAAATCTAACTAAAATTTAGCATTTCCTTTGATTATGAATATAGGCGTGATATTTCAGCACCTGTGCCTTTTTTCCCCAATAGAAATTACAGGTGTTTTAATATTGCCTTACAGTTGTTGCAGATGTTTTGAAGTATCATTTATACTTATAATTGGTTTAAAATTACTGTAGTTGCCAGTTATGCTGTTGGATCATATGAGATCACAGTCTTCTTCTCTACAGACTGTATTTTAAGGTAGCTGGGTCCTTTATAATCACTTATATTTCATTTCACACATTTAAAGATCTTATTTGGAGAAGGGTTTTACCAGACTGTCAAGGGGATATGTGATTCAAAAGGTTTAAAACCCATGGTCCAGATTATATTCAAGATCCTTTTCAAATATCATTTGTATTATCTCCACAAGAGATGAGCAAAGGCAATGGAGCAGGCTTACTGCTACCCAGGGAATCTCTGCTCCACAAAATAAAGTCCTCTCTGACTCCAGCCAGAATAAAATGCAAGTAAGAAGGACAGGAAAACTTCACTGCTCCAGATCCAAAGAATCCAGACAGAAATGGGCTGTGGTTAAACTTTGTTCTATCTCTGAATGCGGTGTTTTATTCCATCTTCTTTCTATTATTATTTATGAATCCCCTATCTATCATGTGAATAGAAGAGTGTTAGTTGAGTAAAACAAATGAGAAGGTGTGGTCACTGTTTCTCCTTTCAGAAAATTAGTAGGGTAAAAAAATTTATTTATGGTACTGGGCGCTAGAGGGTACAATTGAAATAAATATCTAAGCCTAACAATTGGGGAGAGGCAGGGGGTGCTGGTAAATGTTTAACAATTATTTCTCCAGAAAAAACAAATATACAACACACTTTTAAGTTTAATCTGAATTATTCACATTTTCTCATTATTTTCTTCAGTCTAGAAAATTAAGAAAACAATAAATCGAGCCCTGATTTGTCAGCTTCTAAGGTGTAAATGCTCACATAGAAAATAATAATTGGCTATTGGGAGCCAGTTAGAGCTGGTTCCAGCATAACTCTGAGAATGGCTAAACAAATGATAGTGTATGACTATAATGGAACATTATCATGCCATAAGAAAGAATGCAATTCTTCCCAGTTTAGGGGAAACTAGGAAGACTCTCTCTGAACTGATAGAGAATGAAGAGAACTAGGAGAACAATTTATAGAATGATGACAACTTTTTAATGGTAGACAATTTTTGAAAGGCTTTAGTACTTAGATCAAAGCCATGACCCTTCTGCTTCCCCTTCTCCCCCACACCTGTCCCAGGGACCATTACTCTCCTACTCAATAAACTACAATGACTCCCTATTTCCTCTGTGATAAAATATGAACTCCCTTGTTCAGATTTGAAATCCTTTGCAACTTAACTCCAAGTTCTCTTTCCAGCCTCATTGCAAATGACTCCCCCTCTCCAGCTCCGAGATCCAATCAAACTGCTCTTTCTTCATACATGCCATGTCATCTCCCAGCATGGCACCTTTGCGTTGGATGTTCCTCATGCCTGGAATACACTCTCTCTTTACCTCTGACTCTTACTAATATTTTCTTCCTTCAAGGTACAAGTCAAGCACTAACTTCTAGATGAACCCTGTGCCAATGCTCCTGTTCCCCTACCTATTGCCCTCTTTCCCTAAATAATTTTTATTTAACT
>CM053584.1:381927998-381941535 GCA_028627135.1 Pseudochirops cupreus | reverse complement strand
AAATTGTTTCAGCTCTTCTCCATATCCTTCTCCCCCACCCACTCTCTCCCAAGACACTGGGTGGTTAATAATATTAATAAAAACAGTTAGGCAGTGGATAGAGCATTGGGCTTAGAGTCAGGAAGATTCTGCCTGAGTTCAAATCAGCCTCAGACACTTACTAGCTATATGACCTTGGGCAAGTCACTTAACCAAGTTTGCCTCAGTTTTCTCATCTATAAAAATGAGCTGGAGAAGGAAATGGCAAATCGCTCCAGTATCTTTGCCCAAAATCCCAGAAATGGGGTCCTGGAGAGTTGTACATGATTGAAAGGACTGAACGACAACAAAGACAGAAATAAGGGCGTTTATATAACCCCTTGATGACTACAGAGCGTTTTACGCATGTTATCTCATCTGATTTGCACAATAACTCTGTGAGGCAGCCCTATTGTTATCTTTGTCTTACAGATGAGGAAACTGAGGCTGAACAAGGTTGGGTGACTGGGTACACAGCCGATAAATAAATGGCTGGTGCCAACTCAGACTTCAGTCTTGGCTCAAAGTCTACTCGCTGTGCCACCAGGAGGCCTATAGGAGCTGGCTTAGTGGTTTTCTCTTAGATGTCTTGGAGCTTTGAAGAAACAGTGTGAGGGTTGGCAGGACAGGGCCAGGAGGAAAGTAGAGTGAGGAGACAGGTTTCCTGACCTCTGATCCTGGGGGCTGGCCAGGAGCACAATCAGCCTCACAATAACTAATAATTAGGGAGGAAAAAGGTCACCAGGACTCCTCAGGCTGGTCCCTACTGCTTGTCTTGATGACAAATTGTCTTGGAGTTCAGCAAAATCAGTCTCTTGCAAAGATCTATGCACCATTAATAAACATGACAGGGCATGTATATACAAAGGAATAATTTAGAGGGTATTTCTAGGAAATTCAATCATTTTAAAAGCCTATGCAATCAAAGCAGACAGACAATGCAGTGTAATAGAGAAAGTACTGGACTTTTGGATCAAGAAACTTAGATTCAAATCCAGACTTCAGTCTTTAGCTGCTGTGTGAACCACAGGCAAATGACTGACTCTCCCTGAGCCATAGTCTCCCCACTTGTTATTGTTGTTGTTTGTCCTGTGCTCTCAAAGAGGACTGTGACATCAGGGAGGTGATGCCGTGTCATGGAAGTGAATTGGATTTAAGTGAGGCAGGGATGTGCAAAGTCACCAGCCTCACTATCTCCTCCAGAGCCATCTGGGTCCAGTGACAAGCCATAGATAAGAATGACTGGACATGGCCTCGGCTGAAGTGGGAGGCCTTGGCCTTTTTAAGTTAAGGTCTTTCCCAGATTTCAGTTTGTCTGAGGTAATGCCTGTTCAGTGATCAAGGCTAGGTGAGAAAGGAGGCAAAGACAGACAAAGCCAATGCAACAAGATTAGAAGGGAAGCAGAAAACTGGGAAACAGTTTTTGCAACCAGCATCTCTGATAGGCCTCATTTCTCAAATAGAGAACTGAATCAAATTTGTAAGAATGCAAGTCATTCCCCAATTGGTAAATGGTCAAAAGATATGAACAGGCAGTTTTCAGATGACAAAATTAAAGCTATGTATAGTCATATGAAAAAATGCTCTAAATCACTATTAATTAGAGAAATGCAAATCAAAACAACTCTGAGGCACCACCTCTCATCCATCAGATTGGCTAACATGACAAAAAGGAAAGTGATAAATGTTGGAGATGTGGGAAAATTGGAACATTAACATATTGTTGGTGGAATTGTGAACTGGTCCAACCATTCTGGAGAGCACTTGGGAACTATGCCCACAAGGCTATAAAACTGGGCATATCTTTGACCCAGCAATACCACTTCTAGGTCTGTATCCCAAAGAGATCAGAAAAATGGGAAAAGGACCCACATGTACAAAAATATTTATAGCAGCTCTTTTTTTCTGGTGACAAAGAATTGGAAATCAAGGGGATGTCCATCAGTTGGGGAATGGCTAAACAAGTTGTGGTATATGAATGGAATGAAATACTATTGTTCTATAAGAAAAGATGAGCGGGTGGACTTTAGAGAAACCTGGAAAGACTTATAGGAACTGATGCTGAGTGAGGTGAGCAGAACCAGGAGAACATTGTACAACATCCAACTGTGATAGACTCAGCTCTTCTCAGTAATGCAACGATTCAAGACAATTCCGAAAGACTCATAAAGGAAGATGCTATCTACATCCAGAGAAAGAACTTCGGAGTCTGAATGCAGGTCGAAGCAGACTATTTGCTCTCTCTCTCTTTGCCTATATCAGATTGCACCCTGAATTGGGGAGGGGAGAGAAGACAGAGGAGGAGAAAATTTAGAACTCAAAATCTTATGGAAGTGAATGTTGAAAACTAAAAATAAGTCCTTTTTTTTTTTTTTAAAGAAAAAAGGTAAAGAATAGCCTCTGTTATCCAGTAAAAAAAAAATTGGTCTGGGAGGGAAAGTCCCTCAGGGTTTCGGACCCAACAGAAACAATTGTTATTCACGTTCACTCTGAGCCAATCAGGGCCCAAACAATGACGGCGTGTGGCTTGGCCTGGGACCTATTTTTGACCAATCAATGAGAGTCAGAGTGATTTGGGTTTGTAATAGTGAAGGCATGAGGTTCCAGGCATGGTCAGACAGAAACTAGGCTAGTCCAGTGGTGGCAAATCCGAAGAGAAACAGATCCCTGCTTGTTACATGCTGATTTACGAAACCAGAAACTGATATCATCTTTGTTGTCTTGTATTTTAATTTATTTTACTAAACATTTCCCACCTAAATTTTCATCTGGGTCCTGCTTTGCTGGGCATCTTTGCTTGCTGCTGGGGGCCATGAGTCGGTTGCCCACCAGTGCTTTCCAAACTTTTTTGAGCCTGAGGATTCCTTTTTAATTAAAAAAAAAAATCCTTGGATTGTCACATGAGAGTAATCTTACGCTAGTATCTCTTGAGTGAGAAAATACACTGATGGAAAGGGTGCTCTAAATTCTAAAAGCAAAGGTGTTTTTAGATGAATGCTTATTTTCTGAAAATCCAAATGTTAAGTACACGCATTTGAAAAACACTAATGCCCAGATGTGTGAGTTTTATTATTTATTCAGTCTACAAAAGCTATGTTTGCTCATTTATTACACTGGATCGTTTAGTGATTTAATGAGAGGGACCCTTTGCAATAACGCTATAGCCCCACCTGGCTGGGAATTATTGCTCTATACCAAGGCTCTTAACCTTTTTTTATATTCTGGACTCCATTGGCGGTCTGGGGAAACCTATGGATCCCTTGCCAGGATGTTGTTTTTAATGTATAAAGCAAAATATGTTGGATTGTAAAGGAAAGCCAAGGTTAGTGAAAATAAAGATTTAGTTTTTTCCTATCCAAGTTCATGTACTTCATAAAATCTATCGACAAAACTGTGGCCCCTAGGTTTAGAACCCCTGAAGGTATAGACTTTAGGTAAGCAGATTTCAGAGAATTCTGAGATGAGAGGGATTGAGAGTTTGATGACAGGGGACTGAAACGGGCTCATTAGAGATGGGAGAGTCTATCAAATGAAGTTCTGATCACACAGAGGACAATTGCAAAGGATCTCAAAGAGGAGCGGCATCGAGGCTCACTGGACAATGCACTGGACTTGGAACCAGGAAGACCTGCGTTCAAATCTGACATTTACTGGTTGTGTGACCCTGCAAATCACTTAGCCTCGGTCTGTCTCAGTTTCCTTTTGTGTAAAGTGGGGGGGGGGAGGGTTGGGCCCAGCTGCCTCTCAGATCCCTTGCAGCTCTGTATCTAAAATCCTTTGATCTTGTAAGAAGAAAAGAGAGAGGCAGGAGTCAATATGTGTGCGCTTAGGGACCTTTGAAGAACTCATGTGTAAAACATGAACAAAGAGACAGGAATGAAACATGGAAAGAGGAGGGACACATGCACTGGCAAAGTTAAAGGAATGATATGAACCTATAAGAACAGGGCATAGAAGGTGAAATCCTAGAGTGAGCTGAGGGTCCCCAACAATTTTAGGACAAGAAAAGGGGCTTTTTGAGGTAGGTTTGAATAAAAAGAGAGAGAAGAGAGAGGCCTCTTAACTGGGGGCAGATGATGGAATCAATCTGTTTGTTTTAAGGCAAAGAAAACTGATGTTCATGAAAAAAGAAATGACATGTTCAAGGTCATGTAGCCAATTAACAGCAGCCCTGGAGAAGACAAGCCCTTGAAATTCCCAGTCTTTGAACAGCCCCAAGGTTCCGAAATTAAGCAATGCGTTTTCAAAACCAAGGGAGTGCAATTGCTCATCCACGTTGGAAAAATGACAGGCTGGGTCTCCAGACTCCACAGTGGATGGTTCTTGGCTCCTTCATGAGACCAAATACCTTTGGTGACTTCAGTCAACCAACAAAACTTTCTCTGTTCACTGTAAAAATAGAACCATACAATGGAAGGGCTGGAAATGGCCCTGGAGATCACCCTGCCCCTTTGAGGGAGGGGAAAACTGAAGCTCAGAAAGGTGAGCCTGGGGGAGGTCACACAGCGTGTCCCCTTAATAGTCAAGCATAAAAGGGAGTGAATTGTGTGATGTTTCCGGAAGTGCTTCTAACTATCCATTTTATATTAGCAAACGTGCCAAACCACTCACCCATGAAACGAAGGAAAAATGGAAATTGTGCTGTAATCGGTTCTAGTGCAAAGCAAGCGAATGATGAACTAAAGTAATTATGTGGCCCCTGGAAACATAAATTGTTATGGGCATTTTAAACATAAGAGGCAATAGCTGTTGAAAACTGTAGAGAGTGCCAAAGACTGTTTTCAGGTTGAGAGCATAGGGACCTTAGAACATGGTGGAAAGAGCTTGGGGTTAGAGGGAGCCAGGTGCTTGTTCTGGCTGGACATTAACCCATCAGGGCAAGTCCTGTTCTGTCTCTGGACTTCAGTTATCTTCTCCCTGAAACGAGATGATTGGAGAAGGTAATCTGTAAGACCATGTGCTGCAGTCCTCATCGATTCCAAACTCTTCATTTTACAAAGGGTTGTGTACTTTGTTCAGGGTTACACAGCTGGAAAGTGTCTAAGGGAGGACTTGAACCTTGGTCTTCCTGACTAAGGCTGGATCTCTGTGCACCACAGCATGCCGACTCTGATAGGTATGCGTAAATCATGTTTTTGAAAGCTCGGAAAGATTTTTCATCTTTAAAGCTTTTAAGACCTGATTTGGACCCTTGGCTTGCTAGCGGGAAATACTTGGTAAATGGGGATGTTGATGGATGATAACTAGTTCAGCTGATTTGAATGAGTATAGGTACTTAATTTAGAGGGCAGAGAAAAATGATCGAACTTACGGTTAACTTTAATTAAATAAATGGCATGTCACAAAAACTGTCCTGTGGAGCTTTCTTCCTCAAGTGTGGATGAGAGGCAGATTTCAAACACTTCAGAGAAGAAAAGAAATAAAGATGATGTCACGGACTAAAATTCTGCAGGGGAAATCAAACCAGGAGGGATAAGAAGTTTTGAGGAATGAAGGCCTGAAGACACAAAATAAAAGGAAAAAAAAAAAGGGAAATTTTCTGAAGAGACCAATGAGGATGCACAGGGAACTCACCATTCACCAGCCAATGTAGATTTTGAAAAGATGTGTACAGAAAATAGAAACAGAATCGATATGGAGCATGGTGTGTTACTATAAGGGTGCAATTAAAAACTCAGAATGAATTTAGGGGAGCAGAGAAAGAAAAAGACAGCAAAAAGTGGAATTTTTCCTTAGAGAAAAGAGAATGAAGAGACAGGACAGCTGCTCAGGGATGTTGATAGCTGGCAGCAGAGAAACAGGGCTGCTTAATTGTGATTGGATTCTATCTTCTCTGCAAAGGAAAGTGGCCTTTATAGTGGGAATGATGGAGCAAAAATGGTGGGTAGGGAGTTGCTACCTAAGAGAAGTAAGGAGATAGTATGATCTTGATGGATTGAAGTCCCTAGTCCACAGAATAATAGCTGGATAGCAACTTGTCCCTGGGCCATTTCGATCTGAGCTCCACAGAATAAGGTAACGATCTTTTACAAGAGGGTGAGAGACTGGAGCTGTGATTTTCCCCCATGAGGAAATTCCCTCTACCAAGGCAGATTAAGCACCTTCTCTGTTACTTACAACCACAAGAATTGCTCACAGTAATGGAGTAGAAAGGTCAGAGGACCTGGGTTCAAGTCATAGTTCTGTCATTTAGATCTAGAGTTAAAATGGATGTTACAAGCAATCACATTCAATTTCCTCACCTTTTTTTTTTTTGTTGTTTCAGTCATGTCTGACTCTTTGTGACCCCATTAAGGATTTCCCCCCCCTTTTTTGGCAAAGATACTGGAATCATTTTCCATTTCCTTCTCTAGCTAATTTTGCAGATGGGGGAACCTGAGCCAATGGTGTTAAGTGACTTGTCTAGAGTCTCACAGCTAGTAAGTGACTGAGGTTGGATTTGAACTTGGGTCTTCCTGACTCCAGGTCTGGTACTCTATCCACTGCACAACCTAGAGGTCTGGGAAGTATATGTGACTTGCCCAGAGTCATGAAGTCGGAGTGTGTCTGAGATGGACCCTGACCCAAGAGATTTCTGGCTCTAGGGATGGCTCTCTGGTACCTACAGCATGCTGGCTTTCTTGTACCAATATTAACAACAATAAAACAACCTTAATAACATTCTACGTAGGGCGATTGGACCCACCACATAGTGGTGTATACATGGTCACCTCTGAGCCCCGTGACAGTCTCATTAAGAAGTAGGAAGCCCATTGCCACCCGTCCATTCCCTTTTGCCCCACTCAAGGAGAGCTTAGATCCACCCGATGCCAAAACCGATGGTCTTGTGCTCGTTTCCATTTCCGTCCCAACAACTGGACCATTGACTTATCCCTCTGGATTGGCCTTCTGCTCAGCTGTTGATCTTCCCATGGGATCCAGACTGTGAGCTGGGCAGACCATCTGTTGTCCGGTATCCTTGTTACGTGACCCACCCAGTGTGTCTTCATATGGCAAACTGCCTCTGGTGTACCGACCCCCACCTGCTCCTAACCGTCTGGAGACTTCTTCATCTGTCACGGGGCTGTGGAGGAGAATTCTCCTCGTTGTTCTCCTCCCCATGTGCTGTGTGGCTGTTTTTTTGCTCTTCCTTGGGAGCCCACATTTTTATGCAGAGATCACTGTAGGCAGGGCTGAGGGTTGGCACGTGGAGAGTTGCTCTTGCTTCCATTTTACATTGGGAGAAACTGATGCCCAGAGAGATGAAGGGGG
This sequence comes from Pseudochirops cupreus, assembly GCA_028627135.1. Lineage (NCBI taxonomy): Eukaryota > Metazoa > Chordata > Mammalia > Diprotodontia > Pseudocheiridae > Pseudochirops > Pseudochirops cupreus. The sequence goes on along the minus strand of CM053584.1, from coordinate 381,934,266 downwards.
GTAGATCCGTAGAATCACAGATTTAGTAGGAAGGGGCCTCAGAGCCATCCAGTCCCCTCACTTTACAAATGAAGGAACCAAAGCCCAGGAATGCTAGAGCATCTTGTCCAAGGTCACACATGTAGGGTCCGAGGTAGGTTTGAACTCAAGCCACCCCCGATTCCAGAGCCAGCCCCATGTCATCAGCCCCTGCTCCTCCTGGCCCACAGCTCATGACAGAGACGATCCCAGGACCCCCTGAGTCCCCATGTTCCCAGCTGCTTTCTCTGATGTTTGGTTCATAGATTTAGGGCCAGAAGGACCTCTGAGGTCATCTAGTTCAACTTCATTTATTTGACAAATGAGGAAACCGAGAGCCAGATAGGTGTCTTGCCCAGTCATAGAGCTACTCTGCAGGGGAGAGACACTGCCATGTAGTGACACCAGTGGTGGACTCGGAATCAGAAAGAATTGATGTGAAGCCCACTTCTGCCACTTACTAGCTACGTGACCCTGGGAAAGTCACTTTCCTTCTCTGGCCCTCAATCAGGCAATAAACATTCATTAAGCTCCTACTACATGTCAGGCACTGTGGTAAGCCTTGGGGCTTCAAAAAGAGGCAAAAGACAATCCTTACCCTCAAAGGGATCACCATCTAATGGTGGATACAATATGCACACAGATATGTACAAACAAGAAAAATAGGAAATAAAACAGGGAAGGCACCGGAATTAAGAGAGTTTGGGAAAGGCTTCCTGTGGAAGATGGGCCTTGAAGGGAGCCAGAAGTCAGTAGTCAGAGTGGATGAGAGAGAGATCGAGGGTGTGCCACATTTCAGGCATGGGGGACAGTCCGAGGAAATGCCCAGACCTGAAGAGTCTTGTTCAAGGAGCAGTGGGGAGACTAGTGTCCTTGGATGGAAGAGTTGGAGGTGGGAAATAAGACTGGGGGAAGAGTTGGGTAATAAAGGGCTTTGCATGCTAAACAGAGGATTTTGTGTTTGACCTTGGAGGCAATAGGGAGCCACAGGAGTTTACTGAGTGAGTGACTGGGGGTGACATGGATCTATGCATCTGTAAATTGCAGTGTTGGATGAGATGGCCTCTAAGGTTTCTTCTAGCTCTAGGTCAATGATACTAGCTAGGATACTAAGTGGCAGAGATAGGATTTGAACTTGGATCCAATCTCTTTCCATTCTATAACTCTGGCTGCTAGCTAGGGCAGAGGTTCTCAACCTGTGGGTCGCGACCCCTTTGGGAGTTGAAAGGGGTGGCCTAAGACCATCAGGAAACACTTATTTCTGATGGTCTTAGGAATTGAGACACCTCTCCCCTATCCATCTCCAGGTGGGTCTACCCACATGCAGATATACCCACATATGACTATTAAAGGGTTGCAGCATTAGGAAGGTTGAGAACCACTGAGCTAGGCTGAAAGGTGGCATGGAAAGACAGATTTCTTTTCCTACTTTTCAGCTAGGCACTTTTGTGGATTTGGCTCAAAGGTTTGGCATCCTGTTATGATCCAACCATAGGCTAAATATGCTAACAAAACAAACCCTGATCGAGGCAGCTGCATGGCACAGTGAATAGAGCACTAGCGAGCACTAGCCCTGTGGAGTCAGGAGGATCTGAGTTCAAATCCAGCCTCAGACGCTTGACACTTACTAGCTGTGTGATCTTGGGCAGGTCATTTAACCCCAATTGCCCAGCCTTCCTCCCTTCAAAAAAACAAACAAAAACAACATCCCCCCCCAAACAAAACAAACCCTGATCTCCTGCTATATTAGGGGTATAGACTGCTTCCTGTTGATCATACCAGGTGACATTTGGCTGTGACTTCGGTGGTTACTCTGAGATCTGCTAGTGGAAATTATCATGGTGAATTAAATAAAGAGGGAGCCCTCCTCCCCCACAATTATGCACATTTATCATTGGATTCTGTTCCATAAATAGGGATTGGGGGAGGAAATCCACCGGGAACATGACAACAAGACAAACTTGCATCGTCAGAAGCAGCCAGTCATTTTGCTTTTTCTAAGTAGGAGGAGAAAAGCCTAAGGAAAAAGCAGCAGAAACCCCGAGTCCTCATTTTATGGCAGTCTTTTAATAGCTGTGAGTTCTTGGGCAAATCATTTAACTCTAGGTCTTAGTCTTTTCATCTGTAAAATGGAAGCACTGGACAAAATCAGTGATTCCCAAATTTTTCACATTGGAGAAATCTTCCATTAAAAATATTTGGCAGAACATTCTGCAGAAAAAATATTTATGAGGATCTTTGAAAATGTTTGTGCCACTTTTTTTTTTCTGTTTTGGTTTGGATCTGTGGTTTGACCAATTCAAGTAGCAGTTTCCCAATTGGGGGCTGGGTTCCTTAAGGACCTATGGCATGACCCCAAGAGGTATGTGATCAACTGGGGGTGGGTGGAAAAGATATGCCACCCTCCCAGCAATAACTGATAGTGGGGCTTGTCTCCAACACAATCACACCAACCCTTCACCCAACGTCCCACAACACTCCCTCGTTCCGCTTGTTCCTAATTCTCTGCTAGCTCCCAACCTCTTCCTTCTTGTCCTGCCCTCAAGGCAATTATAACCTAGCTGTTAGCTAGGTAGTCACAGAAACACCTACGCAAATGCTATAGGGAAAATTCCCTCCATCACAATGCCCAAACTACCCACCCTCTTGTACCCTAGATTAGATCACCTTGTCTTTGCTACAGGTACCCTTCAATGAGTCAGACTCTACACTCCAAGGCAATGGGCTAAGCCCACAAACCCCACCCCTTCTTTTGGTTTTCAGTTGGACAGAGTGCACAGATGCCTAATTTATAAATATACAAACCTACAAATATTGAGGATTTATCCTCAATTGTTTTTAATGGTGGAATATATGATCAAAGAGTTTGGAAATAGCTGGCCTAGGGGATTCCCCCATGAGAAAACTCATGAGATCCCTGTAATTTATAGTCTTGGAGAACTTCCTCGGGGCATTTAGGGTTGGGGGAGTGCCAAGAGGTTCGGTGATTTGTCCGGGGTCACACAGTCGGAGGCTAGACCTGAACTGAGCTTTTCTTAATGATCACATTGGGTCTCTATCTAGTAAGGTATAGGGATGGCCTTTTAAATAAGAAACTTTCCTGACTACCTGAACTCTTCTGACCTTCTTATAGAAAGGAATAAAAAGGAAGAGCGGTGTTGATTGTGCTAAAGGGAAGAGGGTAATTGAGGGGCATTTCAGAAAGAACAGCTTTATAGTCCTGCAGGGGCCCAAGGGGGCACTCCTTGAGATACACCGGACTGGACAATCTCTAAGGACCTTTTCTTGCTTATATATTAGACACCAGAGGTCTAAAATTCTAGATTTTGAAAATGTTTTTTGAAGGAAATGGAGAACTCTCAGCATTTTCAATAGCAAAAATCATCGTCTTCCCCCAAAGCCCTTACGCTCCTCTAAACCTGTCTATTTCTAATCAAGGAACCACCATCCTTCTAGTTGTCCAGGTTCTCCACCTCAAACTCATCCTGGACTTTCCCCTGTCACTGTCTCCTGATGTCCAATGGTTTGACAAGTCTTGCTGATTCTACTCCCAAAATTCCTGTTGAATCTATTTCCTTCTCTGGCCTCACATGGCCACTCCTACAGGTCAGAGCCCAGAGACCCCACTTGGCTCAGTGTAATAGTCCCATGATTGGCTTCCCTGCCCGCTTTTTCCTCGAGTCAGTCTTCCTCCCACAAAGTTGTCAAAATAAAATCCTTACGACCCAGATCTGACCGTGTCACTCTCTTCACATCTCAAATATCACGGACCTAGGCTTGTTCACTCATTTGAAAGAGGATGATGCCGAGAAATGATGAAACTTTGGATCACAGAGCCATCGGTCCAGAGTTGGAAGGCGACCCCTGAGCCATTACATCCTCCTTCCTCATTTTATAGATGAAACAACAGCAACGATTCCAACCCAAGCCCCTCAAGTGCAAATCTTCAGTGACTTCCAAAGACCTCTGTGACAAATGACAAACTCCGACTACCTTTCCTGACTTATATATCTTTATTCCCCTTTAATATACTCTGCATTCCAGTCCAACTGACCAGCCATTCCCTGAACTCAGCAACCTCTCCTTTCCCTGTCTCTCCCAGCATACCTGGAACACACTCCCTCCGTTGCTTAGAACTGTTAGCTTCGTTCAAGGTTTAGCTGGCGTCTTTATTCACAATAGGATCAAAGGAACCCAACTCTAGATCTGTAAGGACCCTCAGAGGCTGTCTAGTCCCACCCCCTCATTTTACAGATGGGGAAACCAAGGCCTGGGGAGTTCAAATGATTTTCCCGAGGTCGTACTGGTAGTGAAGGCCAGAGGGGAGAACTTGAATTCTCTGAATCTAGGGTGAGAGGTCTTTCTATAAATACCCTGAAGGTAGAGACTGTTGACTTCTTTGTTGTTGTAGCCCTAGGGTTAAGCACTTATTGCTAAATAGTTGTCCATCAAATTGAATGGAGTGTTAGAGATAGTGGACAGAAACCGAAAACGTGAAAAACAGTTAGAAATGCCCTCTTAGGGACTACAGCATGAAAGTAAGATTGAGACCTCAGACCTGGAATTCCTTCATCACGTTGAGTTGGATGTTACTAAGGTTTTTTCCTCCAAAAACATGTTTTCTTTAGAATCCTTCTTAAAGAACATTCTCAGGCTAATTTTTTTTTCCCTTTCCTTTCCCAAACCAGTTTGGATTTCTCAGTGACCAAGTCGCTGTGGTTTAAACCTGGAAATAGGTTCCTTTTCTGAATGAGGATCCTGGCTTATCTGTCCTAATGTGGTTGGCCCTGAGCCTGGCATGAGGATGGCATGGGCTTCTGTGTGACTGGGGCCAGAGCTGCTGCTGCTGCTGCAGAGATGTTGGGATTATATTTACCTGCTGTTGAGCAGTCGATTTAAACTCCCCATGCTCACTTGCTCCTTCTCCCCCTTTCAAGGAAAAACCCACAGCTGCGGCTGCTTGTCTGAAGCCCAGGCTTTGAGGACCATCTTTTGAAGTCTGTAAAAAGTGTTGGGTAAATTACTCAGGTTCTTTCTTGTGAGGAAATGGTATTCTTGACAACCCAGGTTTGCCATGCTGGGTTAATTACCTCTTGATGCTAGAGATGAACTCAACAGAATGACAGGATCGAACAGAGAAAAAGACAAAAAAGTGTGTTGGGAGAATCTCCCGACAACCAAGATCACTGGAGGTTCCAGGATGCACAAAGTTGAACAATTTTTCCATACTGAAAACAAATGGAAAATACCCATAAAGACGAAGTTAGCAGCAGCTGGTGTTTATAGGCTCTGCCTGCCCCTGTGGAGACTGAAAAGGATTCATGATGTTGTGTGTGACTTTTCCAAACACTGGGGGTGCATTCCCTAGTAGACTGCAAGGTACTTGGGAGAGGGCAAAAAATGACCAAAAGTATTTTTTGAATATAATTCCTGTGGAAACATAGTCACTCTTGTCAATGAAAGTAAAATTCAAATGAAAGTCAAGTTAACTTGTGTCTACTATGCACCAGGTTCTGTGCTAAATACTGGAAATGAACATTAATAAAAGTGAAAATAGTATGAGGAATTCATTGAAACTCATAGTGAATGCAGTACAGTGATTATTTAGTACAGAATTCACAAACTAGGTCAAATTTGAGTTGGTGAACATAAAATCTAGGGGCATTTTAATAGGCATGTAAAAAAATTAAAAGTATGTGTGGGATCATTGTCAAATCACATTTGGACACTATTGCCTTAATGATACTGTTGAAATTATCCTGTGAACACGGACAAATTATTTGACCATCCTGGGCCTCAGTTTTCATATCTGTAAAATGAAGGAATTGGCCTAGCTCCTTCCTGGTCTGGATAATGGTAACTAGCATTTATACACTGTTTTACTATGTTAACTCATGGGCTCCTCATAACTTTGAAGTTGGTGCTATTATTATAGAAACTGAGTCTGAGAAAGTTTAAATGACTTTCTGAGGTTCACATAGCTAAGAAGAGTCTGAGGCAGAATTCAAACTCAGGTCTTTCTGACTCCAAGGCCAGTATTCTCTTGATTATGCCACTTTGCTCCCTTTGAGCCTATGAACAGATGAGATCATTAGAGCTTAGCACATAGAAGAAATAATGAGTGGGACAGTTTCAGAAAAATCAGGGAAGACATGAATGGATGCAAAGTGAAATGAGCAGAACCAAGAGAACACTGTACACAGTAACAGCAACATTGTAACAATAATCGACTGTGAAGACTTAGCTGCTC
>CM053584.1:381878820-381918983 GCA_028627135.1 Pseudochirops cupreus | reverse complement strand
AGAGAGAGAGACAGAGAGAGAGCGAGAGGGAGAGGGAGAGCGAGGAGAGAGATAGAGACAGACCCAGAGTCAGAGAGAGACAGAGGAGAGGGAGCTGGATGGAGGTTACTGCCAATGCCTCTATGTTCTGACAGACACATTTAGGCTTATAGCACATACATACACACAGTGTAGAAAAGCAGAGTTTGGAAGACGATGAGTTCTCATCAGTCACTGAGTCTATGACTAGGAACAAGACATCTCAAGCCTCTGGATTCAGTTTCCTCACTGATGCAGATGATAGAGTAACACAGACAGACTGCATACTTCTGAAAGCTCTCCCGAGGATTGGAAGCTTGGGAACGTATAAATCATATATAGAGATGTTTGTGTTTGCCGATGATTGTTCCATTTCATAAGAAAAAAAGAGGGAAATGTGTCAAGCACAGTTGGGATATGAGACAATTCTGTATTTTTCTTAAGAACTGGACTCACTCCATTTTCCTCTTCTAACTCCGCGTCCCACCGGTAAGAATGTGGAGACAGGGAGGGAGCCAATGCTAAACCAAATGAGATGATAGATGTAAAGTATTTAGCACAGTGCCTGACACATAGTAGGCTCTTCGTAAATGCTTGTTCCCTTCCCCCCAACTCGACCCCAGGCTGCATTTCAGAGCCAGGGAGGGAGAGCCCTCCTGTTCTGTGACCTGTTCAGGTCATGTCTTGAGTCCTGTGTCCAGGTCCCAGCACCATACTTGAGGAAGGACATTGGGAAGCGAGAGCCTGTTCAAAGGAGGTTGACCAGCATGTCAAAGGTATGAGACTTCATGCCATCTGTGTGAAAAACTGGAAAGGCTGATCTGGGGGAAAACAAGACTTAGGGGGCACCGGGCATCTATTTTCAAATATAAGGAGAACTGAAAACATGGATCAGAAGGGTCTGACAACTGAATGGTGACTACAAAAACACTCAGGTAGAAACACTTAGACCATTATAGACTCAGCCAAAAGAGGCAGGCGAGCAAAGCCCCGAGGCACTGAGCTGGGATGCAGAGGAACCTGGGTTTAAATCGGCCTCACACACCTAGTGGTGCAACCTGGGCAAGTGACTTACCTTCTCTGGCTGGGCTTCCGTTTCCTCATCCACAGAAGGGGGGATGGGACCCAATGGTCTCTAAAGTCTCTTCTACCTCTATGAAAACTGTGAAAACCTGCCAGTACTTGGAGTCAAGATTAGTTTTTTTGCATACTCTCTATTATTTTATTGGATAAAACAATGTGTAAAAACAGACTTAACACATACACATGGATAGATATATATATAAACACACACACATATATACATATATATATATATACATACATACATATATATTTAAGACAAAGAGGTATAGACAAGAAACAGTGCTGAGAGGAAAGTTGGCAACTTCAAAAGGAAAATTCTCATCCCTAGAAAAAAATGGACCCCAATCTCAATGAATGATGGGTTTGCTCACTCATGTCATTAACTAGTTTTTCTAGTCAAAACAGTTGTAGAAAAGAGATATTAATCCATGTTTAATCCAATAAACACAAAGGACAAAAATGGGAAAAAAATCCGCCAGAAGACAAAGCAGATGTGATATTTATAACATTAATATGAAGGGATATGTTTTTGTAATTAAGAACGGCATGTGAAGAACAAGAAGAGGAGAAGGAAGTAGTAGGATGGAAGTTCTCTAATGGCAGTAACTTTTTTGTTTTTGTCTTTGTATCCCAATACCCAGTGCAGTGCCTGGCATTCAGCAGGCACTGAATAAATGCTTGTTGACTGATTGAATGAAATAATTTGAAGTGAGGAAAAACAGACATAGGTCAGGATCTATGGTGATTGACTGACCTTATAGAAGCAGACAATATACAAAGTGCCGGGATACTGGACAGATTCACCTTGGAGATGGAAACTCATTGGGAATGACCAACTGGAAGGACTTTAAAGCTAATTGGCTGTGTCATTTAACACTATTTTTCTCAGTTTCCTCATCTGCAAAATGTGCTGGAGAAGGAAATGGCAAATCACTTCAATATCTTTGCTGAGAAAACTCCAGATGGGGTCATGAAGAAGCTGGACACAAATGAAATTACTGAACAACAATAACAGTTTTTAAGGGATAATGAAATCTTTGAAGTTACAATTTGAGGCAGTTATGTGCCACACTTGGGTCTGGAGTTAAGAAGACCCGAATTCAAATTTGGCCTCAGACACTAACTAGCTGCATGACCCTGGGTAAGTCACTTAAACTCTCTTTGCCTTAGTTTCTTCATCTGTAAAATGAGCTGGAGAAGGAAATGGCAAAGTAGGAAAGCCCTAAATGGGGCCATGGAGAGTCAGACATGACAGAAATGACTGAACAAGTGACCTGACTTGTGATGTCACTAGTATAAGGAACTTCCAGGAGAGGAATTCTCTTTCACATGAAGAAAGAGGCCCAGAGAGGAGAAGTGATCCCACCCAGGGTCACATGAGTAGTAAGTATCAGAGGCAGGATTTGAACCTGGGTCTTCTGACTCCAGAGTCAGGGTTCTTTCCAAATTGCCACTCTAGCCCTCAGTTTCTCCACCTGAGGTAAAACAGAGGTCTGAACTGGCATGCAGTAACATCCCTCTTAACCCTAAAATGATGACTCTCTCAGGTTCTACACCCAAGATTCACATATGGTAGAATCTGAATGTAATAAAAGCTCCATTGCACCCCCACCCACCTTCCCTCTCTCTTCCCACTCCCTGCCCCTAATTCCAGACCCTTCTTTTCTCTGTGGAGCCAGCATTTTAGAGAACATTTCTCACACACATGGCCCCAAGCACTTTGTCTGACCAGGCAGACTTAATCTGTCCTCCGTGGGCCCAATTCTAGTTATCAGTTGAATGATTTTCATTCCTCATATTCAGTATCTTCCAAATTGCATTTCCATGGAAAGGAGGTGAGGGAATTTCTTCCCTTCCCCTCCCCCTTCAGCTCTGCTTCATCCATCAGCTGGGGTCGGCGATGACTCAGTCAGTCAGTCAGTCGACAAGCACTTGTTAGACTGTTCTGCATTCTAGACACTGTGCTAAGTTCAGTCCTTGCTCTCAAGGAACTCACAAATCTAACGGGGGAGACAAAACGTGTAGATCGGGATATGGACAGGATACACTGGATCCAGGTAATCCCAGAGGGAAGGCGTTAGCTTCGAGGAGTATGGGAAGAGGCTTCCGGGGAGGGGCCCTCCCACAAGGGGGGCTCAACCTGCTGGTCACTGATCCCAAGGAAGAGGGTCGGGTTCATAGACTCATAAACTTACAGGACATCCAGTCCAATCCACTCATTTTGCAGGTGGGGAAACCAAAGCCTCTTCTATCCTTAAATCTACGCGCCTCTGAGGTCTTGGGTTCTACTGGTCACAGCCATCTGAAAGCTCGTGTGTCGAATTAACGGGTAAATTTTCATCCCGTAAGTAATTATCAACTATTCCTCAATTTCTCCTCCTATGTTACATATAAGGACGGTCACGCACTGGGTCTCCCCGTCACTCACGAGGGCCCCACTCTCTTAGTGAGAACCTCTGGCTGTGGCTTCCAATCACTCCACCTCTCCCTGCGCCTCACTCTTTTTAAGCTCGCTATTGCCTCTCACAGAGGCGCCCAATCCTTCCATCTGCTGATATTTTCTCAGAGCGTTTCGCTTTCCTCCCTTTCCAGTCTGTCCTTCTCTCTGTTCCTCATCCAAGAAGCTCTGTCTCCCATCGCCCCAGCCTTCATTCACATTGGCCATTCTCCATCCTCGGAAGGCTCTCTCTCCTCTCACCGAATCCCCTTTTTTTTCCTTCAAGACACGAGTGCCTCCAGCGTCATCCTTCACATAAAGCCTTTCCCTATTCCTCAACTGCTAGTGCATCCTCCCTCCTGAGCTATCTTGTGTTTAACTGCGTTGTACATGTTCTGTATTAATTCCTTTCTGTCTATACCTGTCTGGATACCGGCCATTTCCCCCACTAGAATGTAAACTCCTCAAAGATAGGGACTGTTTTTTTTTTTTTTGTCTTTGTGTCAACAGTGCTCAGCTCGGTGTTTGGCACACAGAAGTGCTTGTGGTTTCATTGATATAGGCGCTTGTTTTGAAATAATCCATTCTTCAGTGAACGCGGTGCTTTACCTTTCCACAAAGTATTTTTATACTTGAGATCTCACTTGATCTTCATAACAGTCCCGTAAGGTAGGTAGAACATGCCATATTATTTCCCATTTTTTCTTTGAAAATAAATTTCGTTGATAATCTTAAATTTTTGCACGATCCATATTTCCCAACACGTTCCTCCCTGCCGTTTTGCTAACACCAAACAGTACCTCGAGCCTGGGTTCAGAGAATCGTAGGGAGTCTCAGAGTCATGAGGAATGGCCGTGCGCCTTAAGCGGCTGCTATTGACGGTAAGAAGAAGCACCATGCATCTTCATCTCGGGGGTCCCTAGACCAGTGGTATTACTCAGTATACAGGGCATGTCCCTGTATTAGATAAGAGAATAAACTCTTTGGGGGCAGAGACTGCTTCATCTTTGTCTTTTGTACTTTCTCCTTCCTTCCCAAGAACTTGATAATTTAATTAAATGAAATCAGTAAGTGCTTGGATATTGGGCTCTCTCACTCTCCCCACCCTTGCTGTCGCCTACCCCGTGTTGTCTTTCAGATTCCTTTTGTGGGTCAGCTTCCCTATTTAGATGGTAAGCTACGTGAGGGCAGGGGCTATCTTTCTCTTTGTATTTGTATTCTAACACTTAGCACCCTGGCTGACATATAGAATAAACTCAATAGGTGTTGCTTGCTGGTTCTTGGATGAGCCAAGATAGGTGCCTTCCCAACAGGAGCGGCTCTTAAGTGTCAGACTCCCTGGGACCAGGAACCAGTCCCAAAGTTTGTAGAGTAACAGCAGTGAGGAAGAGGAAGGGTATATGTGCGTGTGTGCATGTGTGTGCGTGTGTGTTTAGATTCCCCTTGGAGCTATTTTGTCCATCCAGAGAAGGGTCTCCCTTTTGATGAGATATTAGCAGTGATCAGATGGTCCCTCCAAGTCACCTGGGGCCAGTGAAGCCCAGGGGGTAAACTGGAGAACTCTGAGGATCTACTAGGTCCAGATGGTCCTGCCCCCAATCACACTAGCATTGATTCTGGGGTAGGATAGGGTATGGCAATAATGGTCATGAGAAGACCAAGAGTCTGAGGAGACGGTGAAAGATACAGTTGGCTTCATGGCCTTCCTTGTGATTTCTCTCCTAAACTTTTCAGACTGATTTTCTTGCCTCAGTTTCCTCATTTGTAAGATGAGGGGGGTAGACTAGATAGATGGCTTCTAAGGGCCCTTCTAGCTCTAAATCTACAATGCTATGACCCTCTGCCCAGCACAGACACCCCCACCCCTTCCTTCACAGGGGTCTCACCTTTCACCTCCACTTGTCAGCTTTGGCTGGGAGGAGGAGCTCAATGACTCCAAATGAAAAGGCAGAAAAGCCCCCAGTCAGCTGGTCCCTCCTGGTGACTGAGAGAAGGGAGCCACAGGCAATCGAGAGGGAGGCTCACTGGGTGAATCTCGGTCCTGGGTCCTGATTCGATGTTCAGATGCCCCTTTGTTCATTCTTGGTCCCTGGCTTCCAGTGGAATGATCTGGCTTGTCCAGCCTCACATGCCATTAGCTTGTCTTTAGGACTGACCCCTCGTAACCTGGAGAGGCTACAGCTTTCATCCAACCCCATTCGCTGCCAAGTTTTGAGACCTTTCAATCACTGTGGAAAGAGGGTGGGGCTGCCCCGTTTTGGGTTAACAGAGCCCCAGCTCGCCCATGATGTCAGGTTTGCATTCAATGTAGTCAGTCCTGCATTTCATGAGAATCACTTATGGCTCTTGGACTGGCATGTAGGCAAATGTCTGTTTTGCCCTATAAGAATGTCAAGTCAGAGACCATTTTCCTGGAAAGTCTCTGCGTTTAAAATGCCACTGTAGCGCTACTTCATGCGGAAGGAGGAAAACTTGTAATTAATTTTTAACCTTTAAAGTCATTAAGGATTCATACAGATCTCTGATCGGGGGCATGTAGGAATAAGAAAACGTCTCTGGGACTTGGCTTTTAGTTTTTCTTACACAAATTGGGCTGGGAAATGTAGAGTGATTAATTGGCTACAATGAACCCATGGGGCCTCTGGTTGCCAAAAGACACAGGAGAGATTTGTAAGCACACCGAAGCCCCCTTGTGATCCAGCCTCAGTCCAGGACCAGGCCTCCCATACATGCCCCAAAGGTAGCCAAATGTGTATGATGCAAGGGAGGTGTCTTCTGGGGGTGGCTGTACCTGCCCTTGTGGATGGAGTAAAGGACCTGCTGACAAGAGTGAGGTCAGTCAGCCCCTCCCCCCTCTTCCCCCACCCAGGGGACCCAATGACCACATGTTTGCTGACTCTCTGACCTTCTCTTCTGTTGAACCCTGGAAACTTAGAATTTTCATTAACTAAATGAGTTTCAGCTAATGAGTTTCATTAGCTCAACATCGTTAACATTTCTTTTAGACCTTGTAGCATAGTGGATGGAGAAGTGGACTTTGAGTTCGAGTCATACCTCAGAGCCTCAATAGCTGTGTGGCCCTGGGCAGGACCCCACCTCTCTGGGCTGTAGTTTCCTCATCTGTAAAGTTAGGGAGTTGTACTAGATTCCTGTGGCACCCTTTCCAGCTCGAAATCCACGATCCTAAATCACTTAAACCTCAGTTTCCTCATCTGTAAAATGGACGGCTTGCTCTCGCTGGCCTCAGAACCTTAGGAGGTTCCTTCTAAGATCTCTGATCCCTTCGTTGTAATCTGTCTGTGCCTCATTTTCACCATCTGTAAAATGAGAGTGTTGGACCGGATGGATTCCAAGGCTTTCCAGCATTAGAGTTATGAACCTCTCTCAACTTGCCATCACAGAAACCTGGTTCTCCTGGAAGACTCTCCAGTGTGGGCTGCTGCTTCCCTGAGGGCTGGGAGAAGAGAAAGGCATAGATCTTGCCTCTCATTACCAGCCATAGAACTCTTCTCTTCCATTATCATTCAGAAACCTTTCCTTCTTTGAGTTGACTCTACCCATAACATTATTTTTTTACATTTACTTTTTATTTATGTTTTAAAATACATATATATTTTCCTCACGTCCATAGCATTCTATGCTTCTGACCTTTGGGTCACTTCCCCTCCTTTCTCAAGTACCTAGCTTGCGAATTTTTCTCCATTCCAACACTGGCCAACATATTTTGAGACTTCAATATGCAGGTTGTGCAGGTTCAATGCATTAGTCTCTCCACTAATCAACCTTTCTTAACTCCTATGACCTAAATCTTGACTCTCCCACAGCCATCCACAGAGGGGGGTCACATTTCAGATTTCACCCTCACCTCTAGCTATGAAGTTTCCAGGCTCCTAAAATGTACTAAAATGTCCCCCTGTCCTTTTGTCCTTCCCTCTTCCAAAAACTACTTTTTATCCACACTGTGACCTCCAGTCACATTCCTGCCATTTCTCCCATCATCATCCATGCTCTAACTTCATTTTTTCCCCTTTCATTGTATCCACATTATCACTGATCAAATAAATTTCTGTTCAAGTAATATATAATAAAATATATATTTTTCTTTAGCCTGAAATTCTTTGTTCCACTTCTACTCAGCTCTTGCCAAACTTCAGACCCAGGATGACCCCATCATCTGCTCTTTCCACTCCTTTTCCCATGATGCTGAATACTCCTGGAAAAAGACATCCAACTGAATTGACTTGGTCTACTATAATTCACATTATCCCCTCTTGCCTGGGCTATGACATTACAATCCATTTATTCTTACTTAATTGACTCGATCATACTCCCCAAGGAGGGGTTCCAAACCTTCCCCTCTCTCCTCGTCTTCTATGGAACCTCTTATTCACTTCTCTGAAAAGGACCTTGTCTGTAACTTTACCAAAGTAAAAGCCAGTCACTACAAGCTCCCTATCCTCTTACCCCATACACCTCGAACTCCTCTACATTTTATCCTCCTTGACCTTTCTCCTTGGCAAGCCCAAGCCTAGTACTTGTACCCTTGAAGAGATCCCCACCACTCTTTGTTCATTCTCTTATTCATTCATTCATTCATTCACTCTTTCATTGTCATTCATTCATCCATTCTCTCTCTCCTTTCATCTTTACCTACTTTTTTTCTACTAATAAAACAGCCCTGACATCCCCTCAAGTTATCACCCTATATCTCATTTCTTTTTCATGACCAAACTCCTAGAAAAGAGCCATGTTCACTACTTGACTCCATGTTCTCATCTCCCACTCGCTTCTCAACTCATTGCAATCTGGCTTATGATCCCATTACTTGAATTAACTACCCTCTCCAGTGTTACCAATCATCAATTACCAATGACATGGCCATTTCTCAGTACTTAAGTTCTTTGATCTCTGTAGCTTTCAACACTTAGCGACCACTTTCTTGTGGATTCTATTTCTTCCCTTGGTGTGACCCTGCTGTACTCTGGTTCTCTTGCCACCTGTGAGTCTTTCCTCAATTTCCTTTGCTTGATCACCATCATCTCCTACCCTCTGACCATTGATGCCTCACAGGTACAAGTATTTGGCCTTGATTGCATCACTTCCCCCATTTCTTACTTACCCGTCTTTCTTGAAGTGACACTGTATATTCCCATCTGTGTACAGATTCAGTTTCCTTGGCCTCTTTTAGAATGTAAGTTACTCGAGGACAGGGACTATTTCCTTTGTTTCTTGGCATCCCTACCTAACACCTTGAGCAATGACAAAGACTTAATAAACGCTTGCTGAATTAGTTTTCTCTGCATTCTTGTACAGAACCAGTGGAGAAGGTAGCATTGCTCTCACTCTGTTTAAAGGTGAATGGATGGTTGGGTGGATGAATGAATAGAAAACTATTATATAAATGCCAACTATGTGCCAGCAAATATAAAAGTAAGATAGTTCCTGCTCTCAGCTCGCTTACACTCTAAAGGAGGAGAGAACACATACTGGGGAGTGGTGGTGAGGGAAGAGAATTTTGACTTGAGGAATCATAGAGATGGATAATGGAACCCGATGGATATCAGTTGACACATTCTTTCCAGAAGCAATGATTGTTGTTTGGTCATTTTTCAGTCATGTCGGACTCTTCATGATCTCATTTGGGGTTTTGTTGGCAGAGATACTGGAGTGGTTTGCCATTTCCTTCTCCATCTCATTTTATAGGTGAGGAAATTGAGGTAAAGAAGGTTCAGTTATTTGCCCAGAGACTGGATTTGAACTCTGGAAAATGAGTCTTCTTGACTCCAGGTCCAGCACTCTATCCACCACACCATCTGGCTGCCAGAAGCAATGGTAACATTACTTTTATTAGTGTTCCTATAACATGTTATAGAAAAGGGAACAGAGCATGTACAGAGGAAAAGATCACTGCCTCTAGAGTTAGAGAATCTGGGCTCAAATCTTACCTCTGATACTGCCTGTATGACCTTGGGCAAGTCATTTAACTTCCCTGTGCCTCAGTTTCCTCATTTGTAATGTGAGGTCCACTAGACTAGATGAATTTTGAGGTCTTCTTCAGCTGTGGGTCTATGGTCCCTCCCTTTTCAGATGACCTTCCACCTACTATCTATGTACATAGTACCTCCATGGGACTCTATGCTCCTAGAAGGCAGGGACTGTTTTGTCTTTCTTTGTACCCCCAATACTTAGCACAGTGCCTAGCACATAGTAAGCCATTAGTAAATGCTTGCTGACTGACCAACTGACTGGTAAGTTGTTTGATGCTATAGCCAATTGTCTGGGGGATGAATAGGATGTGATGCATGGTCTGGAGCCAGTGGGCTAGGTAAGTTTGCACTCACTCCCCAGCCAAGACAGTTCCAAAGCAGAATTCCAAATCTGAGCAGAGAGTACTCCTCCATGGAAAGGGACCTGGAGAGCCTGAGCTTGAAAGGTGAAGGACTTTGTCTAGAGCAAGTTAGCTGCAGAGACTGTCCTAGAACCCAGGTTTCAGGGATCTAGTGCATTCATGCCCATTTTCTAGGACTTACTTATTAAGCATCACTTTACTATTTTCAAGGGTGATAAAAATTGTTGTATCTTTGCTATTATTATCTTTCTGGATCAGTGCTTGTTCAATGATGCTGCCCCATCTCTAAAAACCACGTATCATCAGCGGTTAGCCCATTTCTCCTGTTACTATTTCTATTCCTGTTCATAAATGATTAATTTTCACAGTCTAACAGCATGCAGTGTCATTAAAAAAAACCTCTATTAAGGATTTTCACACATTCACTTTTTGAAATTCCAAACTTCCCTTTCACTCACAAGCCTTCACTTTCTAGTGAGAACAAAAAAGAAGGCAAGTGATGCAATCCTCAAATGAAAATTAAATTTGCCTTCCCAAGTCACCCAAGAAGCATAGAGCTGCCTAAGCTGGTGGGCTGCCCTTCCGATATATTTTCAAACATGCAGACAACAAACCTCAACTCTGCTTGGAGTAGACTAGGAGGATCAAGCTTTAGTTCCAGTTAGCTGGGAATAATTTAATTTCCATTTTGAGAAATCAAACCTTCATGGTGATGGCACTGGAAACAGCACTTTTCTTGAAGCCAACAGCCAGATGTATTTGATCAAAGCTCTGTTTTTCTTTTTCCCCAAGCAATATCTAGGAAAAAAATATCATTGAAGAATGCAGTGGCTGAAGCCAAAGTAGACACAGCAACTGTGTGTTTTTTTAAAATAACTTTGAGCAAGTATTCCTAAGAGATATTCTGCTGTTTGATGTAATTGGACTTCTCTCCTTGAAGCTGTTAAAGAGAAAATGCTGCTTCCCATCTTGGAACTGGTCCTGAGGATGCTGGAGAAGGTTAGGGAAAGAGTTTAGTGTTCAGTGGAGAGGTGGGAAGGGACAGAGGGATAGAAGGGAAGAGGAAAAGGGAAAGGGAGAGGCAGAGACAGAGAGGAAAAGAGAGAGAGAGAGAGAGAGAGAGAGAGAGAGAGAGAGAGAGACAGAGACAGAGACAGAGACAGAGACAGAGACAGAGAGACAGAGAGACAGGGAGACAGAGAGACAGAGAGAGAGACAGAGAGAGACAGAGAGAGACAGAAACAGAAAGAGAGAGAGACAGAGACAGAGAGACAGAGAGACAGAGAGACAGAGAGAGATAGAGACAGAGACAGAGACAGAGAGAGAGAAAGAGAGAGAAAGAGAGAGAGAGAGAGAGAGACAGAGACAGAGACAGAGAAAGACAGAGAGAGAGAGGCTTATTTATTTTTAAGAGTGGTATAGTATGTGTTTGTTTGTGGATTTTGACCTTTGTACTGCTAATTAGCAATTGGTTTCTAATATGCAGGACAGCTAGATGGTAAAGTATAGAGTACCAGGACTGGAGTGGGGGAAGATTCCTCTTCCTGGGTTCGAATCTAGCCTCAGACACTTACTAGCTGTGTGACTCTGGGAAAGTCACTTTATCCTGTTCGACTCAGTTTCTTTATCTGTAAAATGAGCTGGAGAGGGCAATGACAAACCACTCCAATATCTTTGCCAAGAAATCTCCAAATAGGATCATGAATGAAAAATGACTGAACAATAATTCTAATTTTTATCAACCCCATGAAAAGTTCACAGGGTTCCTCCTTAATATTTTCTCTTTAGTTCCTCCTTTCTTCAGACATTCACTGGGAAGGAATTCTGTTGACTTGGAAGTTGGAATCCCCTTTTAGACTTCTATTGATTAACCAATCAATTGGAAGTCATTAAGTCCCTACTATGTGTCAGATACTGTGCTAAGTGCTTGGGATACAAAACCGAAAGTGAAGCAGTCCCTACCCTCAAGGAGTTGATATTTTACTGATATGGGATGCATACCAATATGATCTGAGGGAACTGGTCCTCAGCAGTATGAGACCATATATTTAGAAGCCATCACTTTCCATTACCTCATTTATAGATGAGGAAACAGACATAGAGAAGTTAAATGAAGTTTCCCAGGGTCCTATAGATAGTAAATGTCTGTAGGAGAGTTTCTTTACTCCAGATACAATGAACTTTCCATGATGACATACTGACTCTACTCTCATTATAGCATAGTGTTAAAAAGTACAGTGTTTTTCAGGAAGTTATACTCTATTATGATTTCTAGGCATCATATTATTTGCTCTAGACATTCCTGGCATCCTCTCTTCTCTTTTTTTTCTGCTTCTCTCTTTATTATGAATTGAATAGGCACCAATAATCAATTAGCAAGCATTGGGTGCCTACTATGTGCCAGACAATGTACTAGATTTTTAAAAAAAGGACAAGAATGAAACTGGCCTTGCCATTTTGGAATTTATATTCTAACAAATTTTTCTCTTCTCTTTCGAGAAACCTCATTCCCGATTTCAGCACTTTCAAGAACAAATGGTATCAGGAAGGAAAGTCTCTCTACTCTTCAAGTGCATGCAGCTTAAAGACCATCAGGGTCTGGTTCAGCAGTTGGAAGCTTATCCCCTTGTAAGATTTTTGTTTTTAAATTTTCATGCGCAAAGAACTTTTCTTTACAAATGAAAAGATGTGTGTGTACTTCATGAACTGCTAAGTGTGGTTCCTATGATCCTGGTGTCTCTTATATCCCAAAGCTGAGGAAATAGAGAACTCGATCCATTTCTTGCCATCTCTGGCCCTTTGGGATGTCAACTCACAGAGCCATAGAAATGGAACGAAGCTCAGGGGCACCCCCTTACTGTACAGAGAAGGAAACTAGCTCAGAGAAAAGTGATCTGCACAAGGAATAAGCATAAAAGACAGGATTTGAACCCAGGCCCTCTCTCTCCAGAGTCAATGCCCTTTCCATCGTATCACCCAGTCTTACAAGATTTATTTATTTTTATAACTGGAAATTGGGTTCAGTCCAGAGGAAGGATCAGCCATCTATTTTACATATGTCATCTTGGATTTTTTCTCTGGAATGAATTTTTGGAAATGAAGAAAACTTGCTAGTCGTTTGCCTAGAAATTCAGCATCTTAAAATTGGTTTTTGATCTTTGCAGTGCCTCCCTCCACCTAGGAATCCAGTCAAGATTGCTAGTAGGGTATACCTGTTGATGGGGATGAAGGCAAGGGTAGCTTCTTATGAAAAACATAGTTTCTTCTTAAAAAATGAATTTGCTTGAAATAGACTTTGGCTTTTGCCATTGTGGAAATTTAAATCAAGTGAGTAGGATGGACTGAGCCTTGGGCTAGCTCTGTCATTAACTCACTGTGAGATCTTAGGCAAACAACCTAAGATCACTTCTCTGGCAAGATACATAACTAGTATGTCATAACTGACATGGGTACAGCCCTTTGCCATTGACAAAGTTACCTACATCACCTCATCTGAGTTTTATAGCACCTCTATGACATAGGTCCAATAGGTGTTATTATCTCTATTTTGTAGATGAGTAAATGAGGCACAGAGAGGTGATATATCCACAATCCTATGAGAGCTTTGCAAAGCACTTTATATGTATTATGTAATTTTCTCACTACAATCCTAGTACGTAGGTGATATTATTATATCCATTTTATGGTTGAAGAAACTGGGGAAATAGAAGTTAAATGATATGCTTATGGTCACAGAACTAGTAAGTGTCTGAGGTTGAATTTGAATTCAGGTCTTTCTGACTCCAGGTCCAGAGGTCTATTCATTGTCCCACCTGACTGCCTGTACCTAGTAAGTGTCAGAGGCATAATATGATATTTGCCATGCTGAAATTTATAGTCTTGTACCTCAGTTTCCTCCTCTGGAAACGATGGTGGCCAAGGTCTCTTCTAGCCCTAAAGCCTAAAATTCCATAAATGTCTTTGTTTGGGAAAGGGAAATATACTGACTGAACAAAAAGATAACACTTTAAACTATTATGGACAAATTTCTTCTTTTTTCCTTTTTTTCTAAAGAAATCTGGGTCATCCATATTATCCTAGCCCTTCCTTCCTCCTCAGACATTGAATGAACACCTTTTACTTTCTCTGGATCGGAAATTTGAAGGCAAAGAAAACTCACGCTAGCTAAACATTTAATCTGTGTTTATTGTAGCAGCAGCTTTTGTGTCAAATACATCATCCAGCCAGGTTGTTTTATTCAACACTGTAATGCACACGTCTTAGAACAATGAGGCCCCTTGTCTGCCCCATGGATAAAGCGCATTCATGCCCATTTTATGGAACCTGCTCAATGGAGCATCGTGTGACTATTTTAAATGATTATAGAAGTTTATAGTTGTTGTCCTTTTGCTTTTAGCGCATTCTTTGTTCAGGAACACAACCCTTGGTTATAGTGTCATTCCTGCAGGAAAATATGATGTACTTTATGATAACCTAATGTGTGGCTCATTTCCTTGTAATGTGTCCATCATGGAGAGAGGCTGTGATCCCAGAGTTCCCCTGCTGAGCCCCAAGACCCTTTCTGTGAACAGATCCTGGCATTCCGATCTAGAGAAGTCAACCATATGGTGAATTAAAAAGTGGACTGACTTGGAAGCAATGGGATCGCAGTTCAAATCCTGTTTGTCCACTGATTAGTGACATGACTTTGAACAAGATGTTTTAATTTTTCTGGGATTAATTTTCCTCACTTGCAATGGATACCATCTGCATTCAAAGAGCTCATGAAGTTCTAAAGAGCTAATATAGGTCAAGTGTTTTATAAGCCATAAAGGACTATAGAAATATTCTCTTGTATTATATTTATTTCTGGGCAGCCATCAGGTATCTCTTCAAAGAGTCACAGCAAATGAGATTTGGTCATGGCAATGAACCTGTTGATGTGTCTTGGATGGAGACAGATGTGTCCTGGGGGCATTGTGTCTTCCTGGTGACAAAGATATCCCATAGCTGGCTTAGGTTGGAAAGAGCTGGGGAAGAATCATGAAGAGAAACAGATATAATAATATCACCCACATACTAGGATTGTAGTGAGAAAATTACATAATCATGAACAGTTTTTAGTTGTCTTTTGAAAATTCATTTCATTTTAGGATCACAGGTCTGGAAGGGACCTCGGAGGCCATGTAGCGTAAGGCTCTCAATTTATAGATGGAGAAACTAGGGTTCAGAGAAATACTTTGGCTCATAGTTCTATAGTTTTCAGGGGCTTTTGGTATCATTTAGTGCAACATCTCATATTGTCGTTGTTCAGTTGTTTTCAGTTGTGTCTGATCTTTCATGACCCCATTTGGGGTTTTCTTGGCAAAGATACTGAAGAAGTTTGCCATTTCCTTCTCCTACTCATTTTACAGATGAGGAAATTGAGGCAAACAGTTAAGGGACTCACCCAGGGTCACACAGCTAGTAAGTGTCTGAGGCTAGATTTGAACTCAGGAAGATGAGTCTTCCTGACTCCAGGGACAGAGCTCTCTCCACTGTGCCACCAGTGACTGAGTTTCTGAGAAGCACACTGGCTCTTAGCTGTAGAGTTTGCAGGGACCTCTGAGGTCATCTAGGGCAACTCGCCCACTTAATGGATGAGAAAGCTGATGTTTTGAGAAGTTGGGTAACTTGCTTAGAGTGTCAGAAGCAGAACTTGTAAAATGATCTTTCTAGCTGAGTCTAGAACCCTGTGATCATAATTCCATTGGAAGAAGAGAGATATACTTTTTTTACTCTGTAGCAATTATAGATATAAAGCCTAAAGGATATGTTGAGGCCATCTTTGTCCAGCCCTCTAATTTTAAACCCAAGGAATCTGAAGCCCATGGAAGTGAAGGGATTTGCTTCTCTTCTACTTCAGGTCATGGAGCCATTTTGAATTCATTGTTGAATAAGATGTTAGCTTAAATCTAATTTCTGCCAGACTAATTTCTAACCTTCTTAGTATTCCTCATCATATAGGGAGCTACTTCTTAGGTAATGTAGGTTTTGGGGGTTTATTGAACACTGGATTATTGAATTAATTATGCTTTGATTCATCCTCCTCTCGCACGTCCCATTGACTTTCTGTTCCATTTTTTTAAGCTAACACCTAACGCTGACTGTTACTTTAATATAGTTTGAGTCTGAAAGTACTATTGCCCCCTTCATACCTACCTTTTTCACTATTTTCCTTGATATTCTGTCTAGATCAAGAGGTTTTTTTTTGGGTGGGTGTTCTTTTTCTTGATCATGGAGCCCTTTGGCAATAATCTGCTGACATCTTTATGGACCTTTTCTCAAAATCATGATTTTTAATGCATAAAACAAAACACATAAAATTGCAAAGGAAATCAATTATATTGAAACAGTTAGCAATACATACATACATATATGTATGTATATGTATATGTATATGTATATGTATATGTATATGTATATGTATATGTATATGTATATATTTCATAGACTTCAGGTTAAGAGCCCTTTTGTATCTTTTGTTCCTCCAAATGAACTTTGCCTTTCTCTATAAACTATACCTTGGGTAGTTTTATTGGTATAGCACTAAATCTGCAAATTAACTTCAGTAGGACTGCCATTTTTATTACACTGCCGTGGCCTGGCCACAAACACTCAATAAGCCCCCAGTTATTCAAATTCAGTTTTTATTTCATTAAAGCGTGTTTGGCAATAGTATCCATATAGGTTTCGAGTGTGCTTTGGCCCATTGACTTCCATTTTGAAATCATTTTGAATAATAGCTTTGATAATAATAGCTAGCACTTATGTAACACTTGAAGGTTTGTATAAGGCTTTACAAATGTTGTCCTTACAACCACACCTGCAAAGCGAATGCTATCATTATTCTCATTTTATAAATAAGGAAACTGGACTTGCCCCAGGCTCACACAGTTCATCTTTGGCTGGATTTGAGCTCAGCTCTTCCTCACTCCAGACTCAACACTCTATCCGCTGTCCCACTTCTGTTGTTGCTTCCTGGATTTTGTTATTATTACATAGCAATGATGTAGATTTCCCCTCTCGTGGGGTATTTTTGTTGCTTGACGCTTTGCTAAAGCTAGTAATTTCATTTCTAATTCCTTAGGATCTTTGAAATACGTAAATGGATGAGTAAAAATAATTTATTAAGTGCTGACTATTTACAAAGGCAGCTAGGTGGCACAGTGGGTAGAATGCTAGTTTTTGGAATCAGGAAGACTTATCTCAGGCACTGGGCAAGCCACTTAACCCTGTTTGTCTCAGTTTCCTCATCTGTCAAATGAGCTGAAGAAGGAAATGACCAACCACTCTAGTGTCTCCGCCAAGGAAAACCCAAATAGGGTTATGAAGAGCCAGACATGACTGAAAATTACTGTACGACAACAAAACTATGTACAAAGCCCTATGAGGACTGGCGATACAGAGACAGTTACTGCTCTTGAGGAGCTCACATTCTACTAGGGATGACAAAAGGCATAGGAAATTTCAGGTATAAGTTGGATGGAATGGTCGTGATTCCTAGGGGGCAGCGGTAAAGAAGATGGTAATGGGTCTTCTTTAGTCCCACCTTCACTGATAAAACCATACAATTTCTGAGGCTGTAACATTTGATGGTGCCAAGGATATCCTGTCATCAGCAAATAGGATTTTTTTCATTTGTTCTCCTTTTACTCATCTTTAAGCCTTATATTTCTTTCTCATGGCTTATTGCTATTGCTAGCATTTCTAGAACTACGTCAAAGAATAGTGGGGAACAAATGAACATTTCTTTTTTTATCTTTGATTTTTTAAAAACTTAATTTTTTGAATAAAACTATTCCCATGATTGAACAAATGAACATTTCTAAGGCATGTACTGCATCCCTGGTCCTGGGAGGGGGGTGGTGATAAACACAAAAGTGAGCCAGGGAGCTTATATTCTTTTGGAGGGATATATAAAATAAGTATTTATTAAGCACCTACATGCCAAACATTGTGCTGACCAAAGGCATAAATGAGACAGCTCACGGGTCCACTACTTCCAGAGATCTTAATCTCCCACTCAGAAACCACTGAAATCTAGAACCCATCTCCACTCATGTTCCCAAGTCCTCTAATGGGGCCATGTGCATGTAAAACAAACATTAGGATCTTCCAATAGTCCTCATTTGACTAACTGAATGAGGTAGAAGAGAAAAGCAATCTATATACATTTATTGAGCACTTACTGTATACAAGACACTGTGCCCAGTGCTAGGGAAAATGCAAAGATGCTTCCAAACCTCCAAGGGCTCAAAATCTAGCAGAGGATGGAAAGACAGGTAGATGCATGAAGAAACCCAGGCAGAATGGTAGACCCATATTGTAAGGGAGTTATGATGTGGGACTTGCCTGGGGCCAGTGATCCCTTCAGCTTGGGGGGGGGGATGAGAAAAGTCTTCCTTGAAAGGCAGCAGTGGGCCCCTCCCTTCTCCTCCCCCATCCTATTCTATCCACATCACCTTTGGTTATACCACTTCTGCCCATTGATGTGTGCTTTGAGGACTTATGTGATTTTTCATTTTTCATTTTTCCTCTTGCCTTGGTATTTCCTCATAAGCCACACTCCTTGTGCCTCACTCCCAGAATCACCTCCAGTTATAGACCTGTGATTAGTCTCTTTCAGAATTTAAGTCCGTACAACAGTCCCACCTTCTCCAGGAAGGCATCTTAGATCCTGGCTGTGGCACAGTGGGCAAATTGCCCGGCCTCTGTAACTTCAGTTTCCTCATCTGTAAAATGAAGGGTTCAGACTCTCAGTATCTTCCAGCCCAAGCTCTATGACACTATTATTATCTTCAGTCAAAACTTCTTTGGGACTCAGTTTCCTTTTCTGTAAAACGTGGGTGTTAAGCTCAATGACCTTGTAGGTCCTTTCAGAGCTAAATGTACAACCCTATGAGCCTGAAACCTTCCTGACTCTAGGACCTCTGTGCTTTGTGACTTATGGAAGTGAACATCGCATGATCATAAGCAAGATTGGAACCCAGGTCCTCTAACTCCAGAGTATGCTGGACTATGTCAGGGAAGCCCAAGATTCTGGTCCCCATCTAGCTTCTCCTTAGGAGACATGTCTCCTCCAGGGGTTACAAAAAAACCTGCCAACCAGGTGGATGCTTTCCCTGACTCACTACAAACTTCTGATAGGGGACTGTATTGTAATCTGGTCTTTCCATCAAACCTTTTCTGTTATTTTATCATTTTATCATTGTACCCTTAAATCATAGACTTAGTACTGAAAGGAAACCATCTGGTAACAAAGTACAAAAAAGAAAGAGAAAAAAATAGGCAGTTCAGCAGAACTAACATGTGAACTGAGTCCTGCTGTAAATGCACTACTCCATACCAACAGTTTCCCACCT
Source organism: Pseudochirops cupreus (assembly GCA_028627135.1). NCBI lineage: Eukaryota > Metazoa > Chordata > Mammalia > Diprotodontia > Pseudocheiridae > Pseudochirops > Pseudochirops cupreus. The sequence goes on along the minus strand of CM053584.1, from coordinate 381,899,710 downwards.
CTGCAAAGAGGGAAGCAAGGGGCTTTGTTTCTTCTCTCCTCTGGGGACAAACTTGCCCAAAAGCCAGTTTTACAAAGTGTCAGACAGCGAGGGCACAGTGATTTAAATAAATACCTCATTGATTTCTTTTCATTAAATCAGTTTGAAAGGAACCATCAAGCTTATGTCTAGGTATGGGGGTTTCTGGGCTATCAAACTTGAGAAGCTGGATGGGAAAAAAATGTTCTTGTTAATTTTAATATCCTTGTCAGAGAGGCTTCAGCATGTTTCTAAAGAGTCACTCTCATCTTGTTCTCCTCTGCTTCCAACAACCGTCTTCTCTACTCACAAGCCATTCCAGTGACATGAAAGGAGCTGTCTGGGTTGAAAATCCCCCCAGGGTGCCGAGGGGATGTGTAATAAATGCCAAGCTGTTGTGAGAATCCTAGTTCTTCATCCCGTTCTCAAGATGGTTTAGGGAAGTGTTAGGCTGCCAGTTGGTGTGGACATTCCAGGGGGTGGGGGGCTTTACCATGCGCACACCACATGCCAGGCTCCTCTGTCCTGTGATCCTGGCTATGGGCACCATTGCAAGTCAGCAAAGCTGGTCTGCTCTTTCCTTCCCTCCCATCCAAGCACTTCTCCATTCTGGACAGCCTTTCCCCATCTGTTCCAGCACAGATCATATCCAAGCCTGGGGATGACAGATGGAAGGAAAAGGACAGACCAGCTCCCTTAGGGCCCAGGAGTCCCAGCAACATCTTTCTCCCTTTTCTGCACTTTTAGTACTTCCTCCTCTGGCCATCCCACACTTCCCCACAGAAACCCAAAGCTAGTGTCCTCCTGTTATAAGGAAAACCCATGTGCCAAGTATACCCCAACAGACACCCCTCCTATGAAAAGTACTGTGCTTGGCTCTATACCATGATGCTGTAGTATACAGTGCAGTGACCAGAGCACATTTCTTTAGAAATATGCTGAAGCCTCTCTGACAAGGATATTAAAATTAACAACTGGTGTTGGAGTCACAGGAGCTGAGTTCAAATCCCACTTCTGCTGTTTATTGCTTATATGGTCTTAGGCAAATTACTTTGCCTCAGTTTCCCCATCTGCAAAATGAAAAGGTTGGATTAAGTAGTCTCTAAGGTACTTCTTTGCTCTAGAATTATGATCCTTAAGGACAGAGGGAGGTAAACATAGTGCAGGCCCAACTCTCAAGGAGTTTTTAATTAAATAAATGTAAGGACACATATTAGAGGCTACACATGGTATAGATAAAAAGCTGGCCCTGCAGTCAGAGGAGCTGGGTTCAGATTCTGCCTCTGATGCTTACCGACAAGACTTCTGAATGCCTCAGTTTCCTCATCTGTAAAAGAAAAGAGTTAGACCCAAGGGCCTCTGAGATCCCTCATTGTCCTAGGGCTATGTATGGTCCTGTGAGGTACCTTACCTTTCCTAGTCTCTGTTTGCTCATCTGAAAGGAGGGAGCTTGATGATGTGCCCTCTGGGGTCTCTTCTAGCTGCAGAATGATGTATGGTCTTTCAGGCTTATCAAGAGTCTTGCACAAACCCAGGGGACTCTGGGACCAACATAGATTTTAATGAGATGTGGACAGAAGATGGTAGCAGGGATGCATGATGAAGCTTGAATACAGAAGACCAGCCCAGCCTGGTGGGAACTGTGTCAGGAACATTCAGAGTGAGTTGAAGTCACTGATAAGTCATTAGGGCAGGGGTGGAACCTGTGGCCTCAAGGCCACATGTGACCCTCTGGGTCCTCAAGTGCGACCCTTTGACGGGATCCTTTGATTTGTTCTGCAAAGTTTGGATTCAGTCAAAGGGCTGCACTTGAGGACCTAGAGGGCCTTGAGGCTGCAGGTTCCTCAGCCCTGGCTTAGGGCTACAAGGAGGGCTTCCTTCAGTTCTGTTGGGGACAAGGGAAGAACCAGTAAAGGGACAGAGGTACAGCTTGGGGCAGATAGGGCACTGATAGTTAACAATGGTGGGAAGGTGGAACTATACAGATCTTAAACTGCTTCTTTTTTCTCTTCCAAGAAGGTTGATCTTTGGGCTTGAAGGGACAGAACAAAGACCATTACCAGGACGTTTAAAACTAAGGCAAATGAGAACAGAGCAATAGAACACCAAGACTCCTTTGATAACACCAGGTCTCAAGAAACACTATCTCAGGGGACCGAAAGGACTGATGGATGGGTATGATTGCCAAAAGATCATGGGGAACAGACAGGGTTAGAGGACAAATATTGTAGGATAAATATCTGAATTTCATTTTTAAAGTATATTTTGCTAAGTATTTCCCAATGATATGCAAAATTTTTTTTCACGTTCATTAAAAAAAAATTTAGTTCCAAATTCTCTTCTTATCTCCCATCCCCCCTCCTTGAGAAGTCAAGCAATTTGGTATAAATTATACATGTGAAGTCATGCAAACCATATTTCCATATTATCCACATTGCAAAAGAGAACATAGATAAAGAACACCCAAGAAAAATGAGGTAAAAATAGTCTGCTTCCATCTGCATTTATTGTTCATCAGCTCTCTCTCTGGAGGTGGATAGCATTTTTCATCACGGCTCCTTTGGAATTGTCATCGTCTTGGTCAGAGTAGCTAAATCTTTCACAGTTTATCATTCTTACAATGTTGCTGTTACTGCATACAATGTTGTCCTGGTTCTGTTCACTTCACTTTCCATGAGTTCATTTAAGTCTTCCCAGGTTTTTCTGAAGCCATAATCCTGGTCATTTCTTATAGCTCATCACAATTATATGCCATAACTTGCTCAGCCATTCTTCAATTGATGGGCATTTCCTCCATTTCCATTCTTTGTTTCCATAAAAGGAGCTGCCATAAATGTTTTTGTACAAATTGGTCCCCGTCCCTGTTGGATACTGATATAGTAGTGGTTTTGCTGGGCCAAAGGGTATACAAAACTTTATAGCCCTTTGGGCATCGTTCCAAATTGCTCTCCAGAATGGTTGGATCAGTTCACAACTCCACCAATAATGTCCCAAATTTTCTACAAACCGTCCAGTATTTGTCATTTTCCTTTTCTGTCACATTAGCTAATCTGATAGGTGTGAAGTGATAATCTCAGTTGTTTTAATTAGCATTTCTCTAATCAGTAGTGAGTTAGAGCATTTTTATGTGATTATTAATAGCTTTGATTTCTTCTTCTGAAAATGCCTGTTCATATCCTTTGACCATTTATCAACTGAGAACAAATGTCTGAATTTTCAGAAAAAGATTTGTGATCATCTGGGGTAGACAGGACAGTGATAATTCACTTTAGGTAGAAGGATGAACTATTCAGCTCTTACTCTGATTCTCTTTTTTTTTTTCTGCTAAAGAAAATGAGTTTAGGATTTAAAAGATCAGGACAACAAATCAGTAATAAGGAACTTAAAACCAAGGTGCATGAGGAGATAGCAAAGGAATACCTTGACAATCACAGAGACATGGAGTTTTTGACCTGAAAGGGATCTCAGCAAGAATCTGGTCCAACCCCTCCATGGAATGAATCCTCAGAACCACGCACCTGACAAAGGGCTATCCAGCCTTTGCTTGAAGGCCCCCAAGGAGGGGAGGACCTCACCACCTCTCCAGGCAGCCCAGCCCACATTTTGTCAGCTTGCATCCTGAGGAAGTTTGGAGAATGGGGAAAAATCTGGTTTGTTCAGTTTGATTGGACTGCAAATTCAGTGAGGGCAGCAATGGTGAAAAAAAAAATCAACCAAGGCCTGATCACAGAAGGCCTTGAATGCCAGACAGAAGAGTTTGGACTTTCAAGGACTGATTTTGAACAGAACAGTATGAGTAGCATAATTATATGTCTGGGAATGAAATCTGATTCAAAGTTGTGGAATGGATTGGAATGGAAAGAGAATAAGAGGTCAAAGGCATGGTGGCTAAAGGCTTTTGTAAACTTGATTTTGTTGATTTGGGTAGATGGCCCAGAGGAGCTGATTTGCTGCCTCCTTCTTTAAGAGGAGTATGAAAGATAGTGAGCCTCCTCAATGAAGGGCTCAGTGTCCTGGGTCTAGTCTCTCTGTTTCTGGTTCCTTCCTATGCTTCCCTAGTCATCACCCAGGGAATGGTCATCACTGGGAAAGGCTGGTGGGATCACAGAAAGTGAGCATGTACCAACCCCCTTCCATTTAAAAGAAAATCCAGTCACCATTTAGCCCCAGGCAAAGATGGCTATTAGTGCCTGGTGTCTTAAAAACCTAAATTAAGTTATTAATGGACAAATGCTTCCTTTGAACTTTGGTAGTGTGGTAATAATCAATGATGTGGGACAATGTAGTCTGACCTCCAGCAGAGATTGCAGAGGTGGGGGGGGGGGTGCCATCTTCTTTAGAAAAGACAAACTCTATGGAGGCTTTTACAACAACTTGTAGCTACTTAATAGATTTGCTTCTCTGGGTCTGTCCAGACAGGGACTAGTGGAGGCAGAAGTCATGAACACCACAGTCAACATGAATCCTTCTACCTTTGCCCTGGGTTTTGGTGGGGTTGAGTTAGCTTAGTGATCTAGGAAATTATCCTGACTCCTGAGGGAACATGGCTTCCACGCAGTAGTTTTCAGCTATTTAGGATAGAAAGCCAGGCACAAGAACTTTGGAAGGACAAAAGCCCAACAGATTGAGAGGGATAGTCTCAGAAAGTCACCAAAGAACTAGGGGGAAGAGGTTGACCTGTTAAGTCCAAGAGGGAGCTGCAGGGGTCAGCTGAATCTGAGAATGGGTCAAGTCCTCTGAGGATCAACCAGAAGGCATGAACAGGAAGACGTTTCTTTTAAGAGGTAATCTAAGTCTTCTTGGGAAATTTCACCTAGGACCTGCAGGTGTGGGGATGAAGAAACAGCACAGACTAAGATAACATAAGCATCTCAGAATGGCCAAAAGATCATGGATTTGGAGATACAAGGGACCTCTAGCTTTACAGAAGGGAAAACTGAGATGTAGAGAGGGAAAACGATTGTCACAGGATCATAGCTTCGGTGTTGGAAGAGAACTTGTCCAAGTGCCTCATTTTACAGACAGAAAATTGAGACCCTGAGTGGGGTGAGGGACAGGCCCAAGGTCATTCCTTTCCAGGCTGTACTCTTGACATTTTGGACGTTCTCTACTATGCCCCAGAAACTTCTTCACCCTGGAAGTTGACTTCAGCACTCCTGGCCTTCTCACACTGGAAGTACCATCTTGCTCTATGGCCTCTACCTCTAGTTGGTCAATTCCCTCCAGAACCTCCCAGGCCTGTAGATACTCCCACGTCTATCCCTCTCCAGGTTATCTTCTTGACACTTGGACTTTCTCTACCATCCCCACTCCTGCCACATTTTACCTTCCTTTCATATGTTGTTTCCCCCCATTGGATTGTAAGCTCCTTAAGGGCAGGGGCCATCTTCATCTCTCTTTGTATGTATATTCTCAGTGCTTAGTGTGGAGCCTGGCACATCTTAGTTGTGAATATGTATTTGTTTACTTGACTTGCAGTCACACATTGAATGTCAAATGGGATTTGAACCCAGGTTCTTAGACTCCAAATCCAAAGCTTTTTATGGTACTAGACTGCCTTCAATGATCCTATAGACCATAAGATTAGAACTGGGTGGTCCAGACAAGGAGATGATAGACTTAATATACAAAGTGAGATGTACGGTTTTGGACATAATCAATGGGGGAATTTGCTTTGCTTGGCTAGTTATGTATAAGAGTTTTTTTTCTTTTTCCTAGTGAGGAGGGATGGTGGAGAAAGGAACGGGTTCCTTAGCACTCCCTCACTCCAAAATGAGAAAAGAACAGAAAGAAACAAGGACAAACAGGACAGCTTTGAAAGTTACGGGCGGAATCGATGATTTACTTTAACAGAAAAGCAATCCCTACTTAGTAGACTCATGGCTTTGTATGTCATCTTCTGTTTTACGATGCATATGGAAATGCCCTTTTTGTATTAAGTTCAGATTAAAAAGGAAATAAAAGGCAAACCTGGATGGGTAGATATTTCCTCTAAATTTTTGCTTCTCCAGTTACATGGGATTGCTCAAACCAGGGCTGGAAGGGACTTTAGGCATCACCTCATTTTTAGATTCATTGGACAGTCAGAAGGGCATCTGTCTAATCCACTCATTTCACAGATGAAGAAACTAAGGACCAAGAAGGTAAGTGACTTGCCCAAAGGTAGCAAGTGGGAGAGGCAGGTCCTTTGACTCCAAATCCAGACATTTTTGAGGCCATGAGAAAAGTGGCTGGTGTCTCTGAAACAGTCCATGATCTGGGTTGAAAGTCACCTTTCCTTCCCCATATTTTTTATGTTGTGTCTCTCTTTTCCTTTGCCACATTCCATCTTGTACCATGTTGATTTGTGTGCATGTCAATACCTCCCTTATTGGATGGGAAGCTCTTCGAGGGCAGGTCTTGCTATTTTTCATCTTTGAGACTCCAGAACCTACCATGGAGCTGTGCACATGGAAGATAACAAATGTTTACTAAACTGAATTGCCCAAGGTTGCAATGAATTAGTGGCAGTTTAATGCCCTGCAGTACCCTAGTCTTTGGGTTCAGGGTAATTAAAAGACGTACCCCTCTTCTCCCTTAGCTTCCCAACCTCAATGACAGCTACTCTAGCCAATCAAAGCTAAGCAGCAGGTCATAAGATCATAAGAGACCCTAGTGGTCATTGAGCCCTCTCATTTTGCATATGAGGAAACTGAGGCACGTGAAGTTCAACTAACTTGCCTGGGGCCACATCAGGAGCAAGAATCTGAAGCCAGACCTTCAGATCCCAAAGCCAGCACTAGGAGGTCCTATAACATGGATTTTCACTCAGCTCAGTAAGTCAAAAATGAACCTTTAACCATCATCCCCTCTTCCCTTGGTTCTTGTTCTGGGGGAAGGTCCTTCATCCTCAACTTTTCAACCTTCTCAGCTCTTGTAGCCAGATCAAATACGCCAAACCAAATAATACATTTGCAAAGCATTTAGCATAGTGACACAGTACATATTACCACAGTACACAGCTGGTGCTTAATAAATGCCTGTTCCTCCTCCTCCCCCCCCCATCCCTAGGCTCAAATTGGTGTGATTCATAGTAGTTTATTATTAAAAAAAAAAAAACAAAAGCAAACCTCCCAAGCTTGTTTATTATTATGAACTTGACAAACATAAAAAACCACAAACATTTCCTTATACAAAGAACATAAAAGATTTATGTGGCACTGGAGTGTTTTGCAAAACTTTTAAAAGCATATGTTAAAATTTAAAAATATGTATTAAATTTTTTAGAGAGTCAGCAGGGTATAGTAAGTAGAGAACTGACCTTAAAGCCAGGGAAACCTGGGTTCAAATCCCACCTTGGGCACAAAAGGCTGTGTGACCCTTGACCAGTCACAACTCCTCAGTGCCAAAAAATAAAGTTTACAGAGAAGACAATGGTAGAGGTTCTTTCCTCACCTGGAAGTTCTCTATGCCAATGAAACCATAGGTTTAGTTCCTTTCCTATCTTTGTGCTAAATGTGAATACCACGGAGGCCGCGCTGACCTACTGGTCCATGTCTTTCTCCCTTTTAAAAACAAGAATGTTCACAAGATTACAGATTTAAGACCAGAAGAGACCTGAGGGATGATCAAGTGGAGCTTCTGAACAGCTAGGGGGCACTATTGGGGATAGAGCACCAGACCTGAGTTCAAATCAGGTCTCAGACACTTACTAGCTGGGCAAGTCACTTCACCTTGTTTGCCTCAGTTTCCTCATCTGTAAAATAAGCTGGAGAAGGAAATGGCAAACCACTCCTGGATCTCTGTCAAGAAAACCCCCAAATGAGGTCATGGAGAGTCAGATACAAGTGAACAACAACATGTACAACAGCAACAGTGTAGCTTCTCTGTCCCATTTTATGGAAAAGGAAACAGGCCAGAGAAGGAGCACAATTCACTCAAGGTGACACAGGTAGTAAGGTTAGGAATCAGACTCCTTGAGCATGTGGCTCATCATGCATTCCACTACACCCCAAGAAGTCCTAGGCTGCTGTGGTTCTGCTCAGAGTTCTAGTCTGAGAGGGTCACTGTGGTCTGTAAACCATGTTCCTGGAACAAATTCCTGCTTATTCCATCAAAAATCATTCTTTAGCCTTCTAAATGCAGTAGAATGAAATAGATGGTTTCTCTGGAGCTCTTTGTATGTTTTTTTTTTTTAATTTGTATACATCATTTCTTTTTTTTAAATTTTAATTTATTTATTTTTAGTTTTCAACATTCATTTCCATAAGATTTTGAGTTACAATTTTTTCTCTCCCCATCTTTCCCCTACCCCCACCCCAAAATAGCAAGCCACTGAATACCCCTTCCTCCAATTTGTTCTCTCTTATATTCTCCCCCTTCACTCCCCTAACTTTCTAGTAGGGCAAGATGGGTTTCTATACCCCACTACCTGTATATCTTATTTCCCAGTTGTATGTAAAACACCATTTTTTAAACATTTATTTTTAAAACTTTGAGCTTTAAAACTTTTCCCCTCCTCTCTCCTCACCCACCCCACTGGGAAGATAAGCAATTCAATATAGATTTTACATGAGCAATTACCCAAATCATTTCCATAGTAGTTATATTGTGAAAGACTTACTATATTTCCCTCCATCCTATCCTGCCCCCTACTCATTCTATTTTCTCCTTTGACCCTATCCCTTTTTAAAAATGTTTGCTTCCAACTACCCTCTCCCCCAATCTGCCCTCCCTTCTGTCATCCCCCCTCTTATCCCATATTCCCTTGCTTTCCTGTAGGGTAAGATACCCAATTGAGTGTGTATGTTATTCCCTCCTTAGGCCAAATTCAATGAGGATCAGATTGTCCCATTCCCTTTCACCTTCCTGCTCGTCCCCTCCATTGTAACAGTTTTCTCTTGCCTCTTTTATATGAGATAATTTACCCTGATCTATCGCTCCCTTTCTTCTCCCAATAAATTCTTCTCTCACTTCTTAATTTTATTTTTTAGATGTCATCCCTTCATATTCAACTCATCTTGTGCCCTCTGTCTATATATGCATGAACATACAAATGCCCATACTCACAGATATATTTATATACACATACATCCTCTTATACATATGTATATACCTATGTATGCACACATATATACATATATACACACATATATATACATATATATTCCCTTCAGCTATCTTCATACTGAGAAAAGTCTTATGAGTTACACTTATAATTTTTCCATGTAGGAATGTAAATAGTTGAACTTTAATAAGTTCCTTATGATTGTTTTTTTCCTGTTTACTGTCTCATGCTTCTCTCACTTCTTGTATTTGAAAGTCAAAATTTCTGTTCAGTTCAGGTTTTTTCATCAAGAATGCTTGAAAGTCCTCTATTTCATTGAATGACTATATTTTTCCCTGTAACATTATACTCAGTTTTGCTGGGTAGGTGATTCTTGATTTTAGTCCTAGCTCCTTTGACTTCCGGAATATCATATTCCAAGCCCTTCAATTCCTTAATGTAGAAGCTGCTAGGTCTTGTGTTATCCTGATTGTGTTTCCACAATACTCAAATTGTTTCTTCCTGACTGCTTGCAGTATTTTCTCCTTGACCTGGGAACCCTGGAATTTGGCTATAATATTCCTAGGAGTTTTCTTTTTGGGATCTTTTTCAAGAGGCGATTGGTGAATTCCTTCAATTTCTATTTTGCCCTCTGGTTCTAGAATATCAGGGCAATTTTGCTTGATAATTTCTTGAAAGATGGTGTATAGGCTCTTTTTTTGATCATGGCTTTCAGGTAGACCAATAATTTTTAAGTTATCTCTCCTGGATCTATTTTCCAGGTCAGTGGTTTTTCCAATGAGATATTTCACATTGCCTTCTATTTTTTCATTTGTTTGGATCTGTTTTATAGTTTCTTGATTTCTCATAAAGTCACTTGATTTCAGTTGCTCCGGTCTAATTTTGAAGGAGTTATTCTCTTCAGTGATTTTTTTGAAATTTCTTTTCCATCTGGCAAATTAGCTTTTTAAAGCATTCTTCTCCTCATTGGCTTTTTGGGCCTCTTTTGCCATTTGAGTTAGTCTACTTTTTAAGGTGTTATTTTCTTCAGTGTATTTCTGGATCTCCTTTAGCCAGCTGTTGACTCACTTTTCATGATTTTCTTGCATCATTCTCATTTCTCTTCCCAGTTTTTCCGCTACTTCTCTTACTTGATTTTCAAAATTCATCTTGAGCTCCTCCGTGGCCTGTAACCAATTCATATTTTTCTTGGAGGCTTTTGATGCAGGTATTCTGACTTCAATGTCTTCCTCTTGCTCCATGCCTTGATCCCTTTTGTCCCTAAAAAAGGATCCTATGGTCTCTTTGTTCTTCCTGTGCTTGCTCATATTGGCAGCCAATTACTTGACTTTTGAGCTCTGTGCCATGGTAGAACTCTGTTTCCAGAATAGAGAGAGCTATGTCCCAAATCTGTGGGGTTTTTGCAGCTTCCAGAGCTATTAGGAGGGTGCCTTCTCTACAGCCCCCACACTCTCTGTCACATACCCCAGGACCACCACCCAAGACCACAATCCAGATCCAAGCAGATCAAAGTAAGAGCTACTAACCTCTGAATGGTCGCTTGGTCCCCCTACAATCTACAGGCCAGGAGCTCTGAAGCAGCCATGTAGTGCAGCCACCGCACCTCCACCACTTCTCATTTTAGGGGTAGCAGCCAGACTGCACTCCCCCTGTTCCAAAAAAATGTTCCACACTAACTTTTCACTTTGTCTTTGGCATTTGTGGATTGAGAAGTCTGGAAATCACTACAGCTGCTGGTGATTTACTCTCATGAAGTCTGCTCCAGTCCCGGCTGGTCAAGGCTGCCCTGGGGCTAAAACCTTGGCTCAGGTGGGACTGTGCTCTGCTCCCAGCATGCTGCAGTGGACCCTTCCTGCTGGCCTGCCAGGCTTCCTTCAGTGGGAGATTTGTTTCTCTCTGTCACTTTGTCAGTTCTGTAGCTCTAAAGTTTGTTTAGAGTAATTTTTTTACATGTATTGGGGGAGGTGGAAGCTGGAGCCCCTTGGAAGTCCTGTTTCTACTCCGCCATCTTGGCTCCACCCCCCTCTTTGTATGTTTTAAAGAAGAACAAACAAACAAAAGGAAATCCTTCCCAGGGAAGAGAGATTTTACTTTTATGGCACTTGTAATGTCCTCAACGCTCATGAAAAATACCTTCAAGGCTCTCCAAGTCAATCCCATGGCCTAAGACATGTGAGTCAGGCATGATTCAGGAAGTCAATGGGCTGTGAGTCCACTGCAGCCCCCAGACCAGACCACATCTTAACTCTGAGCCCAAGTTAGACAGGAGGAAGGCTAGAGGGAAAATGCCCTTAGGGAAGGGTTTTCAGATTCCTAAGACCACACACACACACACACACACACACACACACACACACACACACCCTCATTTTACACAAATAGAGAAACCCTAAAAATTTTAAGTCTCGTTTTGGAAAATCTCATCATCTTTACTGCTTTACTCTAAGAACTGCAGGTCCTTTCCATCCGACTTATAGCTGAAACCTCCTGTCTGTTTTCTCCTCCAGCCTAGGATGAACTCTCAGACAGATACACAAGAATCCAGGGAAAGAGTAGGCTCAAATTTAGAAGACAATGTAATGGGGCCTATGTGTGGAATTCAAAGGGGAGGAAACTCACAATTCCTGGCTCTTCAGAGTTCTCTCCCTACCTACCCTTGGGTGTCTCCTCTGGTCATTCAGCTGGTCTCCAAGGGTCTGCTCCTCTGGAGTCCATAGCTAGCACCATCCTCAAGTGCAAGGCATCTCTCCCACATCCCAGTCTGGCCTCAGGTGTGTGAGCCTCTGCTCCTGGCTGCACACATTGTCTCCTCTTGGATCAATAGCTCTGTTGACATGACTACGCTGGGGGAGACAAGGAGAAGGAGGAGGAGGGGGAAGACGAGGAGGAGGGAGAGGAGGATTAAGGAGGAGGAGGAGGAAGAGGAGGGGGGAGGAGGAGGGGGAGGGGAAGGAAGAGGAGGGAAGGAGGAGGGGAGGAGGAAAGGAGGAGGAGGGGAGGAGGAGGGGGAGGAGGAAAGAAAATTCTTATCTTCCCCCTCTTTGCTGCCCTCTGCTCAGGTACCAGAGTCTCCTTCCCTAATTCCCTCCGGTGTCGAAGCCAGACCTCCTCTGTCTCAGGTCTGCTGATTTTCCCTGGGCTGTTAAAAGCCCTCAGAAGCCTGGCTAGCTTATCTGCTCCCTCCATTCTCCATTCAATTAGAGGACTCCACACCTGATAAAGGGATCAGTACAAACTTGTTTACACACACACTAAAATATCATCACCTGAGATTTACTTAGGTCTGAGGAGCGGAGAAGCGCCCTTAGCTTCGTAGAGTGTGACCTTGCCCGAGACATGTAACTTTCTCAACCTCAGTTTCCTTGCCTGTGAAATGGGGATGGTAATGCTGGCAGATGTTATAATGTAAGTATAAAGTAATCTGCATACACTAAACCTTTATAGAAGAGGTCAAATACTAGCAGAAATCGAGAGCCAGTCTTGTTCTGCCATTGTCACTTCTAAGGGATCCAGACCTTCAGGGGTGAGAACTAGCAGGTCAGACCAAAGGTGAAGGAGCCTGGGTCCTTTAATTGTTCTCTGAGGACCCGCATCCATTGAGAAGAACTGTAACTTCATCCTTTAATTCATCACGGTGGCCCCTCTTTTACGTGGGAGACAGGGGTCTCTACTGGAAAAAGCCCTGTCTTTGAGGTCACAGAATCAGAGTTCAAATCTGGACTCTGCCACTTACCTGTGTGACATTAAGCCAGTCACTTGTCCTCAGTTTCTTCATCTGTAAAAGAAGGAGATAGCCCCCGAGGTCTTTCACCTCTAAATCTATGATGCTAGGCTATGTTTTCCTGCAGTGTTTGGTAGCAAACCTTTTCTAAGAGAATAATCACCTGCTGTTTCCCGGGAGCAGGGTAAGGGAGAAGGGAAAGATTTATATTTATGTTCTCTCTAGCCCCACAGGCTGATTTTTGAGGGGAGCCAGTTTCAGGAAACTGCAGGGACGGCAGCTGAAAGCCAGGAGCGGGGTCCCAGGAGTCAAATCCTCATTCTTGCTGGTAGGAGTCTGTGGGTGCAGTGAGCTCCCCCCCCACCCCGGCCCTGTATCACACGGGGATAGAAATCCATGCTTTGGGGAGGGTTTGGCTTGGACCACCTCTGAGGTTCCTCCAGCCCAGCCTTCAAATTCCAGGATTTTATGATTCTGGGAAATTGGGGAATAAATGACAGATGACACACTCCTGAGATAGCTTTTCTGAAATATCAGATAATTTCAGGGAGCTCTTGACAGGTGCCAGATTGTAGTCGACCATGATTGATTTCCCAAACAGTGGAAGGAATTCTTTGTTTAAAAGGGACCTACTAGGCATGGGATGGGGGAGGGGGAGGCAGCTCTCATTGGAGAGTGCAAGAATCTTGATTTCAAAGCCATGGTTGTCTCTCTTTTCTGAAGGGCCAACTCCATCCTCGCATGGCCAGTGAGGATACCCAATGGTATCTAATGGTACCTTTTTCTTAGAAATGAACTTTGGGTCTTCTGAAACATACTTTAAGGTACCACAGGGGCTGAACTGCTTTAAAACATTTGAGAACAAAGGACCAACAGCAAAGGAACAAATAGAGGCTGAGGTCCTGTGCCCACATACTCTTTTCCACAAAAGGGACCCAGGCTAGTGGTTTGAACTGAGTTCCATCCTGAGGGAGACAGCCTCCAGTGAGAGGTGGCTAGGTTCTCTATTCCCTTTACTCATTGGATCGTCGTCGTCTCTCATCCCAGCTCCCCTTGGGAAGATAGACCTTCCCTCCACTCCCCAAAGGGGAGGAGTATAAAGGTACCTATTGTACAACATGAATCAGGCATGGGATGAATTTATTCCTAGGATGCCAAACATAAAACACTCTGGAGTATGAGCACATTGGAGAGACATTAAGAGAACTGGAGGTTTGTGGGGCAGGGGTTGAAGGAAGCTGCTACCCCTTTCTTACCCATTGAATACCTTGTGAAGGGACCTCAGTCAGAAGCCAGCCCCACCTAGCGTGCCCCAAGGGTGTGATGGACTGAGCAGTCAAATTGAAGACCCACCACTTTAATAGAGCCTCCTAGACACAAAGCTTTTGGTGTGGATGCAATTAGTAGCAGCTGTTACTTCAGACATTCAGGACGTGGGGGATCCAACTGCCTCCTTTTTAAGCCAGCTCCTTGTGAGAGACAATTTCTAAGGTCATTTATCCTCTAAGGATAGTGCACTGAATAGGACCCATCCGTGGGGATGGGGGCAGGTCCACTGGCTGCTTCAGTTTCAGTTATGACTTTCAAACCTTCTTTCCATGGTCCCCTTCATGCTCCTGCCTCCCCCAACCTGGGCTGAGGATGGCTTCTTGGGGGGGCTTTGAGATGTGGGGAACATGCCAGGGATAGAGAATACCATAAATCCAGTCCCAGCACTGAATCAAACTTTGTTTCCATTCCCATAAAACACCTCTCATGTTTTCCTTTTTTCCCCTATTCATTCTCCCTCTGGTTTTCAACTAGTTTCAATTAGCTAAGAAAATAACTGACGGTGTGTGTTGGTGAAAGCCGTCTTGTTTCCCTGCTGTGGGTTGTAGCTGGGTCAGGTTCAGGGCACTTACAGCCTGGGGCACACACTACATGAAGTCACACCCAGGCACGAGGTGATGGGACTGGGCTACTGGCCTCTCTCATGCTCCTGCTGCAGCAAGTCCCTAAGATACCCACTGACTCTAGTCTTTGCTCCTCTCCAGCTTTGGTGGAGGGGCCCTGGGATTTGGTGGGAGGGCGGGGGACTCCCTCTGCCAGTTACTAGCCTGGGAAAATCTCCTCACCTCCTAAAGTTCTAGGCAAGGCTAGTTGTAAAAAAAGAGCCAATCTGCATTGGTAAAGGAGTTTTTCTCTCCTGGGAATTTCCTACATCAATGACATCACAGATTTACCTAACCACTCTCACTAGTCCTGAGTTCTATTTGGCAGACTCCAACGATGTGCCAGCTCCACCCAGAAAATGACCAAGGATCTAGGTTTTGGGTTTCTAGGTCCCTTTGACTCCCCTCAACTTAAAATGGATAGTGACATTTTCAGCATTTAATCACCCAGGCTTAGAAATGAAACAATTTGCTGAAAACCTGAAAACACAGAGTAGATGCCCCTGGGTTTAGCCTTTCCTCCACCTCCTCAGGAAAACTTTTCTTAATCTCTTGAGTGTGTGAGAAAGTAAACTCCTTGAGAATAGGGATTAGGGTCTCCCACAGTGTTTGCAAGTGCAGCCTTCACTTTGTTTACTTAGGCAGTAAAGGGAAGGTGAGAAATGGGAGGATTGTTTGAGGCTTGAGCAAAGGAAAGAGAAAACGTTGGGTTTTTGGTGTGTTTTTATGTTTTTTTTAATTTAATTTTTTTTTCTTTTGGGAGAGGGGAGACCTGAGTAGCCTGTACCAGAGAAGAGGGTTAAATTAAAAATGGCAGAAATAAAAGATGATTGACATAGGAAGGTTTTGGAGAGGATGAGGTAAAGGGCACAAATGAATGGGCAGCCTTGTTGTGGAGGGCAGACTCCTCATCTTTGGGGAGAAGGAGGAGACAATGATGAATGACACCAGAGATATGCCAGGCTATGGTTCTGTCCACAACATCCCCAGCTATTGCTTCCAGGGGCATTTCCACTGGGCACGGAAGAATGGGAGAGATTTGGACAAACCGAAGAATGATTTTCCAGGCTGAGGGAACTATAGTGTGGAGAGACCTGAAAGAGGTTGTGGCTAATCCAGTTTGGCCAGGGTGTAGGGCCCGAGTAGGAGTAGAATGAATGAATGAGTGAATGAATGAATGAATGAATAATGAGTGAATGAATGAATGAATGAATAATGAGTGAATGAATGAATGAATGAATGACTTGGGGATCCTATTTGTAGGTACATAAATACTCCAGGAAACACTGAAGTCAGTCCCGATCGGACTTTGGCATCAAGTATGTAAATTCTTGTACCTGGCATAGGCAATGGTCTGGTTCAGGGATATCAAGGGATAATAGGATCATGGCCTCATAGCATTAGTCCTGGAAAGGGCCTCAAAAAGCTTTTCGTTCAATCCTGTCATTTTACATGGATGAAGAACTTGGGAAAGCCACTTTGCTTCTCTCTGCCTCAGTTTGCCCCTCTGTAGAATAAAGGGATTGGACTTGATGGTCTTGGGGACCTATTCTAGACCTAAATCTAAGGTCTTCTGAGCCTGCTGGAGGCTTTAGATATAACAAGTTACTCAAATACATCACAGACGACTTGAACAAATAAATCATCTTACCTCTCCAGGACTCGTCTTTCTCATCTGCAAAAAAGGGTGAGTGGAACTTGATGTTGGTTTCCTTCCAGTCAATGGTATGCTGGTAAATGTTTAACAACAAGCTCCCTGAAAAAAAAATGTAAGCAGGACATAATTCTAAGTTTAATTTGTATCATTAACACTTTCCCCATCACGTTCTTAACATTAGAAATCAACACGACAATAAACCCAGCCCCGGTTTGTAGCATTTGTTGATTTCTGAGATATAAATGCTCACACTGACATTTAACAACTGGCTCTCCAGAACCCTATTGAATTGGCTCCAGTGTACCCCCACTTCCTGCTCTAAATCAAGAATCTTTTGACTGAGGACTTTACATGGATTTGGTTATAATTTTTATGGAGCGTCAACTCCCTTCCTCCTCCTCCTTCCATCTCTCTTCCTCTGCCTCTCCCTCTCCCTCTCTCTCTCTCTCTCTCTCTCTCTCTCTCTCTCTCTCTCTCTCTCTCTCTCGACTTATGACCATCAGGTGGAACCATGTATCAACATTTCCAGGCCTCTTATTGCCAAGCCTCCTCAAGGCAAAGCCATGACACTTTGGGGAGATGTAGGAATAAATTATATTCCCCCTTTATCCTTCTGCCTCTGTACCTTGCAGAATATGTGGTACCTTTGTTTGACTTTTGGCTTTCTGGAGGGACCCCTTCATTGTCAGAATGTTTAAGCAGGAGGATCTGGTGGTGATGATGTCATATGTGGAGACCCTGGCCGTGCCCTGGGAAGGGGCTAAAGAAGTGCACCCTCTTTTTCATTGTTAAAGGAAAAGACTCTTTTCAGATAACTTCCCTCAGGTAGATGGAGAGCCAGCATTTGGACCCTGTCAAAAATTCCTTCCTTCTCCACAACAGTAACTTTCTGTCTCAAATCTGCTTTCCATACTCTTCATTCTTTCCATGCCCATTAGATTAATCTTCCTCTAGCCCCACTCTGACTATAGGATTCCAGGAGCTGGAAGAGATTTTTGAGGCTATTTAGTCCCACTTCCTTTTTGTAGATAAGGAAACTGAGGCCTGCAGAGGCTAAAAGAATGGCCCCCAGTCACACTGGTAGTGTTAAATCTCAGAGTCAGGATTTGCACCCAGGTCCTCTGATTTTCATCACTCTTGTCACCTTAAGGAAAAAGTGTTTGGCACTGTGCCAGACTGATCACTTCTCAGCTAACACAGTTGTTTGGGGCTTCCAGCAGCTCATATAATGAGAAAAACGAGTAGTCCTCCGGAGTCAGCCAGAGAGATTCCCCCAGGAGATGGGAGCCTTGGTGGTAGCCCCTGTCCTCCCATGCTTTGTATAAAGTAGGCGTCTGTAAAGAAATGAGGGATATGATTGGGGTATGAAACCGAGAGGAGACCATGGTCCAGAATTATCTGTTGAGCAACCAAGCCCAGATCCAGAGGAACACAGGGATTCAATGGGGCTCCGAGGCTGGTTTTAGGGACATGTCCCTGACCATAGGGATGACTGGCTTGCTCAGCCTCTTGCTGAAAGTCACCTATTGTCAAGCATGCATCAACAACTTGGGGTCACTGTCTCTAATGAGCCCCAAGACCCCGGCTGGCTCAGATGGAGCCAGAGCTGGCTCAGCAACTATCCCCAAACAAGGCTGATTTATGCATCAATGTCGACTGATGTGGAGAAGGAAGAAATCTTTGGCAGTTTCCAAATTCTCCATCTCTACCTGGGGAAAATTTTCTGACAGAAAAGGAGTCTTTTCCCTTTAACAACGAAAAGGAGGATCACCAGCCTGGGCTACTGGACAATCACAGGACCCTGGGCATGGCCTGGTCTTATTCAGCATCTTTACTGATGACTTGGATGTGGAGGAAGAGGCGCTTGTTACATCTATGTAAGATGAGAAGATTCAAGGAGCAGTTAGTGGGGTAGATGGCTGAGCCCTGATGAAAAAAAAAAGGTTAACAAATACAAGTCAGTAATAACAGAAAGTATGGGCAGAGAAAAATTGGACTGGGACTGTGCAATGTGTCTCCAAAGGCTATGTAGTCCAACCCCCTGATTCCGCAGAGGAAGAGACTGAGGGTCAGAGAGGTCTCAGGATTTTAACAGATCTTGCTCCCCATCTCCCACCACCAATTCTAAATCCCATGTATGTGTCAAGGAACTATGAATGTTGACTAGTGATTTTTCGGGGGATACTCAGCAGTATGCACCAGGGCGCTCCCTAGCGGCCTATGACAGAAGGGGTTTTATCTCTGCTGATGCTCCTTGGGTACCATAATAGTTGCATAGGCACTACAGTCATTTAACTACCATTTACTAACAGCCTGCTATGTGCCAGGCGCGAGCCCTTCTGTTCTCCTGACTTTGTGGCGCAGAGGGAAGCTCAGTGACTCTGGAGAGGATTTGGGTTCACATTCTGTCTCAGTCACTTCTTGTGTAACTTACTGGTCTCGGTTTTCCTCATTCTTACAGTGAGAGCATTGGACTAAGCCAGTTCCGAGGTCCCTTCCATCTCCGGATCTCATCAGGTTTCTCGACCTCCCTGAGCCTTGGTTTCCTCTTCTGTAAAATGAGAGGTTTGGATGTCATGATCTCCAAGGTCCCTTCGATCTAGGATCCTAAGCCCTTGTGTGAGTCGACGTCAAAGGAGAGACTGGGCTGCGGGTCGCTTCTGGGAAAGGCGGCGCTAGATGGAGCCCTGCGGGAGTTCTTGGGGAGGCTTAAGAGGGAATCTGGAGACCTGGGTGAAGGACCGCGACGTGACGGCTCTGTGGAGAGAATTTGCCCTGGCTCTCCCTCTTCCCTGGGGTCGGCCTCATGTTCGAGGTGACAGAGACCCCGGCTCCAATTTCTTTGTTTTTTTTCTGCTCACACCCTTCACTGCATACTTGGGTGTCGAGTCATACGCTGCTTGGCCACAGTTTGCTGAAACGCCCTGTGTGCACCTGTTGCCTCCCGCATCCAGTTACCGAGTAATAATGGGATGCTTGTTCCCAGAAGCGGCTGGCTTGCCTCCTTGACACCCGGGTACACATGTGTCTGTCCGTTTCTCTGCTTTCCCAGCCTCCCCCTTCAGATCTCCAGCCTCCGCAGGCCTTATAGCCGTCCAAGGGATGAGAGGAAAGGTCATGGGACCAGCAGGAAATGAAGCATCTGCCAAGGCTGAGCCGTCCCACAGAGGACATGGAGACAGGGATTCGGTCTCTGTCCTTGATAATGCCCGACGACTGCTCCTGGCACATCCCGTAAAGGCCTTTTCATTCATTCGATCACTTCACAGCTCACACACATCACCAGAACGTTTCTGATTGGCTGGAGGTCACTCTTTATGGCCAAAGCCAGAGAGAAGGAAAAGGTACCTTTGAGCAGCCAAAGCCCTTGATACAAGCTTGTCGACTACACTCTCTGAAGGCTTGCTCTGTCCCTCACTCAGAGAGCATTGACTCTTACTTTATACGAGACGCTTACATGCTCGATTATCCGACTTTTGGGCACACAATGTATATTTGGCCGGATCGGATTTCGTCAGTGTAAGAGATTTTCCATCAGTTTCTGTTCTGCAGCTTAACCGCCTCTGACACCGGCCTGGGCCTCTGAAAGGTTACGACTTGCCCAAGGTCACATGGACAATATGTCAGCGGTGGGAAGTTCTCTGTCCATTAGGACACGAGACTTCTCCTTTCTTTCTCCACTTTTGGGGGAGTCACCTTTTTTTTACTCTTTTAAAAAATATTCACCAAGAGATAGAAGATAGAAGCAGAAAATTAGAAGAGGACAGAGACAGCTGCCCAGCAGGGACCCTGACAGCCATGACCGCTGATTAACTTGGAAGAAGAAAACAGGGGAAAATGAGAAACAAGGACTGCAAAGAACCGACATCTGGGGCCATCCCTTGGCCGTGAGAATGTGACTGTAGCGGTTGAGCAGGGCATGAAGGAGCCAGTCATGGGAGGGCTGGAGTAGGGGGCACCCCGTCCCCAAATGAGGAGACAGGCTCAGACAGAGGCTTTCCTAGGATCTCGCAGAGCGCAGCGGCTCAGGGCGCGGCTCGGGGCGCGGCTCAGGGCTCTGGAGGCTTCCTTTGTCCCGGGCTCAGCACCCCCCCTCCCCCCCCCCCCCCGCACATGCTCTGTCTGGACCTTCCATCAAAGTAATCAGTCAAATGTCGGGCACTGACCTTGTATTTCCCTCTTGTTCATCTTTGTCACAGCTCCTCCTTAGTCACTGACTCTCCCGTGATATTTACTGCCTTCTGACACGGTACCAAGAAGTGAAGGTGGGGGTGGGGTGTCTTCCTGCTGTGGTCAGGTGAGAGATGGTGGAACCTGGGCCTGGGCAGGCTGCTGGGGGTGGAGGAGACTGTCCATCCAAAGGCTAGGGAACAACAGAAGCAGGAGCGCTAATCAAGCCCCCTGGGGGGTGGGTTCCTTCGGACCTGGCTGCTCCCTGTTCTATGGTTTGGTGCTATCAACATCTATGGATTGATATCTATCTATCTATCATCTATCTATCTATCTATCTATCTATC
>CM053584.1:381830179-381878320 GCA_028627135.1 Pseudochirops cupreus | reverse complement strand
AATCAGAGAGTAAGAAATCATTTTGAAGCCAGGAGCAAAAAGTGATTTTCCACCTAGAAAATCTGAGACCTTTCTTAGAATTTTGTCCTTTCTTCTGACAAAGTCTTTCTTACTCTTGACTTTTTCCTCATCTCCTCATCCATCTTTTATTCAATTCAACTTAATTCCATGACCCTTACTAAAACATACTATACAAAGTCATGAGCCGGACATAGTGTGGTCTGCAAAAGTGGACATGTTGAATTTAAGGAGCTGGAAGGAAATCTAGGTGGAGGAATCCTGAAGACACTTGGAGAAGTTGGGGCTGTCAGAGAGGTCAAGGCTTGGGAATAATCCACATAAGGGTGGTTGGGGTAGCTAGGTGGCAAAGTGAATAGAGCACTGGTCCTGGAGTCAGGAGCACATAGGGGTGGTAGCCGAAGCATTGGGAGTAAATAATGTTATTGATGGAGACGGTATATAGAGAATAAAGGTTCATAATAAGGGGGTGGCAGTAGGTGGAGCAATCTGAGAAACTGTGGTCAAAGAGGTAAGAGGAGAAATAGGAGAGTGCAATGTCATAGAAGCCAGAGGAAGAGAGAGCTAGTCAATCCAATCCAATCCAACCTAGCATTTATTATGCACCTACTGCATGCATAGTGCTAAGCACTGGATATACAAGGGATGGAGACTGAGAGAGGGTCTAGACTTTTGATCCCATTGGTACTGGACACTCCTGGGAGAAAAATTTCTTTTTCCCAATGTAAGCCATCACTTTTTCTAAAACTATTGTCTTAAAGAGCTGTATAGAGCAAGGAGGCGAAGGGAATAAGCATTTATATAGCACCTAACGTATGCCAAGCACTGTGCTAAGCACTTTTACATATATTATTTCATTTCATCCTCACAACAGTTCTTTGAGGCATGTGCTGCTATTATTACAATTTTAGAGTTGAGGAAACTGTGACAAACAGAGGTTAAACCCAGGGTCACACAGTGAGTAAGTTACTGAAGCCTTATTTTAACTCAGTTCTTCTTGACTCTAGGTCTGGGGCTTTATCCACTGAGAATTCAGCTGCCTCTGTGGGTTGAAGTGACTTACCCAGTCAGTACATGTCAGAGGTGAGACTTGGTCTCATGTTTTACTGGGGACAGCTTTCAAACCACAATGAAAAAGTGAAAAATAGTGTCATAGGCTTCAAGTCAAAAGAGGTCAAAAGGAGGAAGACTGAGAAAGGACCATTAGATTCCATAGTTCTTGGGGACCTAGGAGAGAGAAACTTAATTCTAGTGGTTGGTTTAGAAGCTAGATGATAAGGTCCAGAGGAGTAGGTAGGGGGTGAATAAATGATGAATATTGACCTCAAATACTCATAGCAGCACTTGTTTGTGACAGCAAAAAGTGGGAAGTAAAGTAGGTGTCCATTGATTGGGGAATGGCTAAATGAAAGGTCTATACCCTTTGATGAAGACATTCCCTTGCTCTGCACATATCCCAGGAAAGAAAAGAGAGAAAGAAAGCTTCTGTACACACCAAAACATTAATAGCAATTTTTAAAAGCAGCAGCAAAGGACTGAAAACAAAGCGGGTATTTATAGACTCAAGAAGGGTCAAACAAATTGTGGTACACGAATGTAATGCAATATTCCTGTACTGAAAGAAATGAGTATGGTAGAGTCAGAGAAGCATGGGAAGGCTTGTATGAATGTATTCACAGTGAAATAAGAAGAACCAGGAAAACAATTTACCCAATGATTAAAATAAAGGAAATGAAAACAATTACAAAACCAAAACCAAAATGAACACTATGTATTATAATGACCAATCTTGACCCAGGAGGAGTTGAGAAAATGGGCTGCTTCCTTTTACTTGCAGAGGTAGGAGGGGTAGAAAATTGCTTGTGCTGTCAGACATAGCTGATATATCAGGCTAAGCTTTGCTGAATTCTTCTTCTTTTTTCTCTTTCAGAAGTCTTTGTTGCAAGTGATGGAAATGGATGGGATGCAAAAGCAAAAAGCATCCATAAAAACAAGATAAAATTTAATGAAGAAGATTGAGTGTTGACGACTTCGATAAAGTTTGGCAATATGAGAAGAAGAAAGATGAGGTAGTCAGGGGGTAAAGGCAAGGCCTTTTTTTTCCTTTGAAGGAAAAGGGACAAATGGAAAAGAGCCAGTAGAAAGGGAAGCAGGAAAAATTCTGGAGGGAGAAGTTAGGATTAATGGACAAAGTTGCCCAAGTAGGCTGAAGTGGATGGGACCAAGGGCATAAGTGAAACGTTTCGGCTTAGTGAGAAGCAGAGCTACGTTTGCCTAGGCGGAGAAGACTGGAGAAGACACGGAAGCATTTTGAGGTAAAGAGGATGAATGAGGCCATATATTAGAAAGACAATGTGCATTATTCACAGCTGTGAGGAATTTGCTCTTTTGTATTTGTTACCAGGGAGAAAACTTAATAAAATGCTCTAGCATATTCTCCTGGGAGACTTTCCTCAATGTTAATTTGATGTTGTAAAGCCCCAATCCAAGACTTGCCGCTCCAAGGGAATTCTAAGTGGGTCAGGCCTATTGTGATGGTGGGGCCCAGCTTTGGGGGAGAAACTAATGGAGGAGCAGAGCTAGATGGGGATCCCTGGGTGATCCAGATGACGGGGCTCAAGGGCTCCTTGGCCGTGTTTTGGTATTGATAGGTGACTTCTTCACATTTCCATGTTTGGATTATAAATCTTGATCTGGGAAAGACCCCAGAGGCTAGCTATTCCAGCCTTCTCATTTGCAGATGAGGAAACTGGGGCCCAGGGAGGTTTCAGTGAGTTGCTTGGGGTTGCACAGGTAATAAGAGTCAAAAGTAGGATCTGAACCTATGTTCTCTGACTCCAGAGTCAGTGTTCTCTCCCCTATGCCATGCTGGTTCACAGGGACACTCCATAATAATTTCTCTCTTATGGGACCATGTAAGAAAATTTTGTCCCACCCAGCACCTACTATGTGCCTAGTTTGATGTTAAGTGTTATGGCAGAAGAACAAAAGAAGAAATAATGCCTAGTCTATAGACATTTTTATCACCTCCCCACCCTCCCAGCCATCCATCCATCCATCCATCCATCCATTAAAGGTGTTGGGAAACGGCATGACTTTTATGGAAAAAACCTAGAGCTGGGTGTTAGGTGAACTAGGTTTGAATCCTAGTTTTTCTACTAACTAGTTATGTGACTTTGGGCACCCCCAATCTCTCTGATCTTTAGTTACCTCTCCACTATAATGGGGGGCAGACCTGGCAGCCTCTTGTTCCTTTCCAGTTCTAACATTCTGTGATTTGGGGAACAGGAGACCAGCCATGGATCTTGTGGGTCCTCACTCTGACACTCTGCTGAAACTGATTTAACTTCTTCCTGTGCCCATGACAGTGAAGGGGCTCTGAATCAGCAGGATTTCAGTGCTTCTGCTGACTCAGCAGCTGTCAGAGGGATCCCCAAGTACCATTACCAATAGCAACCAGGAGATGAGCAAACTGATCCTTAATGCCAACAGGCTGGCTTTTAATCTGTCTAGCTCTAGGACAGTTCATCTAGTGCCCGGCACATTTTGCGGGGAATCTCCCCAAAACAATTGTTGGAGAGATCTCCCTGCCTCCACCAAAGCAGATCAATATCTTCTTTGCAATTTTCCTGGATCACTTAAGTAAGTTGTCTAGGGTCATATAGCTATTATGTATTAGAGGTACCATTTGAGCTCAGTTCTTCCTGACTCTGGGGCTAACTTTACAATCCATCAGCAAGCATTTATTTCTGTATTTCTTTTAAATCAATCAATCAATCAATTAATCAGCTAATTTTAAACATTAATTTGTAAAGATTTTGAATTCCTGGGCAGCTAGGTGGCACAGTGGATAGGGCACTGGCTCTGGAGTCAGGAGGACCTGAGTTCAAATGTGACCTTAGCCATTCGAATACTAACTGCATGACCCTGGGCAAGTCACTTAAACCAATTGGCCCCCCCCCCCATTTGTATTTATCAAATTCTCTTCCCTCTGCCCCTCCCCACCAACTTTGAGTAAGGCAAGTAATATGACACCCATTATCCATGTAAATTCATGCAAAACATTTCCACATTAGCCTTATTTCAGCCAGTATTAAAAAAATGCCTAGATTGTGCCTAGCACTGTGCCAGGTAGTCCCTGGGCACACAAAAACCAAAATAAAATGGTCCCTATCCTCAAGATTATGTTCTGTCAGGGAAGACAACACATTTATGTATAACTAGGTACAAAGTGATTACTACATTATGTTGTCATATATGGTAGCGATTGAGAGAGCTCCAAATCCTTCATCAAAGGCCCCTAGGGGATAGTACTTTACACGCAGTAGGTGCTTAATCAACATTTGTGGAAATATGACTATTAATAAAAGGTTGCATTTATATAGTATTTAAAGGCTTTCAAAGTGTTTTATAAATATTATCTCATATGATCCTCACAGAAGCTCTGGGAGGTAGGGCTATCATTATCCCCAGTTTTCAGATGAGGAAACTGAGTCAGAGTCCAGGTCATGCAGATAGTAAGTGTTTGAAGCCAGATTTCAGCTCAAGTCTTCCTGACTCCAGGTCCAGCATTCTCTCTACTGGGCCACCCAGATACCTGGGATTGTCATCCCCTGAAGGGGATGAGACCAGTCCCATCCCCATATTGTCATAAAAAGGAAGCTGGTTCTGCCACATGGGCCCCTTTCCCCTTTAATGTTTGAACATGGAGAGTCCTTGGTTATAGAGGGAAATTGTGTTTCTCCTCATCTTAGAATTCTCTGAGATGAACACTTCTGATAAATTACATACACCAAGGTATGAAGATTGAATGTCTGAGTCCCCTCCCAGAATGGTCGGTGGTTTACATGAGTGATGCCAAGTGAGGGGGTTAGGCTAGCTGGTATCTCAGGTCCCTCCTCCTAACTTGTATTCTAAGAGGCCATGATTCTGTGGGAAAAATTCCTAGCATTTGGAATTTCTTGATGAAGAGAAATATTTTTAATCAAGGGCTCTTTTCCAAGTTCCTCATTCATACCGTGTATGTAGTCACCTATACCAGCTATGTGTAGGGCAGAGCTGTCATATCTTCACCTGACTTTTTCAGGCTTCATACCCATCACCCCTCCACATTTCCATGTGCCTTCTCTTTTCTTATCTGTTCTCTCAAGGTTAATCCAAACCACCATCTCTTTATTCAATCTGGAAGAAGCTGAGTCGGGATGAGGGTGAAATAGCACAATGAGGTGATATTGATGTCATTAAGGGAAGAGATGTTTGCTTGGGGGTCACTCAATAAACCATGGCAGTTGGGCAAGATGGGAATGGGCTGGCAGCCAGCATGGGCTGCTCCTGACCCCACACACCTCCAGCCTCTGGATCCAACCTCATCAATTCTTCTCTGTCAGAAATTGATGCAGCAGCTGGGTTCCTTCCTTTGCTGCAGAGAAGGGAACCTTCAGTTCCTCTTCTTTGTCCTGAAGGGGATGATACCAGTCCCATCCCCATAATTTGTGAGTCAATCAGTCCATAAACATTTACTGAGCATCTACTCTGTGTTCAGCCCTGTAGGATGGGGGGTGGGTGGGTATAGGTATGAGGAGTTGGAGAAATATCATTATTTATTTTTAGTTTTCAACATTCACTTCCATCAGATTTTGAGTTTTGAATTTTCTCCCCCACCCTTTCTTACCCCCTCCCCAAGACAGTGTACAATCCGATCTAGGCTCTACTTATACATTCATATTAAATATATTTTCATATTAGTCATGATGTAAGAAGAATTAGAACTAATGAGAGGAACCACAAGAAAGAAGAAACAAAACAAAATAATAACAAAAAAAGAGAGAGAGCAAATAGTATGCTTCTATCTTTATTCAGACTCCAAAGTTCTTCCTCTGAATGTGGACCGCATTTTCCATCATGAGTCTTTTGGAGTTGTCTTAGATCTTTGCATTGCTGAGAAGAGCTATGTCTATCAAGGTCAGTCATCGCACAATGTGGCTGTCAATGTTCTAGTTCTGCTCATTTCACTCGTCATCTGTTCATACAGGTCTTTCCAGGTATTTCTGAAGTCTGCCTATTCATCATTTCTTACAGCACAATAGTATTCCATTACATTCATACACCACAACTTGTTTAGTGATTCCCCAATTGATGAACATTCTTCAATATCCAATTCTTGACCACCACAAAAAGAGTTGCTATAAATATTTTTGCACACATGGGTCCTTTCCCCATTTTTATGATCTCTTTGGGATACAGTTCTGTAAGTGGTATTGCTGGGTCAAAGGGTATGCACAACCTTATAGCCCTTTGGCCATAGTTCCAAATTGCTGTCCAGAATGGTTGGATCAGTTCACAACTCCACCAACAATGCATTAGTATTCCAATTTTCCCACATCTTCAAGTTGGAGAAATTTAAAAGAGGCATCAGGATGTAGTGGATAGAGCATTGAACTTGGAGTCAGGGAGATGTGTTCAAATCCTGACTGACATTTACTAGCTGTATACTCCTGGGAAAGTAACTTAAGTTTCCTGATCCTCAGTTTCCTCATCTGTAAAATGAGGAGGTTGGGCTGCATGGTATAGTGGAAAGGATATGGAATTTGGAGTCAGAAGACTTGGTTTAAATTCTAGGTATACTGCTTCAATTAAAGAAACATTTATTAAGTACTTATCATGTGCCAGGCATGATGCTGAGCATTAGGGATACAAAAAAGGGCAAAAGACAATTCCTGCCCTCAAAAAGCTTACAATCTAATGGGGGAAACAACACGTAAACAAATAGATACAAAGTAAACTATAGACAAGATGAATAAAATATAATGAACAGAGGGTAGTAACTAGAATTAAGAGGGATTGGGGAAGGCTTCCTGTAGGAGATAGGATTTTGGTTGAGACTTAAAGGAAGCCAGGGAGGTGTGACTTTGGGCAAGTCATTCAGCATCTCAAGGTGTCAGTTTCTTCATTTGTAAAGTGAGGGGGTTGAGCTTATTGCTAGCTAAGTTGTGTTCCACCTCTAAATCTATGAACCGCTCTTGTCCTTGAAACCCTGCATCTACGATTCCTATAAACTGGTAACGTCCCTTTCAGCCTAATATCTACAAGCCCTTGAAAATATGATCTCTGCTCCTGAGGAACTCTGGGTTTTTATGGGAGAGTCAAAAATGGTACATATTCTAAATGATAACTTACAACACAAGGAGATCGGTGATTGTTGCCTAATGCAGGACACAGGCATTCAGTACTTTATGGGATCAGAGGACAGATATTGTGACCTGGCACACTGTCAGTGAGAATAACGAGGGAAGGTTTCCTGAGGGAAGCTGGATTTAGGCAGGCAGGCTTTGGGTAATGAAAAGGGGAGGGGGGGGGGAGTGTATTCTAGATAAGGAGAGTGTTTTTTCTTTTCTTGACCAAATTTGTGATTTCATTGTGTATGGTTTTCCCATTACCAATGCAGGTGTGCTCACCAAGGCAGGTTGTCCCTTGATCAGAAGGCTAGCCTCTCATTCCACAGTGAAAATGATTGACTTTCAAATGTAAATCCTTATGAAAGAAGGAAAATAGAAATTGATGCTCTCACTCAAATGTACACAGTATCACACATATCAATAGGAAGGGACCTCAGAAACCATCTAGTCTAATTCCCTTATTTTACAGATGAGGGAACTGAGTCTCAGAGAGGTTAAATGACTCATGTAAGGCTGAACATGAAGTAGCATCAGCAGTGGGTTAGGAGAGCCCTGATCTCCATCCATGTGACACTATTCTAAGTGAAAGTGGGATGACCAGGAATGGTCTAGACTATTTTTCAATATGGGTTTCAAATGTGAATTAGTCAGTAGACTGCCTATTTGAGCTTCTTGTGAAAGAATAAATGAGAAGACATTTCTTAAGCTCCTACTATGTGTCTAAGAACCATGCTAAATTCTAGGATAGAAATACAAAAATATAAACTTGAGGTCCCTGGCCCTGAGAACCTTCTATTACAGCTGGGGGAGATGGAACTGTTGGACATGGAGGCTGTTTTTGTTAGGGAAGTCAAAGGGATGTTGAGTGGAACCATTCTAGGGTAGCAATGGCAGTATTAACTTGATTATGTGTGATTGATTACTCCCTCCCCCATCAAATTAACTACATTAGACATTTGTTTTCAAATTCTATAGATGCTACTGGCACCATAGAATGCTGGAATCAGATGGGACCTTAGGAATCCACATGACCCGTCCACACTTATTTTACAAAGGAGGAAGCTGAGCCTGGAAGGGCAAAGTGACCTTGAGTGACTGGTCGTCCTGGGAGCAGACAGTAGATCTCCTGGCTTCCAGTCTGCAGTGCTTCCATCGAAACCCCATCAGACTGCCTGGCGCACTGCCCTGGAAGCCCTGAGAGAGGCTGGAGGGGTGATTGTTGACTGGTCCGCATTGAGCATGTCAAGGCTGGAAAGGATGGATTCCCTTTTTTTTTTTTTTTTTGCTTACTCATAATTCAAATACAAACACAGGCTTTGTGCTACACCACAGCTCAAGTCATAACCAAGAATGAGAGTGTCTGAGCTCAGTGTGCAAGAGAGGAATGTCGGGAGTTATTGGGCTTTTCTTTTCAATTGGCACCGAGCATCCTGAAGCATGGGGCTTCTTTGTGAGGGTGATTTACGGGCCAGGCCTTCATGCAGCAGGAGCTGTGTCCTTGAGGAGGGGAGGGAGGGAGGAGAGAGAAAGAGAGAGAGAGAGAGAGAAAGGGAGAGAGAGAGAGAGAGAGAGGGAGAGAGAGAGAGGGAGAGAGAGAGAGGGAGAGAGAGAGAGGGAGAGAGAGAGAGAGAGAGAGAGAGAAAGGAGGGAGAGAAAGAGAAAGAGAGGGGGAGGAAGGAAGAGAGGAGAGAGATACAGAGAGAGCTGGAGGAAGGGAGAGAGAGGATAGAAATAGAGAGAAGGAGAGGAGGGAAAGAAAAGGAGAGAGATGGAAAGAGGAAGAGGGAGGGAGGGAGAGAAAGAAAAGAGAGAGGTGGGGGGAGAGAGAGAGGGAGACAGAGACAGAGACAGAGAGACACAGAGATAGAGAGAGAGACAGAAAGACAGAGAATGCACCATTTGAATTATAAATCTGTGGAGGCTGAAGGGAGAGGTCGGTGTCTTTGGGATGCCCTTACTATTCTCTGCGTAACCTAACACTCCAAATCCTTCAAGGATTCCACCATCCCAAGTTCCACATCATTTAGGAAGTCACCCCTTGCTACTCCAATCCCCATGGATGCATGACTTATCTCTTCTCCTTTGGGAGTCAGCCTGCTATAGTAGAAAGAGCTCTGGACTTGGAGTTAGAGGACCTGGGTTCAAATCATGACTCTGTCACCTACTATCTTTGTGACCTTGGTAAAGTCACTTAACAGCTATTGGACTGACGTTCTCTGATTCTCTGACACTTACATTCTCTATGGTTAGGGGCGGGTGGATCACAGTTTCCCAGGGTCTTAGTTTCTTCATCTAGAAAATGAGAAGATTTGGGTGAGATGATCTGAGACACCTGCATCTCCTGGTCTGTGATCCTACGAACTGCCTGTGTGACCATGAAAAAGTCACATGACCTCTCTGAGGTTCAGCTTCTTTACCTTTAAAACGAGGAAGGTGGATTGGACCCCAATGTTCTCTTTTAGTTCCACAGTCATGGTTTTGTCCTCTCTCTCTGTGCCTTCTGTCTCCTCCTGTCTATCTCCTTCCCTCTCCCTCCCTCCTCTCCCTCCCTCTCCCTTCCTCTGTCTCTGTATCTGTTTCACCTATTGGCCACATTTCATACCTGATTCTATGGTAATTTGTCACATGTATACCATGCTTTGTCTCCCAGCATCATCTGAAGGACATGGAGGGTTATTCAAACAGAGTCTTGTCCTTTGTGTCCTCAGAGAGTTGGCAAAGGCCCTTTCCATGCGTGCTCTTACCTGGTTTTCACAGCAAGCTGTGTCCCAGGATGAGAGCAATGGACAGTGGAGAACCTCTATGGGCTCCACTCATCTTGTCACAAAAGAAACTGGCAAACTTTGGGGAGAATGTGAGTCCCACAGGCTGGGCAGGTGGGCTGGGCATGGTGATTAGCACCACTGGAGAGGTCTCTTGAACCAATGAAATCATGGATCCATTATGACATTTAAGAGGCAAAAAACTGAGTTCCAGAGGAGATGGGTTCCTTCCAGGGTGGCACAGCACCAGAGGCAAGGCTCAGTGCATTTCCACCACACTCCATGATGCTGATCCTCAGTGTCTTTTTAGATTTTTGTCCAGGGTGTCTATTAGATTAAATGTGTGTGTGTGTGTGTGTGCGCGCGCGTGTGCACGCGTGCGTGCGTGTGTGTGTGCGTGCGTGCATGTGTGTGTGTGTGTGTGTGTGTGTAAAGTGGATACTTAGCCATTGTTTCACAAAGACATTCCTCTTATTTGAAAGTTTTCTCTTTCAATTTTTAAACAAGAATAGGGTGCAAATGAGTTTTAGGTTTTCTTTGTGGTTTGTTTCTTTTCTTCATAAACAGCCTGGAAATGGCTTTGGGATAACATTCTACTGACATACTTGTGTGTGTTTGTTTTCTTTGATACCAGATCCATGTTATCATCTGGGCAGGGAGCTCTTGGTGAAGAACTTATCCCTCAACCTTTTCTGCCCCTTGTAACTTTAGACAGTGGCCTAGGGAGGGATTGAGAAATCCAATGACTTGCCAGAGTCACTCAGCCCCTATATGTGGGAGGCAAACCTTGAACCTCAGTTTCCCTGACACTGAAGTCATCTTTCTTTCCACTAAGTCCTATTGTCTCTCCATGTTTTATAGGGATAGGGATAGAGACAGGAAGCAGAGAGGTGGTACAATGGAGAGCGCCCTGGGCTTGGCTTCAAGAAGACTTGAGCTCAAAGCCAGTTTCAGATACTTACTGGTTGTGTGATCCTAGGCAAGGCAGTCATCCTCTGTCTGCTTCAGTTTCCTCAACTGTAATAGTATGTAACATCCCAGGGTTGTTGTGTGGATCAAATGAGACAATAATTATAAAGCACTTAGCATGGTGCTTGGCACATGTTTAGTCATATCTGACTCTTTGTGACCCCATTGGGAGTTTTCTTGGCAGAGATGTGGATTGGTTTGCCATTTCCTACTTTGGTTCAGTTTACAGATGAGGAAACTGAAGCAAACAGGGTGAAGTGACTTGCCCAGGGTCACACAGTTAGCGAGTGCCTGAGACCGGATTTGAACTTACAAAGATGAGTCTTTCTGACTCCAAACCCAGTGTTCCATCCAGTGCATAACCTTGTTGCCCTGCCAAAAATAAAAAAAGGAAAAAGGAAAAAGAAGATACCCCATGAACCATACTGTCCATGGAGTTTTCTTGGCAAAGATATTGGAGTGGTTTGTCATTTCCTTCTCCAGTGGCTTAAGGCAAACAGAGGTTAAATGACTTGCCCAGGGTCACACAGCTACTAAGAGTCTGAGGCCAAATTTGAACTCAGATCTTCTTGACTCCAGGCCTAGTGCTCTATCTATTGAGCCACCTAACTACCTCCCTGTAGGTGCTTAATAAATGTTTATATCTTTCCCTTCCTTCTTTCCTTCCTTCCTTCCTTCCTTCCTTCCTTCCTTCCTTCCTTCCTTCCTTCCATTTTGTTAACATAAGGAAACTTCTACTATAAAAGCTGATTGGCACATTTTCTGCAACTTAGAATCTTAGTGACTCACTTGGGTGTTGGGAGGCTAAGTGATTTGCCCAGGATCACAGCAGTAGGACTTTGTGGCCTTGAAACCATCTCTTTATTAACTATACCAGAGAGAGGTTGTTTCACTATGCATGAGACTATGTATACATAAATATATATGCACATGATTAATTCATTCATTCAACAAGCACCTAGCATGATCAAGGAGAGAGACAGTATAGCAAAGTAGATGGAGCACTGGTCTTGCTATAAGAAAGACCTAGATTCCAGGTTGGTTTTCCCCACAAGACTTCCCCATATGGATGAGATAATATATCTGTCCTTATCCCACCTTCCCCAAATGATTGAAGCACTGTACTATGAAAAAAAAATATAACCTGCCCTCCAGGAGCTTACATTCTACCAAGGTGGAGTTAATACCACATTTACAAAGACAAGAAATGGCAAGATCCCCTTTAATCAGTCTGTTCCAACCAAAGTGTCCTATCTACCATTACCATCTAACATCCCATATCCTGCCTTTGAGCCTTTACATAGAGTGTCCCCCATGCCTGGAATGCCCACCCTCCTCTCCCTTTCCTCCCAGAGTTCTTCAAAAGGCTGGATTGTACAATGCCTTCATTTTACAGCTGAGGGAACTGAGGCTCAGAGATATGGAAATCCTTGCAGAAGGTTGTAAGGCAGCTGGTGCCACTGCAGAGAGAATGTTGGACTTCAAATAAGGAAGACCTGAGTTAAAACTCTCAGAGCCTTACTAGTGGTGTGCTCCTGAATGAGATACTCAAACTTTCAGTCTCAGTTTCCTCATCTACAAAAACGTGATAATAATTGCAGCTGCCTCCTAGGTTTGTGAAAATAAAAAGAGATATTTGCAAACCCCCAAGTGCTATATCATCATCATGTCACCATCATCATCATCATCATCATCATCATCATTGTCATCATCATCACCATTGTCATCATTGTCTTCATCATTGTCATCATTGTCATCATTGCCATCATCATGTCATCATCATCATCATCATCATCATTGTCATCATCATTGTCATCATTGCCATCATCATTGTCATCACTGTCATCATTGCCATCATCATTGTCATTATTGTCATCATCATTGTCATCATTGTCATCATTGCCATCATCATTGTCTTCATCATTGTCCTCATTGTCTTCATCATTGTTGTCATCGTCATCGTCATTGTCATCATTGTCATCATTGCCATCATCATATCTTCATCATCATTATCATCATTGTCATCATCATTGTCATCATTGCCATCATCATTGTCATCATTGCCATCATCATTGTCATCATTGCTATCATCATTGTCATTATTGTCATCATCATTGTCATCATTGCCATCATCATTGTCTTCATCATTGTCATCATTGTCATCATCATCGTCATCATCATCATCATTGTCATCATTGCCATCATCATCGTCTTCATCATTGTCGTCATTGTCATCATCATCATTAGCAGCACAGTTTAGGTGCCCCTTCGTAGAGAAAGTTCTTTTTGTCTCCCCCCTTCCCCAAGTTATAAATGCCCCCCATACAATTCCTTGTATTTATCCCGCACACATGTATGTTCTCACCTGTGTACATCTTGCTTCTGACACCTGCCTGGCGACACTTTTTCAATCCCTTTTCTTCTCTGATCTCAGTTTCCTCCTCTGTACAATGAGGACACTGGAGTAGATGATCTCTGGGGTCCCCTTCTGTCCTGGGTCTT
This sequence comes from Pseudochirops cupreus, assembly GCA_028627135.1. Taxonomy (NCBI): domain Eukaryota; kingdom Metazoa; phylum Chordata; class Mammalia; order Diprotodontia; family Pseudocheiridae; genus Pseudochirops; species Pseudochirops cupreus. The sequence continues at coordinate 381,864,894 of CM053584.1, read as the reverse complement.
GAGCTTCTGCTGTCTTCCCTGTGCCTCCCACTGCCCCCAGCCCAAGATAAGCCACCTGTGGGCAAGGACAGTTTTACCCTCGTCTTGGGGTTCTCAGCGCTCAGTAGAGTGACTGGCACATCGTAGGCTACGAATGCTCATTGAACTGAATTGAATTAATGGGATGGGATAAGGCTTCCTGCTGGAGGTGGTGGATGAGCCAGGGGTTCTGAGGGTTCAAAGGGAGGAGGAAAGGCATTCTAGGCGCAGGGGCAGCATATGCAAAGACATTAAGATGGGAGATGAAACACCACGTAGGAGAAACAACAAGCATCTACCTCATGTGTCCCCCCTCATAGTGCCTACGATAGTGCTAGGTGCACAGTTGGTGCTCAGTGAATCAAGTGAACTAAAATCATGTGACTCCAATGTCCTGGATGCCTTGGTGGGCTTCCTGTCCTCATTCTCTCCCCCATCCACTCCATGGTTACCAGGCGTCCATACCTGTCATCTACTGTGGGCTCATGTCTACACAGACACGAGCTCCTATAGATCATTTTTCCCTGGACCTTTCCTCTTGAGCTTTTTTCCCAGCCTCTAGCCCAAGAGCAGAAAAGATCAGAGACACAGAGGGCCGGGCACAGCCCAGGCCTGATAGTTCAAGGGCTCTTTTCTGACCTGGGGATTTTCTCAGCCTTCAATGCTTCATCACAATCAGTCAGTCAGTCAGTCAAGAAGCATTTAGTAAGCACTGACATTGGACTAAGTGTTAGATAGATGAAGACAAAAGTGAAATGGTTCTTTCCCTCCAGGAGCTGCCACTCTGGTGAGGGAGATGCCCTGTATGTACGTGAACAGGAATGGACAAGATACATCTGGGGTCCGTGGAAGGTAACCACAGGGGAGAAGACCCTAGTGGATGGAAAGTGAGATGGGGGGCAGGGAAAGGACCCCAGCAGAAGACAGTCCTTGGGCTGAGTGTTGAAGGAAGCCAGCGATGCAAAGGGGAGATGATGAATGGGAGAGCTGTCTGGGCATGGGCACAGGCATGGAAGTAGGAGATGAGGCAGAACGAGCGAGGAACAATAGGCCAGAGATGGGGAGTCAAATGAGGGGATGGGGGCTTCCAGCTGAGGGTCAGTGGGCCTACCTGCCTCCTGGCATAAGGATTATTTCTTGGGAACAGAAAGGAAGGAAACAGGGATTTACTAAATGCCCGTGACTGTCAGGCCCTGGGCCAACTCTTTACAATGGTGTCTTATGTGAGCCTCACAAGACCCCCTTGAGGTGGGTGGTATTATTATCCACATTTTACTGTTGAGTAAACAGAGGCAGGCAGAGTTTGGGTCCCATCGCTAGCATTTGAGGTGTGATTGGAACTCAGTTCTTCCTGATTTGAGGCTGACTCTTCTACCCCCTGTACCACTTCATTGTGGGCCAAAGCTGGCTCTCAGCAACAAGACAGCGGTTGGTGCTGGTACCACCTCACCTCTCTTTGGGTATCCTCATCTCTGACCCAGACAGAGCTTGTCTTTGCCATTTCCCCCAGCACAGCCTTGTAGCTCTATCCCACATGTACTTATCTTCACGCCCTGGTGTACACCATCACCAAAAGGGTCATGGGCCCCAGAGCCAGGAGGGACCCGAGGGAACATGGAGGCCCCTGTGTTTTCTGAGCAGTCTTCCACTGCTCTGTAGCTAGAAGGGGCTTGCCATATTTCCAGGAGGGTCGGGAAGCTAAGGGTAAGTCCAGATCTGGAGATGCCACCCTAATTTCACTGAAGAGGTAATATAGGTCACATATGATCCCATACACGTGTCTATAACAGCTTTAAGACACACACACACACACACATCCTTGTAGTCCCAGTGATATCTGCAGTTTACCAGAAAGATTAGGTTCAAATCCTGACTCTCACTCACGGTCTGTGTGACCCCCACACCTCAATTTTCTTCTCTATAAAGTGAGGTGTTTGGACTAGATGACCCATTGGATATGGGAGTCAAAGCTGGGAGGGGTCTCAGAAGCCAAACAGTCCAAGCCACTCATTTTACAGAAACTGAGGCCAGAGGGGAAATCATTTGCCCAAGGTCACATAGCTACTAAGTGACAAAGGCAGGTTTTGAACCCAGATCCTTTAAAAGCTGCCTCAGGTCTAAAATCCTATATACACTCCAAGGCAGAGAACTGGGCTGTGGAATCACTCACTGGGTGGGGCAAATAAAATGTTCTCTCCTGGGGCAATTGAGCCAACAGTCTTCAATTTGGGCCCAAGGCTGATTCCATATCAGGTTTCCACTTACGTCCTAATTTGGACAGTTCCTGTGGGACTTTTGCTTAGTTTCCCTGCCATGAGAAAGGAGAGCGCCGTTTCTGATGTCCCTCCTTCCTCTCCCCTACCTTTCTTCAGAGAATTCAGCCCTTAACTATCTCAGCTTGGGCCCAGTGGAGGATGGTCAAACCCTTCTGGGGGGAGCCAGGGAAACAGAGCCTTGGAAGAAGCCAGACTTGAGTTAGCAGAGATTTAGTATTAAATTAAAGACCGTTGAGGCATCCAGGTGGCTGGGCTGCTGTGGTGTTTGGGATAAACTGATTTGAGATTAACAAGGTTTCTCTGCATGGTGTCATGTCTAGAATGGGAGAGAGCCTGAGGAAAAGCAGGGCAGAAACTAACGGACCAGTGGTTCCTCCATTTTCTTGCAGGTTGAAGCCAGGGGGAGGCTCTGAAATTCTCTGGTTCTGGGAAAAAGTCAAATTGTGCTCAGAGGGATGGGAGACGGCACCTATCTGCCTAGGGTGCCTGCGTCACCTGAAGCTCACATAGTGCCTTGCACAGAGAGCACAGGGGTCTAACTCCCACTACCATAGTCTCCCTCTGACACTTGGATACCTTTGTGACCCTGGGGAAGTCACTTGACCTTTTACACTTTCCTCTTCTATAAAATGAGGGGGTTGGGTTAGATGCTCTCTGAGACCCTTTCCAGTTCTAGAGCTGGGGTTCTAGGATCTTAAGCCACTTAATATTTCTGGGCCTGTTTCCTCATTTGTTAAATGAAGGGGTTAGATTAGATGGCCCTTGATATCCCTTTCAGCTCCAGAACTGTGTGTTTCTAGGGTCTGACCTATGCCTGTGGCTTCTCTGTAGGATTTGGGGTCCTATGAATAATAAATGAATGATTATTCTTACGAATAATAACGATAATATACTGAAGTGAATCTCATAAAAACACGAGAACGCTATACGAATAACAATAAATGGTGATTGGCCGATCGATTTTCTAATGAATGAGGTCGCTTTCTCCTTCCGGGGTGCAAGGGTCTGGAGTCATGCGTCTTGTCCCGATGTGAGTTTGTCTGAAGGTTTGCAGAGGCTCGCGCTCCCTCCCCACAGAGAAAATCTGACCATGACCATTCTGCGGTTCTGGGCTCCTAATGACCCCCAATCATCTCATTAAACAATTACCTGCAATCAGCGAGGAGAAGAGCATCAATCTAAGCTTCCGTGGAGGCTGTGGGGAGGGGGAAGGGGAATTTCCTAGGCTGCGTGCAGGGAAAAGGATGGCCCCACGAGGGACTTTCTCCTGCCACGTGTCAGGAGTGATCATCTTCATCATCACCAGGAAATAGTATTATAATAACAGCTCACATTTATCTAGCGTTCTACGGTTTAGAAAGGTCTTCCTTCCTAGCAACCCTGGGAAGCAGGGAGTGAATACAGGTAGTGAGGACAGCCAGGTGGCAAAGTGAATAGAGCACCGGCAGAGAGCCACAAAGACCCGAGTTCAAATACGACCTCAGACGCTTACTAGCTGCGTGATCCTGGGCAAGTCACTTCACCCTGTTTGCCTCAGTTTCCTCATCTGCAAAATGACCTGCAGAGGGAAATGGCAAACACTCCAGTATCTTTGCCAAGAAAACCCCAGATGGGGTCACGAAGAGTTGGACATGGTTGAAATGACTGAACACCAACAACAAAGGCAAGTGTAAGATAGAAAATGCCAGCTAGTCATTCTTAGACAAAGAAAAATAAGGCATGATTCCTGCCTTCAAGTGGCTTATAACCACACAACCATAGAAGGAAATGGCCTTGGGCATCATAGTCCAACTCTGTCATTGTATAGATGAGGAAAGGGAGAGCTAGAGAAATGGAGGGCTTAACATTGTTGTTGTTCAGTTATTTTCCAGTTGTGTCCAGCCCTCCATGCCCCCATTTGGGTTTTTCTTGGCACAGATACTGGAGTGATTTGCCATTTCCTTCTCCAGTTCATTTTACAGAAGAGGAAACTGAGGCAAACAGGTCTAAGTGACTTGCCCAGGGTCACACAGCTAGTGTCTGAGATCAGATTTAAACTCAAGCCTTCTTGACTCTAGGACTGGTGCTTTGTGCACTATGATGCCATCTAGTTGCCCTGACATAATTATAGGATACTTTTTTTTTTTAGAGTAGGAAGGGGATCCCAGAAAGCATCTAGTTATCCTTCATTTTATAGATGAGGAAGCCTACTGGGGCTGTGACTTGCCCAAGTCACACAGGTAGTATCAGAGTTGGGATTTTAAACCAAGTGGGCATCTTTCTGCCTTATCCATCTAGTAGGGGGAGAGAAAAAGTGCAACCAGATAAATATAGCCTGAATTAGATTGTGTCCTGGTGCACAAAAAGAGTCAGACCTACAAATCAGGCAGAGGAAAAATCACTCCCAGCTGAGAGAATCAGGTAAAGCTTCACAGAGCAGGTAGCAGTGAGCTGCTTGTCAACGGGTACACTGCCCATTACTGGAGGTTGGCCAAGGGCAAGCATTCCAGGCAAAGAGAAAACCACAAACAAATACTAAGAGGCCAGGGACTGCAGTGGAATTAGAGTCAAAGGGTCCAGGTTCAGGTCTGAACTCTCCCACTTACTATCTGCAGAACCTTGAACAAACTTCTTACCCTGTGTGGGCTTCAGCTTTCTCATCTGCAAAATGAGTTATCTGGACTGGTCTCTCTGCATCCAGCCTCTTCCCTCTCCAATCCTTTCTTTTCAATCTGCCAAAGGAATACTCCTAAAGCACAGGACTAATTATGTCTTCCCTATGCCCCAGAAGATTCAGTGGCTGCCCATTTTCATCCTTTGGGATGGGAACTCCTAACCTTTTTGTATTTTGGACCCCTTCGCAGTCTGAGAATACTATGAACCTCTTCTCAGAATACTGTTTTTAATGCATAAAGTAAAATACATAGGATTACAGAGGAAACTAATCATATTGAAATGCAGCTATCAAAATATTTTGAAAAACAAGTTTGAGAACTGCAGATTGCTTTAAGATAAAATACAACCGCCTCTACTTGGCATTTAAAGCACTTCACCAGTAGATGTGGTCTATCTTTCCAGGTTGATTACATATTACTTCTTCTCAAGGAATCTACATGTCAACCAAAATATTTAACTTGAGATTCTTTGTATGGGCATGTCATTTCCTGCCTCCTTGTTTTTGTCCCTCAAGACTATAATACTTTTCTTCCCTACTTGTGTGGCTCAAAATTCTTGATCCCCTTCAAGGGGGGGTGCAGTGCCACTTCCCTCAAGAAGTCTTTCTTGAGTGCCCTGTTTAATGCCCCTCTCCCTGAAAATCTCAGTGTACTTATTTTTGTATATATCCTCTATTTACTTGCTTGTGAACATTTCATTTCATTCTATTCAGAAGTAAGCTCCTTGAGGTCAGGGATGGAATCATTTTTGAATTTGTATTCCTAGTGTCTGGCACAAAGTAAATGTTGGTTGATTGCTTGGAAGACCTAGGAAAGAGCCTGGAGGAAGAAGAGCAAGGATATTTAAAGGAGTAGTGGAAGGGTTAGGAGAAGAACCAGAAGAGTCGTTAAGGAAAATGAAGGTGGAGAGAAGCATTACATTAATATACGATCAGCTTATTTTCAAAGAAGCGAGCACTATTGGCCCTTGGTTTCCCACTGGGTCGGGGAAGGGTCTCTCCTCTCTTATTTCTCTTGCTTGATTTTGTGGAGTCAGACATCTATCATCCATGATGAAATTTCATGTAGTCTGGAAGTCATGGGCAACTGAGCTTGGACTAAGCCATTTCTTTCCAAAGCTTTAGAAGTGTGGACCAGCCATAAATGATATCTCAATCTTCCTCTCCCCTGAACATTGCACTGTCAAAGCATCCCTCATGGCAACTTATTCATATGGAGCAGATGGTGTGCTTTCTCTTAAAATCCCTCTCTTTCCCTCAAAGGCAAAATCTCAACTACATGAAGTACCCACGAGGGAGAAATCATTCCTAGTGACACTGGGGAGAAATCAAGAGCATCCATAGGAAGGCTTGTCTTCCTGCCTTCTGTATAGAACAGTAATTGGTTTAACAAATTAGTTTTGCAGAGAGCAGATTTTGAATTAATGGATAAGCAAGCATTTATTAAGCTCCAACTATGTCTGATTCAGGGTACTAGGTGCTAGGGATACAAACAGAAAAGCAAAACAGTTTCTGTCCTCAAGGAGCTTACAGCCTAATGGAAGTTGGTTATTTTTGAAAGAGTTCATGGAAATGATAGCTGGATGCCATGGCCTGGGAATGTACAAGGGACAGCAGTCCAAGAGGAATGGAGACTCTAGAGAATTAAATCTTGAAGACATGGGTAGAAATGATTTCCCTAAGAAAGAAAAGGAGGAAGCTGCTCCAAAAGATAGATGTGTCCACCCATGGAACTCACTGATAGGGTCAGGTTTTTAAATACATGTATAGAAGATAGCAAGGGCAGATAGTGAAGAATAAATTTTAAAAAGTGGCCCATTCCTGTAAGAATAGTTTCAAGAAGGCAAAAACAGAATGAGTTTAGGCAGGAAATCAACAAAAAGGGGGTTTTGAACCACATAGGAGGAAGAGGAGGCTCAAGGAAGGGATAACATTACTTGGGGGTAGTGGTGGAATGATGATAATGGATAGTGAGGAGAAGCCACAGCTGTTTAACTCCCGTTTTGTTTTTCTTTTATTAACCAAAGAAGACCGCTGGCCAGGAAAGGATGGATCAAAAATGCTTCACATGGAATTCAAATCCATGAGTGAGAGATGGTAAGAAAGCTCCTAGATGTCCTCAATGAAGACATTCCAGGGTTCTGAATGTATAAATGTGATTGCTGAATGACTATCACTGATCTCTGGAAAATTATGAAGAATGAAAGAGGGGCTGGAGGATAGAATAAGTTATATGTGCAAGTTTTTAGAAAGGGAAAGGAAGATGGACCAGTGCTTACAAAGTAGGGACTTAATAAACATTTGTTGAATTTAATTCCTCAAACAATAGGCTGGGGAGCTTGATTCTGATTCCTGCCAAAGTTCTGGAATATATTATTAGATATCAGTTCCAGAGTAAGGAATGAGAGGCCAGGGCCTTGTAGACTACACAGAAGCCACATGGCTGTCCAGCCTGCAGACTGAAAAAGATCTGAAAGGCTTTGGATGAGGCAAGCACCAAATAACATGACCAAAAAAAGAAATGAATTATTTTTAATGGTCTGGTAACATCTACTTCCTTATGTGTGAATCATTCCTCTACTAGTTCTTCATGTGCTAGGGGAACACTGACTAGGTAGGTCAAAAAACACAATGAACACAAAATGACATAAATGGCAACAAAACCCAAAAATGTGGTGAACAATTAACACAACTTCAATTTGACGTTGTTAGAGAAATGACTGACTCCTTTCTCTGCCCCCGTGGGAAATGGGTGGAGAAAAGGACATTGATGGTTATGTAAGTATCTGACACTTACACAACTTGTACATACATACACACACATACATGCATGCATGCATCTTTTATATATGTATGTGTACAGTACATATATGCATACATGCATGCATGCATTTATATCGCCAGGAGCAAGAGACCAAAGGTGCTCAAGGATTATTTTAATCAGGGAACACCGAGCCAATAACCAAGTACAGAGATGGGGCAGCTAAAGATAACACCAGTTTAGCATATGCATTTGTTTGTGGGTTGTTTGTTCTTGATTCTCGAAGAGGACCATGACATCTGGAAGGTGAGGCCATGACTTGCAAGTGAATTGGATTTAAGTGAGGGAGGGCTATGCAAAGTCACCAGCCTCACTCTCTCCTCCAAAGCTACCTGGGTCCAGTGGCAAGATACAGATCAGGACGATGGGAGACGGTTCCCTATATAGTGGGAGAATTTTGCCTTTGGGTCCTTCCCAGGTCTCTGTTTGAGGCAATGCCTAATCAGTGATCAAGGCTAGGCAAAAAAATGAGGCAAAGAATGGCCTCTTTTTCCTAGTTAAAAAAAAAAATCACTCTGAGAGGTGAAAGGTGAAGACCCACAGGGTTTCTGACCAAAACAGAAACAATTGCTATTTACACTCACTCTGAGCCAGCAGAATCCAAACAACGACAAAGTGAGGCTTGAACTGAGACCTATAATTGTCCAATTAATGAAAGCGAGAGTGATTTGGGTTCAAGGCATGGTCCATAAAAAACAAATCTAATCCATAAATCCCAAGATATCCCACTAAGTTTCAGCGATCAAAATTCCCATTCCTTTGAGCAGAGAACCAATAGCTAAGGGCATGATTCCCTATATAGACAAAGGGAGAGTAGGGAGAAGAGGGAGATTTGAATGGAGCTTCTTGACTATGCAATCACTCAGAAGAGTTTGTCCTAACTATCCACAGAGGAAAAACTAAGTGGATAAAGTATGCTTATCATCCAGGCTAAGATATGTATTTGTATGGGCAATCTGTAGAACTTGTTCATCAGTGTACATATTTCTCTTGAAAGGACACTGAGTATTGATGGCCAGGAAACTGAATTGGAACCAAGAAGCCTTTGGAAAATTGTGCCATTCTTTGAAGGACTCAACACTTCATCTCAAACATAAGCCCATTTTTCTTTTATACCATTATTCTCTGGGTAGCTATATGGCTTGTGATTCATGGTCTGATGGTCCATGGTCCTGAAAATCTGAAAGTCCAATGGTGAAAAACGCAACAGTAAGGTACATGGTGGACATGTTCAAGCTACCATAAGTTATAGACAGGAGATAATGATGGAGAAATTATTTTAAGTAGAGGTCTCAAACATTCAGCCCTTCATATATGAGTGCAACCAGATTTAAATATTATTGGGAAATACTTAACAAAATAAATAAAAAATAATGCAACATAGGTAACATCACCTTTTAAAACTTAGTCAAGACACTGCCTGCAGGATTCTTTATGTACAGATTAGTGGCACTGGTTTCTACCAGGGTTTGACCTTATTGGTATAAAGGATGAATTTAAATAAAAGATTGACTGTCCACATTGTGAGAGTGAGGAACAACTGAGTAATAGCCCAAGTATCCAGCTCCACTGATACCCTTGTGATAGCAAAATAACTTGAGGAAGAATTCTGGCATGTAGAGTGGACATCTGGTGCTGGATGTGTGTTTCAACTTTCCTGCTTTCCAGCTATGTGGCATTGGATCCTCTCTCCACTTGTAAAAATGGTGAGGTGAACAAGATAATCCAGTCCATTCCAGCTCTAACATTCTAATATGGTGGAAATAGATTTAGGATTAATACAAGTGTAAATATGTACATTAAAATCATTTGTTTGACTTTGAAAAAAGTAGTCAGATATGGAAAAGGATAACAAAAGATAGGCAGGCACAGGATGGGGTAGGTTGCAACCTATCATTTTAGGAATGCATATCTATAGCAAGGAGATCACAGCCCTATGTCAGTGCTGGGGAATTATTAAATGGATGGATTGCACATACTTCTAGAGGAAAATGTGGATCACTATAAGCCAGCAGAAGTGCATTAAATCATGATGTCATTGTCCTCATCATATCCTCCTTCTCCTCCTCCTCCTTTTTCTCCTCCTCCTCTTCCTCCTTTTGACAATGCGACTAGATTGGCAAAAGAAAATATCCTTGGTCCTTGAATTTTTTGAGGCATTTAACAATGTTTCTCATGATGTCTTCATGAATAAGATAGAAAGATAGTGCAGTTAAGTAGATTTGGAAACTGGTTGAATGACTAAACCCAAAGAGTTGAGATGTTGACCAGGAAGGAAGTTGCTAATGGAGTAAGTATCTCAGGGTTTGATCTGTTCAACATTTTAATGAATGACTTGGAAGAAGATATAGACAGTATATGTATCAAATCTCCAGATAAGTCCTTTTTTTGAACCCAAACTAGCCAGTTATCTGAAGTGAGGTCTTAAAAAAAAAAGAAGAAATATTATCATTTAGTCTATTCAACACTTTCCAGAAACCTTCAGATGACTACTCCATCTCCTCAGCAGGAACAATTCTACTGGCCTTTTTTCACTAATAGTAATTGCTCACATTAGTACATTATATATTTTATCCTGGGATTATAGATGAAAGGAAATTGAGAGGCCACTAGAGTCTAACCCTCTCATTTAAAGATGAGGAAATTGAGGTCTAGAGAGGTTAAGGGACTTGGTCAAGGTCACAAAATTTTTAATTAGGCAGGATTTGAATTTGTCTTCCTGACTCTAAGTCCAATTCTCTATCCACTGTACCAGGAACAACACAAAAACATGGTAGCTAATTATTCTCCCATTCTCTTTGTTGAATTTCCTCAAGTTTGCAGACAACATGCTTTGGGCTCTTCTTCACTATGACAGCCATTCAAAGCCCTCCCCAAGTGAAGACATGGAGGGTAGAGTCATGTTAAGTTGAAGCATTCTATAAAATAATTACCCTTTAGAAAGGGAGCTGAAATGGAATAATAATATTAGTAATGGATGATGATAACATAAGAAGGAGAATTTATAGAGTTCTTCATAATTATTATCTTGATTTGCTCTTACAACAATCTGGGAAGTAGGTGTTATTATCCTGATTTTGTTGTCCAGTCTTTTCATTTGTGTCTGTCTCTTTGTGACTCCATTTGGGGTTTTCTTTACAAAGATACCAGAGTGGTTTGCCATTTTCTTCCTCGGTTCATTTTACAAATGAGAATACTGAGGCAAACAAGATCAAGTGACTTGCCCAGGGTCATATAGCTAGTAAGTGTGTGAGACCAGATTTGAACACATGAGGATGAGTCTTCCTGATTCCAAACCCAGTGCTCTGTCCACTACAGTACCACCTAGCTCCCTATCCCAATTTTACAGGTGAAGAAACCGAGGCAAAAAAGTGAAGTAATTAGCTCAGTGTCCCACAGCTAGTAAATCTCTAAGTCTAGATATGAAGAAAGGCCTGCCTGACACCGATTTAAATGTTCTAACGCCTAGCTACCTCTATTGTTCCAAGTGCAGTGTTTAGAGGATTCAGGAGGTGCCACTTCAGCTAACAGTGCTTGGGTTGGGGGTAGAGGCTGTAGGGATTCCTATTCTGATCTGTCAACTCTTCTGAAACTCAGCTAATGACTTTGGTGAACCAAATTGTAAACTTCTTACCTTACTGTTGGATTATCTCTGTTTGGCACATGCATAGGTGTGTGTGTGTGTGTGTGTGTGTGTGTGTGTATGTGTGTGTGTGTGTGTGTAGTCATGGATAGACATGTGGGAGTCAGATCTCAGAGCCAAATGGATCTGAGGGTAATTAAGACATCAGGAGAGGCAGGAAGATGGTGCAAGGACCAACTCAGTAGTCAGAAGATCTGGGTTCAAATCATCTCTCTGAGACTATCTGTGGGACCTTAGGCAAGTCCCCTAACTTCCCTGGGACTCAGTTTCCTCACCCATAAAATGAGGAAATAGTATTAGATAACTTCTGAGCTCCCTTCCATCTCTAATTGGGTACTCTTATGAGGATCACCATATTTATCATCTATAAAGTTGACTCCTAACCAACCTCCTTCCCCTTGTGCTTTCCCCATCAAGTTCCCCAGAAGATGGGCAGTTTGCAGACTTGGGGTGGGGTATATAGTAGGAGAAAGGTTATAAATATATCAGGTTTTCAACTCTTCAAATGTTGAATTTTTCTCTCTAGTTCTAGCTCCCAAAGTGTGGCTAGGGCTAGAGGTGCTAAGGGCCTGAAATGTGACTTAGTTTCCTGGCCTGCTACAACACCATTATAAGAAAATCTGAGGAAAGCAGGGACTTGGCTCTCAATGCTGGGATATCTGTGTGCACTGAACTCATTGGCTATGTGTCAAAATAGTATAAATGCTATAGGAAGCATCCAGTGACATCTGAGTCATGGCATCTAATCCTGGGTCACTTCTCAAAATACTACACTCTCCGGTGTTTGCATCTGTTGGATCTGCAGAGATTCCCATGTTACTGATTTGATGGTTGTTCAGAGGGTTAACCTATTATAAATATATCACATCAAGTCTTTTTCCAGTATCATTGTTTCTGGAGAAGGTAATAAATCAACTGCCCAATGGCTCAGTTTGCCACCCCTGTGACTCCACAGACTAAAATATTTTCCCTTGTCACTGCTTCCATATATTGTTGTCTCCCCTACTAGATTGGAGGCTCCTTGAAGATAAACTATATCACCTTTATTTTTGTGTTTCTGGGGTTTAACACAGTACTTGGCACATAATAAGTGTTTAATAAATTCTTTTTCATTCATTCATTTATTCACTTAGTCATTCATTCTTTTCCTTTAAAAAAATTCTCTTTTATTATAAACTTAGCAATCATCAACAAAAACCTTTCCATATACAAAGAAGAATAAGGAAGAATTGTATAAGAAATTAAACTTGAAATTAATTTCTTTTAAAAGAAAATTTATGTATTTATATATGTGAAATCTATCAAGTGAATAACGAAATTGTTTTAACTGTCTGGGCCTCCTTTTGCACTACTTTTTCTGTTTTTCTGTCTATATAAAAACTGTTTTATTGATGCTCTTTTTTTGGGTCCTGTCACTACTCACTAACCTCTCCCAGAATAGAAGCCCTCTTGTGTAACAAATATGTATAATTTTGCAAAACAAATAAAGACATTGATGATGTCTGAGGATGCACATCTCTATGTTTCCTGGGGCTTCTTATTATTTGTAGACTTTTTTTGTTTTGAAAGCAAATAACTAAACATTTTTTTAAAAAATAGATTCTGCACCAGGCAAACCAGATCTAAATTAGGAGCTTAATTGTTTGCTAATCTCCAATGCTAGAGGATGAGGTAGAGATTTTAGCCATTTCTTGCTTCTGTTTTCTTCCCCCTCGCCCCCCAATTCATTAACTCAAGCAGAAAGCCTAAACTTTCAGCTCTTCTCTCCCATACTCCTAGTACTCCCTCTTTGTTTCCCCAATTATATTTGTAGAAGTTACAAGGAGGCAACCTTTGACTTTCTGCAAAGAAAACCTTTGAATTCTATGACACAAATATACTCCTTAAGTCAAAACCAGGAAGTGATAAAGCAAGGAAAGAGAATGTAGACCAGCACCACTAATCAAAATTGATAAAAAAAATTTTTTTTAAAATATTATTTTGGTGTAACTGTACTCACAAACCAAGCTGGGTAGAAGAAGCCAAGTTGGATAAGGAAGAGATATCCTTTTACTGCATGCAATTTACAGAATACAATTCCTAATTGGTGGTAAGAATTCAGCAGTATGTAGCAGAGGACTGACCTTTTCCCACATGACTTAGTTGAGAGTTGAGTTATATTGGCAGAAATATTACTGTGATATATAAAAAATTGGATTTATAGCAGAAATATAAAATGGTTCAATGTTTGGAAAACAATGAACAATTAAGATTATTTAAAATGAAACCATTCTATTACATTAGCACTATTCCAAAATGAAATGGGCTATCTCAGGAAGCAATTGATTTCCCCTCATTCTAGCAGCAACTGAAAGGCCATTTGTTGGGGATAATATAGAAGATATTCTTGGTTAAGGCCAGCTTGCACAAAATCACCACTGAAGTAACTTCTGATTTTGAGATTTCTGCTGTTATAATTTCAAGGGAAGGAATGTACATCTGGTTTAAATAAATTATATAGGCCAAGCCCTACAGGTAGGCACAGATGGGTAATACTCAATCAATGGACTCATGGTCAGAAGCATGGTTTGTTAAAAGGAGTAATGTTTGAGTATTTCTAGTCATGTTTGATGTGAGAAAATTGTTTCTAGTTTTGGCCAGAGACCAAATTGTAAAGTAGAGGAAGTGTGTCCTGGGTGGCCTTCCCATATGATTGTAGTCTCCCTCCAATTGTAGCTGTATAGATAGCCATACCAGCTATCTATGTCTTTATCTTCATGTCTTCTCTCATTAGCCTGTCTTCTCTAGGTAGTGTCCCAGGCCCTAGATGTTGCTTGAATATTCTCCCCTATCCCATATTAAAAAAATAAAAGCTATCTTTCCCGCACCTCAGTCACTCTAGACTCTGCTCTCCAAATGTGACAGGTAGCTAATATGGCAAATTTCTCCATGTTAATGCTGCTAATGCATCCTTCCACTCCCCCCCCCCCCCCCAATTAATCATCTATGTCCATATTAGTAGAGACTTTCTGGAGGACACAGTCCATCCCAAGGGAGTGATGGAAATTGGGTGGAAATTACAGGCTGTTTTGTGGCTGGTAGTGGATGTATTTTGGTCAGGGAGGTCAATCACTCAATCAACAATCATTTATTAGATACCTACTTTGTGACTTTACTGGGCCTCAGTTTCTTCATCCGTAAAATGAAAGGTTTCTACTGGATGACCTCTGAACTCCCAGCTCTAGATCTGGGATCCCATGTCTTCATGTTCTTAAGCAACTGCACCCATTCTGGAGCAATTCATCACAGGGTGATGATGAAAGATGCCTTCCGTGGAAGTGAATAACGGCCTCTCCTGCAAGCCCCCAGTGGTAAGACTAGATTCAGTATCCTAGCTTCCCCCTCCCCCTTGGACCATGAGTCTTCAGCACTTTTGAGCCAACATGGCTGTGGACCAACCTGCAGAACTGCCCAAGATAGGCTCTATTCCATGATACCATAGAATCTGTTTTGCCCCCTTAGGGAGACCTCACAGCTTCTATTTCATAGATATATAAATATGTACTGGTACACATGAGTGTGTGTTATTCAAAGCTTTGGACTTACTTTCTTTCATTCTCCAGCTCAGTATCACAAATTGACTCCAGATGCTCTTCCTGCAGGCAGCTGTTTTGCATTTGAAAACACTGAATGGTGGGACTAATTGATGGTCAAAAAACTCTTGCCAGAAAGTAGAGTCAATTCATTACAATTATAATTCAAACAGAGGCACATCAGAGAAGAACACACACCAACTCCCACAGGCACAGGCTTTCTAGTTTTCTAATATGTTTCTCTGGACAGTGTGCTGATGTTGGTAGGGGAGCTGCTTCCTACAGGAAGCCTAACCTGATCTCACCTCCACCCTCAGGTGCTAGACCTCTCTGGAGATTACCTGGCATGCATTTTATATTTAATTTTCTAGGAACATGGTGTCTTCCTCAGTGGAATATAAGCTCCTCGAGGGCAGAGACTTTGGTTTTATCTTTGTACCCTTAGTACCCAGCATTGTTCTTGGCACAGAATAGGAGCTTGCTGAACTGATTCAACTGAATTGAATTATAGCCTCATTTTTCTGCAAGGAATAACTTCTGCCCTTATTTTAATCCTGCCCAACTTTTTAAGTCTGTCCAAATGTCACCTCCTTCATTAATCCTTCGCTGACCATGCAAACCCACAGTAATTTCCTCCTCTGATCACTCATATTTCATAGAGTAAAAAAACCATGGACTGATGAGGTAAAAGAAATGCCAGATTAGAAATCAAGAGATCTTGGGCAAGTCATTTAATTCCCCTGGCCTCAGTTGCCTCATCTATAAAATAGGGGGTTGGATAAGGTGACCTTTAAAGACTTCTCCAGCTCTAAATTTATGTTCCATAATCCATTCAATAGTTTTTCTAGTTGATTGTTGTCCTTCCTTCTTGAAGAAGACCAAAATGTCATCACCATGCTAGAATATGCTAGAGTCAAGTCTCTGTCCTACTGTGGCCGATCAGACCAACATGAGCTCGGAATGCTCTACCACAAATAGTCCGGGGTGGGTACTCTAAATTTGCGCATCCTGTGTTTCCTCTGAGCTGTTTCAGTTCAACTTTGCTCATAGAGCACGGTACTTTCTCTGATGCGGGCACGCCAGGCTGAGCGTTCCTGTGCCAGTTCTCCAGCGTCACACAATCAATTCCAACGTTCTTAAGAGAGACCTTGAGAGTGTCCTTGTATCGCTCCTTCTGACCACCTTGCTTGCCCTGTGTGTGTTCTCCATAAAAACAGTCTTTTTGGCAAGTGTACATTTTACATTCGAATAACTTCTGTATTGGTCTTTTTGTGCTTTATTCTGCATGTACACACATATGTAGATGTTTTCTTCCATGATAGAATGTAATCCACTTGAGGGCAGCAATTCATTCATTGTTTTGTTGTTGTTGAATTCCTAGCACTTAGCATAGAGCTTAGCATACTTGCAGTAGGTGCTTAATAAGTACTCATTGATTGATTTCTCTATATCCTGTATTTAGTTACCTATGAAATGTTGGCTCCCCCTATAGATTATAAACTTCTCGAAGGCAGATGCTCATGTGTTTTTCTTGTCTTTGTATTCTTAACATCTAGTGTAGTTCCGTAATAGTAACTCAGTAAATACTCATTGGTTGATCAACTGACTCATTGCTGGAATGTGTTTTGTCCTCTCAAGGAGACTGCTAAGTTTCTTATGGGTAGGAGCTGCGTCTTCTGTCTTCCCCAAAGTGAAGTTACAACCAGTCTTGGTAAACAACAGGTACTCAGTGAATGTTAGTCAATCTATGATTAAAGCTGTTATGGGTTGCCCTGACTCAGAAGCATAGATGTGGGCAGATCTTCAGATATTATAGGTCCCAGTTCTCCTTTACTGAAATGCCTTCACTTTTGAATGTCCACTTGTCTAATGTCTATACATCTTCCAAGGCCAAGTTCAAATGTTTGCTCTACCAGGAAGCCTTTTCTGATTTGCTCCTCTCTTCTCAGTCCCCTCCTGGAGAGTAGTCTCTCATTCCCTGAATTTTCATAACATTTTTCTTAGAACACCTTCACATTCTGCCTTTTTTAGGGGTAGTTTTCTATGTCTCTGTTTTCTCTCTCTCATTAGAGACTCAATGCCTTGAGGGCAATAACCTCTACATAACATGTTTAAAGTTTAATGCAACAGACATTTATTAAATATTTGGGCTAGGTGGTAGAGATACAAAGATAAAAACTAAACATTTCCTGCCCATAGGGGGTGTATAGTCTATTGGAAGGATAGAACAATATTAGATGCATTAATTATTGAATGAATGGGTATTTATCCAATGTTTGCTGGAAATCAGAAGTCACCGTCTACCTCCACTAAGCTTATCCCTCTCCAGTTCTCTCCATTTCTCCTGAAGATACCATCATTCTTCTAGTCTCCCAGCTTCATAGCTTCAGTGTTATACTTGATCCTTCCCTCCCCCACATATCCATAGTCCACCACTTGTCAAATCTAGCCCCTCTTCCCTCCCCAATATCTTGCTTACACTTCCAGCTCCCACCCTAGTTGAAGCTGTCATTTCCTCTCACCTGGACTATTGCAATAACTTCCTATTGGAAGCCTTGTGCTGTCCAATCTCTCTTCTCTCCAATTCATCCTCTGCACAGCTGTCAGAATAATGTTCCTAAAGCACAGTCTGATCATGGCATCCCCCTTCTCAGTAACGTTTAGTGGCTCCCAGGTGCCTCTAGGCTAAAATCCACTCAGCTTGGCATGGGAAAGCACATTGGCTCCATCCGACCTCTGGACGTTCCATACTACTGCTCTCTTTACATTCTCTTTAGAGTCCTTTTGAAGCACAGCTCAGATGTTACCTCTGATGCAAAATGTTTTTCTAATACCCCTAGTTTTTAGCAGTATTCTCTTCATCTCCAGTGTCCTTGTATTTTCTTCATTGTTTATATTTTGTATCTCTTGGTAGGATATAGGCCCTTTGGGAGAAGGGGTCATTTTCAGGCATATAGGTGTGTGTGTATAGACATGTAAATATACACACACATATATAGACAGAGACAGACAGAGAGGAGAGGGGGAAGGAAGGAGAGAGAAGTGCAGAAAGAGAGAGAGAGAGAGAGAGAGAGAGAGAGAGAGAGAGAGAGAGAGAGAGAGATGATCTTTGGTAAGTCACTTAATCATGAAAAGACTCAGTTTCCTCTTCTGAAAAGTGGGGATAATATTAACACTTGCATCATAGGGTTGTTTTGAGGATTGAGTCAGGTAAAGAATATAAAGTGCTCAGTAAGGCTTTGAGAGTCACATAAACATCACTTGTGTTGTAATTAGTATTGTGATTATGGACCTGGGACTTCATTGGTACAGGGAACTCCCCCTCTTAATGTAGATTGGCACCTGCTCTGCACCTTACAGTCTCAGAAAATTGCCTGGATTATTGAAAGGGAAACTGAAAATGGCAAATCAGACAATGAATGGCAGAATCAAGATTTGAACTCAGATCTTCTAGCTCCAAATCCAGCAGTCTTTCTCCTGCGCCATGCACACAGACTCTACATGAACATCTCTAGTGAAGGGGAATTGACTCCTTTCTTGGGTAGTCCTTTCCACTCTTGACAAGGTCCTTAAAACATCTGTGCCTTAGTTTCCTCCCATGTAATACGAGGAGAATGGACTCAATGGCCATTAAGAACTCTTCTAGTTCTAAGTTTATTATTATATGACATTTCCCAGGGCTACACAGCAAGTATATTTCACAGGCAAGGCTTGAACTCAGTTTTTCCTGATTTTGAGGCCACTCACAATGCTGCGATGCAGATTGTGGCATCCATACCACTATTTTCATGCACCACCATTTTCAAAGTCTCCATACCCATCTGTTGTTCCTACTTTCTGCACCAAGGTATAATACAAGCATCATGGAAAGAGGATGAAGAACTAAAGAGATATCTCTGGAAGTTCCTAGGGTGACTGTTTTTGGAGCCCTAGAAGACCTTTTTTGTGTGTCTTCAGTAGTCATAATTCTCCAATCTTTTGGGCATGGACTTGAATTTGCAAAAGTTATTGAAGTCTACTGAAGGGGAAGTGATCTAGCTTGGTGATACCAGCAGCTTGATTACAAAGTATCAATCAATCAGCAAGCTCTTATTAAACACCTGTGCTAGATGTTAAAGATACAAAGACAAACACGAGACTGCTGCTATCCTCAAAGAGCTTACATTCTGATGAGGGAGACACGTGTGTGCATGTACAAGCATATACAGAAGATAAATATGAATACAAAGAAATTTTTGGAGGGGGTGTGCTAGCATCTGGTCTCATACACGCACTCACACATACCCACACACACATTATGGTCCTTAATAGCTTCCTTGGAGGAATACTTTAGCTTAATTCTCCTCCAAAAGGCACAAGTGCCCACTCCTTACTCTTTTGAGAACTGCTTGAGGAGACAAAACAGTTAAGCATCCAGAATTTCATTCCATTTCCCTCTCCAGACATGTTGGAAATAATTCAGGTTGAAGCAGCTTCCACACCTGTGGGCTCTGAAAGTGTGAGTTACCATAAGCCTCTGGCAGGTGGGCTGTAGAGTTAGAGAGAGGAGGAGCCCAGTTTCCTCCAGAGAGAACAGCAGATGATTGTGTGTGGCGAAAACTGCTCAGGAAATGTGTGTGCATAGCCCACACTTAGGGGAACAGCTACAGTGTCTGACATTTTCCTTTAAGAAATAAGAGAGCTGCATATGCCATCCAAGGACACATGTTTCTGGCCTTAGTGACTGAAAGACCAGTAATCTGCTAATGCACACCAAGGGATGGAGAATAAGTAAGACAGGGAAGAGACAGGCAATGTTGCATTGCTACTCTCCATTGCTCAGTAAACTTGACAGCCTTTCGGGAAGAAAGGTTTTCTAACAAAAGTCTAAGTCTATCCTCCAAGATAGTGATAATCACACACGCACACACAATCACCACAAAACCAAATACAAACACAACCTCACGGTGCTCTGAAGTTTACAAAGCACTTTACAAACATCCCATTTGACTCTTACAGAAATCCGATGTGCTTGGTGCCAACATTAGCCGCATTTCACAAATATGGAAACTGAGGCTCAGAGATGTGAAAGTCTGCTGAATGTCACATAGGTGCTACGAGGCAGAATCAGGAGTTGAACCCAAGTCTTCTGACTTTAAGTTCGTGGGGTTTTCCTCCGCACTTCACTGCCTCAGGGATGATGATGATGGTGGTGGAGATGGTAGGAGTATCATCTCCTAATCTGATTTGGAACTATGAGAGTAGTCCCTGCCACACAGTTTGGGATTCACCCTCATGACCAAAACTTCCTTAAAAGTCAGTAGAACCTTCCTCAAGATGATTGGTTCCAAGGAGTAAGGCTTGAATCATTGATGCAAATTCCTAGTCACTTAATACAGCACTTGAGGAGTCAGGGTTCATCATGCTTGACATACTACTTGTGTGAGTCAATACACTCTTCCTCCTTAGGGTTTGGGGGGGAGGGAAGGAGAATGGTGCTGTTTCTGATGGATCCAGTGCAGTATATTTTTTGAGCATATTTTCTATGGAATTGTTGAGTAAACTTCTTTTGTTTAATAATATGTGGTCAATGAGTTGCTCACTTCCTTTCAGCCCTAGGCCTGAACTATCAGGATAGCATGATTGAGGTTTTACTTTAAACAATGATAATGATGATGATGTGGAAGAAGGATTATATTTTTTCCCCCAATCACTAGTGGTTAGGATTTCCTATTACCAAAGATAGATGAAGTCAGATGATGGGTTAATAGAAGGGGGATGCCCCCTCACTTTTCTTGCTATTAGAGCTGTCGAATAATGGTACAGGTTGAATTATTCTCTGCC
The DNA here is from genome assembly GCA_028627135.1 of Pseudochirops cupreus. Taxonomy (NCBI): domain Eukaryota; kingdom Metazoa; phylum Chordata; class Mammalia; order Diprotodontia; family Pseudocheiridae; genus Pseudochirops; species Pseudochirops cupreus. The sequence goes on along the minus strand of CM053584.1, from coordinate 381,844,088 downwards.
TCTCTTAAATTGAATTCGTGATCAAATGAAGACATCAACCTTGTGATGTCACCGATCCTCTTAGAGAATAAAGGGCCTCCACCACCAATCTCTCTCTCTCTCTCTCTCTCTCTCTCTCTCTCTCTCTCTTTTCCTCTCTCTCATTTATATGTGTGTGCATAGTGCAAGTGAAAAGTTATTGTAAAGGGAAATAGTGCCTAGGTTGTGATGTTGGACTAGGTGACTTCTACCCCACCCCCTTCACCCCTAAGATTAAAAAATTCTGTGAAATGCTCTTCCTTAGTACAGTAGTTTGTTTTACATAGCTTTCATTCCATTGGTTCTGTGGAAACTGGTGGGGGGAGGGAGGGCAGCAGAGGGTGATTTAGTGGGCTGTGATAGAGATGAGGGGAAAAGATAGAATAGAACATCAATAAAACATTCAAAATACACAGAAAAGATAAAAAAGAAGTTCAAGAGGGTACACAAATCGGGCAATTTTGTTACTGTCATAATTAATTGAATCTGTGGTTGAAAAAACCTCTATGTCTGCTACGTATAAACTGTATTGTATATAGTAGATATATCTGCTACATAAAAATTGCACTACATGTAGCAGACATGATTTCATAGAAAATTTTTTTGTCTTTATATATTGACATTTTCATGTTTTTTTGATGATTAATTTCAGAATAAAAAAATTAAATAAAAGAAAAAAAAACCCTATCAACACCACAGAATTTTTAGATTCCTCTGTCTCACTCAGGATTTGGCTCTACGAGGGCAGTTTCCTAGGTGCAATAAACACATCCCTAAAATGAGAGAAACATCAAGTTTTTGTAAACCAAGTCATATTTCAGCTGGGCTAAGGGAGCTTGCTATCAAAAGTACCCCTGGGGCAAATCCTTTTGTAACACAAAGTTTCTTTCCATACACTTTATAAATCTAGGTGTTCATAGATCCGAGGACCATCTACCATCACTCAGACACATCTGCTTCTCAGTCAGGAGCTGTCCACAGCTGAATCTCTTTCAGAAGAACAAGGATGATAGGTTAGCATCACACACCTTGGCTTAAAAGGACACAGATATACTCACCTCATGAATGTAACAAATTATGAATGAACTCTCTTTGATCCAGCTGGCTTCACTGGACAACCATTTTTTTTTCCAGACATGGCTTGTGTTTCTAGGTTTCCTTGGATTTTGCTGATAGTTTCCTGTTGACTCCATTGTTCCAGGCAACATACCATCTTCTGGCCTCAGGTCAATGTTTGTTTTATGTTTGTTGCTGATAACCATTGTAACTGACCTCAGTGCACTCCTCTCCGTCAGCCTCTTGTTTTTGTCCATCTAAGATTTATAGATTTCCCTGGTCAGACTTCCCCAGCCCCACTGGGATTACATAAGATCTGACAAATGTCACTGAAATTTCTCATCATAATATCTGTCTGGCTACACTTCTGGTCCTGAACTTAGATGGTGAAGGGCAAAGAATCCAGTGCTTTACTTAAAGTGTAGTATAAGAATGATCAGTTTGGGAATAATAATAACTAACTTTTATATAGTATATACTCTGTACCAGGCACCATGGTAAGAACTTTACAAATACTATCTCATTTGATCCTCATAACAAGACTAGGAGGTAGGTACTATTATTACCCCTATTTTACAGGTGGGGAAACTGAGGCAAACAGAGATCAGGCATCTTTCTTAGCTAGTGTCTGAGGCTGGATTTGAACTTATGTCTTCTTGACTCCAAGCTCAGTGCTTTATCCACTGGGCAACCTAGTTGCCCAGCATATAAAAGCCATGGTACAATGAAAAGAGAATTGTTTTGGGTCCAGAGGATCTGGCTTCAAATTACACCTTCTACATTTCCTAACTGTGACTTTATCTCTCTGGGACTCAGTTTCCTCTTGTGTGCATAAACTGACATGAACTGTGAGACCCCTTCCAGCTCTACTTCTGTGATCTGTGGGAGTCTGGTTAAATGTATAGATTAATACAGTACAAGACAATGTGCCATGGTGGATAGAATACTAGACTCAGAACCTGACTACTGGCAAATCACTCCAGTTTCCTCTTCTTTAAAATGAAGGGGCTGGACTCAGTGACCTCAAAGGTCCCTTTGAACTCTGATTCCATGAGCCTATGACTTGTTAGCTGTGTGACTATGGGAGGGGGTTGAATTAGATGGCTTTGGAGGTGGTTTCTAGATCCATGATTCTATGAAACTCTTCACATCTTATGATTACTTACAGAGTAATCCACTTTTTGTAGCATTTGCTCCATACAACAAGCTCCTGAGGAAAGTAGAAGAATATTATTGTGGATCGGTTGCCACCATCTTTCCCCTAACTAAACTAATCTTTCCATGAAGATCTAAATTTTTATGGGTGGAATTGGCAACTGGGAGACATTAGGAGAGAGAGGAAAGAAAACCAGGGAAGGTAGCATTGTCCACTGGGGAGATAGAGAGACTCTAGTCTTGCATAGGAACATGCTAGAAGGACTAGAGAATCATTGAGTCATACAATCATAAATAAAGGCTTAGTAGGAACCTTAGAGATCATGTCATCCAATCTGCTCATTTTTCTGATGAAGAAACTAAGACAAAGGGAGGTTTAACTTGTCCAAGATCACCCTGGTGTAACATGGCAGGGCCAAGATTTGAACTTAGGTCTTCTGATTCCAAACCCAGCACTCTTTTCATTTTATTATGCTTTCTCTGTTAAGACTTGCCTAAGCAAATTGTGGCCCATGTATCCATGCTACAAGGATGGGAATGTCATGAAGAACACTAGGAAGTAAAGATGGAGACAAGGAGTAACTCCATAGGCAGCCCTTTCCCCATCAGGAAGGAGCAAACCAAGCCAGGAATCTACTGCCAGATGATTCTTCTTTTTAAGATAGTGTCTTCATAGCCCCTAGTGCCTAATACCATACCTGGCACATCGCAGGTGATTAATGGATATATGTTTGGGCAATTTACTGATTGATACTAGCTTAGTGACCCTGGGTAAACAATATCACCCCTCTAGGTCTCAGTTTCCTCTTCTGAAAAAGGCAAGGGTTAGACTTAATGATTCCTTCCTGTTGTAACCTTATGGCTCTATGAATTATGGTTCTAAAGTTGATTGATTGATTGTAAGTGACTGCAAAGATTTATATACAACTTGAGAATGAAGTCTTTTATCCAAGGAGAGTTCTCTCTGGGTTTTCTCTTTCTTTTAAGAATGCAAATGATGAGGAATGCCCAAGATTCAGTGATTTTGTGATATATGTTCAGTGAATGGCCACTCACTGAACATGATAAAAGAGGAAATTCTCCCTGACCTTTATGGGACTAGGGGGCAGGTCATGCCTTCTAAAGAGAAGGCACACTGGGGGAGGTGTGCAAAAGCAGCTAACGAATCACAGGTAGTCACTGTTTCCAATTACCCTCTGGCTTTCTTCACTCATGGTAGGGTCGGGTGAAGCAATGTGTAAGATGAGGGAATTGGATTATATAACCTCTGAAGTCCCTTCTAGCTCCATAAGTATGGTCCTATTTTTATAAAGACTCCAGATGCCATAAACCAACTTGACTATACCTGTATCATCTGGGAACCTGGGGGATGGGGCATCCAATGGAATAGAACATGACAAAATGTTTTGTAGCTGTCATGTTTCATCCAAATGTGAGCTCTCTCTTACATTAAATTGAGCATTTTGTAATATACTATCTTGTATCATGTTTCAAAGTTTTTAATTCTTCTCTTTCCATCCAATTAATAAACATTTATTAAGTGCCTACTATGTGAACTCTTCAAGCATGGCTCATGTTTTCTCTTTGTCACTGGGATCTTCTTACTTTCCTTACTGATAACTTGACTTCAGACCTTCTTCCCTATTTTGATCTCTAGACTCTGTGTTTCTGATTTTTGACTGCTTATCTGGTCCTTGACCCCTTTGTTCATTATATCATGGATATAAAGCTGGAAGAGTCTCAAGAGACCATCAAAATGAATCTGATTTTACAGATGGGGAAACTGAGTCTCAGGTAGGCTATAGGATCATAGATTTAGTACTAGAAGAGACAACAGAGGCCCATTTCCAGATGAGGAAGCTGAGACACAAAGATATTAAATGATTTACCTAGGATTCCCTAGCTAGTGTTCGAGGCAAGATTCATCTTCAGATTTTTCTTACTCCAAGATTTTGCTCCCTAACCACTACACCCCATTGCTTCACAAAGCTTTGCTTGATTTCTGGCTTCCCTATTCTCCCTCCAAATTACACAGGTGGTTGCTTACTATTGATTTCTGGAGTTTGCCTTGACTGTCCTGGTTTTGGCTTCCTTCATTGTCTCTGTGATCCACTATCATCCACAGACCTAGTGTGTTCATATTCCAAGGTACCATGGCACTTGCTACATCATTAAAAATGCTTTGACTGAAAAGAAAGTATATGTGGAGACATTTCCACCCAGAGAATGTGACCAAGACTTGAATATTTAAGGGTGAGAAGGAATTCTGTTGAGCTATTTTTAAAGGGAAAGAGAGGGCCAGTATTTCTGCAGCCTAACTAAAAAAGAAAGAGTCTATCATGTCACCATCATGGCTCCTAGAAGCCACGAGGTGATCTTGGGAATTTTGGTGTTAATTTTGAGTGTCTGATGCTGGAGTCTAATTCAATTTATTAAGATACATGCAGTACTTAGAGAAACTCGAGTGTAGGCAAACCTTGTTATATTAGTCTCAAGAGGCAAGAGGAGAAGGGCTAGAGGCAGCCAAGTGCTGACCGTCTGAAACATCATACCCCAGGACTTGCCCTGTTTAATGTTAGATGCAGAATTAATATGGTGTCTGCTCAGGAACGCACTTCAGGAATGCTCTGCTTGGGGAGATCTGTGGTTACTGAAATGTTCAGTCCCCTGGAGGAAATATGTCTTATCCCTCTAATCCTTACTTCATTTCTCTTCCATTCTCACCTCTGCCTCAGAAAAACTCTCTCTTCCTCTAAGACACCTTCTAGGCTTCACCTTTTCCATAAAGCAGTAGTAATAATAGTAGTAGCAGCAGCAGTGGTAGTAATAGATGTTTCCTCTGATAAAAATGTAAGATCTTTCTCTGTTCTCCTATTTCTAGCACCCAGTGCCGTTCCTGGCACATAGGAGTCATATGATAAATGCTTTCTTCATGGCACAGCTCTAATGCTACCTCCTTCCAGACCTCTTTCCTGACTTCTCTAGTTCTTAGTGACCTTAACCTCTGTGTGCTTAATAGATCCCTATTAGAATGTAAACTCCCAGAAGGCAAGGAGTATCTCAATTTTGTGTTTGTATCTTCAGTTCATAGCACATTCAGTTGTTCAGTCATTTTTCACTCACGTCCAACTCTCTGTGACCCCATTTGGGGCTTTCTCGAGTCTTCCTGACTTTGAGCCCAGCTCTCTGTGCTGCATCACCTAGCTGCTTAATATTGTGAGCATTTTTGATTGATTCATCGGTGTGTCTAGAATCAGTGAAACAGTATTTATGGAACTCTTAATGCATACAAGCACTATGCCAAATCCTGGGTGTACAGATAAAACACTGAGACCACCCCCAACATGACAGAGCTCACATTCCCAGTAGGGAGAAATCATGTATAGAAGGATTCAGTTGGAAGGTGAGAGACCTACTGGGACCTTTGTTTTTTGTGTCAGAGAGGCCAGTCATGAGGTTGGTGGGTCTGGAGGCACAGACGCAAAGGCAATGGTCTGGTGGACCTCAGGCTGCTGAAGCAGGGCAGATAGTGAGACTTGGATGTTGGAGATGAAAAGCCTCTTGGAGATCATTGAGTCAGAACCCCTCATTTTCAATCTAGAAAATTGAGACTCAGAGAGTGGAGGTGACTAGCTTAATTGGGTTTGTAAAATCAGGGGCACAGTCCAAATCTCCATCCAGGTTTTTTTTCTTTTTCTTTTTTCTTTTTTTTGTTCTGGGCATACAATGACCAGTTCTCTTTTTACTGTTTTATGTTTCCTCCCATATTTCTATAAATAACGACCTTAGGGCATTAGACATATATCTTTGCTCTGTTTCTCCTACTCAGAGTCTTTCTATCTTCTGGGGTCTAGCTTGCTTGTTCCAATAGATCTTGGCTCCTTCCTGAATTTCTTACTGTGTTTTTGAGAGCTATGGTGTTTATTTGGACCTAGAAATGGATTACTGTTCCCTTGGGCTCTTTGATGTGCATAGTGTACTAAATAGGCTATCATTAAGGTTAACTCAGTGACAAACCTTGTTTCGGCACCTACATAGAGCACTGGGTTAGGAATCAGAAAGACTCATCTTGCTGAGTTCAAATTTGGCTTGAGACATTTAATGGCTGTGTGACCCTGGGGAAGTCACTTAACCCTGCTTGCCTCAGTTTCCTCATCTGTAAAATGAGCTGGAGAAGGAAATGGCAAACCAATCCAGTATATTTGCCAAGAAAACCCCAAATGGGGGTCACAAAAAGTCGAAATGACTGGAAAATAACTGAACAACAAATATATAAAACATTGAACTTGACTCTGGGGATCCTTGGATCCTAGATGGAGAACTGGATATTTCCTCAGACACCATCTAGTTAAACTCCTGCATTTTATACATGAGGAAACTGAGGCACAAGGAGAGTAAGTGACTTGTCCAAAATACAAAGATGCAAAATGGAAAAAGTCTCTGTCCACAAAGAGTTTGCATCTTCCTGGATGTGGTTAAGGTGGGGGCTGGTGCAGAGAAATGACGTGTGCCCAGATAAATACAGCACTAGTGAAGGTGATGTGGGCAAAGGAGAAATCTAAAGTGTTCCAGGAAATTTTGAGAAAGAAGAGAATCCTTTTAGCTAGAGGGACCAGGGAAGGTCTTATGGAAGAGGGAGCCCCTTGGGAGAAGAGGATTCTGAAAAGGGGAGATTTGGATGCAATGCATCCCTGGGAGGGAGGAGGGCTTGTGCCAAGTACCAGACAGACAAAAGGGAGTGACCTGTTTGTCTGGTATGTTGAGGGCTCCTCCTAGGGCGATGTTTCCAGAACCCTCACACCACTGGTCACACATTTCTGTACTTGCTTCAGTTTGTCAGTTGACCAGAACTGAACACAAAACCCATTGGTGTGGTCACCAGGGATTCTCAGGAGTGGAGTAACTCTTAATAACTGTCCTCATCACTTACCTCCCTGTATGACCTTGGGTAAATCTCAGTTTCCTTGACTACAAAATGAAGGGATTGGCTGGGATGGTCTCTGAGGTCCTTTTCAACTCCTGACTCATAACGATCCTATGATTCAGCTCAATGCCTCAGTTTCCTACTATGTAAAATAATAGGGTTGGGTAGAATGGCCTCCAAGGTCCCCTTCAGCTCTCTACCCATGATCTTGTATTTCTGCTAAGCCTTTTAACCCCTCTGTGCCTCAGTTTCCTCATCTGTCAAATAAAGGGTTTGTGTTCAATGACCTCTAAGATGCTCTTCAGGTAAATCTGCGATTCTGTGACTTCACATTTGGGCAGAACTGGCATCTTGCCCTCAAAAATAGCTGAGATTCTCCTCTGGTTTCACTAAAACCTGAGGGTGGTGATAATGAGTGAATTTCTGAACATCTTTCTATCTCTACTTTTCCTTTTGCAAAGATTCCATTTTTAAAACATGACTTATACATGGGGGTATCTTCTCTTTGGGGGCAACATAGCACTTCTCAGAGAACAGTGGAGTACTAGACTTAGAGTCAGGAGAACCTGTGTTCAAATCCTACCTCTGATGTTTACTGTTATAGGAAATTACTTTCAACTTCCTCTGCTAAAAAACAAAACAACAACAATAATCCTTCAGTGACTAAGGACTCTAAGGTCACACTCCCCGTGAGCAGCAGCATGGTGCAGTAGGTAGAATATTGGTCTTGGAAGAAGGAAGATTTGGGTTTGAATCCTGCCCCTGATACTTATTTACTGGCTGTGTAACCATCGGTGAAATACTTGACCTTTCTCCACCTCACAGGTGAAATGAAGGGGATGGACTAAATGTGGTACACAGTAAGCACTTACTAAATGCTTTCTGATTGATTAGCTGGTGTTGCCCCTAGGAGAATATAACCCCCCTGAAGGCAGGACTGCTTTGTTTTTGTCTCTGCATCTCTAGCACCATTGCATGTGAGAGATTCTTTGGGTTCAGCCAGTTAAGACTAGAGGTGGGTGACACTGGGGAGAAAGCATTGGCTCTGGAGTTACAGGTTTGTTGTTGCCTAGTCAGTTTTCTGTCATTCTAACTCTCTGTGACCTCATTGGGAGTTTTCTTGGCAGAGATGCTGGAGTGGTTTGCCATTTCCTTCTCCAGCTCATTTTACAGATGAGGAAACTGAGGCCAACAGGGTTCAGTGAATTGCCCAGGGTCATACAGCTAGGAAGTGTCTGAGTCTGGATTTGAACTCAGGCCTTCCTGACTTCAGGCCTGGTGCTCTATCTTTTGTACCACCTAACTGCCCTCCAAGATACTGGAGAGAGAAAGAAAGGTTAAAAAGATAGTAAGACAGCAATGCAGAAAGGGTAAAAAAAGGAGAGAAACCTAGGGAATGAGAGATGGGAAACATAAAGAGAGGATGAAAAGACAAAGAGAGAGGAGGGAGGGAGAGAGAGAGAGAGAGCAGAAGAGAAATAAGAAGGGGTGTGGATAGTAAAAAAAGACTCACCCATTCCCTCAGCTAACCAAGGGGAGGAGGGAGGGAACAAAGGAAAGAAGTCCGGGGAGCTGGAAGGAGGACTGGCCAGGTAGGGCCAACACGGAGGCGGGGAGAGAGGGGAACAGAAGCTCCCCAGAAGCTGCCCTTTCTGATGCAGTTCCAGGTGCTTCCATGAGATCTGGCCTCAGGTTTTTCTGGAATTTCCTAGGAACTGAAAGGGCTGTTGGTACAGGATGTAGCTTGTTTCCCCCCTTCCCCTCTGGTACATAAGGGTCATCTCTTCTTTTTCGGGTACTTGAGAACCTGGCTCAGTCTTTGGGATGCTCTCCCAACTCTGTTCTCCCTGCCTCTGGCCTCTGGCTCTGACACATCAACAGCCTGAGCAGATAGGGTTGATTGTGACCTCTCTGAGCCTCTGTTTTCTCAGTTTTAAAAGGAACCAGATGATCTTTAATGTTCTTTATGATCTCAAAGGCTATGATTTGATCATCTATTATATTTCTGTCTATCCTGAAAGCAATCAGATACTCAGGAGAGTTTCCCAGTCCTAGGGGCTCTGGTGATTGTCTTGATGTATGCTTACTTAAGGCTACCTTCTATAGGAAGCAGCTAGGTGGTGGAGTGTATCAAAGGTTGGGCCTGAAGCAAAAAAGACACATCTTCTAGAGTTCAAATCTGACCTCAGATAACTGCTAGCTGTGTGTCCCTGGACAAGTCACTTAGCCCTGTTTGCTTCAGTTTCCTCATCTGTCAAATGATCTGGAGAAGGAAATAGCAAATTACTCCAGTATCTTTGCCAAGAAAACCTCAAATGGGGTCATGGAGAGTCAGACACAACTGACAACAACATCTATCTTACATACATACACACACAAATATATGTATATATACACGCATGCATGCAACTGTATATCTTATGTACATAGTATATTATTTTGTGGTTATCATGGTACAGCGGCATATAGTAAGCTCTTAATAAATGTTGCTGAATGACTGACTCTGGACTCAGAAAATCTAGGGTCAGATCCCACCTCTGGTACTTAATTTCTCAGGGTATTTTTCAACAAATATAAAATGGTAAACTGATGGTCTTTTAGGTCAAGTAGATGGAGAGGAAAAAAAAGAAAAGGAGGAGAAGGGGGAGGAGGAGAAGGAGGAGGAGGAGGAGGAGAAGGAGAAGGAAAAAGGAGAAGAAGAAGAAGAAAGAAGAAGAAGAACAAGAAGAGGAGGAGGAGGAGAAGGAGGAAGAGGAGAAGGAGAAGAAGAAGAAAAAGAAGGAGAAGAAGAAGGAGAACAAGAAGGAGGAGGAGGAGGAGAAGGAGAAGGAAAAAGGAGGAGAAGGAGAAGGAAAAAGAAGGAGAAGAAGAAGAAGAAAGAAGAAGAAGAAAGAATATGAAGAAGAAGAGGAGGAGAAAGAGAAGGAGGCAGAGGAGGAGGAGGAGAGCTGTTACTATTCTCAGATAACCGAGTAAAGACAGTTATTACAAAACCTTCTCCTGAGAATCTGGTTCTTATACATAGCACCCATGGGAAGAAAAAGTTTATATTTAGTCCATAATGGTAGTGAATCACCTCTGTAAGAAATCTATGTCACAAGGTTTGCCTCCCATCCCCAACTCCAGCAGTCCTCTCTGTGTAGAGACCTTGTACAGAACCCGTTGTCATTGCTGTTGTTTGTCCTTTGTTGTGGAAGACAACCAATGACACCAGGATTGTGATGTCTTGATGTGTGTGTGTGTGTGTGTGTGTGTGTGTGTGTGTGTGTGTGTGTGTGTGTGTGTGAATTGAGCTTGAGTGAGGCAGAGCATTGTTCTCTTCTCCAGTCTTTGGAGTCCAGTGGATTGTTTCAGTCTTTGAGTTTGTATCACTAGTATATAGTACAGGGCGGAGCACATAGTAGATACTTAATAAATACCGGTTATTGCTTCTTTTACTAATTGGCAACCTCCCTTTCCTCAGCTTCCCAGAAAGGGCAAAGGCTCCTCTTTTCCTGCTAGGCTGTTGCTATTTGGAACTGATAATTGAATTTAATGCACTTGAATGTGAACTTCCCTGGGGGCAGGGAGTGTGTCTTTCTTTATCTTCCACAAGCCCAGATCTAGGCAGGGCACATAAAAGGGCTTGCTAAGTGATGAAAGCCTCTAGGTTGGGCCTTCCCCTAATTTCCCTTTTCCTTATTCTGTTCTCAGAGCCAGGCCAGATGCTAGAGGTAGGGGTGGGGAGAAGGGAATGATTGGGAAAACTTGGGCAGAAACCCAAAGTGAGGCAGCAGCATGGGTGTGGGGCAGCTGGGTGGCTCAGTGGATAGGGATATGCACCTGGAGTCAAGAAGACTCAACTTCATGAGTTTAAATCTGGCTTCAGACACTAGCTGTTGTGACTTGGTCTGCCCAGTTTCCTCTTCTGTAAAATAAGCAAATGGCAAAGTACTCCAGTATCTCTACCAAGAAAACCCCAATTGGGATCACAAAGAATTCTACATAACTGAAAAAAAAAATAATTGAACAACTTTGGTGGCCTTCCCTAGCCTGCAATGGGCAATCTCAGACAATTTGGTCTCAGGTGAGACCCTTTTAGTTTACATCTCTAAGAGAATAAGGAATCCAGACAGCCCCCTCCATTCAACTCTCTCCCCACACAGTTTAAACTGCAAGTAGATTGTGCCCTGTCAAGTTCAAACCATGGTTTACGCTCCTCATCCACTTCCTTTGCAGAATGGAGCTTGAGGAAGCCACAAGCCCCGATTTGCTGGGTCCACCACACATTTATGTTATGTAATCTTAATTGAGCCCTCACTGCATCATGGTAAATGTTCTATTCCCTCCTAATTGATTCTCTGCTCAAAATCTTCTCATCTCTTCTCCAGCCTCTCACAGCACCCCTCTTCTCTTCGCTCCTCAGCTGAGGACCCAATCCTCCTCCTCCATTTTTTCTCCCTCTCTGAAGCATTTGACATCTTTCTGGACACTCTCTCCTTTCTAGGTTTTGGTGATGTTGCTCCATCCTGGTTCTTCTATCTGTCCATTCCTCAGGGTCCTTTGCTCGTTCTTTGTCCATATTATTTCCACTGCCCGTGACTATCCTCCAATCATTTTATGATTGAGCTTCTCTTTTCCCTCTATGCTATTTCCCTATCTCAGCAGCCCCAGTGGGTTCAATGATCATCACCATGCAGCTCTGTCCCAGATCTATATATTTAGCCCTCAATTTTATCTCGGGCTCCAATCCCATACTGGATGTCCCATCGAATCTCAAACTCAACACATTTCAAACAGAACCATAATCAATCCCTCTTCCCCCCTCTCCTTCTTACCTAATTGCTTTTGAGGGTACTGCCATCTTCCCAGTTATCCAGGCTTGAAGCCTCAGGGTCGTCCCTGACTCCTCACTCATGCTCACCCCATATATCCATCTTTTACCTTTCTAACATTGCTCTTATAAACCCACTTCTCTTCAGTCATAAAGCTACCAGTCTAGTTAAGGTTCTCATTGCCCTTTGCCCAGACTGGTTCTATGGCCTTTGGTCCCTTCTACCTCAAATTTTCCCCATTCTAATACATCCTCCATTAAGATGTTAAAAGGATTTTCCTGAAGTACAGATCTGACCATGTCACTCCACTATTCAATAAACTCCAGTGGTTCCCAATTACCTCCAAGATCAACAATAAAGTTTTCTGTTTGGCATTTAAAACTATTCTCAGCCTGGCCCATTCCTAACTTTTCAGTCTTCCTAAATCTTTTTCTCTTCTAAGCATTCTACAATTTAACTACCCCTACTTACTGCTGCTCCTCAAATATGGCACTGAATCTCCCATCTCTGTGCCTTTGCTTTGTCTGTGCCCCATGCCTGGAATTCTCTGGCCCCTTGACTCTGTTTCCTGGTTTCCTTTGATTCCTTAAAAACTGAGCTCTAATCTCACCTCCTGAAAAAGACCTTTCCTACCCATTCCCTTTCCAAAATGCCTTCCCTTCTTTAATTACCTTCCAATTACTCTGCATATTTCTTTTGAGAGTATACATCAAAGCCTATATCAAAGATGCTAATGTCATCCAGGTCATCTCCAGTCCTCCTGACTTTTGTCTTGTCACTAGACTTCAATGACTCTAGAAGAGAGAATAAGGATGATAACTTTTTGCATCTCTGCTTCACCTAGATCCAATTCACAAATGAGTCAAGACTTCACCCTGTGATTGTCACTGGTCCCTTTTAAAACAAAGGACAAACAACAACAACCTATTTCTTTTATGTGCCTAGTTATTACCATGCTCCCTCCTCCATTAGAATGTATTCTTCTTGAGGACAGGGACCTTGTTTTTGCCTTCCTGGCATCTCCAGTCACTTAGTATTTTGAGCACTTTGAATAAAGGCTGAACACCAAATAAAGAGATAACATGTTTATTGCAGAAGGTAGTTCTGCTCAGGTGGAACATATGTTCATATATTTAGAGTTGGAAAGGACCCCAGAGGCTCTCTAATCCCAAACCCTCATTTTCCAGAAAAACAAATTAAGGTATAGGAAGATTAAATAAATGTCACACATCAGAATGTGACCAAGGTCATGTAGGTAGTGAGCATCAGCCATGGGATCTGAATCCATGTCTCCTGACTCAGAACTGGGACCCTTTCCACTGCATTACAAATGAGAAGTTTTAAACCTTCAAAGGCTTAAAAATAATGAAATTAAGACACAAACCACTTCATCTAAGTTGAAAAGATGAGAACAAATTATTTTTCTCATATAAAACCCCCCCTTTTTTTTAGCAAATAGAGAATTTTAAAAAGCAAACAAAAAGCTAAGATTGAAATTTGTTTTTTAAAAGTGTTGTACAACAAAAACAACTTAACCTTAAATTATTTAAGCAAATAATTAAAAATAAAAAATTGGAAATGAATTAATGACATTGACATCAACTAGAGTAATTTCATCCAGAAGTTTACCAATGAAAATTAATTGCCACAATAAGGAACGCAACAGAGCGGGGAAGGCACCTCAGTCAACACACATCTGACTTGCCAAGCAGAGATGGCTGCCAAAGGCAACTTTGGACTAGACCATAAATTCGTTTGTAAAATCTTACAAAATATGATGGATGATTACAAACAGTATCATATGATAAAACAGAAAGATGCAGTGGAAGTTAAAACTTGTTTAAAGAAAGGTTGGCAAGATACTCAACTAAACAAGGTCATCCCAAGGGCTTTCAAGGATGAAAACAGATGGAAGATTAAAAAAAAATGGAAAAGATTTGTA
>CM053584.1:381807778-381829679 GCA_028627135.1 Pseudochirops cupreus | reverse complement strand
AAAATATATATAGGTACACACATATTTATATTCCCTTCAACTATCCTCATACCGAGAAAAGTTTCATAGGTTATAATTGTCATTTTTCCAGGTAGGCATGAAAATAGTTCAACTTTGATAAGTTCCTCATGATTTCTTTTCCCTGTTTACCTTCTCATGCTTCTCTTGCTTCTTGTATTTGAATGTCAGATTTTCTATTCAACCCTGGCTTTTTTTTTTATCAAGAATGCTTGAAAGTCCTCCACCTCATCAAATGACCATATTTTCCCCTGAAACATTATACTCAGTTTTGCTGGGTAGCTGATTCTTGGTTTTAATCCTAGCTCCTTTGACCTCTGGAATATCATAATCTAAACCCTTTGATCTCTTAATGTAGAAGCTGCTAGATCCTGTGTTATCCTGATTGTGATTCCACAGTATTCAAATTGTTTCTTCTTGGCTGCTTGTAATATTTTCTCCTTGATTTGGGAACTCTGGAACCTGGCTACAATATTCCTAGGAGTTTTCTTTTTGGGATCCTTTTCAAGAGGTGTTTGGTGAATTCTTTCAATTTGTATTTTGCCATCTGGCTGTAAAATATCAGGGCAATTTTCCTTGAGGATTTCTTGGAGGATGATTTCAAGGTTCTTTTTTTGATTATGGCTTTCAGGTAGTCCAGTAATTTTAAAATTGTCTCTCCTGGATCTATTTTCCAGGTCAGTGGTTTTTCCAATGAGATATTTCACATTGCCTTCTATTTTTTCATTTGTTTGGATCTGTTTAATAGTATCTTGATTTGTCAAAAAGTCATTTGCTTTCATTTGCTCCAATCTAATTCTGAAGCAATTATTCTCTTCAGTGAGCTTTTGAAATTCTTTTTCCATCTGATAAATTTGGCTTTTTAAGGCATTCTTCTCCTTGTTGGCTTTTTGGGCCTCTTTTGCCATTTGAGTGAATCTATTTTTTAAGGTGTTATTTTTCTTCAGTTAAGTTGTTGACTCTTTTTTCATGATTTTCTTGCATCATTCTCATTTCTCTTCCCTTCCAGATTTTTCCTCTACTTCTCTTACTTGATTTTCAAATTCCCTTTTGAGCTCCTCCATGGCCTGTAACCAGTTCCAATTTTTATTGGAAGCTTTGGGTGCAGAAGTTCTTCCTGCCATTCCATGCTTTGATCCTTTTTGTCCCAAAAAAAGGAATCTAAAGTTGGATTGCTGTGCTTGCTTTGCTTCCTTTGCTTGCTCATGTTGCCACTCAATTACTTGACTTCTGAGCTCTTTGCCAGAGTAGAACTCTGCTTCCAGAGGGGAGAGCTTTGTTCCAAATCACTGGGGTTTTTGTGGCTGCCAGAGCTAGTAGGAGAGCACTGTCTCTACAGCCCCCACCATCTCTGGATCACTGATCACACACCTCAGGACCACCACCCAAGACCACGATCTAGATCCAGGCGGGTTAAAACAAGAGTACTTAGCCTCTGAATGATCACTTGGCCCCCCTACAATCTGTAGTCCAGGGGCTCTAAAGCAGCCACGTGGAGGTGGCTGCAGGGCTGCCACACTTCTGCCACTTCTGGCTCTGGGGGCAGAGGCCAGACCATACTCTGCCCCCTCCAGTTCCCACAGACTTCCACTGACCTCTCACTTTTTCTTTGACATCTATGGGTTGATAATTCTGGAAACTGCCACAGTTGCTGGTGATCTACTCTCCCAAAGTCTGCTGCAGCCACTGCTGATCAGAGCCACTCTGGGGCTAAAACCACAGACCCTTCCTTTCCACCTGCCAGGTTGCCTTCAGCAGGAGATTTGTTTCTCTCTGTCACTTTGTGGGTTTTGTAGCTGTAAAATTTGTTTAGAGTCACATTTTATAGGTATTTGAGGTAGTTATGGGGGGAGCCATGGATTTTTCCTGCTTCTATGCCACCATCTTGGCTTCACCCCCCCCCCCAAATATGTGCATTCTTTACTGTGGACTGGGTTCCCTCCCCCCCCCCCCCAAATGACAATGCTTTGCAATATAGCCATATAGGACGATAGCTGGATGGCCATGGTATCTCTGGGAGTCAGGAATGTTCTTGCTTTCAAGGAATTTCCATTTTAATGGGGAAAACAACATACACAAATCCAGTTATATACAAAATAAATCCCAAGAGATTTTTTTTTTTGGAAGGTGAAGAGGGAGATAGTAGTAGATATAAGACTCTGAAGTAGCATTCAAAGCCTATCAATATGGGCCTTTCTTACATATCTGAAGTGATTTGTCATTGTTCTCTGCTATGTAACCATTACCCTTTGAGGATCCATTGAAGAATGGGAGATATTTCACTTGGGGAAGAGAAAATTCAGTGGGTGAGTCATTGGGGTGGGGGCATACCTCTGTCCAAGCACTTTAAAAGCTGACAGATGGAAATAGGGCTCAACTTATTCTGCTCGGCTTCAGACAGATAAACTAGGAGCAAGAGATGGAAATTGTAGGAAGATGAATTTATGCTTGATGTCAGGAAAATAGTTCCTAACAGCCAAAGCCCTCCAGAGGCAGAATTGACTACTTTGGGGGACAGGGAGTTTTCTATCACTAGAAGTTTTCAGGCAAAAGTTTGAAGACCATTTGTCACAGATGTTGTTGAGGGGATTACTGCTAAGACTAGATGGTCTTTGAGGTCATTTCCAACACTGAGATTCTGTGTTAGGGTAGATGTCTGGATAAACTTCCTAACAATGAGAGCTATCCAAGTGGAATCTGCTGCTACAGGAGGTACTGAGTTCTGCCTCATTGGAGATCTTAAGCCAAGACTGAATGACTATTTGGAGCATGTGTTGGAGTGGTTATTCTTTTATTTTTTTTGGGGGGGTGATATGGGTTGGACTAATTTGCTATTGATCTTCCTTCTAATTCCATCAAATTTTGTGATTTGACAACAGTACAAAAAAGTGAATTTAGGTTCTGCAAGGGAAAGTTTCCCAAAGATCGTATTTATTTCAAAGTGCAATGTATTTCTTTAGGAGGCAATGGGTTTTTCTTTTCTAGGAAGGGCTTCAAGCAAAGTCTGGATGACCACATTCAATACATAGTACAGGAGAGATTTGTTGGCAGGTGTGGGGAAGACCAGATGGATACTGTGGTTCTTTCCATCTCTAACATTTCAGAAAAATAGGGTAAATATTGATGTGATTTTCAAAAAAGAGAAAAGAATGGAATCTACAAACAAGTAACCAATGAACCTGACAGATTCTTGGAAAAAATCTTGAACACTTAGAAAAGGAAGGAATAATTATAAAGAAGCAGCAGAGCTTCACAAAGAACAGGCTGTGTCCAACTGGACTTATTCGCTTTTTGGACAGGTTTACTAAACTGGGGAGTTCAGGGAATACGCTATAGGCATAATATGCTTACATCTTATTTGTTTATTCTCATATGTAATATTTTTCTTTTTTCCCCAATTACTTGTTAAAACATTTATAACATTCTGTTTTTTTAAAGTTTTGAGTTCCAAATTGTATTCCTCCATCCCTCCACCTGCTCCTGAGACAATATACTTACATTTTGTCAAAGCTTTTGCCAACATATCTCATGCTATTCTTATTGATGAGACAGAAGGACGTGGGCCAGATAATGGAACATTTAGGTATAGTTGAGAGAGGTTGAATGACTAGATCTAAAAAAAAAGCCATTAATAATTTAATGTCAACTAGGAAGACAGTGTCTAGTGGAATGTCCAGCATATCTGTGCCTTAACCTTTTTAATCAATGACTTGAAAAAAAGAAGAGATGGCATGCTTATCCAATTTTATGGTGCCTCAGAGCTAGGACTGAGAGTTTCCATGATGTATAATAGAGGCCAGATCCAATGAGCTAAATGGAATAGAAAAAAAGATAAAATCTTAAATCTGGATATAAAAAATCAGCCTCACTTGTCCAAAAGAGGGAGATGTGACTAGGTAATAGTGCACCTGTAAAAAAAAGAAAAAGATCTTCAGACATTAGTAGACTGCAAACAAGTCTTAGGCTGTATTGAGAGAACAACATCCAGGACAGGGGCATTTGTAGGGGTGGTAGGGATCTCAATCTCCTTTGCTCTGTTCGGATCACATTTAGAACACTGTATTCTTGGTATGGAATTTTAGGCGGTATATTAACAAGTTGGAGAGTGTCTATAGGAAGGTAACTATGATCACAAAGGACTTTGAGGTCCTACCCCATGAAGATAAATGGAAGAATGTCAGGACATTTAGCCTGGAGAAGAGATTTAGGGGAAGGGACTAGAGCAGTTTCTAAATATTCAAAGGACTCTGAGGTGTAAAGGGGAGCAGATTAGTTGTTGGCCCTGAGGGCAGAATTTGGTTTTTGAGGGTAAAAGGAATTAAGTAGCAGAGAAAAAAATTTAAGTTTGATGAAAGAAAAAAAATAAAATCAATTCCAACAATTTAAATCAGCCCAAGGTAGATATCCTAAGAGATGGAATGAGCTCCTCTTCATTAGAGAGCTTCAAGTAGATTGTCTTTGCTTGAACCCAGAAAGGAGAGCGTCACTTCCAGAAGACGGTGGTCAGCACAGACAATGCTGCATTACCCTGAGAAGGATAAACACTAAAGAAGACCATTAGATTGCAATGAAGAGATCAGTGCTAACACTGGGAAGAAGAGTTTCAGGTAAGTGGTGAGGGCTCCAGCCAGATCGTGAATGGTTTATGATAGAGTCAGAGGAGAGGAAATAGAAGCAACCTTCCTTTGCAAGGAGTTAGACTAAGAAAGGGAGGAAATATATAGCAAATAGTGGACTATTTGTACTCACCTTACAAGCTGGTTATGAGGGAGATCCTGGACAACCTGCTGTATAGCATAACACTGTATAAATGTGAGTTGTCTTGTGAAGATTCTTCTTCTTCCTCCTCCTTCTCCTCCTCCTCTTCCTCCTCCTCCTCCTTTTCTTCTTCTTCCTCCTCCTCCTCCTCCTATTCTTCTTCTTCTTCCTCCTCCTCCTTTTCTTCTTCTTCTTCCTCCTCCTCCTCCTCTTCTTCCTCCTCCTCCTCCTTTTCTTCTTCTTCTTCCTCCTCCTCCTCCTCCTTTTCTTCTTCTTCTTCCTCCTCCTCCTCTTCTTCTTCCTCCTCCTCCTCCTCTTCTTCTTCTTCCTCCTCCTCCTCCTTTTCTTCTTCTTCCTCCTCCTCCTCCTCCTCCTCCTCCTCCCTGTCTGGCTCTGAGATCCCTTTCAGGCTTAAGATTCAGCAGTTCCTAGACATGGCAGAGTCTGACCAGAACACCAGTTATCAGAGCAATGTTTTCTTTCTTTTTTTTTTTGTTTGATGATATCATTTCATCTGATATTGTTTTCTTGTTCATTTCTCTGTTGTCTCTGTTTTGAGACCCAGAGTTCCCCAAAGGCAGGGTTCTGTGTTCTAATGTGCTTTGTAACCCTGGACAGATCACTTAAACATGGATCCTCAGTTTCTTCATCTGTAACATGATGCTAATATTTATACCTCCTGCCTTACTAGGTTCATAGGATCATAAAATGAACAGTTCAGAGAAAGGATCATAGTCGGAAACGTCATTTTGCAGATGAGAAGGCTGAAGTATCGGAAAGTGACTTGTACAAGGTCATATAGCTAATAGATGCCTGAGGGAGCCTTCAGGCAGGGCAGCATTATGGAAGGAGCACTGGACTGGATGTGACATCATGAGAGTTAGCTTCTGGAGCTGGCCCCACTCTGGACTTGTAGTGTGCTCTTGGAAAACCTCTCAGGACTTGGCTTTCTCTATCTATAAATGAGCCCTTTGGACTCCTGATTGGTTTCCGACAGCTCCACAGCCTTTGGCTGTGTTTCCTGTCCCTGGGAGTCTTTCAGCTACAGCCAGATGAGAGCACAACAGAGGTCCTCTTCATGGTGCATCAGGTATGTGTTAGACTCTGAGGGCCCTCCCAACTTAGGCATCCTTTGATACTGTAAACATTCTATGCTCTTTTGGTCTGGTTGAAAACTTCTGCCCGTCATCCACAGCAGTTGTCTGTCTTGGAGAAGATAGACCCAAATAGATCCTTGGGTGGGCCACAGACCGGATCTTTTGCTTCAGAAGGGCCTAGGACTCTGGTCTGTTGTGCAGAGAACAGAAGTCCTACTGCCCTTCCCAAGAACACAGCCAACCCTGGGCAGCCAGCCAATGCAAGTCAGGACCAAATATACGTCTTCCCCCAGGCAGCCTGGGCACAAGCCAACGTGTCATCCACCCACCCAAGGGCTGGCTGTTTCATCAATGTCACGCTTGTGAAATCAGACAGAGAAGAATATCTGCAGCGATCATTGTTATTCCATGGGCGCACCAGATCGAGGCTCTGACTTTGGTTATCCCACAAGTCTGCCACAGATATCGGGAGCAGCTCAGGATAGACCTGGAGCCACAAAAGCAAATTGCTGGCGGAGCTGAGACAAACAGCGGGGATTCCAGAGACCAATTGCACTCAGAGAGCTCTGTCCTCAGGGTGGCATGTGGCCAGCAATGAAGGGTTTGTCCTACCCCCTGCCCCTGGTAAGAAAAAGCCAAGCTTTCTCTCCTAGTCCAACCCTGAACCCATCGCTGTCTTCCCAGCCTATCACCGACTACATGTGATTCTGATTCTGGTCCATCCCAACCAAATCATCAACTGTATCTCAAGGATGGTGCCATCCCAAGCCAGAGATTCTGCCTCTGAGTGTATCAGATAGTCAACATATTAAGCCAAGTACAACATCCAGCAGGCCCTTGGACATCAGCTTCATCATCTGTAAAATAAGAGGACCAGACGGCCTCTGAAGTTGCTTTCAGCTCAAAGTCTGTGATCCTGTGAGCTTGTGATTCAGGAAGACTTAAATTCAAATCTGGCCTTAGATACTGACTAGCTGTACGACCCCGGGCAAGTCACTTAACCTTTGCCTTAGTTTCCTCATCTATAAATGGAGACACATAATAATAATAATACCTGTTTTCCAGAGTTGTGAACATCAAATGAGATAGTAATTGTAAAACGCTGAGCACAGTGTCTGGCATGTAGTAAACACAATATAAATGTTAGCCATTATTGTTACTATTATTTTTGGGTCTTTTTTGGAGGGGGGAAGGCAGTGCAACTGGAGTTCAATGACTTGCCCAAGGTCACACAGCTAGTGCGTATCGAGTGTCTGAGATCAGATTTGAACTCAGGTCCTCCGACTCCAGGGCTAGCGTTCTATTCACGGTGCCACCTAGCTGCCCCCTAGTATTACCATTATGACTTGAGTTTGAATCTTGCCTTTGACACAATAACTGGGTCAGCCAGGGTAAGCTGCTTCACCATGCCAGACCTCGGTTTCCTCATTTGTAAGATGAGGGAAGTGTGGGTGGCCTTCCAGGTACCTTCCACCTCTAAATCCATGACCCAGTTCTTGGCACTCAATAAAATGTTTATTGACTGACTGATTGATCCTGTGAGCAAACGATGGAGAGAGAAGGTCCACGGTTTTTGCAAAAGGGAGAGAAACGCAGCCAGAAACCACTGTTAGGAAATATCAGTACTCTGGAGACACGTACAGAAAAATGGACAGCCTTCAGCCTGTCATTACGGAGAATTAAGAATAAATCATGGGAATCAGCATGTCCCAGCAGCACGGCCCACCTTCTCCATCACTGTCGCCCTCTCTCCTTCATGGAGGGGAGAAGGGCTGGTTACTCACTAGCCTCTTTCATCACACCAGCTGGCCTGACTGTGGGCATCCCAGGTCAGCTCATTACATGGTGACCTCGCCGCTAACTCCCTTCCTTGCCTTTCTCAGCTCCAATGAGTCTGTAACTTGATAGGTGGCCTCCCTAAATAGGGTAGACTGCAATGCACTAAATCATTTATTTTTCTGATGCAGGCTTCACCAAACATCTAAGGAAAGATTTAACACTGTCAGGGAGCCCGTTGGTTTTTAAAAGCCTCCTCCACAAGCCCTTGCTTAATGTACTGTGGACTACATGCCGGTCCCTAAATAATGCATTGGAAACTGTTGCCTCTAACCTTTCAGGGGGAAAGGGCTGAAATGTTCATTTTGGTTTGGATTTCTGTAGCAAAGAATTTCCCGCTTCATTCAGAGAAAGAAATGATTTTTACAGATGATTTTTTTAAAAAGTGTCAAAAACACCTGCTTCCCAAAGCATCCTAGATATAAGCACTTCAGTGGGCACCTAGTTTAACTATCTTATTTTACAGATAAGGAAACTGAGATACAAGGAGGTAAACTGCCTTTTCCAAGGTCAAATTGGGCAGCTAGGTGGCTCAGTGGATAGCGTGCTAGGCTGGGAATCAGGAAGACTCATCTTCATGAGTTCATATCTGGCCTCAGAAACTCACTATTTCACCCCCATTTCCCTCAGTTTTCTCATCTGTAAAATGAGCTAGAGAAGGAAAAGGCCAACGCTTCAGTATTTCTGCCAAGAAAATCTCAAATGGGGTCGTGAGCAGTTGGACGTGACCGAAAAGCAACCAAGGTCAGAAAGTTATTAGCAAATAAAGAAGGCTAGATTTGAACTCTGGTTGTCTGACTCCCAATCTGGTGCTGTTTCCACTCCTCCCAACCCCCCCTTTTAAATTGCTGCAAGGGATTTGCAGATTGACCTTGTTGTCTACCCCCTCATTTTATTTGAAGAAATGATTCCTAGAAAGGTCAAAAGATTTGTTCAAAATCACATCCTAATGTCAGAACAGAATTAGGAATAGAACCTGGAGGTCTGTCCAGTTGAATGCTCTTTCCACAGTCCTCTAAAACCAGACTGATTCGATTCAATAAACATTTATCAAGTGCCTGGGGATACAAAAGGTGGTGAAAGTCCCTGCCCTCAAGGAGCTTACTATTTAATAAATAACAATAGAGGACTGGAACAATCAACACAACTGTCGTAGTGAAACTTCCATCAGTCTAGTACTCTATGCATATTGGTAAAGACTGGTCTCAGTGGCTAGTTCTGCTTTAAACTTGCCATGAATTCTTGGCCTTATGCTTGCTCAAAGCAAGAGGAGGCTAGTCCTCCATAATAACACAGTCCTCTGAATTCAGATGATCATGAGCATGCCCCAAGTCAAAAGAGCACATAGTTATTTTGGATCATAAAAGAGAGGAAAAAAACAACAACACTTAAACAAGAGTGGGGATGGATTAGAGATCCTTTGAAGCATTTTGCCCAGTCTTGAAGGTAGCAGTATTTTCCAGTGGAAAGAGTATTAGGTCTAGCATCAGAGGAACTGAACTGAAATCCCATCTCCCACAATCACTACCTGTATTATATTGGGCAAATGAGAGGTTTAGGGTAGATGGCCTCTGAGGTCCTCTTTGGATTCAGGGCCCTCCTCTGTCCTTGGCGTTTCTTCTTTTCCCTTTGTTCCCTCTTTTTTGAGGTCTTATTTACTCCCACGATTGCAGTTATTAGCCCTACGTGGATAGCTCCCAAATCAACGTACCCACCCTTAGACACTTCTTAAGATCCAATCTAATATTTCTAATGGACTTTTGGACATTTCTACCTGGATGCGTGCCACCATCCCACCCCTCCCTACCTTGCCCTATGTACAAAGCAGAATGTTCTCTTTCTCTCAGAATAAGCCAGTCTATCACCGACACTCCCAGGTTCAAAACTTCAGCATCCAAGATTCTACACCACCCCCCCCCCCTTGAAGTCATTGTCATTTCTTCCTCTGAAATAGCTTTTGAACCTGGCTTTTCCCCCCTACTTTCTATAGCCATAACTTTAGTTAAGACCTTTTGTCTAAACTATTATCACCTCTTAACTGATTACTTAACCCAATTTGCCTCAGTTTCCTCATCTGTAAAATGAGCTGGAGAAGGAAATGGCAGACCACTCCTATGTCTTTGCCAAGAAAACTCCAAATGGGGTCAAGAAGAGTTGGGCATGATTCAACAGCAACAACAGGTACAGGAACAGGAACGACAACAGCAAGCTGGTCTCACCACCTCCAGCCTCTCTTCTCTTTTGAGGCCATCTAGTTCAAGCCCCTCATTTTACAAATGAGGAAACTGTGGACCAGAGAGGTGGAGTGATTTACCCCATGCAACACAGGTAGTAATACAGAATATTTCATACAGCCACCAAAATCTTTGAAATGCACAAGCCTGATGACAATCATTCCCCTACTCAAAAAGTCTCATGGACTCCTCATTGACCACACAGTTCTTATCTCACCATTCAGTGACAAAAATCACAATAAAAATAGCTAGCATTTGTATAGCACTTTGAGCTTTGCAAGGTACATTATCTCTGTTGATTGTCGCAATATCTCTGGGAAGTGGCGCCATTTCACAGATGAGAAAATTAAGGAAAGGAGAAGTTAAGTGACTTACTCAGGGTCACATAGCTAGTGGCTGAGGTAGATTTTGAACTCAGGTCATCCTGGCTTTATCTACAATGCTCTATGCACTCTTGAGCTACTAACATCCTTCTTCATTTGGGTCTACCTTGTCTTCTTGGGCATATTCGATGCTCTTCCCCCTTTTGAATCCCATGGTTCTGACAAACCTGTCCTTTTCTGAGCTGGTTCTGCCTCCTTGCCACTCTTTTGGCATTTAAAGATGCCCTTTGCCACATCTGGAACAGACTTCTGCTCTCTCCAGCTTCTGAAACGCTTCTCTTCAAGACCCCTTACTTCAAGACCTCTCTTGCTTGAAACCTTGCAAACTACTCTGACTTACTCTAGAACAGTGGTTCTCAACCTGTGGGTTATGTTCAATTTAAATACATCCTGCATATCACATATTTACATTACGATTCGTAACAGTAGCAAAATTACAGTTATGAAATAGCAACGAAAATAATTTTATGGTTGGGGGTCACCACAATATGAAGAACTATATTAAAGGGTCACGGCATTAGGAAGGTTGAGAACCACTGCTCCAGATGCTTAATTACTTACTCACTTGTGTTATGTTTATTTTGCATGTCTCTTCTCTTGAATTGACTGTAAACTCCTTGAAGACAGAGATTTTGAAATTTTCCAGTTTAGGTATGCAGTAGGTGTTTAATAAATGCTTGTGAAAGGTTATCCTCTACATAGACTGTTCTGGCAGCAAAGACTGATTTTGCTAGGTTAGCCTTGTACCTGGCGTGGAGGAGTGTAGGGCGAGAGAGTAGGTTGTGTTTAGTGAAATGTGTTTGAATCCCTCTTGCTTTCTGCTTGGGTCATATATAAAATTAATATCATATGTATGTATTTCAACTGCAGACCATAAACTGGCTGCACAGGCTGGAAGAAAAATGAGCAACTCCATTCATCACTCTCCTGCTCACTCTCTTATTCTAAAGGCTAATTGCTGATTTAATTAAGACCTCCTGCCATTATCAGGACACTCACGTGGGCTCCGTGCTATAAAAGCAAAACCTGTGAAATTCAGAATCTCTTACATTTTCTAAAACCTAAAATTGAGCCTCAATTTTTCTTTAAGTGTTGATTTGGAAAATAGAAAAATAGTCAAAATATAGGAAGGGTCTACCGTAATGTGGAATTTTGCCCTACCCTGGTGTATGTGTGTGTGTATACATACACACAAATACATACATACATACATATATATATATATATGTATATATACACACACACACACACACATACATATATATTCTATTTGAGGAATATATTTTTTATAATAGGATTGGAATGATTTTGATTATTATGATATAATTATGATTAGAATATAAATATTTTGGTTTTGAACTAAAAAATAATATAATTATTATCATATAAAAGATTAAAACCAACATGTTATTGTCAATTGAAAAATCTTTAAATCCAAAGGAACCATCTCAGCTGGGGCTAAATCGATAAATCACCCTCTAATGACTCTAACGAGGAATGAACTCAAGGCCCTGCCACCATCCTGGTTACCTTGCTCTGGTCACTCTCTAGTTAATCCATTTCCTTCCTAAAATGTGGCGACCAGAAAAAAATGCTACCATCCAACTGTGGCCTCTCCAGGACAGAGGACTGTGGGACTGTCACCACCCTCACGCCTTCCTTAAGATAGCATTAGCTTCCTTGGCTGTCCTGTCATACTGGTGACCCCTTTGGAGCTGGCAGTTCGTTCAAATCAGTTCTCTTTATAAAAAATGCACTTAGCCATGCCTCTGCCATTTTTTACTGGTAAGATTGATTTTTTTAACCAAAGTTTTCATGCATTTCTACTGAATTTAATCTTATTATATCTAGCCTGATGTTCTTAGCCTGAGGTCAATGTCTTTTTTCAGTCCTGAGTTTATCCTACAATGTATTAACTTGAGATCTCTGATAGCTTTGCATCATTGGCAAATCTGAGAATCATTCTATCTACGTGTTTATCAAAGTCGTCGGGCACCATAGGCTTATAGGGTCACATTTAGAGCTGGAAGGGACCTTGAAAGTAGTCTACTCCAATCCCCTCATTTTACAGATGGGGAAATGGAAGCTCAGGGGTAAAATGATTTGCCCTAGAACAGGTAATAAACATAAGGAGCAGCATGTGAACTGAGCTCCTTCGACTTTTAACTGCACCTAAAACATCTCGCATTTCATTTATCAATCAACATTCATTAAGAAACTACTATGTGCCAGGCACTGTGCTAAGCAGTTGGAAGTGAGAGACTGATCGCCTAGCTCCCGCTTAAATGCAAACCTCATCCAGGACCATGGTCAGGAAGGATCTCAATGGAGGTTTTATTGAATATCACAGTTCAGTTTTTATCAAGTGCCCTATGGATTCATTTGAATCTTTTCCAATGTGCATTTAAGAAAAACAATATTTCCCAAATCTGTCATTTTGTTCCCCAAGTGTCTAGACACAAGGACAGACATTGGCTTTAATAGATTTAGCAGAGATCTGGCCAGGTGTGGTCTCTGTTACCAACGTAAGTCGCTCATTCTTTTCTCCTTTCTTTCCCCAAACCTTCCCCTCCCCCACTCCCATCCACAGCCTAAAAAAGGGAAAGATTTAATACTGTTGTATGGTGAGGGCTCTGTCTTGTTTTGCTCACCATGTCTCTAACAACGAGCATTTCTTAGGCACGTGTTATGAACCAGGCACTAAATTAGGCACTGGGGATGCAGAGAGAAAGAAACGCTCCCTAACTCTCAGGGAGCTTAAATTCTGTGGGGAGAAACAGTACATACATATGTGAGTGTATGTAGATTAAAGAGAAAAAGGGTACATACAAATAAATATAAGCTGTTTTGGGAGGAAGGGCATTGGCCGTGGGGGAGGGGGAAGATCGGCATCTATGAGGCAGAGGTGGGAAAGGAGTGCCTAGGAGATAGTCAGTTGGAAGAGATGGGAAATGGAATGGTGGGTGTGAGAAATAACCACAAAGGGCAGCTTATCTGGATTTTATAATGTGAGAAGGGGAGGAATGCATGATCCAGTCAGGCCAGTCTTTTCACCATCTTTCTGTTCCCCTGCTCCCATTTCAATGCTTCTGCCTCCTGCCTGGAGCCCCAAGGTTTTCCTTTCTCCTTTTCACCTATCCCATCATTCAAGGGGAGGAGATTGAAGCTGTAACAGCTCTTGTCCCAGTGATTCTTCCTTCCTTAGAGCATCTTTGGCACTTGCCATCCAGACCAAAGCACTTATCTTTTAGTCTTTTTTTTTTTTTTGCTTTTTGGAAAGGCGAGGGCAGGGCAATTGGGGTTAAGTGACTCGCCCAAGGTCACATGGCCAGTGAATATGTCAAGTGTCTGAGACTGGACTCGAACTCAGGTCCTCCTGACTCCAGGGCCAGTGCTCCATTCACTACGACACCCAGCCACCCCCACCTTTTAGTCTTTTCCTACCTCAGAATGGTGTCAGATACTTTAATGTATAAACGTCTTGTTCCTCAATTCTAGATCAGACACTTCGTTCCCCACCTTTTTGTTTTCTTCACAGCATAGTTGATTACAGTATAGGATCCAACAACATCTTTTAAAATTTTTATGCATGCCTTTTGCTTTTAATCACATTCTTTTTTGAATAAAGTCTTCATCTATGCATCGAGCCCTAGCTTGTAATGAAGATGAACACACACACACACACACACACACACACACACACACACACACACTCACCCCAGTTTAGCAAAACCAAAAGATGTATCAATTGTACCTGACATTGTATATACTACTCCACACCCACACTGCCTCATTTCTCCAGTGAAAAGAGGGAGAAACATTTTCTCATCTCTTCCCGGGGGGGGGGGGGAGGGGGGAGAGGAGGACAAGCTTTACCATTATAATTAGAGTATTTGGTTTCATTTTTTTTATTCTTTCCATTCCTATTATTTTTGTTAGTGTGCTTCTTGTTTTTCGGGTTCTACTTACTTCATTCCGTATCTTTTCATGTCTTCCCATTCTTTTCAGAATCTTCTGTATTCATCCTGCCTTATGGCACATCATAACATGGTTTATTGGGCAATCTCTAATCAATGGGTTTCTTCTTTTTTTCCAGTCCTTTGCAAATAGCAAAGTGCTGTTCTAAATGTGTAATGTGTTAGTGTGCAGGGGGCCTTTCTAGCTGGGACTCCCTTGGTGTATATGCCTAACATTTAGGATTTCTGGGTCAAAGGGTATGAATGTGTAGGAGATACTGGGTCCTGCTCCTAGGAGTAGAATCTCTGAGTCAAATGGTATGAATGGGTGTCCCCTAAGGTTCTGTCCTGGGTCATCTTCTCTTTGCTCTTCTGCTTTCTCTTTTAGTGATATCAATTCTTATGGGTTCAATGATCATCTCTATGAAGAGGAATCCCAGAACTATGTAGCCAGTCCTAATCTCTCTCCTCAGCTTCAGGTCCATGACACCGATTGCCTCTTAGACATTTCTAGCTGGATGTCCTACAGGCATCTCAAACTCAACATGTTCAAAACAGAACTCATTATCTTCCCCCCCCCCCCCAACTCTCCCCTCTTCTAAATTTCTCTCTTACTATCAAGGGTACTACCATTTTTCCAGGCCCACCAACTTAGGGTCTTCCTCAATTCCTCACTTTCACATGCCCCAAGTAAATGATCTTTTGCTAAATCTTGGTTTCTATCTTCACAGCATTTCTAGTGAAGCCTCCTTCCCTCTACTCACACAGCCACCACCCTAGTTGAAGACTTCAGAACTTTTGACTTAAACTATTGCAATCAGCTTTGTAACTGGCCTCCCTGCCTCAAGACTCTCCCTACTCCAATGAACCTCTATTTAGCTGCCAAGATGACTTTCCTAAAGCTTGGTTTGGCTCATGTCATGCCCCTGCTCAGTGAGTTGCATTAGCCATTATCTCGAGGATCAATTATAAGCTTCTCTTCTTTCCATTTGAAGCTCTTTAGAACGTTGCCCCTTCCTACCCTAGTGTTCCTAGACTTTGCACCATCTATAATCCGTCTACACTGGCCTCCTGGCATTTCCCTGAACAATATACTCCATCTCCCACGCCTGGAATAATCTGCTCCATCCCCTCTACCTCTGGGTTTCCTGGATTCCTTCAAGATCCACCTTTTGCATGAGACCTTGATATTTCGTGATAAAGCCAAGGAGTCAAGATGGTGGAATAACAAAAATGATGACTGGATTCCAGAGGAGCTGGGTCCAAGTCCCTGCTTTGATAATTCTCTGTGACTTTGGGAAACATATTCAACCCCTCTGGGCCTCTGTTTCTTCATAAGTAAAATAAAGCAGTTGTACTCTGACTTCTGAGGTCCTTTCCAACCCTAGACCTATGATCCCATGACCTGCTGAATCTTTCAAAGAATGTCAGAGCTGAAAGGGAACAGGGAGATCAGTAACTCAACCCTCTCATTTTACAAATGAGATAAGGGTGACTTGAGTCTTCCCTGCTATCTCTCTCTGTTTCTAGACACAGGAGGGGGATATGGAAGCAGGATAATTCAGAAATGCCCTCTTGGTCACAAGTCTGAGGGCGTAAGGTCTGAGGATAACTCTTATCAGGAACCACTGACTTCTGGTAACTCGGTCAGTTGAGGGTCTGCCTTCTAGTTCCTCTAACCACACACAGACAGAGATGGGGGAGTGAGATCTTCAAGAGAGGGTTGCACCCTCCTCAGGTCAAGAGAGACAAACTCCATCTGCCTTGGATCCATTCCCAGGACATTGGCCTGCAAAGAAACATACAGAAACAGTGCTGGGGGAAAAGAGCTCGACTCCCATATGCTGCAGGAAGAGGCTGCTTTCCGTGGTGGCCTGGATCCAAGTAGCATTTTATTTTCCAGAGGCCTAGTTTTGCAAATGACTGCAGACTCCAGAGGCCCAGGAGAGCGTAGATTCATTAAAAGAATAGAAGCTTCCTGAGGGTAAGGACTGGCTCCTGGCCATTTTAATATTCCTCTCAATGCTTACCATCAGAAGAACCCTATACATGATTCACCTATTATGCACAGAGGGTTATTTGGTTATGACTGACACCTCTAAGCTCTGGAAAGCTTAAAAAGTTAAAATGCCCAGAGAGGCATAGATTTATCCCAAATCACACAACTAGTTGGGGGCCCTAGAAACTGATTCCCTTGCCTCCCAGTGTAGTCCAGTGTTTTTTTCTACCCTTCATTCTATGTCATTATATATGTCTCATTATTTATGTCTGAGAAGCGAAAGCTGGTCTCAGAACTGGGTTCAAATCCTGCCTCTGACCCACTGACACAGGCTGATTGAGTTCCTTTACCCCTCTGTGCCCTAGCAGGGCCCTATGAGGTAATCAGCAGGGCAGATTTGCATCTGCATTGGGAGAGAGTTTCCTCACTAGGAATTCTCTATACCTGTAGTTCTAAAATTTTTGGTCTCTTTGTACTCGTAAAAAACATCCCCCCACCATTACATGTAAAATCAATTTTTAACATTTTTTTAAAGCTTTGAGTTGCAAATTCTATCCCTCCCTCCTTCCCCTCTCCCTTCCCTTAGAAGATGAGCAATCTGATATTCTCTTTTTACTCTTAAAAATTACTGCAGATCCTAAAGGACTTTTGTTTGAAAGGGTTGTATTGGTCAGTATTTATCACATTAGAAATGTAAACATCTTAGTATTATTATGAAAATAATTTCGATCTCAAAAACTCCCTGAAAGGGTTTCAGGGACTGCTGGGGGTCTCTGGCCCACATTTTGACAGCTGTTGCTCTATATCAATGAAATCACAGGCTCAGACCAAATTCCAACATGTTACACTGCTCGTCCTCAGTCAGAACCCCTTGGGCAGGATGCAGGAAATGCCATTCAGAGACAGTCACCAGCGGGGACCAGCCAAAACCTGGCTGATTGGATTGATGATATGTATCATAAGAAGCTCATGCTTGCTAGCATCCTATAGGACCTTAGGGCCAGGAGAGCAGGAATCAAAAGGGTCGTTCTAGCACCAATGCTACAATCTTATGGTCCCATGACCATAAGATTGTTATGAAGAGAGAGTCCTGGGTTCAAATTCTGGCTTGGATACTTAATAACTGTGACTTGGAGCTGCCACTAAATCTCTCCGAGTCTCCTCCTAAAACAGGATGATAATAAATGTTCAAAGCATTTCTAAGAGATCGAAAAAGAGGTCCGTTAGTGAAACCGTGAAGTGCTGGGGAGGCACGGGCTGTTATCCCTCCCATAGGCTTTTGCATCCAGTTGAATGCCTGGCGTGAATTAGAGGAGAACGCAGTGAGATATTTGAGAGCCATTGAAAACCAAAGCAATGCAGGCCGGTACGGCACCTGGGGGCAGCGAATGCATCTTAAATCTAGCTGGGCCCTGCTGACAGATCTCTGGGAGGGAAGGGACGGAGGGGCCTGCGGGAGAACGTGCTGATCAAAGTTGTTCTTAACTGTGGCCAAGTCCTAATAATTCTCCCTTTGCTAATCAGCAGATGCCCTAGTTCTCCCAGAAGCAAGCTGTTTGGAGCCTGCCACCAGGGGAGATTTACTGGCAGAGAAGTTTCTCATTCCTGGGACTGAATTACATTGCCCCAAAGCAAGGGACCAGCCAGGAGTCGCTGGTCATACATACCCTTCAGAGAGGGGCCAGAGCACATGTAGCCTTATAATGGTGCCAAGGGGCACACACCCAGCTGCATGGGAAATGCTTCAGTCTACTACCTCCCCCAACCCACGAAGATGGCTAAGAGCTGTCTTCATTCATTGGCTCCAAATTGCACTCATCCTGTTGCAAAAAGAAGTCAATGATAATACTTGTTCCCCAAATGCGGAACATTCTCCGCTATTTCTTACCATGAGTTTGGGAGGTCCCAGGCTGCTCTTGTGGGTCACAGACTTAGAGCTAGAAGAGACTTTTTAGGCCATTGAATTATATTTATGTCTATGGGGAGCCATCTCTAGGGCTGGGGGGTTGGCTGGAGAGAGAGGGGGGAAGGGAAGGAAAAAAAGAAAGTTACAAACATGTCACTTTACAAGAAACTGAGGCTTAGGGGGTTAAAACAACTTGCCCAGGATCAATCAGTCAACCATCAGTTAAGAGGCATTTATCAGGAATTCACTATATGCCAAGTGCTAAGGAGATAAAGAAAGGCAAAAACAGTTGCTGCCCTCAAGAAGCTTACATTCCGATGGGAGACAATGTGTGTTTAATTAGGCGCACACAAAAAAGACTCATTTTCACGAGTTCAAATCTGGCCTCGGATACTTCCTAGTTATGTGACTCTGTTTGCCTCAGTTTCCTCATTTGTAAAATGAGTTGGAGAAGGAAATGGCAAACCACTTCAGTATCTTTGCCAAGAAAACCCTAAACAGGGTCACAAAGAGTCATACATGACTGAATAACAAGCATACCAAATATAGAGTCAGTGGAAAGTAATTTCAGATGGAAGATATTAGCAGTTGGGATGGAGGGCAGGAAAGCCCTTCTTCCAGAAGATGAGGTGATAGGAAAAGGCATTCTGTCAAAAGGTGGGATTTGAGTAGAGTCTTAAAAGAAGTTAAAGTCACACAGCTAGTAAGTTTCAGAGGCAAAATTTGAACTCATGTCTTCCTTGTTTTTCCCTTGCTCTATCCACAATGACATTCCAAGGCCCACCTTCTTCATGTAGCTTAATACTTTAAGTTCATCTCTCTCTTCTCCTCCCTAGGCTTTCATTTACCTAATTATCTACCATTCACTTAAAAATCTTGTTTTTATTGGTATTCTGTTGATTTCACACTTATTTCCAAGTTCCCCCCTCATCCTCAATCATGCTATTCCTGGTAACAATGATGAAAGAAGAAAATCACTCAAGGAAAACTAATATATTGCCTGTATCTAACAGTATATGCAACATTCCTCAGCCGTAACACCCTCCCCTCCCCCACTTCTTCAATGAAGGAATGGATGTATGTATTTTTAAACTCTTCCCTTGAGTCAAATTTCTCTTTTATGCTTTAGTACCCAAGAAGAAAAATGTTGTGTTTCAGCCTTCATTTTCAAAGAGGACCAATAGTGTCATGGGGTGATGCCTTGATTTGTGTGTGAATTGGCTTTAAGTGAGGCAGAGTGCACAAAGTCTCATTAGCTTCACTCTTTCTTCCAGAGTCATTGAAATCCATTGATAGGACAAAAGTTAGTATGACTAGTGATGGCTCAGATTGCAATGGATGACCTTGGCATCTTTAGTGCCTGACCACAGAGCCTTCTTCAGCTACCTTCACTGCTGTTGGAACAAATTGTTCTCATCTACACATTCCACTAGGGGAAGTCTTCACATGCTTGGAAGCAGACTCGCCACCCCCTCCAATGCAGTGACAGGTTAGAGACCCATTGTTTACCCTCAATCTGATTGATCCTGTCTGCCAAGTTGTTCCCCCCCCCCCCCCAGGGTGTGCCCTCTGAGCATGCTGCAGCTTTGTGGAGCCACAGGTGGAAGTTGGGTAAAAGGTGGACACTGAAAGTGGATAAGCAGCCCTCATACCAGAGATGCTAGTCCTCCCTAAATACCCCATACACCAAATGGGGTCATGAAAAGTCAGAAATGATTGAACAACAACAAAAATCCTATCTTTACCCAAGAAGAAAAATAACTTTGGGGGAATACAATTACTTGTCTTTAAATATTTGAAAATCTCCTGTGAGCAAAGGGATTAGGAAAATTCCCTGCAGTTTCTGATAGAACTAATAGGAATGGGTACAAGAAACATTATTTTGAGAAGTAAGGGGTCCAGAGATTTCTCCAGATTGTAAAGTGAGCCCATGACAGAAACAAGGTTAAGAACTAGGTGCTCTAGAAGCTGTTGGTATAGTGGGAAAAAGCCCGGGCTCTGGTGTAAGAAGACCCAGGATCCTAGCCTCCCCTTGATGCTTGCTACCTATGGGATCTTGAGCCAGGCTTATTACTTTCCAAGGCTTCAGTCCTTCATTTACAAAGATAAATGGGTTGGCACAATTTTGAAGGATCCATGATAAAAGATGCTACCCATTTTTATAACATAGAGATGATGGGCTGATTAAGACATATTTTTTAAACATGGCCAATGGAGGAATTTGTGTTGCTTGATTGTAATTTGTTATAAGCATTTTTTTCCCTCTAAAGGGGTGGGGCAGGGAGAGAAAATAGATTTATTTTATTTTATTATCAGTTGAAAAAAATAAATTAAATTTTAAAAAGTTCAACCACGAATAATGGCAAAAAATCAGTGACAGTCCTAGAGAAAAAAAATAATGAAACAGACCGCCCATTTTCATAGCAGGGAGGTGGGGGGCCTCTAGGACAGACTATGGAACACAATTTATTGGCACTTCTGCTTAATTGTTTTCCTTTGTGATAAAAAGAGATTGAATTTGGGAGTGGGTGGGAGATAGATGGAATATAAAGACAAAATCCGGTAATAAAACATCTTTTAAAAAGGTAAAAATAAATAAAATGAATGAGTTGGACCCAGTGGCTTCTGAGGTCCTTTCCACATCTAGTCTTGGGTGCTACGTATGTATTTATCTGCCTAGGATTCCTGCAGTAGGTAAGAAGTTTGATTGCGTACTCTGAGATCTTGTGATCTGGTGTGAGCAGCTCCTGGAAGATTACCCAGAGAGGCTAGCATAGGCCCTGTCATTAGCAGCAGTCTCTGCCAATAAGCCAGGTCTCAGAAAATACTTCTTTCCTGGGGCAGACAGCCTTGCCCCCTCCCCAAGGCCACTGAGGTAAGGGGTGTGTGTGTGTGTGTGTGTGTGTGTGTGTGTGTGTGTGTATGTATGTGTGACACAAACTGTGGGGAGGGCCCTTATGGGGGCCGTAGACTTGTTCATATTTCACTGGAGAACAGCAGTGCCATGCTGTTCACTCTATGAAAACTGTATGAACTGTTCCAGCAGGCTAATGTTCCCTGTAGCCAGGAATCCGTGCAGTGCTGGGATGCATCCCCAAGCACCATGAACAGCTGGCTTTTAAGTCTCAGAGCAGATGGAGAAATTTTTCTACCAGGAGAGCATTCTTCTCAAAGTTCAAAGACCAACCTGCTTTGGGAGGGTTTTCAGGTCCAATGACAGAGGGGAGTAGGGGATGCTTCATCTCATCCGTATACAGGGACCGGGTCCTGCTTTTGGGTGGACACTCCACAGAGGAGAAGCCGTGGCCAGAGAGAATGGCTGACACAGGAAGCAGCGAGATTTGATCAAGTTCTTCAAAACTTTAGAGATAACTAGATGATAAGATGTCAGATATATGAACCAGAAGCTCCACCTCCCTTTTTATGGGTCTTGGTCCCCGTGAGTCATTGGCTGTTGAAGCCTATGGACCCCTTCTCAAAATGCCGTTTTTAGATGCATAACATAAAATATGTAGGATTACAAAGGAAACCAAATATTTCATTGTGGTTATAAAATATATTTATTTTTATTTTTTTCTTATTCTAACTTTTATTTATTTTAGTTTACATCATTCATTTCCACGAGATTTTGAGTTACAAATTTTCTCCCCATCTTTCCCCTACCCACCACCCCAAAACAGCCATCCCATTGTATAACCCCTCCCCCAATCTGCT
>CM053584.1:381745985-381807278 GCA_028627135.1 Pseudochirops cupreus | reverse complement strand
CTTTTCATGATTTTCTTGCATCATTCTTATTTCTCTTCCCAATTTTTCCTCCACTTCTCTCATTTGGTTTTCAAAATCCTTCTTAAGCTGATCTCTAGCTTTTAGGAAGTCTTCATGTTTCTTGGAAGCTTTTGGTGTGGGAGCTCTGACTGTGTTGTCTTCCTCCCATTCCCTGCTTTGATCCTTCTTTTCCCCAAAGAAGGAATCTAGAGTTTGGTTGCTGTTCTTACTTTGCTTCCTTTGCCTGCTCATGGTTGGCCAGACACTGATTTTTAGCTCTGTGGAACTCTGCTTCCAAAGGGGAAAGCTCTGTCCCAAATTGCTGGGGTTTTCCCAGCTGCCAGTGCTTTTAGGAGGCTGCTGCAGTCCCCACCAGCTCTGGCTCACTGAAAATGCACCTCAGGACCACCACCCAAGACCGCGATCCAGATCCAGGCTGCTCAATGCAAGAGCACTTGGCCTCTGAACAGTCCTTTGGCCCCTCTGCAGTCTGCAGGCTGGGAGCTCTGAAGCAACAATGTGGAGGCGGCTGCAGGGCCTTCCCTTCTGCTGCTTCCTTGCCGTGGAGGCAGTTTGGCTGGACCCGCTTATCTCTCCCAATTTTAGCCAAGTTCCACTGACCTTTCACTTAGTCCTTTTTTTCTTATGGCTTGATAATTCTGGATACTGCTGCAGATACCATAGATCTGCTCTCCTGAAGCTCCAGCTGCAGCTCAGCTTGGCTCGTCAGGCCACCCCCAGGGCCAAGCTGCTGTTTCAGGCCGGGCTGGTTTCGGCTCCCAGCACTGAGGTGGTCCCTCCTAGCTGAGCTGCCTTCAGAGGAAAGTATATTTGTGTGCATTTTAGAGCTCTAGAATTTGTTTAGAGTTGTATTTTATGGGTATTTTGAGGTGGCTATGTGGAAGCTGTATAGCCGCGGTACCTTGCTGCTCCTATACTGCCATCTTGGCTAAATATATATATATTTTAAAAGCAACAACAAGAAGCTCATGAGTCTGAGGTTAAGATCCCTTAATCTAGGGTGAGCAAAGACCTTAGCCCCTGGCTACCTCAACCCTTTCATTTTACAGGTGCAGAGGCTGAGCGATTTGCTAGTGTCAGAGGCAGAATTTCAAAAGGCAACAAGGAAAAGAAAGTGTATGTTATCATGACCCAATTCTATTCACAGGATCATAAATGAAGAGATGAAAGGGATGAGAAGGCAGCTAGCACAATCCTCTTATTTCATAGAGAAGGAAACTGAGGCTGAGGGAGAATACATCATTTTACTCAAGGTCACACAGAAAGTTTCAGAAGCGAGGTTTCAACTCAGTTCCTTTGACCCTGGAGCCAATGGTCTTTCCATGTTACTCCTACTTCTCCTAATTCTATTCTATTCAATTCAACAAATATCTGGTGATGCTCCTATGTCCAAGGCGCTGTTCAGGCTCTTGGGATGCAAAGTAAAAATAGTAACAATTTCTGCCCTCAAGGAGCTTATGTTCTGTAGATACAATGTATACACAAATGAACTAATGTAAAGAACGTATACAAAACAGTTCTCCAACTTCTCTGGCTCCCTGCACAATATTTTTACCATGAGGATGTGCATGTTGGCAACACTGCAGGTGAGTCAGAAGACTCGTGTATACACAATTTCCCTTAAGGAAGCAGATGGTTTTGTTGAGTTTGTGTGTGTGAGCGCAAGATCTGTTGTGTCTTAAAGTTAATGTTTACGTGTGTTAGGCCAATTGTGTTTACATTGTGAACCCTATCCTACCCACAGTCTGCATTTGGGGTTAGATTCATATTTATATCAAATGTGTTTATTTATAATTTTTCTTTGATCTGAAATAACAATATCCAAAGTTTTGTGGTCTACCTAGGGAAACTCAGAGTTCACTCTAAGGCAACCCCTGATACGCTGAGTAGTACACAGTAACGTCAAAAAGGAGACAATACTCGTAAGTGGTGAGATTGAGAATGTTCTCCTCTCGGGGCTAGTGCCTGGAGTGTGCTCTGAAGGAATCTGGAGACTGTTAGAGGCGGAGATTGAGGTGAGGAGACTCGGGCATCCCAGTCACGGAGGGCCCCTTGTGCAAAGACTGGTGCCTGGAGGTGGATTGCTTCAATAGATGGCAAACAAGCATTTACTGAGTGTTGTCATGCTCTGGGCGGGTGCTGTGCTAGGTGTGGGACCGCAGAAACAAATAAACAGTCCCTGCTTTCATGGAGTCTGCGTTCTTGTTGTTCTGTCATTTCCAGCTGTGTCCTATTCTTTGTGACCTCTCTTTGCAGTTTTCTTGACAGATAATGGAGTGGTTTGCCATTTCCTTCTCTGGCTCATTTTACAGATGAGGAAACTGAGGCAGACAGGGTTAAGTGGCTTACTTTTTTCAGAGTCACACAGCTAGTAAGTGTCTGAGGTTGAATTTGAACTCAGGTCTTCCTGACTCTGGGCCTGGCACTCTATCCACTATGCCATTTAGCTATATTCTACCTAAGAGCTATTAAGTCACTTTGCCTAGAATGAAGAATGAGTGAAGGAGAAGTACATGAAATAATCCTGGAAATGTAGGTTGGAACCAGATTGTAGAGAGATTGAAATGGAATATTTTGTGCACACAATGACAGTCTCAGTCAGTGAGGATGTTGTTCTATCTATCTGGTGGAGTCCATAGATTGCTGGATTTGGCATCTAGCAGTGTCTAGACACTTATTAGATAGCTAACTCTGGGTGGGCTCTCTCCTCTCTGCCTCTCACTGCCAAGGTTTCCTCATCTGCTCAGAGAGTCTTGAATGGATGGCCTCTATGTTCCCTTCTAGGCCTATGATCATGGGATCCCTTATCTAGAACAGTGAACGTGTGAAGGAGCGTGATATGAAATCAGACTAGAAAAGCAGTAGAGGCCACACTGAGGTCTTTGGATGTGATCCTAGTGGCAATAGAGGTCAGCAGAGATATTTGAGTATGTATATGTATGTGTGTATGTGTGGGGATAGCATTGATATAACTTAATGTCAGAAAAGAATTCTGGTTTGATTTAAATCTCATCTACCACAAGATGCACTGGCCATGCATCTTGTCCAAGGTATTTTGTCTTAGTTGACTTCCCCATCTATCACTACAGGTGGAATCCAGGCTCACCACAAACTGTGGTTCTGTCCTGTTTTGTTTTAGCAGTCAGGGTTAGGTGACTTGCCCAGTGTCATACAGCTATTAAGTGACTGAGGCTGGATTTGAACTCAGGTCCTCCAGACTCCAGGGCTGGTACTCTATCCACTGTACCATCTAGCTGCCCCAACTGTGGTTCAACATACGAGATATGAGATTCTTATCGAGGACAGTGTGATGTGACCAAGGGCTGGACTTGGAGGCAAGAAGATCTGCATTCAAATTCATATGCCATAGGACCCTGAGTCAGTTACTTAACCTCTATGGGCCTTGGTTTCCTCATTTGTAAAATGAGGGGGTTGGATTCCATGACCCTTGTATCGAATAAGTGTAATCAAGTAGAGCAAATGACCTGGGAAGTTTTCTTTATTATCATCTCATAGGGATTACTAGACTAGTCATTGTGCTAGACATCAGGGCAGGAAGATACACAAAGACAAAGAGGAGACAGGCCTGGCCTTCAAGGAGCTTGCAATCTAACTGGGGGAAATAGTCATTCAACAGACATTTATTAAGTTCCTACTGTGTGACTGGCACTGTTATATGACTGGACATTCAAAGACAAAGAGGAAACAAGCTTTGCCTTCAAGGAGAAAGTATCCCACAGTCTTGGGACCCTAGAATCCTACAGACAGAGAGATTGGTTCATCTGACCACTGTCCTGCCATTGGCTCTGAGGACTGGGTGCACCACCACATATCTGGGTTTTGCCTTTAGGCTTTGTGTCCTCCCACTATAGTCCAACTCTCACCCTTCCTCCCCTCTGCTGCTGCCCATCTCAAACAGTCTAGCTTTTATGTCTCTTTGGTTGAATTTCTCCTTCTGTTTGGCCCCATACAAAATGAATTCCCAGGGTGGGGAGGGCTTGTTCTATTCCAATAGTTTTGCATTTTGACAATTATATAGGATAATTATATGCTTTCACAGGCACCAGGAAGCACAAAGGAGCTGTCACTTCCTAGAACCTGGCAGATCCCTGCAAAGGCCACGCTCCGAGGCATGAGCTCCCCAGACAAAGTCCACACCATGCTTTGACTGTCAAAGTGACAGATGTTTCCACAGCAGACCCTCAGCAGCAGTGGCAGCCTGCGTAAGTTTTTGGAGAGAACGTTGCCTGTCAACAAAGTGGATCCAAAGAGTGCACTCAGTCTGGGAAAAGGTGGTTGAGTGTTGCCACAGGGCCGCCATTTTGGGAAGAGACCCAGAGAACCAAGTTGGCTTCTGATTTCCTGGACTTCATTGCCTTGGCTCTGCAAGGGCCCTCCTCCTTCCCCCATCTTTTCTGCTCTGTGTGTGTGTGTGTATGTGTGTGTGTGTGTGTATGTGTGTGTGTGTTGTGTGTGTGTGTGTGTGTGTGTGTGTGTGTGTGTGTTATTCCCTGATGAGAACATAAGCTTCCTGAGGGAAGGGACTGTTTTTTTCTGCGTCTGTATTTGTGTGGCAGCACTGAGCACAGTGTATGGTATATAGTGAATGCATCCATCTTGCCTGTTGCCCAATGCAGCTGGTGGACAGAGGCCTGGGCTTGGAGTGAGGAAGACTTGAGTTTGAATCCTGGGGCAGACATCTGCCAGCTGAATAATCGTGTAATCTTTCTTGGCCTTGGTTACCTCATTTCTAAAATGCGCGGTTGGATGTGCTGAACGTAATGGTTCCTCCTGGCCCTGGTCTATGATTCTTACACTATCCATCCAAGTCCAGTACTTATTATTAACCTCATTTTACAGGGGCTTTAGGTCCACAGTCATGATCTGAAGGCAATAGGCTCTAGAACAAGAGGGTTTTTTTGGTCTTTGTTCAGTGGTTTTCAATCATATGTGACTTTTTGTGATCCAATTTGAGGTTTTCTTGGCAAAGATACTGGAATGATTTGTCATTTTCTTCTCTAGTTTATTTTTACAGATGAGGAAACTGAGGCAAACAGAGTTAAATGACTTGTCCAGGGTCACATGCGTAGTAAGTTAGGACCAGAAGACCTGAATTCAAATTCTACCTGAGACATTTCTCACCTACATGATCTTGAGCAACTCAAGTGATACCCCCTAGCCTCAGTTTCCTTATCACTAAAGTGATGGAGTGGGGCTAAGTGGTTCCTTGAGATCTCTTCTCAGCCTTAGCTCTATATTCCTTTGAATCTAAGTCCAATGCTGCACCTACTACATATGAGACACTGACCACAGGTCTACCTAGCCTTGGTCTTTCTCTCCCAATATGACTCCAAAGCTCATATATTGCCTTTATATGGTTTCTCTTCTGGTCTCTTCCTGACTTGAAATTGAGCTCACAATGGACTTTTCCAAGGCAAAGCACTTACCTTAGCCACAGAGCCTGTGTGCTCCTTGGGTATATAAAATCAACTAGAACCTATGACCTTGCTACAGATAATATTGTAGGAGTTGGGCGGTACCTGCTGAAGGGCCTTTTCTGCCCTTAAGTCCTCTGACTTCATGACATGATGATGCTAAGACCAAGACTTTGCCTTCCAGGGTTAGTGGATGCTCTAGAAAGGATGACCCTGGCTCTGGAAACTTAGGCCAACTGGCCACCATTCAGCCCAAATTCATGGGAAGCCTTGGTCAAGTCAAGACAGTGAATCTTATGGCTCCTCCTGAGGGACTGAGGACAGTTACAATTTAGAGACCAAACCCTGAGGGTGGAACAAGTCCTAAAAATCCTTTCATGTCCCCTGAATCATTCAATCAATCATTAGGCATTTATTAAGAACTTATTAGGTGCTAAAGACTTCTAAGAGTAGAGTTAGAGACGGAAGTAACTGCCATCCTAGGAATGGGGTAGGGGAAGCCAGGAAGGCATGTATGTATGCTTTTATGTACACGCACATATACATATACACATATAATACAAGCACAAGCTATAAAAAAGCAGATACAACATAATTTGGGGTTGGAAAAAGTGCTATCAACTGGAGAGAAAGCACGAAAGGTTTCATATCCAGATGGCTTTTAAGCTGAGCCTTCCAGGAAATTGGGGATTCCAAGTAGCATGGGTGAGGAGGGAGGGGCATTCCAAGTGTGGAGCACAGCTAATACAAAGGCAGAGAGACAGAGATGGGAGGGCCATGTAGAAGGAGCAGTTAAAAGGCCAATTTGGCTGGACTATAGAGTGTGGGAGGGGGAGTGATGTCTAACAAGGATGAAAGGTAGGTTCGAGTCAGGTTGAAGAAGAGTGTTAAATGTTAAAGTGTTTCTGTTTGCTTCTAGAGCCCTCACTCACCCAGTCCAGGAATTAACTTTCACATAACCAGGGACACCATGATTGGAATTTATTAGCATCGCATTGCCAAACCCTGCCTGGTCATTGGCCGATCTACTGTCCCCTGTGGTACCTGATTGCATATAAAGCGGGCCCTTAAATAGAAGCAGTTGTTGACAAGCACATAATAATATGATGGGAAAATATATGGAAGAGAGGCTTATTTCTCCCAATTTCTAGTTTTAGTGTCTGCCATAATGAAAAAAGAGAATGATGGCCTCTGGATTTACCCGTTGAAGAACTTTTACTGCAAATAACAAAATGTTTGTATCGAGCAGACTTTGCTTTTCCCTTTCCCATCATGGATTATGCTACAATTTACGAGAGGTACTATCATTTCAATGCCTAATTTGTGAGAATACCAAATCAACCACAACAGCTCTCTCTCTGCCATTGGAGGAAAAAGCAGGCTGAGATATTGCTGTGAGTCTAGTTCACAGGCAAATCCCCTAGATGAAGCTGCTCCATGAATTTGGAGATTAATTTCACTGTCCAGAAGGTGATGAACAAGGGCCAATCAGCATGTGCCTAGTGAAACCAATGAAATTTCTTTCTAGAGCTTTCTTCCTCCATCTTCTGTATCCTTTTCCCTGCTCTGTCTCTCCCCGCCCCCCTCCCCCCATCCCTCCATTGCTTGGGTCTTCTCCTTCTCCAGCCTCCTTTGGAGGAAGGAAAGACATGGTTAAACTCGCAATGAGATCTGAGGGACTGAATGTATTATGATACGCAGGGGGATGGCACAGTAAAACTGAACCTTGGGAGGGCCGAGTGCTAATAGTGGAATCTCAGGCATCATTGGGGTAGCTAATACTCTTCAAATGATGGGATCATCACTTTGGAACTCAAAGGAAATGTTGAACTTATCCAGTCCAATCCTCTCATTTTTACAGTTGAGGAAACTAGGGCATACAGAATTGAAATAATTAGACTAAGGTCACACAGATAATAAAGCGAGGACCTGGACTTAGAACCTGAGACTGCTGACTCCAAATCCAGTACTCTTTCTATGGCCCTGGGCTTCACACAGGTGGCAGTCAACTCTTTCAGAAAGGGAGCAAGCTGGCCTTCTCTGTGCCTCAGTTTCCTCATCTGTAAAGTGAAGAAGCTGGCCTGGCTGACCTTTGAGGTCCATGACAGCACTCAGATGCTACAACTCTCCTTTGCAGTATAGGAATGAAAGGATTTCCATTGCATGTGATCGACACTTCTGTTTATGCTGATAAAACATTTTGAAAGTAAAAAAAAAATCAAATGGGGGGTTAGACCGTTTGAGCTCTATGGCCCCTTCCAGTACCAACATACTTTTTTTTTAAGCATTGGCAGTATCACTTTGTCATTTTTTATTAGTACAGGTACATTTTATTCACAAAACATTATCGCTGGCTTTTCTTTTTACTTCACCTTCGTTTCCATATTTCTCTCCCTCTCTCCTACCCAGAGAGCCATCCCCTGTAACTAAGAACAGGACAAAAAGAGAGCGGACGGGGGAAATGTTAAGCAAAACAAACCAATATGTGAACTGAACTTGACAGCATATAATATATTCCATATCCACTGTCCCCCACCTCCAGAAAGAAGAGT
Organism: Pseudochirops cupreus; assembly: GCA_028627135.1. NCBI lineage: Eukaryota > Metazoa > Chordata > Mammalia > Diprotodontia > Pseudocheiridae > Pseudochirops > Pseudochirops cupreus. Next base: position 381,799,270 of record CM053584.1, on the reverse strand, counting down.
GGGAGGCAGCATCAACCTTCAATGATCTGATGTTTACCTCTAGCTCTGAGTAAATATCTATTTGCTTTGACTTAAGACTGGCCTCGCTGGATAGGAGAGTCTCAACAGCATTCACATAATATGTATAAGCTGCCTTCCCACTCCGAGACTGTCAGCCTCTAGTCGTTTGTTGGGTAAATGTTCTTGGAGCCTACCTTCCCATTTCACGTGGATGCATTTACCCAGTGAGCCGGAACGGCTGTTCTATCAGTCTGACAGTTATTGACAAAGACGGGGATTAGAGACATCTTTGTGAGGGACCCTGGGAGCAAGGAGAGCACACTTCATGAAGGATTCTGAGGGGGTTACTGGCACTATCTTATTAACAGCAGCTGTGAAGCTGATGAAATCACATCTGTTTCCTCAGAAGGAATGGATGGGAGTGGGAAGGAAATGGGAGAAGCAGGCATTCTCAGGTCTGTGCTTTCTGGGGACAAGGGTCCCTATCCTCTCCAGATCTTACCCGTGTTTCTAGACTCACCTGGAGGACCACCTCCTCACGGAAACCTTCCTTGGTAACCTCAACCAATAACTTATACCTACTTTCCATCCACACCAAGCACTGGCTTTTTGCCCATTCACTTGGGTGTTTGGTTACATTTCAAAGTGATCGTACCCAATTTGGGCTGCTCAAGATGTCAGGAGTTTGTCTAAGCTTTGAAAGCTTGAGTATCGTTTCTCCCTCACAATCTGGCTCTGAAGTAACCTTACAGGCTGATTACACATTACTTCTGTCCTCTCTAACTCTCCCCATGCAGTCTATACTCCAGTCTATACTGAACTAATTACTTTTCCCTGTATAGATTCTTTTTTTCTGATTTAATATATTTTATGTTTCCCCCCAATTACATGTTAAAACAATTTTTAACATTTAAAAAAAGTTTTGGGTTTGACGTTATATCTCTTCCTCCCTCTCTTCCCCCTTCCTGAGATGATAAAGTGATCAGATATAAATTTGTGTAAAACTTTCTGTTTCCCATCTCTGACACCCATGACTGGAATCCTCCCTCTCTGAGCTCTGACTCTCAAACCCCTGCACCAGGGCTTCTCAGCCTGGGACCCATGAACGTGCTTTCAAAAAATATTTTGATAATTGTATTTTTTAGTCCTCTGTATTTTATTTTTTTGTACATTAAAAAATTTGATTCTGTGGCTTCACCAGGCTTAGAAATACGGTCCAGGACTCATAGTGAAGAAGCCTAGCCCCAGATTCAGACCTGTAAGAGGGTATTTCTAATTCTTTCTCTTGTCACCGTCGACCCACGCTATGCTGAAATGACTTAATATTTATTTTGCATCTATACTGCATTTGTAGAGGAACAGCTTGGCATTGCTGAGAGGGGGGAGGGGGAAAGGAGGGTAGAGGGAGGAAGAGAGACAGAGAGAGACAGAGAGACAGAGAGAGACAGAGAGACAAAGAGAGAACAACCAAAGGAATTAATAAAGCTAGACAAATGCTTTTCACAGTGTGACCTGGGTACATCAAGAGGGTCCCCAAGACCATTTTAGGGCATCCATGAAGTCAGAACTATTTTCACAATAATACTGTCATTTTTTGACTATTAAAATGCTCCTCCCTTTTCCAACTATGTATCTGTGAGAGGCCAGATTTTCTTCATATACTTCAATCAAAACAACACATCACAAGAGACTGAATACAGAAACAGATAGGAGAATCCAGCTGACATCCAGACATTAAAAAGATGTGCAAAAATATGTAAAACAGGGCCTCTCTTCTCTCTAATTTTTTGCATTTTGGAAAATAGTTATTTTTCATAAAGTATGTTATTTATGTTAACACAATTGGTTTATTTTTAAAAATGAAGTAATATGTAAATATTTTAAAATTTACATGTTTTAATTTGAAATATAGTAAATGTTAAAAGCATAACCCACATAAATAAAAGCTCTTGGGTCCTCAATAATTTTTAAGAGTGTAAAGGGTCATAAGACCAAGAAATTCGGGAACCATTCAGCTAGAGAAATGAGTAATGTAGTAAGTATTTCAGGCTTGGAAATTTATAGCTGAGGAAAAAAAAAAGCAATTCTCCGAGCATCTAATCAAAATATCATAGATTTAGAAGTAGAAGGTACCTAGAGACCGTTGTGTCCTACCTTCTTTTATTGTTGAGGAAACTGAGTCATGGGGAAGTTAAGTGATCAGTCCAAGGTGCCAAAGATTTGCCCAAGGTCATTAAATGTCTGAGGTGGGGCTTAAATCCAGTTTTTCCCCTTCCCAAGTGGTGCCCTATCCACTACACCTTACTGACTTTCAAACCTCTGATTTTACAGTTCAAGAAACTGAGGGTCTGAGCAGTAAGTGACTTGCTTCAGGTCACAAAATTGTAAGTGACAGAAACAGTGAGATATGACTTTTGGTTAGTACTGGGGAATGAACTTGGGTTAAACTTCATGGAAAAATGCTAGAATCTGCTGGTGCTTTATTAATTCCAATCTCTTTTATTCTTCTTGCTCATGATGCACATTGGGTGATATCTCACACATGGGCACTTAATGGACTATTCATTTCCTGGAGCATCCACACAATGCAGTTGTAGGTGTCTCCTCTTTTCTTAGAAGTACAAACAGCACTCTGAGTTTATGAACTTGTGAATTTTTGCAGCCAATCCATGGTTTTGTTTCCTGTCTCTCCCCTGTCTCTCTGGTCAAACTGGATGTTTCTTGAGAACAGAGATGATGGTTTCTCTTCCTATCTCTCCATCAGACTAAGCTCCTTGAGGAGAGGAATCATGACTTCTCCAACTGCATCCTGAATGGCAGAGCCCAGAATAGGGCTGGACATTCAGTAGACACATGATGATGCCGATGGATTGATTTGAGTAGCAGCAGTTTTTTTTTCTTATTATGAATATATTTCTCTGTTCTGTAACCCAAATACTCATCTCCTTCCCTTGGATCCTCTTGAAACCCCTGACTACTTTATTATTGTGCTAGATGGAAAGATGAGAATATAAATGTTAAGGCAGCTCCATATGTCTAGATGAGACCATAGTTTTTCACCCTACCCATATATCGTGTGTGTGTGTGTGTGTGTGTGTGTGTGTGTGTGTGTGTGTGTGTGTGTGTGTGTGTGTGTGAAGCTGTGAGATCACTGAATAGCAAGCTGGACATTCCAGGTGTTCAAACCCTGCCTCAGACACCTAATGACCTTGTGCAAATCTTCGTTACCTTGGATTGATCACTTAACTTTCCCATGGCTCACTTTCCTCAACAATAAAAGGAGGCAGGACACAATGGTCTCTAGGTACCTTCTAATTCTGAGTCTGTGATCTTTTGATTAGAGGCTCTGAGGGTTTTTTCTGTTTCTAGTCATTTTATACAGCCCTTGAAATGAATGGCTGGATTCGTTAGGTCACCATTGCCCCTGCCCTTCTAGTCTGGTGTCCTTACAGGAGTGACTACTTTGGCATGTCAGTCCCCTACGTTTCCATTCTCTTCATTTGTTACAAGGCAAAGCCGTGTCTCCATTGAAGGGGTTAATGAGACAGAGGCAGCTTGCTTCCACACACCCAGGGAAATTACTTTTTAATGCAATGTGTTGGAAAGTTGGAAAATGGTAGTGAGAATTTCATCCAAACTGGAGAGCATCTGAGACTGAAGACAGCTACTGCTATCATACAGTCATATCAATCAAGTCCCTACTAGAGAGTACTGGACAATGAATTGGGAGCCCTGGGTTCTCTTTTTAGCTCCGTCACTGACATATTGTGTGACCTTGGGTGAGTCATTTCCCTTCATTGGTATTCAATTTCTTTATCTGCTGAAAGTGGCCTTGTCTCAAGCCCTAGTCAGGGAAAGAGCCAGCTTCTGGGCACAGCCAGTGCTGTACTCATTCAAAGTACTATAAAAAACAGCCAAGAACCAGAAATAAAGGAGATGCCCTTCAGTGGAAGAATACCTAGCATATTGTGGTGGATGAATGTGATGTAAGTTACTGTGCCATAAGAAATCCTGACTGGGAAGAACTCCGAGATATTTGGGAAGATGCATATGAAATGATGCCAAGAGAAAAGAAGCCAAATCAGAAGGCAGTGTACAAAATGGCAGCCGTAGAAATGGGACAGACCATGACAAACCCACAGCTGAATGTTAATATCAATACGATAACCAAGCTGGGCTCTAAAGAAGCATGAGAACATATATCTCCCTGCCTTCTCTGCACAGGTGGGGACTGTGGCTACAGAATATTGTGTATATGGCCAAGTTTCATGGTTGTGTTGGCCAGTTTTTCTTTTCTGTCTTTTCTCTCTTCATTGTTTCCAGTCAAGTGGGTAAGCATTTATGAAGCACCTACTGTGTGCCAGGTGCTGAGTTGACAGTTGGAGAAACAAAGGAAAGGGAAAAAGTACCTTCTCTCAAGTAGTTCATAATCTAATGAGAGAGAAACTATGCAAGGAACCACATAGGTAAGATATGGCCAGGGCAGGGTGAGATAAGTGTGTATGGAAGGTGCCATAAGATGGAGGAGGACCAGGAACGTCTAGGGGCAGAAGTTAGGTCTTTAAGTAAGACTTGAAAGAAGTCAGAAGAGTAGGAGGCAGACATGAGGAGGAAGGGCATTTCAGGCATAGGGACAACCATGGGGGATGCCTGGAGTCTAGAGATGGGGTGTCTAGAGGAACAGCAAGGAGCCCAGGTCCTTGGATCCCAGAGGACATGGAGGGTAGTAAGGTGTAAGAAGATTGGAGAGATAAAAAGACGCCAGATCTGGAAGGGCTTTTAGAAGCCACACAGAGCATTTGATATTTGATCCTGAAGGAATTAGAAGCCTTGGAGTTTACTGAATAGAGGATGTCATGGTCAGTTCTAGGCAAAGGGGAGACCAATTTGTGAGCTGAGCAGAGGATGGATTGCAATGAGGAGAGACACGTAAAAGCCAAAAAAAAACCAATACAAATTAAAAAATAGAATGCAAGTGATACCACCCCTCCCCACCAACACACACATGAGTCTGCAGATAGAACTCGCTTAGAGACAGCTTAATAGATACAGACTCGCCAATGGCTTCAGAGGATAGATGGCGGGTAACTAGAACGCCATTGGCACCAACTTACCAATGCTGGTGCCCCCAGGCTCAGCTCTGCTTTTTCTGTGAGAGAGGGAAGGCAAGTAGTAGTGACTGCTCTGTGGGTAAGACCAGAGACCTTGCTGGATGTCCACAGCCTGCTGTGTCTGTGTCCTTGAACCATCCTTTCCCGTCTCATTCCCGTCATTCCCATCTTCACAGCTAAGCCTACAAATTATTTTCAGGAAAGGGTTCATTGCTCTATCTGACAATTGATAACACATGATGAAATAGTTGAAAAAGTGTTGTGCTTGGAGCCAGGTGGACTGGGTTCAAATCTCAGGTCTGCCACTTACAAGCCTTAAAGCGATATATGAGTTAACCATTACTATCCGGTGCTTAGCACAGTGGCTAGAATCTGGCACGAGCTTAATAAAAAGTGCTTATTGGTTGAGATTGGTTGACAATTCACTCAGATTCCCTATGTGTAAAATGAAAGAGTTATATGGAGATATAGTCCTGCAGCAGAAACAGCACTGTCTCTGAAGTCAGAGGACCTAGGTTCAAATCTAGCCTCCTCTAACTCTTCCTACCTGTCTGACCTTGGGCAAGTACTTGACCTTCTCAAGTTACATTTCTACAACTATAAAGCAAGGGCATTGACCTAGAAGGTCTTTGAGTTGCCTTTCAGCTGTAGATCTATGATCCTCATTCTATATGCATGACCTCATTAGAATGTAAGCAACTTGAGGGCAGTACCTATTTTGTGTTACTTCTCCCCCATCTCCATATCCCTGGGTTCCCATCTCTGATGCTTATTACCTGTGTGACCTTGGGCAAATTGCTTACCCTTGGACTTAGTTTTTACCATCTGTAAAATGGGAGAGTTGAGAGGGGGCTTATTGCTGTGGATTCTCTTGGAGTCAGGAAAAGCTGTGCTTGAATCCCTCCTCAGACAGACACTTACCAGCTGTGTGACCCTGTACAAGTCACTGAACCTCGAAATTTCTTCTTAGTTTCAGTTTTCTCAGATGTAAAATGGATATAATAATAATGCTACCTCAGAGGACTGTCATGAAGATTGCATGAGATAATATGTGTAGAGTGCTTTGCAAACTTTAAAGAACCATTACTGTTAGATATTTGGAATTATGATCATGGGTCTGGATGACCCCAAGGCCATTCTTATTTCTGGGTACTACAGTCTGATGATTGCAGGCACTTCTGGTAAGCAAGATGTGTGCCATTCCCTTACCAATACAGCAGTGCTTCCAACAGAGACACAGTTACCATGTAGACTTTTAGATTTGGACCCAGAAACCACCATAGCTTGTCTTTTTTGATGACTTGAGCCAATGTTTAAGCATTAAGGATTCTGTAATTCCTTTGATGCAGGATCGGCCCAGACTGAGATATCTCTCTGCAAAGGGAAAGGCAGATTTCAGGGATGGCAGCCCATTGTATGTCTCAGACTAATTCATCTCAGACTTATAGCAGTAATGAGGGAACAAAACTCATTCAGCAAAGATTTCCTTTTCGACTGTTAACAATAAAGCTTGGGCTCAGAAAAATGCCTTAATGCTACAGGAAAGGTAATGACAGAAGATAACATAGGGCCTGACATCTGAAAGAAAGCAGGATTTGGAAGGCATGCGACACCTGAGGCTATGGATTGCTCAGCTGGGATGGCATAAATTGTTTCTAAACAAATTTGGGAGAATTCATCTAAAGCACAGTGTTAGAGCCTCTAAAGAACGATGGTGTTTAAAGCATTTAGATTTTCAATTTGTGAGGACCTATTTCTAGCATGTCCATCTCCCATCTCCTTTAAGAAAGAAGGCAGCAATTCTTACCTCTCCCTGACTGCCCATAGCTCCTGCTCAGTGATAAATTTTACTTTCCAAAAGGGCACTCCAAAGGTCTACTCTGTGTTTGAGTTGTAATCTAGGCACGTGGTCTGAGTGAAATGAGAAACTGATACTGACTATGGAGTGGTTGATCTAAAAATTTATCGACTGGAGAGGAGCAATTTCACCAAAGCGTGAAGTTAAAATATGTGTTTCTCCATAGAGGTCCAAGTTATCCTTATTGCTAACATTAAAAAAAAAGGTTGAAAACTATAAATTTATGTTTGTGTATTTTAAAGTGGAGAGAGGATGCCAGCCCTGTCCTCATGGAGTTTATAGCTAAGTGGAGGACAAAATGTAGGATCTTAGTTGCAGACAACCCTAGGAGCCATTGATTCCAACTGTTTCATTTTATGGGTATAGAAATGAAGACACAGAAAGGTTAAGTGATTTTTCTAAGGCCACACAGCTAGTCAGTGTCTAAGGCAGAATTTGAACCTAGGGCTTCCTGACTTTAAGTCCAAAGCCATATCCTTACTGCACTGCTTCTCAACATAAATGTCCATCTGCCCTAGAACCTACCACAGCTGAATAACTGAGTTCTATATCTGCTAAGTGAATGAATGAATAAATGAATGAATGTATGATGATTGAATGAATTTGAATGCCAGCAATGGAATGCCCCTGTAGCTTTGCAAGATAGCCATCCCCCATGGCAAGCCAGCAATGATCAAAGTAAAGAAAAAGGCATTGTATAGGTTTCCGAGTTTATACTCAGAAGCTACTGTAGCTATTTGATTTTTATGACTATATTTTGCTCATATATCACTTAGCTTCCCCAAAATATTCTCCCCTCTCTCTATCCCAGAGGGCCATCCCTTATAACAAAGCTTTTTTAAAAGGTTCAGCAAAATTAAGCATCACACCAAAGAACTCTGACATCATCTGTTGTGTTCTGTATTCATAGCTAGCACCTCTAGAAAGAAACAAAGAAAGAAAGAGGAAAGAAGGAAGAAAGAACAAAAAAATACATTCTCATATTTCTTCTTTGGGTCAAAGTTGACCATAGGAATTTTACAACATTGAGTTTTGTGGCCAATATTCTTTCCATTTCTGTTGTTTCATTTTTTTTCCTATTATTGATTGGTTGGTTTCTCCCAGAACCTCTATTTTAAGGAAAGTGCCCAGGTCAGTCATGTTCGCTCTTTCTTTCTCTCGTTTTCTTACTTTCTTTCTCATTGTCTCTCTTTCCTCCTCCCTCACTCCTTCTCTCTGTCTCTGTTTCTCTGCGCGCGCGCACACACACACACACACACAAACACACAGACACACAGACAGACAGACAGACACACACGCACACACACACACACACATTCCCTTCAGAGGAAGGAGCCTCCATTTTACCCTGTATATGTATTTTGTACTCAAATAGTTACTCACATATTTCTCCTTGCTCACATTCCCAGCCATTTGAATGTTAGCTCCTTGAGGACAGGGGATGTTTTTCCCTTTTTTTTCTATGTCTACCACTTAGCACAGTGCGTGGTATGAAGCAAGCACTTAGTAAATGCTTGGTGACTTGCCCTCAGAGAACATCTTGACCACCCTGTGGTTAGCCATCGCCGTAATAGTGGAGGTTGGGTGACACATTCTGGGCCTGCTGCCTACCATGAATTCCATGTGGGTTTGGGTTGACAGGGTTTCCTCTTGTTTAAGCATGACCATCTAAGACGGAGAGGCAGTTTGAAGGATGAGGACTCAGCAAATATTTATTAAGTGCACACATACATGTAAGATTTTTGAGGGCAGAGATGATGTCAATTTTGTATTTGTATCTGCACCACACACACACACACACACACACACACACACACACACACACTCAAAGGATTATGATGGACTGAGATCTAGAAAGGACTATAGGTTCATAGATGACCTAGAGCTGAAACGGATCTCAGAGACCATCTGGCCCAACCCTTCATTTTACAGATGAGGAAACAGGCCCAAGAGCATGAAGCAAAAGACTTGGTGAAAGTCACAAGACTAGGAAGTGACAGGGTCCAGATTGGAATTCAGCACTTTTATTTTTAAGCTGTAGATGCTTGTTGATTGATTGATTGCAAAGATTTTGTGACCCAAACCAGGGTCTTATGATGCCTTCAGGATGCTAGGGTGTGGTTTGTATGAAGCTTCACATCAGCCTTCCATAAACATCTGCCTTTCTCCAGACCTGAACCAAGGTCAAGTCTGCCTTCTTCAATGCAGATTTCCCCAAGAGCTTCAGTCCTCAGGTGTGTTTCCCTCCTCTGAATGCCTGGAATATTGTCTGCAATGCCAGGTAATAAGCAGCTAATAATTCAGTCCTTTGTCGTTCTCTCATTATCTCATATGTTTCAGTCTTGTCTCCCCCACTAGACTATGATATCATTCTCCTGTCTTCTCTTGCCTTCCCCAGAGCATAGTATTTAAAAGGTGGTCAACAATGTTTTGCTGATTGGTTAAGAGGTGTTCAGATCACCTAGGCTTTCCCATTCTCCACCCACCCATCCATCTTCAGGGTCATCTACTGTCTTTAACATGTTTATATTTTTGCTAAACACAGCAACATTGTTTTTCCAGATGGGATCTTGTGTTTAGGGTGGGACTCTCATCACTTCTCCTTTTGAAAAACAGCTGTGACCCATCAAGATCAGTAGAGAGGTGTGGCCTCTGGAGATGGCAGCCTCTGGCCCAAGGCTGCCAAACTCTGTAAACTCTGCTTACAGATTCACAAGTTAGTAGAGTTTAAAGTTGGAAGGGCTCTTAGAGGTCATTGGATCCAGCTCACTCATTTTACAGATGAGGAAACTGAGGCCAAGAAGCTTACATTCTATGGGGAAAGCAACATGTGAACACAGTATAATTTCACTGGGGAAGGGAAGCATCGACAGCCAGGGTGGGGGTGAGGGGGACTGAGGATTCACATAGGAATCGGTGTATGTATGAAGGAGGTGCTATGACTGAATGCTGTGAAAGAGTGAATAAAAAGGCATTCAAGTGTGAACCATGCTTTGGGTATTCATTATGTCATACACTGGGTAGCCTCCTCTCTGGGAGCTTATATCCTAGTAAGGCAAGCAACACCTCAGAGATGGGGGCCAGGGAAAAGAATGTCTGGGGAGTTAGTTATAAAGATGGCATTAGCTGATCTATAGGCTCATCAATTGGCAATTGCAGAATGGTAGTGTGGATTTGGTTAGTGAATTTAGATTAATAAGTAGGAAAGAGGGAGATCTGTGATCATGGAGAAAGGAGCATTTGATTGGGATCTTGAAGGATGGGGAGGACATTTGTAGGTAGGGTTTGAGGAAAGCTATCATATCTCAGCATAAAGAATGGTATGGATATATGTGGGAAAGCCTAGGCTATGGGCAGGGTGGGGGGAGTGGATAGCCATGGGGCTGTTTTGGCGGAAGCGTAGGGTACAAAGAGCATCATAGACTTAGACCTGGAAGTGACCTTAGAGGCCATAAGTCACTTTACAGATAGGGAAACTGAGGCTTTGAGAGGTGGAATGACCTGCCCAGAATTAGTAAGTGTTAGTACTTAGCAAACACTAAATTTTACTCTATAGGAATTACTATAATTACTCTAAGTAATAGTAAGTATATGATGTAGAATTTGAACCCGGGGATTCTGCTGTGCTCATTTAGAAGCTGTTGATTGATTTTGAGCAGGCGAATGACAGGACTAATCCAGAACAGAGTTCTAAATAGCACGGGACAGTCAGGGGGTCTACTTAGTCCTTGGCAGTGGGGAAGAGCTGCTGGGTAAATTGTACCTACTTCCATCCCTGGCGCCCCAGTGCCTTGCTTCCACACATACCTCCTCATTGCATTTATCTCAGAAGCAATTGTTGCTACTTGAAGCTGTGGGTGTGTAAAATGGATTGGAAAGGGTAGAGACAGGGAGTGGGAATAAAAATGAGAGAGCTTTTTCTCTAATCTAGGAGTGACCCAACGAGGGCTGAACTGTGGGGAGCAGAGAACCAGTTCCTGCTTTTCCCCGTGCCTCCTTGGCAAGAACATTGCCAAGAACTTTCCTTGGTGAAAGACTCGGACCACCTTAGTCTGTGTCAGAGGTTCAGGCTGAATCGAGCACTTAGCATGTTTGTTTTACAAATACCAAACTTCAAAAAGCTTATGACTCAGAACAAACCATCTCTGGATTGGTGGGTGTGTTGGTCAGACAAAGACTAACAGCATCTGACTTAAAAGGGGTCACAAAGGCATCTAGCCCGGCCTGAACAAGAGTCCCCACCATGGTGTCACCAAAAGATGGTCCTCTCCACCTCTCCCTCCTCCTTCTAAGGCAGCACATTAGGCAGAGCATTACACTGCTGGACAGCGCTAATTGTTAGACCCGGATTCCTCACATCAGATGTCATTATGCTCTTTTTCTACTTCCACCCTAGTTGGAGTTCTTAGCTATGCCCTCTGGACCAAAGTAAGATAACTTCATCCCTGTTTCACAAATTCTTGGAGAATTCCTTCTGAAGTCTTCTCATTTCCATGTCCCCAGTTCCTTCAATTAATCCTTTTATGGAAGTGGTTTATAATTCTGGTTGTCCTCTGGACACCTTCCAATTTTTCAATATCCTCTCTAAAATGTGGTAGCCAGATCTCCACACAGCTCCCAGATGTGGGCTGCTGGAAGAAAATGAGGGGGTGTGTCATTGGGTCAGACTGTGATGTTCTCGAACCATGGTGTCAGAGCCAGAAGGAACCTCAGAAATCATGGAGTTCGATTCCCTATCTTTACAGGTGAGGAGCCTGAGGCCAAGAGGGGTAAGCATATCATCCAGAGGCATAGAGACAGTTAGGATCAAAGGTGGACTTTAATCTGGACTGACTTTGAGTAAAGTAAAGGAAAAGGCTGATGCACTTTCAGGTTGCAGCTGAATTACACATGACCAAAAGATGCTGTTGTTTGATAAGCCATAGCCTGCTGCATCCTTGCTTTGGGAAAGGAGAGAAGAACCAAAGGACAGCTTTTCTGTTTCTGGGCCTGGGTGGACCCAGTCCAGCCCATTTCAGGGCCAAATCTTTTGGTCCCATCTGATTCTACCATTGCTTATAATTGAATTAGCTGCACTGTGAGGAGGGGTGAGAGAGAGAAGAGAGAGGGAGAAAGGGAGGGAGAAGGAAAGAGAGGGAGAGGGAGAGAGAGAGGAGACAGAGAGAGGAGAGACATATGGAGAGTGAGAGACAGAGGAGGAGAGAGGAGACAGAGAGAGAGAGACAGACAGACAGACAGACAGAGACAGAGACAGAGACAGACAGAGACAGAGACAGAGACAGAGAGACAGAGAGGAGACAGAGAGAGACAGAGAGGAGACAGAGAGAGGGGAGAGACAGAGACAGAGAGAAAGAGAAACAGAGAGACAGAGAGGAGACAGAGAGAGAGAGACAGAGAGAGGGGGGAGAGAGAGACAGAGACAGAGAGAGAGACAGAGAGACAGAGAGAGGGAGAGACAGAGAGATTTTTTGACAACCGATGAGCAAAGGGTGAAAATTAGCCTCCTGGGAAAGAAGGTAGAAAGTTCTCTTGGCCTCAGGAGTGTGGATGACTAATACTGCTGTCTGACGTTATGAATGAGGTGTTCAGGAAGCAAACGTCCAAAGACAAGACTTCAGATGTCACTCACTTCATCTGATGATGACACATGGCTCCTTCTCCCCCCAGCTCCAGTTGAGCTTCTTAGGCATTGCTGGGGCTTGGGGGTACTTTTGCTCCCCTCTGTGTGCCTCACCTGCTTCAACCTCTGAGTCTTTTAGAGGATGATGATCATGGAAGACCAGAGAAAGTGGAGCAGCACACTGTAACAACGGGATTCAAGTCAATTGAATTCCTTCCATAGGCATTTGTTAAGTTCCCTGGCCGTACCTGCCTCAGTTGTAAAATAAGAAGCTGAACTAGATGGCCTCGGAGGTTCTTTCCACCTTTACCTCTGTGATTCAGTCATTTTCTGAATTCTGTGTGCATGGTTCTGCTCTGGAGATAAAAGAAAAAAACCCTGATTCAGTGTCTGCCCTCAACAAGCTTCTGCTCTACTGACAGGGGAGATGAAAGTACTAGACCTGCACTTTCACTGACATAAAGATCTCCCAGATTAGGAAACTCCCTCCACCAATTCAATCTGGCACCTTTCCTGCTGTTTAGTCTCAGAGCTGCCTAGACCAAGGAGAAGGTGGAAGACTTCTCTGAGGTCACACAACCAGTGGGACTCAGAGAGAGGTCTCGAACCCAGGGCTTCCCCGCTCTGAGGCCAGCTTTCTAGCTACTGCACATGGCTGTCTTTTGGGGAACAGGAGGACAGATACTGACTACAGTGACCAGCCAGGGGAGCTCACTTGTTGGTTTTGGTTTTCATTTCTACTTTGTTGTTTGTTGTGGCTGAGTCTCTGTGACCCCAGTTGGGGCTTTCTTGGAAAAGACACTGGAGCGGTTTGCCATTTCTTTTTCCAGCTCATTTGACAGATGAGGAAATTGAGGCAAATAGGGAGAATGACTTGCCCAGAGTCACACAGCTAGGAAGGGTCTGAGTCTGGATTTGAACTCAGGCCTTCCTGATTCCACTGAACCACCCAGCTGTTCAATCATATCTACTAATCTCACCTAATAAATGTCCATTGGCTGACATTCTCTTAATTCCTGCCCTTTAGGAATTTGCAGTGTAGTAAAAGTGATGAGTCATGTACACAAATAAAGGGCAGCTGGCTGTCACAGCAGATAAAGTATCAGGCCTGGACTCAGGAAGACCTTAGTTCAAATCCAGACTCAGACCCTTCCTAGCTGTATGACCCTGGGCAAGTCACTTCACCTTGTTTGCCTCAGTTTCCACACCTGTAAAATGAGCTGGAGAAGAAAGTGGCAGCAGCTTTGCCAAGAAAACCCCAAGTGGGGTCATGAGGAGACAGACACAACTGCACAACAGCAAAACTATTATATAGAATTGAACCTAATAATTACGCAAGAGGAACAGAATTCTTCAAGGGCTCGTGACTGTTTCCCTAATAACCTCCTTTCCCTCAACAATCCATTCAGGTATCTTGGAATTTGTCTAAACCTTTCATGAGCCAGTTAATTTTTCCCCGCTGATTTTCTGAGTTTGGCTCAGGCCTGCAATAACAAAATTAACACCTGACATGCATGTAACTCTTTAACATTTCAAAAATGTTAATACACAACCACCCTGTGAGGTTGGTGACAAATGAAGATTGTGCCTTCTTCCCATCCCGGCTCACACCTGGCTCCCTGGGTCCCAGGTTAAGAACTCTTGGCTTAGAGGATAGGGTTCTGCCCTTGAATCAAGGAGGACCAGAGGCTGAATCCCAGCTCTGATACTTACTAGCTGCATGACTGTGGGCACATCACTGAGCCTGCCCACAACTCTGTTTCCTCATCTGTAAAATGAAAGGGCTGGATTAGACAACCTCCTACATCCTGTTCAGCTCAAAATCTATGCACAGGTGCATCACAGAGTCCTAGTGTAGGAGAAGCCTTCAGAGGTCATTGGTCTAATGCCTTGGTCAGTCCATTGCAGGAAGACCTTTCCAGCATCCGAGGGCTTGCATGTGTATGTCTGAGTGTTTATACACACAAAATCCCCGGAGGAGATATTTTTAAAGGGACTAAAGAGAGAGAAATATTGAAATGAAAAAATCTAAAATATGGTTTTCCCCAGAGGCTGTTCCACCAGGACTTTTCAATTATCCAGGGCAAAGGACTGTCCCCAGAAGGGTGGCTCAATGAATACCATGAAATTCATGTTTGTTTCCAACTGATCCTGCAGATCTAATGGGGGAGGGGGAGTTTGCTAATTGTTCCAAAATCGAAGGATAAATGAGAACCAGAGGTCCCTACTCCTATTCCCTTCACTTAATTAGGAGGCAATGGTTTAATCTGGGGAATGGGGAGCCCCTCCTCTTTGTGGAGAGGTGATCCAGGAAGACAAATGAAGAACCAGGGAGATGTGATGGGGCATAGTGGAAGGAGAGAAGACTCTGGATTCAAATTCAATCTGTGATTCTCAGTACCAGTGTGACCTTGGACTCTTAATTTCCCCGGGCCTCAGCTTCCTTCTTTGTCAAATGTGAGGATTGGATGAGATGGCCTCTGAGGTCTCTTCCAGCTCCAGGTCTATGAGGCTCTAATTCTGGGACCTTGAACTGACTAGGGACCACGTGGGGAAGGGGGAGACCTCTTGATTTTAGGCCTGACTCTATCGCTGTGCAATCTTGAAAGAACACCTTCCTCTCTGGGGACCTTGGTTTCCACATCTGTCAAATGAGAGGGCTGAATCTGTTTCTAAGGATTGTCTTGCTCTAAAATCTTGTTTATGTGAAATCACAGGAGCCCAGTTCTAGACTGGGAAGGGACCTCCAGCCCCCTCGTTCTATAGATGAGGGAGCAGAAGCTCACAGTGGGGAGACCTGCCCCTGGCCCCAAGCCGAGCAACCAACAGATCAGGACATTCCTACCCAGGTCCTTTCCTTTGACTCCAAATTCTTTCTGCTGCCACTAGGCAGAGCCTGTGGGACAGGCACAGACAGTCTGTGACTTGGTGAAGTGCGGAGCAGGCAAGCCCAGGGGCAAATATGCAGGACATTGGAGGCTAGCCTTTGGCGGGGGAGGCTTCAGTGGGCTCCTGGAGGTGGGGTTACCGGAATAGGGGGGCTCCGGGAAGGCTCTCAGTGTGGGGGGAGGGGGGAGGAGTGTCCTAAGAGGGCAGAGTGAGGGGCTGCAAAGACGTTGAAGGCAAACTTCTATTGCGTCCTTGGCCCTTGGCTTTCTTCGAGTTCCAGAGAAAGTCTCATCTCTTCCTGGAAGACTTTCCCAATCCTTTTGAATTCTAAGGCCCTCTCCCAGCATCTTCTGTCTATGGCTTGATTACAATGCATAGTTATCTGCACATGGTCTCCCCCATTAGATTGTAAGCTCCTTGAGGGCAGGGACTGCCTTTGGCCTTTCTTTTTGTTTACTGTGCTCAGCACCACTCTCACCCAGCAATAGATGTTGATTGACTCACTATTTCACACTTTCATTGCAGGTCAGCACCACCAACAGTTCCCTTGAACCTCCTCTTTCCACCTGCAGGAGTTCTTAAACTTCCAGTGTCCTGGCCATCTTTGGGTGGGGTCTGGTGAAGCCTGCGGACTCCTCAGAATCACCTCTTTAAATTTGTAAAAGAAATTACGTAGTATTACAAAAGAGACTTTTTATTGAGATACAGTTATCCTCAATTTTTTGTTCTTCCTAATGAATTTTATTATTTTTTCCTTGTCAGTAAAATAATTATTTGGTAATTGAATATATAAATTAGTCTAGGTAAAATTGTCATTTTTGTTATATTGACCCTGCCTACCCCTGAACAGTTAATATTCCTTCAATTGCTTAAATCTGGTTTTATTTGTATAAAAAGGTTTTATAATTTTGTATTTTTATTTATTATTTCATTATATAATTTTGTTCATATAGTTCCTAGGTTTGTTCTGGAAGGTGTACTTCCAGGTATTTTGTACTGTCTAGAATTATTTTAAAGGGGTTATTATCTCTTGCTATCTCTTCTTGCAGAGTTTTGTTTGTAATATAAAGAAATACTGATGATTTTGTGGATTTGCTTTATATCCTGCTACTTTGCTACAATTATTAATTGTTTCAAATAGCATTTTAGTTGAGTTTTGGGGATTTTCTAAGTATATCATCATATCATCTGCAAAAAGAGATAGTTCTATTACCTCACTCTCTATTCTAATTCCTTCTATTTCTTTTTTTTTTCTCTTATTGATAAAGGAAGATAACATCTTCCCCTAGAGAAAGCATGGATAGGAAGATTTTACATATACATATATATACATATGTGTGTGTATATATATATGTGTGTGTATATTCATATACTTATATGTATATATTTTAGTCTAATGATAGCCATCTCTAGAGTAGTGGAGAGAAAAAAGGAAAGTTACATGACAACTTTATTTTAAATTTAAAAGGAATAGCAAGTTGTATATACTAGATTTTCAATTTCATGAGCAAAAAAAAAAGAATTGCAGTTATCCAAATTTGTTTTTTGAAACTCATCAGATTTATAGACTCCCCTAAAACCCATCTACAGCATCCTTGGGATTTCACAGACTGCAGGGTAAGAACTTCTGGAGAAATAACACATTGGAAAGAGTGTCAGACCTTGAGTTGAAGGAGCTAGGTCAAAATCTTCTCTGTGCCGTTCACAAGCTATATGACCTAGGGTAAGTGGCCTCCTTTCTCCAAGGCTCAGTTTCCTTATCTGCAAAATGTTGGGGCTCAGCTAGACAGTCTACAAGCTTGATCCATGGGGAGGGCTGGGAAGTCTATTGGGCCATTTAGTTTTTCAGATTCAGGTTCTTTCTCACCTCTGGGAGTGGGCACATCCCTTTCTACTGCGGGACTTTCAGATGGGCGGTTCTTGGTCAGAAAAGTCCAAGAAAGAAGCTGGTAAAATCAGATGGAAAATCAGAAGCTTGTTTGGAATCTGCCTGGGCAGGCTCCCAATGCATCTAAAAGGACTTTAAGGCATTTGACTAAAATCCAAGATATTTTGCATTTCATGCTTACATAACTCATAGTGATGGGTTAGAAAGTTCAGATACATAACATTTAGTCAAACATGAACATTTTGGAATAAGGGAAAGTCATTGGACCATATATCTGGAGCAGAAAGAGGCCACAGAGGTCAGGTCCTCCAACCCTTTTATTTTACAGATGAAAACACTGAAGCCCAGATTGGTTGATACCTGCCCATGGTCGCACAGGGAATATGTGGTAGAATTGGGATTTGAACTCAGTTCCAGAGACTCCAAACAGTTTTCCAAGCACAGAGCTCTTCTCATCCCAGCCTACCTCCCTGTCCATGTGAGTTCTTCTGCTAGGACCTAGAGAAATATATTCCAATTACTTATGTACCTGTCTGACCCATCCCCTGTAGCAGATTGAGACCCTCCTGAAGGTCATTCCTCTTTCTTTTTTGTAGTAGAGGACCATCCACATTGTTGATGTCTAGTATATGTCTGTTCAATGAACCAAAAGCCTTTCCTTTATGCAAATCCTTCCAACCACTCAAGGCTTTGGGTGATGCCGGTTTCTCTGGGCTCTACAGATTCTTTTTAGTTGTTGTTTGGATATATTTCTCAACAGTTTGAATAGTATAATATGAGGCCTTGTGCTGTAGTAGCACTGAATCCTTTTGGAGCCCAAAGACTTGGATTCAAATCTCACCACTGTTACTTTTACTGAATTGAGACCTTAGGCAAGTCATTCTCTTTCATGGGCTTCAGTTTTCACATCTGTAAAATTAAAGGGGTGGACCACATGGCTTCTGAGGTACATTCTATCTCAAAATTGATGGGCCTATGAACCACAGAATCCCAGATTTGTAAAGGACCTTGGTGACCACCTCCATCAACCTCCATCTGCTCAAGAGTGCCTCCATGTTATACAAGACAAGTGCTCGTCCTTGGAGAAGATCCAGCGAGCCACCCTACTTATGTTCATTTCCAGAGACCACCAGATGCACCAGGTGTAGCTCTCATTGGTCTTAGGAAGTTTATCCTGATCTCAGACCTAAATCTGGATCCCTGCATCTTCCTCCCTCTGCCCTCTGGGGTCAAGTATAAGGGTCACAAAATAGGTGCCAGATTGCAAGTCACCGGTGATGTTGAGACACAGGGAGGAGTGAGGCCCGGGAATTAGTTGGGTCACGTGGAAGTCAGAGCATATTGCACCGTCCCTGGCCAGGGGATATTGCATTGCTCAAGACTTTCTTACCTGGGATACCTGAGGTTCCCGTCTGGTGTCTCCACACCCTGGGGTCTTCATGCCCTTGTAATTACCCCCCCCCCCCTCACAATTCCACTGAGCTGGGCTGTGTCACATGTGGTGCATGGATCTGGGGTAGATAAAAGGACCCAAGCCTTGGAGGGATGAGGCTGGCCTTAGAGTCCTGCTGTAAACCCTCTTAACATATACCCTCCAGCGTGACTTTTCGCCAGGGTCTTCTCCTTTGAGGTAAGTAAATCTGCCCCTTCGGGCAGGGCCCCCAAACCCTGATAGTCAAGCAGAATAAATCTAATTCGTTTTCCACTTGTGGACCCTTAAAAGACTTGGATGCTATGAGGAACTCACTACTCACTTGTATGTGACCCATCAAGACTTAAACCATGTTTTTCTCACAAAAAAAATTACCTTTATTTTACAGATGAGTCAGCTAAGACTGGATTGAGTGTTGTAGAGTAGAGGGAGCTTTCTTTGAAATCTGGAAGGCCTATGTTCCAGCCCTACCTCTGACACATACAAGCTGTGTTACCCTGGGAAAATTACTTAATCTCTCAGTATGATAAGAAGGTCTAAATCTGAGGACTATTAACTCAAAAAAAGATGTATTTTAATGTCACTGGCTTCCTTTTCAATCTTATGCATTTTATATTATGACTTTAAAACATTCCTCTGAGAAGAGTTCACCAGGCTGCCAGAGGCTATGACACAGAAAGGTTACCTTTTTAAAAAGTTTTTTGGGTTTTAAAATGAAAGTTACAGAGGAGGTGCCAACCTGCACTGGTAGAGGGAGTGTCCTCCTCTAGGAAGGATCTATACTGGGGAAATCAGAGGACTGGTCCCTGTCTCTATTCATCTTTCACAGACCATTGAAGGGTATCAGGAAATTTCTGGGCCTGCATTTCTCTTATCTTGAAGGTGACCTTCCTTAGGTCATAGAGCCAGGGCTGGGGGGGACCTGGAAGGCTGTCAAGTCCAACCTCCCATTTCTATGGAATTGTTCAGTCATGTCTGACTCTCTGTGATCCCATTTGGGGTTTCCTTGGCAGAGATACTGGAATGGTTTGCCATTTCCTTCTCCAGCTCATTTTATAGATGGGGAACTGTACAGAAGTGAAAACAGGGTCCAGGGGGGTTTATATAGTTTGTCCAGAGCTAGAAGTGGTTGGAAGCTTAAGATGAGTGATTTGAATGCAGGTTTTCTGACTTCAAAGGGATCCAGTGCAGGAGAACGTGAGAATCACAGTCTTTTAGGAGGGAGAGAAGTTAAATGCCAGTGCAATTATTAACCCTTCCTTAACACTCTCCAGTGCAAACAGAAGTACCACAATCTTGCTCCAAACCACGGAACCCTAGCCGCACAGCATACTTCAGAGGACAATGCCTCGTCCACTCCTCAGACTTCATGGAATCAGGGCAGCCACAATCCCTCAGAGGCCACCTGTCAACCCCTCCATTTTCTGAAATGGATTCCCTTTGGTTCACATGGATGGACCTCAAGGCTGAAAGCTACCTGGGAAGTGGGTGTAGGACAGCTCCCAGTCCCATGGGTTTATATAAACATATCCTCACTGAGCATAGACTAAGGCAGGGGTGGGGAACCTACAGCCTTAGGGACACATGTGGCCTTCTAGGTCCTTAAGTGCAGTCTTTTGATTTTGGATTCAGCCAAATGGCTGCACTTAAGGACCTAGCAGGTCACATATGGCCTTAAGGCCGCAGGTTCCCCACTCCTGGACTAAGGGGAAGCTGAAGCTAGGAGAAATGAGCCTGGAGGCCCAGGCAGTTCTGACCCCGAAAGTAGCACAGAAGACAAGGGTGAGGGAAGGCAGGGCAAAGAGGAAGCCACGTGAAGATAGAGGACCTTGTTGAGACTGCACCTCTGCCATTTTACCCCCTGTGTGACCCTGAGCGAGGTACTTAACCTCTCTGGGCTGCTGTTCTTCACCGGTAAAGTGACTAGGTTGGGCCAGCTGGCTTCTGTCTGGAAATCTCTGCTCCTAGCAGAGTGTGCTGGGACTGGAAGGAAGGAAACCGACATTTATTAAGAACCTACTGTATTCTGGGCACCGACCGCTCTCCTCCCACCCCTAAAACAGCCCTGGAAGTGCTATTATTATCCCTGTTTTACAGCTGAGGAAACTAAGCCCGACAGAGGGCGAGTGACTTGCCCAAGGTCACACAGCTATTAAGTGTCTGAGGCTGGATTCAATCTCGGGGATCCCTGCCTCTGTCTCTAATTCTTTATCCTCTGCATCCTCCAAGTGCCTCTAGCATTTTGGGGGACAAAACAATGAAACTCTCTGGAGCGGGAGGGCATCATAATACTAAAAAGCCAGTGAGCCAAGGCCTGAGGACAGACGTGTACATCATTCCTTCATATAGTTTTAGTCTTTACGACTGCGTTCAGACCCCTGGGAAAATTCCTCACCAAGGATCATTTCTGACCATTTTGGCAAAAAAGAGTAGGACTAATCCATCTTCCACTGACAGACTTCCAAACACCTGAAGGCAGCTACAGCATTCTACCTAAATCTTTTCTAATCCAGGCTAAGTATTCCCAGTTCTTTCAGCTGATCCTCTTACGGCATGGTCATGAGACCCTTTATTATGAGGCTGGGAGGAGTCAAGCCAGGGCTGGCTCTGGAGTCAGAGGCTCTGAGGCTAACAGCTTGTGCAGCCTGGGGAAGGTTACTTCATCATTTCTCTGGGACTCAGTTTCCTCATCCATGAAATGAGATGGTTAGACTAGGTGACCTCCAGATCCCTTTCACCCTTCACTTCCTCTATGATACTTGACCTAGGAGTGACTGAGAAGTAGCAGTGGGAATTACTGTCCTTTTCCTTTCTACCACTTTTGCTGGGGCAAGATGCGAAGCAGGGATAAGGCAAAGATGGGGAGGAGAGTCCTGCACAGAAAGGAGATGAAAGGGGAACAGAGAAGGTGTTTCCAAATAGTGTTGGCGGCATGGAGGGAAGAGATAAACCTTTGGATGATTCTCAGGTCACCTGGGGCAGCTATTCACTGACGGCTGGTGGTTTATGACTGAGGTATGATGAGTTTGCTGGGAATAAGCCAATCACAGTGATTGTGTGTATGTGTGTGTGTGTGTGTGTGTGTGTGTGTGTGTGTGTGTGTATGTGTGTATATGTGTGTGCACGTGCAGCTCATTCTATCTTCTAAACCCAAATGGAAATGGCTTTTATAGGCCAGTATTTACTGGGGCCCCTCCTCTATGCATAACTTTGTGACAGTTGTGGGATCCACCTTCTTTCCTCCATTTTTCTTCATCACTTTGATAGCTCCTTATGTCAGAGCTTGAGGAGGTGGGTTGGGCTTCTGGTAGAAGAAACCATCCTCTTAATCACTCAGGTATGAAGCATCGGCCTTCAATGACACTTTTCTTCTCTCTTCCCATCCAAAATGGCGCCAAGTCCTGTCACTGGAAATGCCTCTTATTTCCATCCCTTTGTCTCTATTGCCCTAGCTCATTCCTCCTCCAGAATGGGAGGTTTAGACCTGAAAGGAACCTCAGAGGCCACCCAGTCCAACTCCTTCATTTTCCAGATGAGGAAACTGAGGACCAGGAGGTAAAATTACTTAACTGAGGTCACACAGGATGAAAGTAGCAAACTCAAATCCATATCCTCTGATTGTAATGTCACTTCTTTCCAATCAGTCCAGCTACAGCTTCAAGTGGGGGTAAAACCTGCCTTTCTCCATTTGTGACCAGATCCCATTTTATCTATTCCCCTCCCCCCCAAATAAGCTCTCTGCCCATCCATGTCAGTGTCTTCACTGCCCCCATTTCTCTGTGCCATAATCACTTCTTTGTCCATCTCCTTCTCCTTCACCCTCATACCACTCCTCCTCATCTCTCAAGGCCCGACTCAGGACTCACCCTTTCCAAGAAGGCTTTCATGCCTCCAAAGGACTGGTATGAAATGGTTTGGTCATTGAACCATTGACCACTGATGAGAATTAGCCACAAATCAGGATGGCTAGAAAGTGGTTCTGAGCCTTCTTCCTCCATCTCATCTTCAGTAGTTACTGAGACCTATAGAGGCAGAGGCAGCGCTCTCACATTCCACTTCATATGACTTACAGCTTATCATTCTGCAGTTTCCATGGGCTCATTATCATTAGATGACCAATGGCTTCTGCATTTCTTTTGTGATTAGGACACCATGGGGAGAAACACAGATGCTGAGAGACCTCTACACTCCAAAGAGGGGCTTTTAAGGCATGTTTTAGAAATGGCCAAAACGAGACCTGCACAACTCGGGAGGGGAGAAAGAATTCTGTTTCTCAGATAAAGATGAAATGCATGTGTGTGTATGTGCGTAATTTCCCATTAATTTTTAATTAAGTGCTATGAGTTTTTAAAAGCAGAAGTATTTGGTAGAACATCGTGTTATTATTACAGTTCCTAATAATAATAATTAGTGCCTTTTAGCCCACCTTGAAGATGTCTCACCCCCTGGCAAAGGGGCATTTGTTAAGTGCCTGGAGTGCTCTTTGAAGTTAACAGAAGCTGAGGGGTTGGTGGGGAAGATGTGTGTCAGCAGAACAGAGCCCCATAATAAGAGAAAACAAAATAGGCAGGAGAGATAAGACAGCATAAAATGGCTCATTATCACATAATAATACCTTGCGTGGACCACTTTTTTTTCCCCAAGGAGATATAGCATTAGCATGGCATTGTTGATTGTTACAACATCACTCTGGGGTGGGAATTTCCCTCTTCAAAGTTGGCAGGGGTTGGGGTATGGGGGAGTGGGGAGAACCAAGATGTGATAAGTTAATGATAATCACTGAATGTCAGTCCTAGATGGAACCTTGAAGATCACAGGGTCATACATAAATCCAGAATTCCAAGAGACCTTTGAGGCCATGGGTGGCACTAGAGGGCACAGAGTGTCAGACTTGGAGTCAGAAACACTCATGTTCCTGAATTCAAATCTAGTCTCAGACACTTATTAGCCGTGTGACCCTGGAAAAGTCATGTAACCCTGTTTGCCTCAGTTTCCTCATCTGTCAAATGAACTGGTGAAGGAAATGGCAAACCACTCCAGTGTCTTTGCCAAGAAAACCCCAAATGGGGTCATGGGCACAACTGAAAATGACTGAACAGACCATACTCTTTATTTTACGAATGAGGAAACAGAGGCTAATGAGTTTAGTGATAAACATGGGATGTTTGCTCTGGATGGGACCTTGAAATCAGGATTATTGATTCGAGATGGAGAGGCCTCGGGGGCTGTCTTGTCCACTCCTCCCATTTTATAAGTGACTTGCTCAGTCTCACCAAGTCAGTCAGTGATACAGATAAGACTAGGACCAGCCCTACCCTTCTGTTGTAGAGTTCAGTGCATTTCCCATAGTTCTGCAATAGCTCTAGAAACACCTTTAGAACAATTTCAAACAGATCATTTCATGATTCTCCAATGGCCTTGTGATGAGTACTCTTCTGCCCATTTTTCAGATGAAGAAAATGAAGCTTAGAGATTTAATTCTATCTACTGATCTCTGTGCCTTTGCAGTGATTGTCTGTGATCTCCCACACCCAGGGTCCTCTCTGTCTCTGGGACTTTCAAAATTCAGTCTAAATGCCACTTTTCACAGAAATCCTTTCCTGGTCTCTTTCCTCCCATTCCCCCAAATGATTTCTTATCTACCTTCTATCTCTCTGCACGTGCCCAAGTGCATTTCCTCCCAGAGAGTGAAAGGCAAGAAGTGTTTTGGCTTGTCTGTATCCCAGTGCCTGGAACAGAGTAGGTCTTTTGGTAATTTTGCTAATGGGTTGATTGGTAAATCTGCATCTTTCTCTCACAGGCATTGATTTTGCCACATCATTCCCCTACCTCATAAAATCAGCTACTATGTGCCTGGTGGCCTCATCATGAAGATACATCTTATGTCCAGGAATGAGAAGGGACACAGAGAACTTTTATACCCATCATTCTCCTCATTAAGGAACATATTCTCCCCTTCTTTCCCCAGTTCCCTTCATGAAAATCAACTGCATTCTAGTCTGTTGACCTCATTCATCATTATAAATCCTAGTCATAATCTGGAAGGTGGTAGAAAGAGCACTGATGTTGAGTAGTGACCACTTACTTCTGCTAAACTCTCTGACCTCAGTCTATTCATCTGAAAAATGAGAGATCTTGAATATGTGGCCTCTGAAGTCCCTCCCAACTCACATCTCCGATCCAAGGACTCTCTAATCATTATCGGAGGCGTGGGACAATAAATCATCATATCACACTGCCTTGAAGGCACTGAAGCGACTGGTCAGCTTAGAATCAAGGGTATACATAAAGAAGCCGTATGAAATTAGATTGGGAAAGTAGACTGGCATCAGATTATGAGGTGGCTTGAGTATCATGACTTTCTCCTATAGACTGTGGTGAGCCATCAAAGGTGCATGAGCATAATCAATGACATGATCTGGTAAGATTAAGCAGGCAGGAATGGCTCTGGGATGGATTTTACAGGCGAGAAATGGAATGGAGGGAGATTAGAAGGCTGCTGTAATAGTTTGGCCTTGAGTAGGTGGGGTGGAGAGGGGCTGAAATGGTATGGTGGCAGGAGAAATGGAAATGAGGGGATGAATGTGAGAGGAAGGCTTGATAAGCCTTGACAGCCACCTGTCAGATGAGAAGGAAAGAAAACCTAGCCTTGAAAACTCCCCCTGGGAGACCATTAGGTGAGGCAGGATGCTACCTGCCATTTCAGGCACTTTTCGAAACACAAATAGTTTGCCAGGCAGTCGACCTGCCACCTTCCGTTTGGAGCTTTTCTCTTTTCTCAATACTTCTCGCCTCAGATTAGGCAGTGAGCTGGAACTGAGGCTGCCTCAGTAGAACTGAGGAATCCTGCCAGCTCTAGGGACTCTTATCTGCAGCATAATTGGTTCATGCTGGAAGCAGCTGTTCATTAACAGTCCCCAGATCTCCTGAATTCCTCCATTTGTTGTGGGAGAGTCCTGAGTCTAGGGAAGCTCAAATGAGCAAAGGCTGGCAGGAAGGATTTAGACATAAAACCACCATCACGTAGGCTCTGTCTGCCTGAAAGTCATGTCTCCATTCACCCACCCATTCTTCCTACCTTGAGCATCTTCTATGCAAAGCCTTTGGGGCTATAAAGACAGAGTCCCTGCCCTCAAGGGCATCTCCAAAGGGTAATAAGATAGGCACATAAATAATTAGAATGCAAGAGAAAATATGAGTGCTCTAAGAAAAGCACAGACATTTAACCACTAAACGCTTATATACAGCCAGACCTGGATCGTTAAGATTAGGCCATGTTTCAAATTCCAGCTATCCCTGGGCCTCATTTTCCTCACTGGTAAAATGAGATGTTTGGAGTGGAGGTCCTAGGAAGTCCCTTCAGCCCCTAAATCGATGATCTTTAGTCCTAGCTCTGCTTTGTGTAGGAAATAGAATTTTTGTTGGGTTTTTAAGGGAGCCAGGGAGGTCAGTGGTCAGCGCAGAGGAGGAAGAGCATCCTAGGCATGGGGGACAGCCAAAGAATTACTGAGAGATGGAAGGTCTTGCTGGTGGAGCAGGCAGGAGGCTGATGTGCCGGGACTGAAGAATATGCTTTGGGGAGCAGGGTGTAAGAGACTGGAAAGACGGGAGGCAGCTGGTTAGGAAGGGCCTTGAATGGTAAACAGAACATTTAGAGTTACTGAGGAAGCTGCCCAAATCACCTTCCTATGGCAAAGTTCTGACCTTCATGGGCTCCCTGTTGCCTCTAGGATAGGGAAAGGTCACTTCTGCTGGGCATTTGGAGCTTTAGGTGGCCCATTTCCAGCCTGATTTATCCCATTTATTTTATATTACATGTCTTCACAAACCCTGAAGGCCATTGGGAGTAGCCACCTGGCTTGGCCTGCCATCTCCCACTGCCACACCATTGTATAGAGCATGCTTCTTGCTCCCCTCCCAGGCTTGCCAAGTCCTCCCTTCATACCTTTCCCTCCTGTAATCCCTGGCTTTCTTTAACACTCTGTTCTCAAGTGCCTTCTGAGGCCCACTATTCTGACATTCCAGGAGGTCAAGTGATCTGGTATGTGTGTGTACATGTATGAGCGTGTGCACATATATGAGTGTATATACATGTATGACTGTGTGTGTGTGTGTGTATGTGTGTAACAGTCACGGGCTTAGTTTATGTAAGGAAATTAACCAAGCACTGACTCTTTTCCTAGCTCAGTATTATAGACAGAGAGCCAATGCGGGAGTCCAGAACACCTGGGTTCACATCTTGCCCTTGACACCTGACTGTGGGACCCTGGTCTTTCTCCCATTTCCCAGTGCTGCCGATAACTCGCTGCCTCTCTGCCTTGTGCACCAGAACTGATCTCTGTTGATAGTGGGTCTGCTCTCCTTGTGAATTTGCTATATCTATGCTTTGATTTAA
The DNA here is from genome assembly GCA_028627135.1 of Pseudochirops cupreus. Taxonomy (NCBI): domain Eukaryota; kingdom Metazoa; phylum Chordata; class Mammalia; order Diprotodontia; family Pseudocheiridae; genus Pseudochirops; species Pseudochirops cupreus. The sequence continues at coordinate 381,772,077 of CM053584.1, read as the reverse complement.
AATAAAAAAATTAGACCAAAAATGAGGAGGGGAGAGAGAGCATCCCAAGTGAGGGCAACATTGTGAGCTAGAGACGAGAATGAATGCGGGGGGTGTGGCAACAACGAAGAGAAGGGCTTGGATGGAGAGGAGGGCAGGAGACACGGAGGACAGGAAGGCTGAGCGAGATGGGAAGGTCCTTGAGGGCAGGGATCATGAGGCTTCCCTTCTTTGGGCCTCCAGGGTCAGCACAGTGTCTAACACACAGTAAGCCCTTAATGCATGCTTGCTGGTGGATTGATTGGGTCAGATTATGGAGTGTCTCGAATGCCAGGATAGAGAATCAGTATTTGGTCCAATAGACAGAGGGGAGCCATGGAAAGCTCTTAATTAAGCAAGCCAGTGCCAGAATAAAAGGAGGCAAGGTCAAGCACCAGATCAATCCAGGGGCTGCTGGCTCCTTTGCTTGTCACCAGTCTTAACCGGGAGAATGCATGTAATTATTGCCCTCTGGGCGGGCTCCCACTCCTTTCTGGGAGTTCATGTTTTTAAGAAAAAAAATATACCACAAGTGAATCCCAGGACTTTGATGCTTGGAGTGAGGTCTAGGCTCTGAGCCTGAAATTTGAGGTTGGTGAGTAACAGGGAGTTTAAAATCCAGGATGACCTGGTCAGATCAGTGCGTGGAGAAGAACAGCTGGACAAACGGACCGCACCTCAAGGCTCAAAGGATCCTGGGTCCCAGAAGAGACCTCAGAGGTCAGCCAGTTCAATCCTAGCATTTTACAGAGGGGGAAACTGAGGCCAAGAGAGGTGAATGGCACACTAGCATTTATGTGGTGTTTTAAGGTTTACAAAGCACTTTACATATGTTATCTCATCGGATTCTTAAAACAACCCCGCGAGTTAAGTGCTATTATTATCCCTGTATTACAGATGAGGGAACTATTGTGACAAACTCAAAGGCTACGCTTCCTCTCCATTTTGTTCTGATGCTCTGAAAACTCTTCCATGTCTTCTTTCTCTGCCTTCCCAGTCTCCTTCTTATATTCCCTAAAACAAGTTAATAAGCATTTTTTTTTTGGATGGGGGAGGCAAAACCATTAGGGTTTAGCGACTTGCCCAAGGTCACACAGCTAGTAAGTGTGCCAAGTGTCTGAGGTTGGATTTGAACTAGAGTCCTCCTGACTTTCAGGACCGCTGCTCTATTCACTGTGCCAACCAACTGCCCCAACAAGCTTTTATTAAACATCTACTGTGTTCTGATGTCCCTCTCCTCTTCTCCCCTACCCTCTCCCCTCCTCTCCTCTCCTCTCCTCTCCTCTCCTCTTCTCTCTCTTCCTATCTTCTTCCTCCCCTCCTCTGCTTTCTCCCCTCTCCCTCTCCTCCCCTTCCTCTCCCCCACTCTCCCCTCTCCCCTCTCCTCTAAACAGGACTTCTCTGATAAAACTAGCTCCTTGTCCTCATCTTGGCCTGAAGCTTGAAGCAGCTGTCCACTGGCAAGTCTTCAGAGATGGGAAAGTTCTATGGAGCTCACGGCCGCACCCCAGTCTGCTCAAGGACTTGGCTTGGTTGAGGCCAATTCTCGATGGATGGATTTGGGAAGATTAATAACATTCATCTTGGCATGGGATTCTTCACTGAATGCATTTTTTTTCCATCGCTCTGTCTTTCCCAAATGACAGCCTTCTGATAGAAAAGGCTTCCTGCATAATTCCACAGGAATTCAGCCTGGGATGATTGCAACATTCCAAGGTCTCATTAGCTGCTCCCCCCAAGTCCTAGCCCTTTCTCAGCCTCCCCTTCAGCCCCACCCTGTGATTAGGAAGTCAGAAGTTTCACTCTCCTCATTTTGGGAGCCCTTGAATATATATAAAATACGTTGTATTATATTGGCTAGTTGTCATCTTTGTGATGTCCCAAGGAGTCTAGGCAGCCAGAAGGGGAAGATTAGAGGGAGCTAGAATAGGTAGGGAAGGCTTTCTGCAAGAAGTGGGACTCTAAGTAGGCCTGGAATATACAAAATGAATACAAGATGATGGGGGGGGGGGGGGCATGAGCAGCTAGGGAGACCAGGAACAGGTCATGGTATCAGAGGATGATGGGATTGGAAGTTTAGAGCTGGGAGGGGCCTTAAAGACCCTCTAGTCCAGTGGTTCTCAACTTTCCTAATGCCGTGACCCTTTAATACTTGTATGTGGGCGTGTCTGCATGTGGGGGGACCTGACTGGAGACGGATAGAGGAGCAGTGTCTCAGTTCCTAAGACCACCAGAAATATGTGTTTTCCGATGGTCTTAGGCCACCCCTGTGACCCCTGTGAAAGGGTCATTCAACACCCAAAGGGGTCGCAACCCACAGGTTGAGAACCACTGCTCTAGTCAAAATCTGTCATTTTACATCTAAAAAAAAATGAGACTTGGAGCGGTCTAGTAATTTTCCTAGGGTCACATAGGTGGTGTTAGGTGCTTGATGGAGAAGATGGAGAAAGAAAGAAAGGGCTTCATCATGATAAACTTTGAAGACAACTCAGGATTCTAGGAGCTGGGGAGAGGAGGGAAGAAAAAAAGGAAAGAAAGAAATTTACACGATAACTTCATCATAGATTTAAAAGGCACAAGTTGTACATAATAGATTTATAGTTTCATGTGCGTCGTCTTTTTATGATACTATGTCACGGAAATGCTTGTTTTATTCCATAAATTAAAAATAAGCTATATTTTAAAAAAAGAAGGAAGGCATTCTAGGCAGAGGGGACAGCCAAAGCAAAGGCCTAGAAATGGGAGAGGGGACATCATGCCCGAGGAACAGAGAGGAGGCAGCTAGAGTTATGCCATCTTGCCTGTCTTTGTCTTCTTTCTTCCACTGACTCAGTTTGACAGTGTTGGATTCTGTGTGCCCAACATACTTTCTCAAAGTTTAGTGTGACATTCAAGTTGAGTATCTTTGGAGATTCCTGACTTGCCCAGCCCAACAACACGTGCTTTTAGCATGCAGGCTGTTTCCCTCTCTCTGGCAAGGACCATATGCTCTGTGCTCCAGGATTACCCAAGTCCCAAGCACATGACAGGCTGCAGACGGCAGCTCCCACTTGATGTGTTATGATGTGCTCAAGAAAGATTGAGTTGGCTTCTTTCAAACTCAGACTGCTATAAATTATCCCTAGGTGAGCCTAAATTGTACCTTTCTGAATTCATCTAAAGGAGGGGCCTAATCAAACACTGTGTCTTGGTCTGGGCCATTAACGAACCAACTCATAGGCCTTAAAAGGGAATGCCAGAAATGCCAAAAGGGTGACAGCATTAACATCAGCACGTGCATGGACCTAGACAAAGTCGCTGGGATCCATCCTGCCAGGGAGATGCTCTAATTGTTTATTCCCCCCACCCCCACTACCCTGCCTTTCCCATTTTCCATTCCATCTCACACACCCAAATCACAAATGCAATTTTTCAAAATGGCACATGTCCAGTATTTCAGGTTTTGCTTGGTCACATCTAGACATGGGTCAGTTGGATCTGGGAGAAATCAAATGAACTCTCTATGGATTACTGTTATGTCCATGGCCTGGCTAAAATAGTCTCATTATGGGTGGGTAGTGAAGAGCCTTAGACACTTAATTCTTTTTTTTTTCAGATGCATTAACATAATAGTCACAGTTTCTGTATTACAACGCTTCCTAATGCCCTCTTTCCGCATGCCTCTATATAGTGGGCACATGCCTGTAGTGGCTTTTAACATGAGTGGGCTGTAAGCTGGTGACACACAGATGCTGCCAGATTACCCATCTGCTCTCCATGGCTGTATACAGGCCTCCATTCTGGGAGGGCCCTTGGACTTCAAAGGGCTCACTGAGGCGGGATGTGTCTCATTAGGCCCCCTAGATAGAGGCTCTTTATTTCTTCTTCTTATACTTGCTGGGTCCCCAATGCCCAGCTGGTCAATAAAACTCTGTGGAGATGTTTTCAGGGCTGGAGCCACCCTCATGGCCTTGCACGATAATCTCCCCACATCCTTCATTCCATCCAGATTGGTCTGTTTGTTCTCTGCGCAGAACATTCCATTTCCCGGTTCCTATCTCTGTGCCTGTGTCCTCTTTCCCCTTTGGCCTCTCACAGAATTCACAGCTTCCTTCAAAGCTTAGCACAAGGGTCTTATCCTGTACTACAAGGGTTTCCCTGATACCATCACTTGATAGGGTCATGATGTATCCTGCCCCTGTGCCTGGAAAGCATTCCTTCCTCACTCTTGCCTTGTAGAAAAAAACCCCTTAGCTTCCTTCAATGTGAAGATGAAATGCTATGGCTACAGAGGGATGCCTTGCTCATCCCTCCACCCCTCAGTTTGTACTGTCCTCTTCCCCAAATGATTTCACACCTACTTTTCTATTGTTTGTGCACATCTTGTCCCAGTAAAATGGAAACCTCTTGAAGTGTGTGTGTGTGTGTGTGTGTGTGTGTGTGTGTGTGTTCCCAGCTCCTAAGCACAATGGTGTACCTTAGATAAATGTTACCAAATCTATGAAACATTGAAGAGTTACACAGAATAAAACAGAAAAGAAATTCAGAAGGGGACACAAACAAACCAAGGCCGTTTTGTTACGATCTTGTTTAATTTAATATGCCCTTTTAAATGGTGCAGAAGTTCATGGTTTTGTACACAATACTCTTAAAAATGCTCTGCTGTTGTAATGTTTATGCATGGTGATGATTTCATTCATAATAAAAAAGAAATTGGAATTCTTTGTTAGATAGGATTGCTCATTGGAAGTGGGGAGAGAGAGGGACACAGGGAAGTTTAGTGATGTAATAACAAAAAAAAAGTCAATGGAATTTATTCTATTTATTTTATTATTTTATATATTTTTTTTATATTTTATTTTTATTTTGCTTTTTGGAGGGGGCAGGGCAGGGCAATTGGGGTTAAGTGACTTGCCCAAGGTCACACGGCTAGTAAGCGTTAAGTGTCTGAGGTCACATTTGAACTCAGGTTCTCCTGACTCCAGGGCCGTTGCTCTACTCACTGCACCACCTAGCTACCCCTGGAATTTATTTACAAAAAGAATTTGGAAGAAAATGGGGGCTGGCCACATGAGAAAGGAAAGGGGTGACAGGTGGATTGCTGGAGGGCACCATTAGTACCGTTCCCTTATTATGATGAAATGTTGAAGGCTCTTGGCACATTGAGTCTAACTCAGATCTATGGGAGGAAAGAAATGAGACTCTCACTGGATGGGCAGATGAGGACAGGCTGCAATCTACCGTGTCAGAGGGTACTTCCAAATCATTGAGGTCATAGGTCTATTGGAGTATTTGAGTAAAAAAGAAAATTAAGAAGAAAATCAAACTTGTTGAATGAATGAATCGATGAATTTCCAACAGTCAAGCATGGCTTTGTGATTTGGGGGCATGATTTCAGCTCTTCCTCACAATGATTTTGGAAGAGATTTCGTTGGTTTAGTCCAACCCATACACAAAAGTAATCCCCATTACAACACACCCAACATGTTCATCTAGTCTCTGCCTGAAGACCTATAAGGCGAGGGAACCCACCATGTTTCCAGACATCCCATTTTACTCTGTGGTACCTCTAATTGTTAGGAACTCTGTCCTATATCAAATTGAGATTGGTCTCTCTTTAACCTGCACTCATTGTTCTTGGTTTTTCCTTTTGGGACCAACCAGTATAAGCCCATTCTATTTGGGAGGCTGACCAGAGGGCTGGATTTGGAGTCAAGAAAGGCCTGGGCTTGGATTTCACCTCAGGCATATACCAGCTTCATGATTTTGGGCAGGTCACTGAACTTCTCTGGGCCCCAGCTCTCTAAAATAAGGAGCCCTTAAGGGGATGCCCATCAATTGGGGAATGGCTAAATAAGTTGTGGTATATGAACGTAATGGAATACTATTGTGCTATAAGAATTGAGGAGCAGACAGACTTCATGATAACCTGGAGAGACATATCAACTGAGGCTGAGTGAGAAGAACAGAACCAGGAGAAATCTGTACTCAATTACAGACACAATGTATGTGTAACAGCCAACTTTGATAGATTGGACTCTTCTCAGCAATGCAAGGTTATAAGACAACTCCAAAAGACTCACGATGGAGAGAGATGTCTACATTCAGAGAAAGAACTAGAAAGAACTGGAGAGAACAGAGTTTGAATGCAGATTGAAGCAAACTACCTGCTCTCTTTCTTTTTCTCGTTGGGTTTTGTTTCCTGTTTCTCACTGTTCATTCCATCGGTTAAAATCTTTCTTTACAACCTGACTAATGTCTAATGTGAGGTATTTGCCAATCCCATATTTGATTGTATGCTGCCATGGAGGGGGGGAGGAGAAGGAGAGGGAGAAAATGTGAAACTCAAAGGAATGTGGAACTGAATCTTCTAAACTAAAAGTAAACAAACAAATTAATACAGACAAGAAATAAAAAAAAAGTAAAATAAGGAGCCCAGACCCACTTCTATGAGTATGATTCCTTCTCCATACTTCAGCCATTCAAATACTTGAACATAGCTTTCATGTTCCCTCTGAGTTTTCTCTTCTACAGAAGGAAGGAGAGAAAGGAAAGAGGGGGGCACCCCAGAGGAGGAAAAAACTGAGAAAAAGAAAGAGCAGGAAGGTACAGATTGAATGTGTGTGTGTGTGTGTGGGGGGGGTAATGAGGAAAATGAGGAGATGGGTCTTAGATAGAGTAAAGGAGATGTCCGTGTGTAGGTGGGGAAAGGCGTGTGAATGGAAATATCCTTGGAAGGCAATCTGGTAGGAAGCCAGATTGTGGAGGGTCTGTGTATAGCAAGCATGGGGTCCAGAATGTGCTGAGATTACCACTTCCCTGCCCACAGGCTGTGTTTTATTGAGTGCACAGAAGTACTATAAGTTGTTTCAACAGGAAGCCCAATATTCTCAGGAAAAGGGAGACAAGACACCATTCCCATGTTCCCTAAGCTCTTCCCAATATATGGGCACATTAAAAAAAAACAACATCTGGATAGATGACGAAAGTTAAAAGTGCCTGCTATTCCTGCTCCTGGGAAGCTGTCAATCCACCCGCACAGAACCTCAGACACCAATATAATTTGACGGTAACTTGGCAACAAGGGTTTTCTGTGACATTCTCCAAAGGAAGAGAGTAGCAAAGTGAGGGCATACAGTGGAGTGGAGAGAGTTGGGATGGAGTTCAAGCCCAGGTACTCACTAATCTTTGGACCTTGACTTAATTACTCTTTTTCCTATGAGAGGGTGAGGGCCATGGGATCATGCTATTCCACTGGAACCCTGATACCTTTATACCTTTAGGCAGCTACGTGGCACAGTGCATAGAGCCTGGAGTTCAAATCCAGCCTCAGGCACTTACTAGCTGTGTGACCCTGGGCAAGTCACTTGAGCCTGTTTGCCTCAGTTTCCTCATCTGTAAAACGATCTGCTGAAATGCTGAACAGAAACAACAGGCTGGGAGATGAGAGACTTCAACTCCAGTTTTCAGCTTCAACACTATGTCTCCATTTTATCTCAGAGAAGCCAAAAGCAAACAGCCCTGACAAATCCCTAGGGAAGTGGAGGAAGAAAGGGTTGGGGAGGGGGGCCGTTACCAGCTTGAAGAAGAGCCAGTATAGGAGGTAGCCTTTGAACTGAAATCATGTCACATCCTATAATGTGATTGGCAGATTTTTAGTTCTCAAACCCCATGACTCATGAGCAAGTGCATGAGTGGTGTGGGCTGGGAAGAGATGTGAACTGTTCAAGCCCTGATAACAGGAAAATGAAAATTTGGGAATTTCTACTTTTCAGAAATAGGAATGATAATAATAGTTATGATGATGGTGATGACGATAGCAATACTTTAAGGGCCTCATTGTGTCTTGACAATACCATCCTGTGAAGTAAATGCTACAGACATTTACACCCACTTTAGAGATGTGAAAACTGAGGTAGGAGAGGCTAAGTAGCTTACCCGGTGTCACAAAGGGAATTAGTGGAAGAACCGGAATAAGAACTCAGGTGTCTCGCCCCAGCCTAAAGATTTTACCACCACATACTGCTGCCAACCCTGAAACCCAACTGTAATATGCTCTAGATTTTCTAAAATTAGCAACCCATGCTTAAGCAAATCAGGATAAAATAATGTGGTAGGCTCATGTGCACAAGCATTCTGAGGTTTTCTCCTAATGACTAGAAGCTATGTTTAATGTGGTAAGAACACTCCAAGTGTCCACTCTGATGATGTATTTAGGAGGCAAGATTATCAATGCTATGTGTAAACTATAAGGCTATACAGAATATCTTTTTTTTGAAAAGGATCTCAAAGCACAAAGTCAACCCAGCTCTGATGTGATACCTAATTTGTTTACTGACCCCTCAACACAATGAAGAACATTATAGACCCCTTAACATAGCGATGCATGAGAGATGATCAAAGAAGGGAATTCATGCAATTTAACTAGATCAGCTCTGAGAGATTCTAAAAGGCTACCAAGGAAGAACAAGTCTATTGTGTATTAATCTTGGGGGTGGGGTCTTCCAGAGTTTCAGGGAAAAAATGATACATTGCACATTAAGAGGACACATGTATAGATGAGAGGCAACTAAGTGAAGTACTTAGAGGACTAGCCTTGACCAGGGTTCTGATGCATGGTAGCTGTGTGCTTGGGGGTAAGCCATTGAACCTTCCAATACCTTGGGTAACTTTCAAAGACCACAAGTTGCAGAGGAGGTGCCACTCAGCTTTGATAGAGGGAGTTCCCCATCTCAATGAAAGCACAGATCCAGTCCCTAGTCTGTAAGCACAGGATTCCCCAGTGTGGCTATTTTTTCCTGTCCTAGGAATACGGCACCAAGAGAAGTCAGCACAACACTTGTGTTGGCCAAGAGGCCAAGCCACTTGTGCTCTCTTAGTCTCAATTCCAGGGTGGTTGAGAGGATGAAATTGGACAATATTTGTGAAGTACTCTGTAAATCTTAAAGAACTATGTAAATTCTACTTATTATTATCAATTGCTGTCAAATTTGTATTCCTCTCATCCATGTTATCTCCCTGTGCAAAATCTATGAAGAATCATTGCAATGGAAAGCACTCTGGTATGGGCACAGAGAGGAACTTCTTTCAGATCTTGCTTATGTGCCCTTAGGGAAGTAATTTCACCTGCCTAGGCCTCAGTTTTTGCCTCTGTGAAATGGGGGTGTGCGTTACACTTGATGGCCCTTGACAGTCCTTTTAGTTCTGGATAAATGATCTAAATTCACCTCCCCGACCGTCAGTTTCCTCATCTATACAGTTAGGGGGCTGGACTCAGTGCCTTCAAGGAATTCTAAATCTGAGATCCCTTCCAAACTTCCTATGATCAGGTTCCAAATTGACTTCAGCCTTATCTTTTACTGTTCCCCCCAAGTCACCTGCTTCATGATCTAGAGCAGTGGTTCTCAACCTTCCTAATGCCGTGACCCTTTAATACTCTTATGTGGGCATATCTGCATGTGGGCAGGGAGAGGGATAGAGGAGAGGTGTCTCGATTCCTAAGACCATCGGAAATACATGTTTCCGAATGGTCTTAGGCGACCCCTGTGAAAGGGTCATGCGACCCCCAAAGGAGTCACTACCCACAGGTTGAGAACCACTGATCTAGAGAAAATGAACTACTTCACAACCACTGAGAACTTTTACTTCTCAGCCTCAATGGGTTTACTCATCTCAGTCCCTATGACTGTAATGCCCTTCCTGTCTTCACTGCCTTTGAAATACTACCTGCTTGTTTTAATGACCCTGTTTGACCCTAAAGAATGAGATAGAAGAAGATGCCTATACTTTGAAGAGGTGGGGGCCATTGCATACAATGTCTTCCATTTTAAACTTGTTGATTCACTTAGCTGGACCATTCCTTCCCATTTTCATATTTTTCTCGTATTACAAGGGGTATCTATTAATGTCTACCACAAATATGTCCTGGTTCTTCTCCTACTACCACCACTCCTTCCTAGCACTCCATCTTGGATTTCCACGGCATGTTGAGTTCTTCCAAAACTGAATTCTAGTTGTATGCAGATATCTCAACTTTCCTATTTGGAAGCTCCTTCAGGACATGGGCTATGTTATCAAGATCATTCTCCCTCAGGGCCTAACAACAGAACCCTCCACATGGGAGTAGGGATGGGCTTTGTGATTTCATTGGTACTGAGGACTCCCAGATGAGAAACTTCCCTTTACAAGTGCATGTGGCACCTTCTCTGAAATTTATAGTCTTATAGAGTTATCTAGGAGCCCTGAGAATTCAGATGACTTACCAGGGGTCACACAGCCACTTCATGTCAGAGACGGAATTGCCCCATAGGAGGTAATTAATCAGTCTTTGTCCATGATGGAAGGAATTAGGTTTCCTTATCTGTTTAATTAGGGTACCAGACCTTAAAGGCCAGTGAGTCCCTTCACTTCATAGGGGAGGAAACTGAGCGCTACAAAGGGTGACTTAGGCTGCACATACAGCAGGCAGAATTTGAACCTAAGGTTTCTGATTCCAAAGAGTACATTATTACTATACCAAGCCAGTCTGTGAGTAGATTGACTCCAAGTTTCCTTCCTGTCCTTGATCCATTGTCCAATGCCCCTGTCCTCTTTGTTAAAGTTGGTCGAATTTCAGCTAAGACATTCCTTTGACATGAGAATCTATGCCTCAGTAATCCCACTGAATCGTGGGTTCAGGCTCATGCTACTTTCCCTTCTGGCCTCCATAGCTGAAGCAATATAGTAACTCAGCCATGACCACATAGATCGACAGGACTTGTCTCCCGTCTCCTGTCCAAGCGTCTCTTCCCATGAGACAATGACCATCAAAAGGTTTGGGAATGTTGATGAGCACTCCCAATAGGGGTAGTATTTGCTATTCCACACACAGCCCCAGATCCATACCCAATATGGTTGGAGGTGGCTGGTGTTCCCAGGACTCTGAGAGGCAGTCACCACTGAGGGTCTAGAACAGCTGAGACTTCTCCAGGATATTTACAGCATGAAGTCAGTGACTGATAATCCCCAGGTCACAGAGTTTTGACTTCCCTCCAGCTGGCCTGGGCTCCTCCCTGGGCCCAATTTAGACTCTGAGAACTGAGGGGCATTGCATTATTTGGATCTTTTCTCTGCCCTCTGAGCTCATGGGCTTCTCAGAAAGCTCCCTAAGGGTGGGAGTCCTGCATTCTGGCTCAGAGTTCAGTTGACAGAGTGAGAAAAAAAAACCCACTGTTGCCTAGCAGATGGCGGTAGAAACACAAGGCCAGGCGCAGAGGCTGCTAATATAAAAATCAATAGTTAGTACAGCTTCAATCACATTTGGGTCTTGAAACGATAATAGCAGTCCTTTCAAAACTAATGGTGATCTGATTTGGACGAGAAATCTGTTTGGTGGCTTGGCGACTTGATTCTATTATGGAAAAGAATGACCACTTACCCTAAATGCTGGCCAAACAAAGAGACACCACTTCCACCCATCTTTGCTTCTAATGTTGTTTTCTCTGATAACCAAATAAAAGGGTGAGTCAGTTTACCTTTTTGCTTTCCTTTTTGGGGGTGTGGTATTGGAAGCTATGGTGATTTCAACCATGCTACTATTGGCAGAGGAGAATAGTCTGGTTGGTTGCTGTCCTTCATACTGGAAGAGGACCAAAATGAAATTGCTATGTTGGGGTCAACGTACAGCTTGTCAGACCAATACACGTTCAGAAGGCTTTACCATGGATCAGGCACAAATAGTCTATATGAATATTTGGAATCAAAGGACCAGAGCTGGCAGGGCCGTCAGGAATCCTCTAGCCCACCTGCCTCATTTCACAGCAGTCTCCAAGAAAGAAGGAAATTTTCTCTCCTCTCCAGTTCATTCTTCATTCAAATACTCAAAGCTCCAGCAGGTTTTACCAAGGTATAAAAACTTTGAGTGTGGCCAGTTGACTGATAGGCACTTACTGGGACCTTGTTTGCCCATATCTTAATCTTTCCTACTGTCTGTAAACTCCATGAGGAGAGAGGCTGTGTTATTAATCTTTATATTCCCCAAGTAACTACCAACAGTATATGTAGGGCTAGGGGTTGGCTTTGTGATTTCATTGTTATAGAGGACTTCCAGGTGAGGAAACTCTCTTAACTAACGCATGTAGCAATTGCTCTGAAATTTATGATCCTATAGAATAACCTGGGGGGGGGGGCTAAGAAGGCAGATGACTTATCCAAGGTCACATAGCCAGTATGTGTCAGGGGCAGAACTGTACCATAGGAGGCACTTAATTTGTGTTTGATTAAGGGCAAGGGTAAGATATTTTCCTTCTGTGGGTCTCAGTTTCCTCACTTGCCAAATTAAAGAATTGAAATAGATGATCTCTGATGCTCCTTTCAGCTCTAAAGCCATGATCCTGTGACCTCTCTGGGACTTAGTTCATGCATCTGTAAAACGAGAGGATTGGACTACGTGGCTTACCCAGGGTCCATTCCAACTCTCAACTTATGATCTTATGAATCCTTTGATTAAGGGTAATACAGCTTTGATAGCATCTAAGAGATACTTGGGTGAATCTCGTCCATTTCCCATATTTTACAGATGAGGAAACTGAGGCCCACAGAGGTGAAGTGGCTTACCTAAGATCGTGCATGTAGAAAATGTCAGGTGTAGGATTTGAACACAGGTCTAAGCTCTAGCCCTTGCCATCTTTCATCTGTACCAAATTGCCAAAGCAATCTACCATATAACAAAGCCTGAACAGTGTGATTTCTTTGCTCACAACTCCTTATTGGCTCCCTGTTGCCTCTAAGATAACACACATATGCTGTAGTTTACTGTCTTAGGTCCCTGAGAGACTAGTTCCAACTTTGTCATACAGCTGAACCTCATATTATTTTCTTTCATATGTTCTGGGAACATTTATCCATTCAATACCACCATTTCTACTAGCATGGCATGACAATTGATTTTCATTGTGATTCTACTCAACTATCCTGGTGCCTTCCTAGATCAAAACTCCCTTCCCTGAGCATCTATATTCCTCTTTTAGAATATAAGCTCATTGCTGGGAAAACTGGAAAATGGTATGGCAGAAATTAGGTGTAGACCAACATCTCTCACCGTATGCCAAAATAAAGTGAAAATGGGTACATGATTTAGATATAAAGGCTGATACTATTAGCAAACTAGGAGAGAAAGGAATAGTCTATCTGTCAGGATTTATGGAGAATGGGAGAATTGATGACCAAGCAAGAGACAGAGAACATAATGAAATGCAAAATGGATAATTTTGATTACATTAAATTGAAAAGTCTTTGCACAAACAAAACCAATGAAACCAAGATTGGAAGTGAATCAGAAAGTTGGGGAACCATTTTTACAGCCAGTATCTCTGATAAAGGTCCAATTTCTAAAATATATAGAGAACAGAGTCAAATTTATAAGAATACAAGTCATTCCCCAATTGATAAATAGTTAAAGGTTATGAACAGGCAGTTTTTAGATGCAGGAATTAAAGCTATCTATAGTCATATGAAAAAATGCTCTAAATCACTATTGATTAGAGAGATGCAAATGAAAACAAATCTGAGGTACCACATCACACCTATCAGACTGGTAACTGACAAAACAGGAAAATAAATGCTGGAGATGTGAGAAAATTGGAAAACTAATGCATTGTTGATGGACTTGTGAACTGATCCAACCATTCTGGACAGCAATTTGGAACTATGCCCAAAGGGCTATAAAAATGTGCAAACCCTTTGACTCAGCAATACCACTTTTAGGTCTGTTCCTAAAGAGATTGTACAGATGGGAAAAGGACCCACACACACACAAATATTTATAGCAACTCTTTTTGCGGTGACCAAGAATTGGAAACTGAGGGGGTGCCCATTAGTTGTGGAATGGCTTGACGAGTTGTGGTGTATGAATGTAATGGAATACTATTGTGCTATAAGAAATGATGAGCAGGCAGACTTCAGAAAAACCTGGAAAGATTTATACGAACTGATGATGAGTGAAATGAACAGAACCAAGAGAACATTGTACATAGTAACAACCACATTGTGCAATGACTAACTTTGATAGACTTATCTCTTCTTAGCAATGCAAGGATCTAAGACAACTCCAAAGGACTCATGATGGAAAATGCTATCCAAATCTAGAAAAAAGAGCTATGGAGTCTGAATGCAGATTGAAGTATGCTATTTGCTCTCTCTCTCTTCTCTCTCTCATTTGTTTCTTCTTTCTCATGGTTTCTCCCGTTGCTTCTAATTCTTTACAACATGACTAATGTGAAAATAGATTTAATATGAATGTATATGTTGAGCCTATATCAAATTACATGACATCTTGGGATAGGGTAAGGGAAAAGATGGGGAGAAAATTTGGAACTCAAAATCTTATGGAAGTGAATGTTGAAAACTAAATAAATAAATTTAACTTTAAAAAGAATATAAGCTCACTGAAGGCAGGGATCATCTCATTTTTGGCTTTGTGCCCCTCATCTTTGACACATAGAAATCATTTATAAATGCTTTTTCGTTCAATTAATTATTCATCCAATCTTTGAATCATATTTTCTTTACCTGTAAAATGGGAATGATGGTATTTATATCACCTGCTTTGGAAAAAAAAAGACATTTTGTAAAGCTTAAAAAACTGTATAAACCCAAGTTGTTATTGTACATAGGCATCATTTATCTTAGCTATAGTGAATTGCTTTATAAGATCCTGGGTCTAAAGCTGGAAGGAAACTTACAGGTCATCAAGTCCAACCATCTGATTTTACAGATGAGGGAAATGTGGCTCAGAGAGGTTAAAGAAAACATACCTAAGGTTATTTTGTTGTTAAGTCATTTTTAGTCCTGTCCACCTCATCACGACCCCATTTGTGGTTTTCTAGGCAGAGATGCTAGAGTGGTTTACCATTACCTTTTCCAGCTCATTTGACAGGGGAGGAAACTGAAGCAAATAGGGTGAAGTGACTTGCCCAAGGTCACCCAGGTAGCAAGCATCTGAGGCCAGATTTGAACTCAGGAAGAGGAATCTTCCTGACTGTGGGCCTGGCATATGTCGACTGCAGTGCCACCTAGCACTCCACCCATGCTTATACAACTAGTTAAATATCTGCGATGAGATTTGAATCTGAGTTTCCTTGCCTTTAAGTCTAGTGCTTCTCTATTATACCTTATCATTACTTCATGGAAGCAACACATGTGGTCAGAGAGTCTCCCTTCCTCTCTATTTCCTCCCCTTTTCCCCCACCTCTGTCATGGCTGTTGCCTTCCTTAGGAGTAGGGATGGAATCAGGGTCAAGGAAAAAACTCTTCATGCATTCACTCATTCTACACACATAAATCTCTTACTAAAGGCAGTATGGTGGGGTGGATAACAACTGCCTTCAGAATCAGGAAAACCTGAGTTCAATTCCTCCTGCCTCTGATTCATACGAGCTATATGGCCCTGAGTGAGTCACTCTTTAAAGCTATACATCATCAAGGGGCCTTAGAGATCATCCATTCCAATTCTCTTATTTTACAAATGAGGAAAGAGAGGCCCAGAGAAGACAAGTGACTTGTACAAAGTCCTACAGCTCCAGCTCACCCTCCTCTACATATGGGTGGATATCCTCTGTTAGTCCATGGGTACCAATGATGGTGAACTATAGCGCTGAGCATAGTAGTGGCTCTGGCCCTCTCTAGGTGCAGTCTAGGTCTAGAATATTATGATAGGGTTGGGGATAGGGGAAGAGATGGAGAGGGAGGGCCTCTTGGTCCAACAAATGGAATTAATTAAGTGTATGATAAGCATATATTATTACATAGAAATAGATGCACACACAAGACAAATCTATAAAGTAATTATTGTTAAGCAAACCACAGAAACGAATGTTCCTCCCTTCATCATGATCCCCTAGGAGGTTACACCCAGATCTCTTTGGCTTTGGTTTTTTTCAAACCATCTGGGGAGTGTCTCTTTGGGAGGCACCTGTAGAGAATACTTCATGTGGTTTAGAAAGCCTTCACCAGTCATACATCATTTTCTTTTGAAAAGATTTTATTTTTTAACCAGCCAAAAGTCATTTGGAGTTATTTCAGATGAATAAAAGGTGAGGAAAATGGTTAAGTTTTTTGAGGTCAAAAGCAAGATTTGATTGTAAAATAATGAGTCAGTGTGTGTGTGTGTGTGTGTGTGTGTGTGTGTGTGTGTGTGTGGCTTTTAAACTGTCCCTGAAGACAACTGAAGACAACATACTGTCCCCTGAGTAGCCCAAAAATATTTTTGTAAGCAAAAACTCCAACAGTAGTATCAGTGAACAGTCTGCCAAGGAAACCACTTTGTCAGTCTTCAGTTTGGAGCTTGGATGTACTTTGGAAATCTTGCTCATCCCACTTTTTTACCATAGGCTTCTGGATCTAAAAGCTAAGAACTCCAGGGCCTAAAGGGTCACATGTGGCCTCGAGGCCACAGGTTCCCCACCCCTGCCATAGACCTCTGTCCTTTGTTCCATTCTGTTTACCTTATTTTGAGTTTGCAATTAATGTTATGATCTGTCACAGACCAAACAAAATATGACTTCCTGTACTATCAGAAGTTGGAAAACCCCTATGTTAAAGTCCTGTCACCCCTCTTTCCCCCACCTCCAAATTCCCTTCCTCCTCCTTGCACCCCTAGCTGCAATTTGCTGCCTACTCTTCCTGGTTTGTTGTTGAGAAGGTAACAACAGTACCGTTTTGACCAGGAGTCCAGAGAAAATAAAGAAAGAAAAGGGTAGGAGGTGGGGGAAAAGGTGAAGGAATCCTAAGCCTGGGTAATGGGTCTGGAGGCCCGATTGCCCAGGAACTTTTCTGTGGTGACAACTTCAATGTGCCAGAATTCCTTATGGCAAAGACTACAGAGCTGTAAGTAAAGGAAGTCAGAGAAGACTGGCCTAACGGACATTGAACTGGCCTCAGAGTCAGGAATCGCAGAATCTGAGAGCTGTAAGGATCCTTGGTGGCCACAGAGTCCAAAGCTGAGATGTAAGGAATCCTGACTATAATGACTCAATGAGTAAACAAACCAACCCAATCTCTGCTCAGACCTCTGACAAAGGGAAATATAACAATTTTTGAGATGACTCATTCTCCTTTTGGACAGGCATTTGGGGAGAAGGGATTCCCCCCTCCCCCCCATATCAAACCTAAGGCAGGATCATTGCAATTTATATACATTACTCCTGATTTGACCCTTGGTAACTGAAGAGAATGAACAAATCTAAGCTGTCTCTTACATTAGAGTTCCTCAAATGCTTAAAGAGAGCTACCATATCTTCTTCGAATTTGTTTTTCTCCAGGCTAAAAATGACCTATCCCTTCAGCAAATCACTTTGACTTAAGGTCCTTTACCATCTTGGCTTCCCTTCTCTGGACATACTCTAGATTATCAATGTCCCTTATAAACCATGTTCAGAGTTGAATATAATACTGAGGTCTGTTGAGAGTATACTGGGACCATTGTCTCCCTGTTCCTGGAAGCCAAGCCTCTCTTAATGCATCCCAAGAGCACATTAGATCTTCTGGTTACCACATCACATTACTGACTCACCTTGACCTTGGGGTCCCCATGTCTTTTTTTCAGAACAACTGATTTTTAACCATTCCTCACTCATCCTGCATTTGTGAAACCAATTTTTTGTACCCAAGTGTAAGACTTTACATTTATCAAAATTTTAAAAAGGTAGGAAGGAAGGGAGTATTTGATACTGTATTACAAAGCCATTATCACTGAAATAATTTGATACTCATTAAAAAAGAGAAAAATATAGATTGATGGAACAAATTAAGTATGCAAAAACCAGAAGTAAACAAACAAGATGGCATCGAATTTGATAAACATGATCTCAGTTACTACAAGAAGAATTCACTATTTGACAAAAACTGCTGAGAAAACTGGACAGCAGTCTGGCAGAAATTAGGTCTAGACCAATGCTTCACACTATATACCAAGATAAACTCCAAACTGGTAAAGGACTTAGATATAAAAAGTCACATCGTAAATAAAGTAGAAGAGTAAGGAAGATTTTATGATTCATATCTATTGATAATGATTAAAGAGTGATAGAGAGGATCACACAAAATAAAATGGATCATTTTGATTGTATATAATTTTAATAATTTTGCACAAATAAATCTAATGTAACTGGGAAAAAATCTTTGCAAAATATTTCTCTGGTAAAAATCTCATTTTCAAGACATATAAGGAACTAATTCAAGTATATACAACTACCTCCTTCCCCCTCAAACAAAAGATCCTTTCCAACTCTTATTCTGTGGTCCTATAAATTGTCTCAGGACTCATTCTATCAAACGTAGCATGAGATAGCCAAAGGCCATGAATAAGCAGTTGCCATAGGAAGAAATCCAAGCTATCAATAATCACACGAAAAAGTGCTCAAGATCACTAGTAATTAGAGAAATGCAAACTAGATCAATTTTGAGGTTTCACTCCAAACTGGGAAGGATGACAGTGTTGGAGGAGTTGTGGGAGAACAGGTACACTGTAGCAATGCTGCTGGAGCTCTTCCTCCCAGCTTGGGGTGCCCTATCAGATCAGTACAAGGTAGGTTAGATTGATGAAGAAGCTGATGGTCCAGGACTCCATCAGATGGAGCAGGGGCGTACATATGAAACATACACTAGGAATTAAGCAGTATTCAGAATGAGCTCTTAAGAAGAATACAGTGAGAAGCAATTGTGTTTCCTTAGCTTATATACAGTGCATCAGAATGTTTCTTTGTGATTCTATTTTATGTCCATTTGTAATATTGACTTTGGGGCAGCTAAGTGGCTCAGTGGATAGAGTGCCAGCCCGGAGTCAGGACCAGAGTGCAAATCTGATCTCAGATCTTTACTAGCTATGTGATCCTGGACAAGTCACTTGCTCCTGTTTGGTTCAGTTTCCTCATCTGTAAAATGAGCTGGAGAAGAAAATTGCAAACCAGTCCAATATTCTTGCCAAGAAAATGCAAAATGAAGTCATGAAGAGTTGGACATGACTGAAAAAGGACTGAAGAACAAATGTTCTTTCGTTTTTGTATTTCACTTTTTATATTGCCAGGTTTTTATTTATCCCTGTAAAATGTAACATGGGATCCAAATTACCTTTAAGTCCAGTCAGTTAAACAGTAGGTAGATGAAGTCAAAGTTTCTAGTTCACATACCTGCATCTTCTTGAGCTTTGAGGAATACCAGGGTTTACATCCCACTTCTGACACACACTGGCTGGTGACAAGTCACTTAACCTCCCCATGGGCTAGGTGCCTGGGCTTCTGTCAGGTCTCAGCTAAAGTTCCATCTCCTGCTAAAAACCTTTCCTAACCCTCCTTGATTTCAGTGCCTTCATTCTGAGGCTACCTGCTGATTTATCCTGTCTGCACATCATTTGTCTGGAGTTGTTTCCATGTTGTCTCTCTATTAGACTGTGCGCTCCTTGAGGCATGGGTCTCACTGTATCTCAGTGCCTAGCACAGGACCTGGTACATGAGAGGTCCTTAATAAATGCCAGTTGATTGACCATACATTGCAGAATGGGTGCTGATCTGGAAGTATCTTATACTAATTGGTCTGGAACAATGACCAATAGACCATAGAACTGCATAATATTAGAATGAGCAGGGACCTTAAGAAGCAACCTAACCCAGTCCCCTCTGAGGTCCAAAGTATGAAGCTTCTTATCCAAGGTCACACAGCTAGTTTATGGCAGAGCCAAGCCCAGAACCCAGGTCTGCTGATCTTTGGTTTGGCGTTGTGTCTACCAATATCTCCCCTCCATGTCATTGCGATGACAGATCACTGTTTTATCCTTTTTATACAATATTCTAGTGTCATAGGACCCCAGCCTACAATCTTTGCCAATTGATCGTTCAGACTCTGTGATCACAGTTCCCTTACACACACTCCAACATCTCATGTTGCCACACTCCAGAACAGCTTGCTCCTCCTCTGCTCTGTGGTTGAATGCCACCCACCAGTGACACACCATGCACTCCAAGGGTTAGAACAGCAGATTTATTATTTTCCCCCATTCTTGGCTACAACCTGCAGCATAATTATAGCAACTCTGCATGGTGAAATAGACAGCCACTCAGGCATGGCTGTGCCACTACCTAGCTACCTAGTCACTTACCACTTCTGAGCCTCCATTTCCCCATTTATAAAATGACAGAGCTGGACTAGATGGCCTTTGAGACTAATCAACAAACATCAATTAAGTGCCTATGGGATGCCAGGCACTTGGAAAGTAGATGACAAAAATAGGACTCCCTACCTGCAAGGAACTCAAATTCTAATTCCTGCTCTCATTTTCCTTATCTTATGCTCTGTTTGATAGAATTCAGATAGAAAGTGTCCAAGAGAAATTTACAGAATCATAGAAGAGTTGGAACAGACCTTATAGATCATCAAGTTGAGCTGCCTTTCACAGAGGAGGCCCAAGGAGATCAAGGAAGCTGCCCAGTGTCAGAGAAGGGCATTGGAACTCAGGTCTTCCTGACTCCATGTCCAACACTATGCCCACTCTACTGCCCTGCCTTGATGGTCACTCTCCTTCCATTGCTCTTTTACATTTAATATTTGGAGGATAAAAGCACAGGTGGCTAAAATAGTTACTATTCATAGTGGAATAAGAATGGAAGTATAAGCTGATCACCTGAAGGTTCCATAAAAGCATGTTTTGGACAGTTCCAGTAGTGTACAGGAAAAGGGCACGATATTCCCAAAGTCAGAGTGAAGGTTTAAGCTATTAAATTCTAGACAGTTTTCAGTTTTTAAAGCACATACAGCCATTAAAGCTTAAAACTGCACAAAGATTTTGGATATACTCTTGCTGTATGGATGGGAGGAACCTCATTGAAAAAGAGCCTGTGAGAAAGCATTTTACCAGCCAAACCAAATGCTTTTTTATTATCAAGAAATAGTAAGTACATAATGATCTTACATTCTCTGCATCTTTCAGTCAATTGTGAAATGGCAAATGTGGCATCCACTGTAGAGTATTGTTTGCCAAACCCTACAAATTTCATCGTCAACCTATGTGTAAGTGCCTCTGGTAAGGGTTTATATATGGGAGAGTGGGTTAATTCGTCAGTTAGCCGGTTCATCTTTTCCACGTTAATGAGATCCAAGGTTCTTTCAACACCTTTGGTAGGTCCCTGTCCTTAAGACACCTTATATATTGTTCACTCAATGTCCTCACCATCTTTCTTGTGTGTCCTTTGTTTTTGAAGAGGACCAATGACATCACAGGTGGCATCTTGACTTGCCCAAGAATTAGATTTAAGTGAGACAAAGTTGTGCAAAGTCTTCACCCTCATTCTCTCTCCTGGAGTCATTGGAGTCCAGTAGTAAGACAAACGTTAAGATGACTGTTGATGGCCCAGGATGCAGCCAATGACCCTGGTGTCTTCCATGTCTGAGCAATCTCTAAGTGCTCCACAGTGCCTATTTCAGTTACCTTTGTGGTTGTTGGAACAAAGTGTTCCCGTCTGTTCTAGCACAGATGGATTCTGTACATTCTAGGTCCAATCTGACCGATTCCTTCATGTTTATTTCCTTTACTGCTATATGAACCATTATGAGCACCTTGGGGACTATGACATTAGGGCCCAAGTGTGGTGGTTCCACCATCCTTGATGCAGAAACAGTTTGTAGAAATGCTTTTAACATTATTTTTCAATTTTTTCTTCATATTTAACCTTCTATTGTCATCCTTTAAAGCCCTTAGAATGACTTTGGTGACTTGGATGGCTTGGCAAGCTTTCTTTAAATGTGCTTTTATCACTTGCTGCTTCCCTTTATATGAAATGATGTTCTTCACAACCATCTATCAATTTTTAAGATTTCATAATATAACCCAGTGTTGCCCTTGATGGCCATCTTTCACCATCTGGCAATTTAATCAGTTATGTGCTGACAGAGGCATTTTCTGAGTTCCTTTGGTCTACTGGTTGTGGCAACTCATTTACAACGGTTCAACTTCTGTATCAAGCTATCATAATTATAATCTACTCGCACAGTAGTAGAATGTGGAAAATGGAGCCAATGTGAATGTTTCCCAACACAAATCTCAACAAGCTCTAGAACTATGGGCCAAATTTAATTAGATGAGTTGTAATAATAATAAATATAAAGCCCTGTGCTTGGCTTAGAAATTCAATTTCAGAAGTACAGGATGAGAAAGGTTTGGCTAGACAACTTTTTCTTGTGAAGAAATTGCTTGGAGATTTAATGAATTCCAAACTTGACATGATTCAACAGAATGACAAAGCAACTGGGAGAATCTAATGCTGTGCTAGGCTGCATTGAGGGCACTTACTATTTGAAAACTGTGCTACTTTACCCTGTTAATACCACACCTAGAGCATTCCTTTTGCCCAATTTTAGTGTATCTATGTTTCTAATGCCCCTTAGCAGTACAGTGGAGGAAATGGGTCAGCGGGACAGCAGGGAAGATGGAAAATATATGCAGATGTACATTCCCCAACATCCTCATTTTGCCACTTCTCTTGCCTTTGAAGAGACTGTGGTTTGAGGACAGAGTGAAGAGCAGAAAGTCAGATTTCATATATAAGGCCAAACATGGCCCCTATACCTAGAGCACATTTGACAAAAAATCGTGACCTAGAAGAGTCTCTCAATTGAATTCTTTCATTTATTTATTCTTTCATTCAGGACATTTGCTGCAGGTATACAGGCATGAAAAAAGCATTGTTGCCTTTGGGGACCCTCACAATCTAATAGCAACCCATTCTTTAAACCTTGTGGTTGTCATAGAAATCATAACATTTCTTAGTTGAAAGGAGGTTATACAATTTAATTACTTTGACTAATGAATGAATCTCCCCCAGAATATTTCCCCTTATGGTTATTCAGTTTCTGCTTTTGGTATAGTAGTAAGAGAGTTATTCCTGGAGTCAGAAAAACCAGGCTCAAATCTAATTTCTGATGCTCATCACCTGAGGGACCTTGTGCAAGTCACTCCTCCTCCCTATGCATCAGTTTCCTCATCTGTAAAATGAGAGGGTTGGACTAGATGTCCTCTGAAGGACCTTTGCTCCAGTGAAACCATGATGTCTTGTGACTAGGAAGTCACTGCCTTATGAGAAAACCAAGGCTATCCCATTTTTTTTTTGCGGGGGGGGGGGGGAAGAAGTAGTTGGTGGGCTTCCCTTTTATTGACTCATATTGAAATCTTTGTAACATAAACTATCATGTAGCCATACCTCCCCAATCCTATCCTTGTGGGGCTGACTTTTTGTATACGAGAGCAGGATTTTCCATTTAACCCTACCAAAGTTCATCTTATTAGATTTGTCCTATTTTTAAGCTTGCTGAAATCCTTTGGCTCCTATCTGTTATCCAGCTGGCTTACTGTTTCTCCCAGCTTCAATGCCACCCTCATATTTGATAAGCATGACATATATAACTTAATCTGTGTTTTAATAAAAATGTTAAAAAACCTCAAGTCCCATGGTAGAATCTTGGGAACTTCATTAGAAATTTGCCTTCAAGTTGACATTGACTCCGGATGACACTCAATTTTGTTATTGTTCGGTCATTTTTTTCAGTTGTGTTCAAGTCTCTGTGATTCTGTTTGGGGTTTTCTTGGCAAAGATATTAGAGTGGTTTGCCACTTCTTTCTCCATCTCATTTTACAGTTGAGGAAACTGAGGCAAATAAGGTTAAGTGACTTACTCAGAGTCACACAGCTAGTGTCTGTGGTTGAATTTGAACTCAGGACTTCCTGACTCAAGGCCCAGTGTTCTATCCATTGCACCACCTCTCTACCTTGTGGAATACAAGGTGAGTCTGGAAATCCAACCAGCTCAAAATCTACCAGCTGTGGACAACATCTAGCCCAGAGGTAAAAAGCATGGGGGATTTGTCAAATGCTTTGATGAAATCTAGCTATGGTATGCCGATAGCCTTCCTACTGTTTTGCTAGCCTTTCATTGTCATTGGGCATGGTCACTCATCACGATGCCTATGTTGAAAGCATGTTGCTTCTCAATGATTGCTGCTTCCCTTTCTAAATGTTCATGGAGTAACACTTTAAAAATATGTCTGAAAAGTGCATCCCCTTCTCTGTTTTTGACAATTAAGAATATTTGCCCTTTTAGTGTTTGGCAGCACCTCTTCAGTTATTGGGATCTTTTACAGGTGGCCCAAGAATAACAGCTTCTAGTTCTTTGTGTACTCTAGGATGAAGTTCACCCAACCCTAATGAGCTGAACTCATTTTTTTAAGGAAGAATTTGACTTGGTCTACATGGTCTCGGGGACTAGGAATGACAGACAAATGTGGTAGAGAGGGAGATATAGGTTTGTTGGAAGGGGGAGAACAACCTTTCTTCCTTTGGATGTGGAACTGGGTAACCAGGAGAGGTGATGGGTTCTTCCCTCACTGGAGATCTAGGGGCACTGAATGTCCATTTGTTATGGAACTGGGAAAAGGCATTCCTATCCAGGCATATATCAGACTAGATGATCTCTGAGAGCTTTCTTAGAGATTCTGAGATGCCATGATGATTGGAGTTATACTTTTAATAATACTACTATTAATAATACTAATAATATTTTTGGTAATACTACTAATAATGATAATAATTGTGATTTTAATAGATCTTTAGGTTTGCAAAGTGCTTGCCATCTGATCTGATCTGCTTGTATTGATGGAAGTAGGGGAACTATTAAAAGACAGAGAGGGGCTGGATCTGAGTCTAGAGAATTCCTGGTCCTTGCCCAAGGTCACAAGGCCAGTATGTACCAGAGGTGAGACTTTAGTAAATGTCACAGTTGGAAGGAACATCAGAGATCACCTAGTCTTACCTGCCCACCAATTCAGAAATCTGAACAGTTTCTTTCTTTCAGATTTCATGGAGGGCTAGCAGGTATAAGCTTTGGCATAACTAGAAATGCTTTTGTATTTCAAGGGGCTCTTCCACACATGCTCCTTTCATTACTCCCTGGGTAAAAAGGGCATGATGTGCTAGGAGCCAAAAAATTACATCTTTACAGTTTGTTCAGGACCAAATTCTGGTCTGTATGTGGTCTAGTATGGCAAAAGGGGAAAATAACTCACTTTGGAATCAAAGGACATGGGTTTAAATTTCACTTCTAGGGCTTCCAGTGTGATCCTGGGGAAGTCAATTGTCCTCCTTAGGTCTCAGTTTCCTTATTTGTAAAATGAAAGGGTTGGGACAGATGTCCACCTTGAGAGCTACGATTCACTTTCCTTCTAGGTGCTCAATTAACCACTAACTAATATGCCCCCATCACCCCAAATATAGACATGAAATGTGAAGTTACTCTATGGACCATTTTACATTTAGGAGACTTTAAAATAGTATGTTTTGCATCTACTATAATTTGCTTAATAAATGATTTCCTCTTGGCAATTATGCCTGCTCAGCACCCTCCTGGGATTCAGTTAACTACCCAAAGACAGCAATAATGGGATCAGTGAAAACTCCACCACTCTGACCACTATGAGCCAAGAGGGGGCATTTTGAGGTACATGAAATGTAGGAGGTAGGAGTTTGTGGTGGTAAATCAGTCCCATGGGTCATGTCCAATCAGGGTGATGGGAAAGAGACCTGAATAGCAGCCAACTCAGGGAAGACACTTCGTGGGGCACCATGGGGCATCTCTTTGATGGATCTGTGAGGAGTGAGGCTGTGTACTACAGTGCAAAGAGGACTGACTTAGACCTCTGAGGACCCAGGTTTGAATTCTGGTTTTGCTACTTTCTATCTATGAGACCTTGGGTGAGTTACTTAACATTGCTAATTCTCGTGTTCTTTGTGAAGTGAAACAGTGGAACTAGAGATGTTCTGAGGTTCTGTCCAGATATAGATCTGGGATGCTATGGTCCTGTATCTCCACTTTCTCCTCTGCACGACCCCATCAGTCCTGTCAAGCCCATCTACTTATTCTTTGTTTCACATGCCTGGTGAGTTCAGCATTATAACAAAGAAAATCCAGGAAAGAAATGGAGCTGATTAAGAGGCTTCTGGCAAAGACCATAGGTTTAGGAGATCAGTAGGTTAGGTCAACCTAGTGTAGGTTCCAGTGACATTTCATCCTACCTGCTGTGT
>CM053584.1:381727932-381745485 GCA_028627135.1 Pseudochirops cupreus | reverse complement strand
AAACCAATGGGGACTCACTCATTGACCTCTGCGCTCTCTTCCAGCTCTCAAGGTACTATCTTATCAAAAGTGATGCTAGGTTGAATTCCTTTCTCCAATCTCACAGAGCATCTTGCACCATACTAGGCACATGATCAGTGCTAAACAAATTCTTATTGATTAGCTGACCTCCTGTCTACTCAATAATACCGCATAAATGATTGGATTATGTTGCTTGGAGATATAGACTTTTCAAATTCTCTAGGGGAAATTTATGTGTCTACATTTGAATAAAATTGGGAAATTTAGTGATTTCATCTGTTACCCTGGGAAATAGCAATCCCCAAAGCAAAAATCTCCAAAACGGTTTGTTATAATCCATTGAGTATTTTAGACATGAGGAGGGATTGGGGAGGGAAGTATAATAAGCTGCTGATGGCTATCCACTGCCAGAGAGGAGGGCTGAATATTCATGGCTGCCTTTGTGAAGCAGATGTAATGTCCTAAGTCAAGTGCCAGAAGAGAGTCTCAAAGGGACAGCTTTTAAAATGCCTTCAGTGAGCTGATGTGTAGCTCAGACCTTTGAGAGGCCAGATTTCAAAGACTTACTTAGTTGGCCCTAGACTCCAGACCATGCTTAGCATCCTACCACTTACCCTTGTAATCTCTTTGTAATACTTCCTGCTGTGACACATATCTTCCTTCCTTCATGCCTTGCTTCTAATCTAAGCATAATAGGTGGAGCAAAGATGGTGGAGTGTACAGTCTGGGACCCAACTGAACTCTCTCAGCATTCCCCTTCAAACAACTTTAAAACAATGGTTCAAATCAAATTTTGGAGTGGCAAGGCCAATAAAATATCAGAGTGAGACACAGCTTAGGAGGTAGGCAGGAAACATCTGTAACACCAGGATGGGTGCTAGCAGGAGCACTGGAGGTGGACCTTGGAGGCTGTCACAATAGTGGTGGTGGCAACAGCAGCAGCAGCTTCTGGAGTTCTCAGCTTGAGACATTCTGGGTCAGAGTTCCAGGGCTGAGAGGAGTGCTTATGATTGGTCACAAGGGAACAGGGGACCTGGTCACAGTCATAAGATTGAGAGGAGTACTAGCACTTGCAACTGTGGGAAAGCAGGAGACTTGATTAACGTTCCTGGGCCAGAACGAACACAAGTGCTGGTGGCTGCAGGGGAACAGGTGCCCTTCCTGGGTAAATATCAGAGTACAGACAAGGAGAGGCATGATCACAGCTCTTCCTAGATCATACCACCTTGAAAACACTGAAAACTTGCAGAGCCCCAAAATTAGCTCTGAAAACAACAGCATGGAAAAGCATAAACCTTGTCACAGAGCTTCCCCACCCACAGGTGAGCGGAGCCCAACTTTAACATAAAGTTCAAAGTGAAGGAACAGGCTGGGGAAAATCAGTAAACAACAATAAAAAAAATTACTTGACCATAACAATCTTCTGTGGTGGGAGGGAAGACCAGGATATAAACTTAGAGGACAACAATACCAAAACAGCTACAAGCAAAGTCTCAAAGAAAAAATGCTAATTGGGTCCAAAGCCAGCAAGAATTCCTGGAAGAGTTAAAGAAAGAGCTAAGAGTGGTAGAGGGAAATTGGGAAAAGAAATGAGAATGATGCAAGAAAATTATGAAAAGAGAATTAACAGCTTGGTAAAAGAAGCACAAAAATATTGAAGAAAACAATACCTTATAAACAGAATTGGCTTAATGATAAAAGAAACACAAAAAATCACAGAAGATAAGAACTCCTTAAGAAGTAAAATTGGCCAAATAAAAATGAGGTATTCAGAAGTTCACTGAATAAAATAATTCCTTAAAAATGAGAATCAGATAAGTGAAAGCTAATGATTCTGGGAGACTTCAATAAATAATAAAATAGAGTCAAACGAATGAAAAAAAAAATAGAAGAAAATGTGAAATATCTCACTGGAAAAACAACTGACTTGGAAAATATATTGAAGAGAGATGATTTAAGAAGTATTGGACTACCTTAAAGCCATGATAAAAAAAGAACCTAAACATCGTCTTTCAAGAAATTATAAAGGAAAACTGCCCTGATATCTTAGATCCAGAAGGTAAAATAGAAATGGAAAGAACCCACGGATAACTTCCTGAAAGAAATCTCAAAATGAAAACTCCCAGGATTACTGGGAGCCAAATTCCAGAGGTAATGGAGAGAATATTGCAAGCAGCCAGAAAGAAACAGTTCAAATATCATGGTGTTACAGTCAGGATCATACCAGATTCAGCAGCTTCCAATTAAAGGAGTGGAGTGTTTGGAATATGATATTCTGGAAAGCAAAGGAGCTAGGATTACAACCAAAAATAACTTACCAGCAAAACAGAGTATAATCATTCAGGGGAGAAAACGGATATTTAATGAAATAAAGGACTTCCAAGTATTCCTGATGAGATCAGAAGTTAATAGAACATTTGATATTCAAACAGAAGTCTCAGGAGAAGCATCAAAAGGTGAACATGAAAGAATAATCATAAAGACTCAATGAAGTTAAACTGTTTACATTCCTATATGGGAAGATGATACATGTAGCTCCTAAGAACTTTATTGTTATTAGGGTAGTTAGAAGGAGTCTGAATAGACAGAGGGCATGGGTGTGAGTGGATAATATTAGGATGATCTCTAAAAAAATGTAAGGATGAAAAAGGGATTCACAGAGAGAAGGGGGAAGGAAAAGGCAGAATGGGAAAAATTTCCGAAAATAAAAGAGGCACAAAAAGAAGAGTTTTTATAGTAGAGGAGAAAATTGGGGTGTTGGACAATACTTAAACCTCACTCTCATCAAAATAGGTTCAAAGAGAGAATATATACATACTCAACTGGGTATAGAGATCTATCTTACCCAATAGGGAAGTAGAAAGGGAAGGGGATAAGAGATATGGTGGGGCTGATTAAAGGGAAGGCAGATCAAGGGAGGCAGTGGTCAGGAGCCAAACATACTTGTGAAGAGGGACAGGATAAAAAGAGACAGAGAAGGTGAAATAGAAGAAAATAGAATGGAGGGAAACTGACAGTTTTTAATCATAACTGTGAATGTGAATGGGATAAGCTCATTCAAAAAATGGAAGCAAATAGCAGAATGAATTAGAAACCAGAATCCAACAATATGTTGTTTACAAGGGACACACTTGAAACAGAAAGACACACACAATGTTAAAATAAAGATCTAGAGCAGAATCTATTATGCTTCATCTAAATTAGAAAAAGGCAGGGGTGGCAATCATGATATCAGACAAGGCAAAAACAAAAATAGGCCTAATTAAAGAGATAATCAGGGAAACTATATTTTGTGAAAAGGCACCATAGACAAAGGAGTAACAGCAAAAATTTTCACAACAATTTTCTCTGATAAAGGCATTATTTCTCAAATATATATGGAGAAGTGATTTAAATTTATAAAAATGAGAGCCATTTCCCAATTGATGAATGGTCAAAGGATGTGAATAGGCAGTTTCCAGAAGAAGAAATCAAAGTTATCTATAGTCATATAAAATGCATTAAATCAATATTGATTATAGAAAGGCAAATTTAACAACTCTGAGGCATTACCTCACACCTATGAAAAATGACAAATACTAGAAAGGATAAGGGAAAATATGTACACTAATAAACTGTTGGTGGAGTTGTGAATTGGTCCCACCTTCTGGAGAACCACTTGGAACCATGCCCAAAGGGCTATAAAATTGTACATACCCTTTGATCCAGGAATGCCACTACTAGCTCAATACCTCCAAGAGATCAAAGAAAAAGGAAAAAGACTTATATGTATAAAAAAATACAGGAGCTCTTTTTGTGGTAGCAAAGAATTGGCAATTGAGGGAATGCTCATTGATTAATAAAAGGTTAACAAGTCTTGGTATATGATTGTGATGAAGCACTACTGTACTATAAGAAATGATTACGGGGTGGTTTCAGAAAAAAAAACACAGCTAGATCTATATGAACTAATGCAAAGTGAAGGGAGGAGATCACTGTGTGCAGTAACACCAATGTGATAATGATCAGCTGCGAAAGACTTGGCTACTCTGATAAATACAATGATCCAAGGACTAATGATGAAAGAATGCTATC
The DNA here is from genome assembly GCA_028627135.1 of Pseudochirops cupreus. Classification (NCBI taxonomy): domain Eukaryota; kingdom Metazoa; phylum Chordata; class Mammalia; order Diprotodontia; family Pseudocheiridae; genus Pseudochirops; species Pseudochirops cupreus. Next base: position 381,741,390 of record CM053584.1, on the reverse strand, counting down.
CACTTCCATATAGAGAATTGATGGTCTCTGAGTGCCAACTGAAGTGTAATTTTATCACTTTATTTTTATTTTTTGCTTTTTTTGTGATATGACTAATATAGAAATGTTTTGTGTGATATCACATTTGTAAATGATATTTTATTTACTTTCTCAGTGGGTGAAGGAGGAGCAGTAGGGAGGGAGATAATCTGGAACTCAAAATTTAAAAAGAAAAGAACACCAAAGATAAATGAATGAATGAACAAGTAAATCTGGACATAGTAATCAATTTAGTGCTACCATAGTTTCTAGTAAAGGTATGCTGATTAATCTACTGTATTTCCGCTTAGCATCCCTGTGACATCCCAGAACAAAACACCTTTCCCTGGAAACTACCCCCTTAAATGTTCTGTCTTGGGAATGCTCTAAGACTATAAATTTCAGAAAAGGTGCCAGTCTGCTTTGGAAGTGGGAATTTCTTCACCAAGGAATTCTCTCTGCTAGTTAAATAACAAAGCCAGTCCTTGTCCCTCTCCCTCCCCCTACAGTGAATGCAAGATCCTTGATATCAAGAACTGTCTTGCTTTTATATTTATATCCTCAGATGTTAGCATAATATTTGACAAGCAATAAATGGTTAATATGTGTTTTTCATTTCTTCATTCGTGGGGTCACATAACTAAACATTCAAAAAAGCAAAAACAAGTTAAGAGAGATAAGCCCTCAAAAGAACAGAATTCTGATGGCAAATACTTCTTTTTCCAATGAGACAGAAAAGTGAGAGGTGCCTAAAGATACTAAAATGACTGCATAGGGAGCTCATCAAGGATGCTGAAGAAATGGAAGAGAAACCGAGGTGGGTAACCGAGGGTGAATTCCAAAGAACAGCATAATCAGATAGCAAACAATAGTGATAATAGCTCCATATCTTATAACTTGAAAGTTTCTAAAAATGCCAGTGACAAGTATATTTTGGAAAGATTTTTTTGCGAACAAAATGAGGAATAAGAAAGGTCTAGGATTACTGCTAGAAATGAATAGTATGATGATAATTTGTGGCAAAGAGAAGGCAGAACTACTCAATTCTTTTCTAATTGAGGAGAATTATCTCCAGAGGGCTAAGGACGTGACAAAAATAGCCAGTAAGGAATTTAAATGCATGTAATTGAGGGAATGGTATGAAAGCACCTACTTTTTAAATCATGAATTCAAATCATCGAGCCTGGGTAATTAATATTTCAGGATATTGAAAGAATTTATACATAGAATTCTTGAATCACTTTCAGTGGTTTTTGAAAAACTAGGTAGAATGGGACACCTGGTACAGGACTGGAAACTGATAAATGTTCTAATTTTCAAAGAAGGGTCTGTAATACTTTATCATTCTATAGGGCAGAGATGCCAGTGATCATGGGACCTTGACTATGACTGGACTGGCTGATCTAAGAAATCTCATAGATATACTATTTTGATATTTTAGGAGAGTACTTAACCAAATAACCTGCAATGAAAGGCAGTATGACAGTAAATAGATTTCTGCACTTAAAATCAGGAAAGTTTGAGTTCAAATCCCACCTCTGACACTTTCTAGTAATTTCACTTGTCTGAGCTTTGGTTTCCTCATCTGTTAAATGGAGATAATAATGTGGAGCTCAAACTTTGAAGTTTCATAGACACATCTTTTATTATTAATATCTTGTTGAAAAGATGTTAATAAATGAAGTATAATTCACAATTTGTGACCAAATAATGTCAGAACTGGACCCAAAGAATGTTTATTGTTAGATCATTGTTGGTGTAGAAAGCGGTGGGATGGGTGTCCTTGAGCATAGGGCTCTGTCTTTGCCCCTGATCTGTTCAGCCACTTTATCAATGATCTGGATAAAGACAAAGAAGGCATGCTCATCATATTTATGGATGGCATTAAGCTGGAGGGGATGGATAGCTAATATGATGAATGAGAGAATCAGGAGACAAAAATATCCTTAACAGGGACAAATGAACAGTCCTGCACTCGGGATTAAAAAAAATCAACAGTGTTATGAGTACAGAATGGAAGAGGTAGGATTAGGCAGCAGTCAATGTGACAAAGATATCAGAATTTTAATAGAAAATTTTAATAGACGTGGGGAGTTTACCTCTTATAAAGGAAATAAGTTATGCAACTTCTAATACTAGAGAGCTCGTCAGGATGCTATGAGTTTAAAGAACTTGTTCAGGGTTAATGTTAAGTGGCAGGAAATATGTCTCAGAGAAGGGATTTGAATTTGTCTCTGAGGCTAACTCTTAAATTGCTATGCCATGCTGGTATGACATGGTAACCAATGTAGTTAATGTGGTCTGGTGCTACATTAATAGAAACAGTATCCAGAAGGAGGGCTGTCACTGGAGTCTGTCCATGGAAGTCTGCCTTGGTCAGACCACTTCTGAAATGATGTGGCCCGCATGGATATCACATTTTATGGAAGCCATTGAAATGTTGGAGGAAGTTCAGAGGAGGGTGACAAGGATGGAGCTGGTTATGATGGTATATGAAGGTCTGTGATCTTCCCCCATCCTCAGGGAGATGGGAGGAACTGGGAGCATTTAGCTCAGGGAACAGAAGATCAGGCAGGGACATGATAGCTATTTTCAAGCATCTATAGGGCTGCCATATTAAAAAAGGAATTGAGTATTTTCCTTCAGCCCCAGAAGTCAGAAACAAGATCAATGAGTGTGAGTCAGGGGAAGGTAAGTTTGGGGCACAAGATAAGTAAAATTCTTAACTTTTCAAGCTGCACCAAATGGAATGTATTTCCTTGGAAAGGAGTCATTTGTCTCTGGGGGCAAGATTCAGGTCAGAATAGGCTATAGTAGAGTGGGAATAATAATGACTTTGGGTTATAAGACCAGGATTCAAATGTCCACTTCTGATGCTGAACATTTGAGTGACCTTGGGTAATTCACTTCACTCAATCTCGGTATCCTCATTTGTAAAATGAAGGGGTTGGACCAGACAACCTCTTGGGTCCCTTCCAGGTCTAGAGATGTGATCTTACATCTCTTATTTCTGTGAGCCTCAGTTTCCTTGTCTATAAAAAGAGGGGCTAAGATTAGATGATCTCTAAGCTGTACATCTATGATGTTATTATCCCAAAGGACTTCTAAGACCCCTTCCAACTTTGAGATTCTTTGATTCAATGAACATTATTGAACCAATGCCAGTCACTGAGCCTTTCCAAGCCACAGGGTGGGGAAGGGAAAGGAAGGGTAAGGAAGCAAAGGGAAGGGATGGGCAGGGTTGCTTGGGTGCCAAACCACAGATGAGAAAAGCTCTTTCATGCAGAAGGCAATTTTGAAACAGGACCCTTTAAATAATCCAGCTCCTTTGACATTTATAGATGCTCAGACTTTCACAGGAAAGGTACTTTCTATTACGTCGACTGATTTCCACCAAGCTCAGCTCCAGAGAGCCCAGACAGACTATATTTGAAGTGCTAAATGTCACTGAGTCACAACGTGTGATTTTTCTCTACATAAAGAGAGAAAAACAGAGGAATCGGCTGTGATTTCCAGCCCCTTTAGGAAGCTGTCATTAGAGGGTTCTTGTTGAAGAAGAAAGAAAGCAAAACTCTGCAAGAGTTCTCACTATCATGACTGGGTGAGGAAAAAAAAAGAAAGGAGGGAAATCTAGGTGTCATATCTGTAAGGAAAACACTTACCAACAAAGTGCAAAGACTGAAGAGATATCATCCGCAGGATTCAGAAGACCTGTGTTCTAATCCTAGCCGTGACATTTTTTAACGATGTACTTCTTGGGTTGTTACCTCTGAGCCTCAGTTTCTCCATGCATCAAATGGGGACAATAATATGGTTTATACCTACCCCTTAAGGGATGTTGTGATGAAAGTGCTTTGTAAGCCTTCAAGTGGCTTTATTATAAATACACATTGTTATCGATTACGATTATGATTGTGATTATGTGTGGAGATTGGTCGCTATGACTTCCAAACCATAAATGGCAGTGTATCAGGAGTAGGGGATAGGGCATTAAACTTGGAGTTAGGATGGCCTGAGTTCAAACCCGTCATTTATATCACTTTCCTCATCTATAAAATAAGGCGTTAGCTTGGATGACTTCTAAGTTTCCTTTTGACTCCAAACCTATGAGTTTATGAACTGAAAATGAGACCTCAAGGATGCCTAATAAAAAACACTGGAAATATGTTACTAACTCAAAATTGCTAACTCAGTTTTCTGGGAGACATTGTTTTAGGAAGGGCACTTATTTATAAGTTGAGAACATTTGAAGGAGAGCACACTAATGGTGAAGGGCCTCAAAGTTATACCATATGAGGACTTGGTTGGAGAAACTGGAGACATTTAACTCGGAAAAGAGAAGACTCAGGGTGGGATAACATGGTACTTGTCTTCAATTATTTGAAGATTTGTCACATGTGTGTATAAGGGTTCTCTGTGTTGTCTATATAGGGTGTGTGTGTGTGTGTGTGTGTGTGTGTGTGTGTGTGTGTGTCCATATGAGTCTGTTAGGAAGACCTGAGTTCAGATCTGGCCTCAGACTCTATCTGGGTTACTATGTGACCCTAGGCAAGTCACTTTATCCTGTTTGCCTCAGTTTCCTCATCTGTAAAAATGAGCTGGAGAAGGAAACGGCAAACCACACTGGTATCTTTGCCAATAAAACTCCAAATGGGGTCATGAATACTCAGATACAACTGGAATGACTAAACAAAATCAACAACAAGATGACTCCCTTCCCACAAAATAGCAGTTACACGTGAATACATGTAGTGATAACAAAAAAATCCATTTGTTCAAGTCAATAGCAAAACAGAAAGCAAAGTATACACGTGAGAATATATATTAGACAACAAATAGTTAATGTGAGTGAGACAGCTCGGCTCAGCTGAGAGAGAGTGAGTTTGAGAGCTCGCCAATGGCAAATCCCTCAAAGTCCCTAGCGGATGTCCAATGGTGGGGGTGGGGGCAGCCATTCCAATTTTGGACAGCTCTAGTTGTTAAGAATTTTTCCTTTCGTCAAGCCTAAACTTGCTTCTTTGCTACGTCTACCCATTATTCCTAACTCTGAGCTCTGGGGTTAAGCAGAAAAAGTCTAATCCCTCTTTCATGTGTAATTCTGGGATCAAAGAGCCATTTGCATAAGTGGAGCTTGTTTGCACAACGCTACATGCCTGCAAGAAGGATGGAGTTGGTGAGCAATGGAGGGAAGAGAAATTCTGGTCTTCTGGCTTTTAGCTTTGAGAGAAGACAAGCCATTACAGACTCTCTTCAGCTTCGTAGAAGGGAGAGAAAAACCCTTGGAAGAAACTGACCTGCAGAGGAGCTGGAGCCTCGGTCACATCCCAATTCCCAGCTTACTCCCCTAGAGACTTCAAAGAATTTGCCCCACTTTTGGGCTTAAGGTCTTTCTCCATTCTGGTTGTTCTCCTCTGGACATCCTCCAATTCACTAATTTCCTTCGCTGAGAATGTCTCCCAGAGTCAAACAGAGGATCATAGCTTTAAAGTTTGAAGGAATCTTAGAGAACATTGAAACTAATGCCATCATTTTACAGATGAGAAAATAAAAGCACAGAGAAGTAAGTAATTTGCAGGGTGAGGATCGAGCTTGATCTCAAAGGATAGAAAATATTTGGACAGGAGGAAAGAAGAAAGAGAATGGTATCCTGATCCAGAGACAAATCCATGGAGTATTCAGAGGGTTTCTAATGCAGACGCTCCCTCATTCACAAAGTGAACATCGGTGTCTCCTGATGGCATTTAAAGAAGGGGTCTTCACGGACTCGTCTCTTTCTCCACTTCTTATCTCTCTGCCTTTGCAATGGCTGTCCTTCTTGCCTGAAAATTCTTTCCTTCCTCACTTCTGCTTTGTAGAATTACTTTTTTCATGACTTAGCCCAAGAACCACCTATTGAATGAAGCCCTTCCTGGTTCCCCCAACTGCTAGCACCTGCCCTCTCTGAATTACCCTGCATTCGTTTTGTATTTATCCTGCATATATAGATATTTCCTCTCCCCATAGAATGTAAGCTCCTTGAAGATAAGGACTTTGCCTCTGTAACTCTAGTGCCTAGCACAGGGCTTGGCACATAGTAGGTGCTTAATAAATTTATTAATAAATTAACACATAATAGTAAGATCGTTATGGATTGATTCTAAATGATGTAGTTTTATTTCTCCTATGGATTTTTCCCATGGATTCTGAGGCTTGCCAGCACATTTCATCCCTCTAGCTGACTCACCCTGTCTATACAAGATGGGAATGCATCTTAGACTATTCAGTCAGATACAGAGCATCTCAGTGAATCTACTGTGCCTGTACCTGTGCCCGTGTCTGTGCCTGTAAGGAAGCCTAAAATTCACGACTGAAGGCAAAAGAGACACCCCCAGGGACACAGAGGCTGCCATTCACTGTCTCGGCTGCCTTCATGAGGTTGTTCATTGAACAGCACAGAACAACAGTGCAGCCATAAGGGAAATACCCAAGGATCCCAAAGCACCATAGCTACTCTTCTCTGTTGTATTACCTAGTTCTACACTGCCATTGCCTAATCTCACATAATTACTAGAGAGGAGGATGGCTGCATGTGACAAATTCCACCTGGCATTTAATCTCCATGGAACTCATATACAGGCTATTCTTGGGATCAAGGTGGAACTCCAGCATGTTACAGGCTGCTCCCCAAAGCCTCAATATACTATCACTCACTGTCAATCAGCACACCAATTTCATGTAACACAAAGAACATTGGCAACATAATCAGATCAAACCTTAACTCTGCTTTTGTTGTTCAGTCTTCTCAGTTATGGGCAACTCTTTGTGATCTCATATAGTCTCTGAATTCAAAGAAACTCATTTTCTATAGGGGGATAGATGCTGGAGTGGTTTGCCATTTCCTTCTTACAGATGAGGAAACTGAGGCAAACAGAGTTGAGTTACTTTTCCATGGTCACACAGCTAGTAAGTGTCTGAGGATAGATTTGAACTCAGATCTTCCTGACTATAGGTTCAGTACTATGTGCACTATAGTGCCATGTAGATGCCCCAGGCTTTGCTACTTCCTACCTAAGTAAACCTGATCTAGTTTCTTTATGTCTCTGCTCCTCACTTTCCTTATTTATATAATGAGGGAGTAAAGTAGGTTGTTTGCTAAGGTCCCTCCAGCTCTCATTGACCCCTTCTTGTCTACACCACTCACTGGTCACTTAACCCTCATTGCTTGTTCTCATGCCTGGTGACTTCCTGTGTGCCCCAGGACAGGAAGCAGGGTCAGTGGAGACAGTGTTTACCTTTTGCTATTGGCACAACAGCTGATACACACATGTAGGGAAAGACCCAAGGAACTTATTCTTGGAAGTTCATCATGAAGAGCTCCCCAAGGTTCTGGATGAAGGAATAATAATAAGACCATTTATGAGGTGCTCCTTAGAATAGTCCTGGGAAGGTCTGTAATTCCAAATGTTAGAACTCCCTTTTTATGGATGAGGAAACTGAGTCTCAGAAAGATGATCTGACTTGTGCAGGGTCAGCCAACTAGCAAGTATCAGAGCTTCCACTAGAATCCAGGTCTCCTGATGATGAGCCCAATTTTTCTACTACCCTATGTTGCTTCTCTTGACTTTCATTAAAAGGGCATAGGTTTCTTGTTTCAAAAGTCTTCTGTTCTTTAAAAAAAGAGGCAGAAGCTCCAATAACCATTGAATCTGTCCCCAAGAATGGTGTGAAATGGCTCCTTTGTCTCTGACTCTTGGGGAAAGAGGGATGGGGAGAAGGTAAGAGAGATACTAGTAAGAGAGAGTTCAATTCAGTTCAAAAGCATCAATCAAGTACCTACTATGGGGCAGGCACTTTGTTAGGCAATGGGGATAAAAAGAAAAAAAGTGGAATAATACCTGTCCTCAAGAATCTTATATTATGCTAGGAAAGCAACATGTGCACACTAATTTAACTAAATCTAAAATCTAAAATAAATATAAAGTAATGGTGGGGAGGTGGGAGTAGGAAGAAACAATCGAATGACTCAGGAAGTGGCATTTAACTAAGCCTTTGTTACAGCAAGCACCCAGGGAGGCTGCTAGCACAGGTTCTTTGATCTGCTTTACTAAAGGAAAGCAACTTTAAAGGGTGTGTGTGTGTGTGTGTGTGTGTGTGTGTGTGTGTGATTCACTTAGTTCAGGGGAAAAAATAAGCACCCTGAACTTCAGAAAATACAAACAAAAATTACAAGCAGACAAAAAATACAGACAGAGAAAACAATCCAATTCAACAGACCAACAGTCAGAGCTTCTAACCGTCTGACCATTACATACATACAAAGTTACCAGAGACGGAAGCACCAACATCTGGGTTTTCAAAGCCAGGGGGGTCAATGGCTACCTGGAGTCTCATTTGGCCACATCACACAACTCTTCCCATGAGTGAGCCCAAAGCAAAATCTCACCTCCAAGTATATACACCCTTCTTAAGGGTAAGAGGACATCATAACCTTTGTGACCCACTGCTTAATTACAAAGTGTTATGGGAATCTGAAGATCTTCCCTGCCCCGAGGCCCTTTGCTTAAGTGGCTTAAGTGACTCTGAGAAACTTCCCAGATTTGAAAGCATACTCTGCCCCCAATAGACTGAATGTGGTCATGTGGAGCCTGCGGTGGAAGGCTTGTTCTTCAGGAATGCCCACACCTTATTACTTTGTGATTGGGCAGTGGGTCAAGAGGGCTGTGATGATCTCTGATCCGGGAGAAGGCTATATATACTGCTGATGTGAGGTTTTGCTTTGGGGCTCACTTTGAGAAGGGTTGTATGATTTGGCCAGATGAGACTCTGGGAAGCTGTTGAGCCCCCCAGCTTTGAAAAACCCAGATGCTGGTGCTTCCCTCTTTGGTAACTGAATAGGTATGGATGTGATGGTCAGACTGTTGGAAGCCCGTCTGCTGATCTGTTTCTTTGACTGCTTGTAACTTGTGTTTGTATTCTGTTTGTATTCTCTGAAATTCAGGGTGCTGACTCTTTCCCCTGAACTAGGTAAATGATATGTGTTTGATTGATTAAAGTAAGATTGTTAACCCTTTTTGGGTTGCTTTCCTTTAGAAAAACAGGTCTAAGAACCTGTGCTAGCAGCCACCCTGGGTATGCTAGGGTGCTTGCTGATGCACAAAGTAACAAAAGGTATGAACCTTCCTGAAAAACAAGCCTCTCCCTATTCAACCTCCTCCTGTTGGGTTCCTCTTGAGGTCCATTAAGAGGAAGGGAAGATCTTCAAATTCCCTAGATCTATTAAGGGGGCAGGAAAGATCTTCAAATTCCCTTACCATTACAGCCTTCAAGGGATCTAAGGATTTCCTGAAGTGAAGGTGACAAAAAAAGAGACAATCCCAGGCTGGGGCATAGCCTAGGCAAAACCCTGGAGACCGGATATGGAATGCTGGATAAAGGGAACTGTAAGTAGACTAGTTTGGTGGGAACATAGATTGTGTGAGATGGACTAATGTGGAAAGATAGATAGCAGCAGGGACGTGCTGGTAAATGTTTAATAGTTGACTCCCTGGGAAAAAATGTACACAGATCATACTTTCAAGATTAATATACATTATTAACATTTCTTCATCACTTTCTTAAGCCTAGAAAATCAACAAAACAATAAATCGAGCCTCTGGTTTGTTGCATCTGGTGATTTCTGAGGAGTAAATTTCCACACTAAAAGTTTAACAATTGGCTCTCCCCAGCCAGTAGGCTCTGACTCCACACATCCCCCAGGTGACAGCCTGGAAAGAGAGGTTGGAAGCAGATCATGAAGAGTTTTAAATTCTCAGCGAGAATTTTGTTTTATAGGTCCTGAATGTCAGTTTCTTGTGTTCTTGTACACACACATATTGCACATGAAATATTACGTATATGTGCGTATATTATGTTATGCTATGCTATGACATAATAAATATATATTATGTTATTCTGGGCAAGTCATTTATCCACTCTCAGACTCAGTTTCTCCATCTGTAAAGCAGAGATAATAATAGTTCAAATCTAGTCTCAGGCAACTAACTAGCTGTGTGACCCTGGGCAAGTCATCTAACTCTATTTGTTCAGTTTCCCCATCTGTAAAATGAACTGGAGCAGATTGTGAAAGGCTTTAAATTCCCAATGAGAAATCTGCATTTTATTTTATTGGCAACAGGGGGCCAGAGAAACTTCTTGAGCAGGGGACTGGCATGATTAGATCTGTACTAAATTTTGCAGCTGCATGGAGGAAGGATTTGAGAGAGGAGAGGCTGGATGCACAGAGACCAATTGGGGAAGGGTATGGCCTGCCTAGCCCAGTAGAGAATACAGTAGAGAAGATTCAGAATGGGACAGCCAGGTCACATTGCTCTCCTGACCTGGCTCCTTGCCAGGCCAGGTCTCAGCTAGCTCTCTCTCTCTTTTTTCTTTTTTCTTGTGAACTTATGTCAAGTAAGCTCAAAATGGTGTTAAAAGAGGTCCTAATTTGTAATTTAATTCCATTCTCTTGGCAGGAATGCATTTCTGTCTGACTCTTTGGGGTGAAGGTTAAAAGTTATTGTAGCAATTTGTGGAAGTCATTTTTGTCAGATTTACATGTTTGTACTGAGTTAGAAATGTCCCTAAAAGTCCGTTTGCTTTTTATTTAGCAAAGCGTCCTTCTTCCAAGGAATGTTTGTGTTTGCATTATTGAGTGAAATTCAGTCCACGGCTTTCTAGAGACCACATTCCCAGATAGAATTGGGCCTGGGAATCCTTCCTAGAGTAGTGTGAACAGATATGCCACCTAGGCTGAAGGGACGCTCAAATCAATATAGAATTCAATACAGCTTTAAGTAGAGGCAGCTAGGTGGTACCATATTGCACGGAGCACCAGCCCTGGAGTCAGGAAGATTCTTCCTGAGTTCAAATCTCGCCTCAGGCACCTAACTAGCTGTGTGACCCTGGGCAAGTCATTTTACCCTGTTTGCCTCAATTTCCTCATCTGTAAAATGAGCTGGAGAAGGAAATGGCAAACCTTTCCAGCATCCTTACCAAGAAAATCCCAAATGGGGTCATAGAAAGTGAGACATGACTGAAAGGACAGACAACTTGGGTTCTGCAAGGAAAGGACTGTTCCTTGGAGAAAATGCTCAATCTGACCCATCAAGAAAATTGGGTCATAGATTCACAGAGTTAGAAGGGATCTTTGAGATCATCCTGTGCCTTCCCTTCTTTTTACAGTTGAGTAAACTGAGGCCCATGGAGGGGAAGCAGCTTGCTTGCATAACATAAGAAGCAAATTGGCAGCCTGGGGATGTGAATCCTCTGACACCAATACGGCAACCTTTCATTTTACAATGCTACCTCCCATGATGTCGAGGGGCTGGGATCTGTGTCAACAATGCAGGATGCAGTAACACCCATGAACCCCAGATCTTTTCAGTATTGATGGAATTTTCCAGCTCCTTCTTGATGTTAGGTGCTCATATCTGTTCCCATGATTTTTTGCCTTCTCGTGTTATTATAGAATCCTCTTTCCTGACTCTTTTACCCCTTGTTAGGGTGTCTTATTCCTTGGGTGCCTGACCTTATGCCACCGAGTCCTTTTTGTAAATTCCTGAGCCCTCTCTGCCCATTCTCCTTGCCTGGATCACTGACTGGTTGATTGACCTGGATTGCTGCTGCCTAGACCCATGTTTCCCAACTGGAGGTCCAAGGACTGGTCTGGATCATCTGCAAATGTTTACCAATCTGCAAAACATTTTCTAACAAAGATCCCTGCTTCTTAAACTCTACAAAAAGAAGTTTCTTTGCACCATCCTCTTCTTACCTGACTCCTTCCTCAGCTCCCAGGCCTATCTCCTGATCTATCAAGAATTGTCATTCTTGGAGTGTAGAGAAAAGAATAGCCCATGGAAGAAACTAGAAATCATTCCCTTGACCGTTGTAAGGCATGGACTGAGAAGTACCACCCTAAGACTGGGTCTCTGCATTCCCTGTGGCCGACTGCTCTGACCTTTAATCTCTGCTGGACCTTTAAGCTAGATCTGCTTCCGTGGACCTCAAGCCCCTTTTCTGTCCAGACTGTTGCTTTTCTGTGTGCCCTGACCCTGGTTTCCCTTTTTCTTCTGATATACATTTGCTGGGAGCTTTGCTTTTTCTCTTTCTATAATTCTTTCAATGCAAATAAAGACTTTGCATTCATCTCCCGTCATCATTATTCTCTTTGCTGATCCTGATTTTCTTGTCCTGTTTTGATCACAGGCCACGCTCAGATTTTGCACAAGCCAGATTTGAGGGAAGCATGTCCTATCTTTGGACCCACGTCGGAATAGCATAGTTAAAAAAGTGCCAATCCCCATTAGTACTCTGAATACAACATCTTATTACTTACACTAATACCGACATTAGCAATGTCGTTGCGAAGTGAATTATAGTCCTATTATTCACTCAATAGCCACAAAAATGTCCTATTGCTTTATGTGCCTCTATAAATGCATGTTGAGTTGAATCCAATTTGTCCAAAGTCCTTAAATATGTGTAAGAATACCTAGTGTGTGCCTAGTCCTGTGCTAAGAAAGGTAGGAGAAGATTAAGTAGCTGAGAAGGTAGAAACTAGAAATAAAACCACCTAACACAATCAAGTTGTTGGCAACTAGGTGGCTCATTGAATAGAGTACCAGGCCTGGAGTCAGGAAGATTCCCTGAAGTCAAATCTGGTCCCAGACACTTACTAGCTAGGTGACCCTGGATAAGTCACTTAACCCTCTTTGTCTCAGTTTCCTCGTCTGTAAAATGAGCTGGAGAGAGAAATGGCAAACCACTCCAGTATCTCAGCCAAGAAAACCCCAAATAGGGTCACAAAGAGCCAGACACAAATGAAACTACTCAGCTATAACAACACAATTGAGTCCCACAATACCAGCAGGAGAAGCTGCTTATTAAATCTATTGATGTAGCAGGGGTGGGGAACCTACAGCCTTGAGGTCCTCTGACTAAATCGAAACTTCACGGCACCCTTGAGGACTTAGCAATTTGTTCTGTGAAGTTTGTATTTAGTCAAACACTTGAGGACCTAGAGGGCCACATATGGCCTCGAGGTTGTAGGTTTCCCACCCCTGTTAGGGGGTCTGAGGTAGGGCCAGGTTGACTGGAACCCTTCCCAGGGGGAAGAAAGCCTGGAAGAAAAGCTAAAAACATCAGGCCTGTGATCTCCTTTCTGTATATGAACTGAACCGAAGCTGGGGAGACAATTCACCATCTACCAAATCCACAGTCCCATTTCTGCCTGCCAGAGCCTTGAACAAAGTTGGAGAAAACCTGAGCTGTTTTTTTTTTCTCTCTCTTTTTTAAAAATTTTATTTTAGTTTGCATCATTCATTTCCACAAGATTTTGAGTTACATATTTTCTCCCCTTCTTTCCCCTACCCACCACCCCAAAACAGCCATCCCAGTGTGTCCCACCTCCCCCAGTCTATTCTC
>CM053584.1:381700095-381727432 GCA_028627135.1 Pseudochirops cupreus | reverse complement strand
AACGTATATCTATATATCACTAACAAAAAATAGTGCTCCCCTATGGTGTATTTCCCAGCAAATGGTAAGACAACTATAATGTACTAGAAAGACTAAATCCTTTCATTCACATACACACACACAAAATCTCTTTTCCCATACATATCCTATATATGCATATATATGCATTTATATGACAGACCTTTATCAAATATTTTTCATAATTAATAATTTCCCTCATTTTCCTAGTTACATTGATTTTGTTTTTGTTTTCAATTATATGTTATTAATGTTTTAAAAATTTTATCTTTTGTGATCACTTCCATTTTTGTTTGGTTAAGGACTTTCCCCTTAGTTGTAGCTATTAAGCTCTCAAACGGTTTAAAAAAAATCTTGTCACTTTTAACATTTAAATTGAGCTTATTATGGGCTATAGTGTAAGATATTTTGTCTAACATGAATTAAACATAGCTAAGATCATGACTCTCCTCCCCCATGGAGACTTTTCAGGATTAAAAAGGCCATAGAGCAGTGGTTCTCAACCTTCCTAATGCTGAGACCCTTTAATACTTGTATGTGGTGTGTCTGCATGTGGGTGGACTTGCCTGGAGATGGATAGAGGAGTGATGTCTTGGTTTCTAAGACCATCAGAAATATGTGTTTTCTGATGGTTTTAGGTGACCCCTGTGAAAGTGCCATTCGACCCCCAAAGGGGTTGCGACCCACAGGTTGAGAACCGCTGCATAGAAACTTGGAGAGCTGAGACATAAGCAGCCACACAGTATCTAGTCATTGGGTTTTTGGCTCATTTGGCCTCAAAGATGCTTCTGTCTAGGATTTTTGGCTGGACGGGGACTTTTGGCTCAAGGGGAAAGATAAGAGTAGAAAAAGGGAGAAAGAGTAGCCTTCAGTTCATTGTAGCTGTCTCACTGTGCAGCTTGGGCAGAGCAGGGGAGCACTTCCCTAGTGACTGCTGGGAGGCTAAATGAGAGACAAAAATGCCTAAAGGGGGAAGGAGACACTGACACTAGAGGGGCTGGGCTGGAGACCATCAGAAGAGGCAGAGAATGGCTGACCTCAGAAACCAGCTAGCAGCTGCAGTTGGTGAGAACAGGTAAAGCCCAGTATCTGGCTTCTTTCTCCCTTGGCTTCCCCTGAGCTTGGTGTCCACATCAACACCTACCTTTATATTGCCTTGGAGAAGAAGTGCGGAGAAAAAGAAAGCGAAGAAAAGAAGAAAAAAAGCTCTCACTGTGATGTTAGGGTAGCCTGCTACTATAAGGATTTTTAAAAAATCTATTTGCATGTTATGTGAATGTTATTGCCTCACATGACTATTAATGATGAATTATCAAATCTTATGGGTATAATGGGGAAGGGCCTCCATGGGGAGTAGGACCTTGAGTTAAACGAAGCAAGAGTCTTACTTTTTGGGGATAATTTCTTCATATAATCCAAAACACACCCACTAAACTACCTAATAATGCTTACTCCTCTTCTCCCAACCTTAAGTCACCAATAGTCTTGATGGTTCCCACTTCATTGTAGAGTTTGAGGCCTGAGCTTGCTACTCCCTCCTCTGTCCTCCATTGTCCCCATTAATTCCCATCATTTGTTGTTTTAGGTATCTCATTTTATCTAGCTCAGTGAGGTGTCCCCTTGGCAGTTTGCTCAGTTTGGCCAATTTGTCTTTTGTGTTGCCATATTCGTGCATGTTCGCCTCCCACTCACCATCCACACCAGTCAGTAGAATGTGACCCCTTTAGGAAAGGGACTGTTCTGTTTTTGTGTTTTGTAGCCCCAGTGCTTGACACATAGTAGGTACTTAACAAAAACTTCCTGTCTTGAATTTAAAAAGTAGCCCCTGTCCCCCAGGGGCTCCCCTTCTCAGGGGAGATAAAAACCCAGAAGTAAGGCAAACTATTCTCACCATCTAGATACATGGTACTAAATAGAATGTTAAAGTCTTTGTTATTTCTTACCCCATATTAGTATAACGTGGTAGAGAAGGTATTAGGCACAAGGTCCCAGGCCTTATCTCCAGGAACCAACCCTGGCCTCCACAACACACTGACCATGCAGGGAAAGGAACTTGGCAGCAAGCTCTCTGGCATCAATAGCTCCAGTTCTTCACACATTCTCTCTCTGGTCTCATGCCTAATTGTGCCTAGCAGGGTGCCATACTTCCGTGCTGCCTAACACATGGGCCAAAGCCATAAACCAAATGTCTATTTGCTGTGACTACTGCCTCTCCTTCCATGTAGATTAACTTCAATATACTCCAATGACACATATGCCATATCTCTGCCTATGTCCTGGTGGCGCTAAAAGTCTCCTATGAAATTGCAATCAAGTGGTTCCTTTTACAGTGGGAAAGTCCAGAAGAAAAACACTTCATGAAACCAGAAGTAGAGGCATATGTCTTTCCCTTTCAGCCCTACCCCTCAACCAGAAATGAAACCATCCTGATCACTTCCTTCTCTGATTTCCAACAATTCTAAGGGTCCAAATCCCACAATATAGCAATTGATCGTATACTATCATGTCTTATTCTTTAATATGGGGTACCATGTTGAGTTCTGGGCACTGAATTGTAATGAGGGACATCAGTAAAGTGGTGAGGATGTGAAGAGTTTAGAAACAATTTCCTATAAGAAATGACTGTGTCAGATGTCACCACCTCTTCCCTTTTAAACCCCTTAAGAGGCTTTGCTACCTCACTCCAACCTGCATCCAACCAAAATGCAAATCCAACAGCTCTTTTCTCGGTCCTTGTTGTTCTTGCCTGTTCTACAACAACATGAAAAGAAAGGCCAAGGTCTTCCACTGCATCTGGGGCCATCTGCAGTCATCCTGATCTATACCTTGCCATTGGACCCAGATGACTCTGGGGGAGGAAATGAGGCTGGTGACTTTGCACAGTTTTTCACTTAAATCCAATTTCCTTGCAAGTCATGGCATCACCTTCCTTTCTGATGCCAGAGTCCTCTTTGAGAATGAAGAACAAACCAAAGCAACGTGGCCTTGTTTACTGCCCTTTCCTGAATCTCTTTTCACCTTGGCCTCTAACAGCATCCATTCTCTGGTACTTCTTTCCTCCTTGAACGATTCTTCTCTCTTCCTTCTGGCTCCTCCTAATCTTCTGAACATAAACAGCCTCATTACCCAGTGCTCTGTCCTTGGCCTTCTTCTCTTTCCTATTCTTAATTTTTCTCCCTTGATGATCTCATCCACACTCATGACTTCAGCTCCTGCCTCTATGCATTTGATTCCCAGGTCTCCATTTCCATCTCTGACCTAACTCCTGCACTCTAGAATCTCATTCCCAAACTCCTACGCGACATCGCCATCATGAAATGTTTTAACAAAGTTTGTGTTGATTTTATTTTTTGTTTTCTAAATATCTTATTAATTGCTCAAGCTTGTCATGTCCAAAGATGCTTACCATCTCTTGTCCAAAATATGCCTCATGCTTTGTGTTACTTCCTTATCTTTGCCACAACCAGGAAGATGAGTGAACTGTGAGGACAGGAAGGCGGCGGAACGAAATCACCTCCCAATCCGAGGCTACTTATAGGTACTATGTAAGAGCATGGAGAGAGAGAGGCTCCAGGACTGTGTGCCTGGGTTAGCCCTTACAATGTGGCTGCAGATCTCATTGTCCTGACAGGAGGGAGAGCTGGATTGGGAGGGAAGGGTGTCTTTTTGAGGTAGAAGAGAAGGGCTCGGGGAGTCTGGGGGTATTTCTGAATGACTTTCCTTTTGTGTCTGTTTATATTCCACTATGCTGAGTCTGTCTATGGGGAAGTCATGCATTGCTCCTTCCTGTGAGCTGCCTGAGGTCTTGGGCACAAAGGGTCAAGGGATAATGGTTTTCACAAGTTAAGCGACATCTATCTTTTTTCCTTTCCTTGGACATCAGAAGACTTGATACTAGTTCTGTTACTGATACCACAACCCACCAATCCCTCCAGGCTGATATCTCAGAGGCATCTTTCACTGGCCCTCCGGACTCATAAAACACTTAGGGTCTGTCCTATTTGTTGAGAACATTTAGTACTTGGTACTTTCATTTACTTTTCATGTTACTGTGGTGTAGTGAAAAGCACAGAACAGAGGATTGTACCGTGAGGTCTTGGGCAAGTCACAACCTCCCTGGACCTAACCCTGTGATTTAGAGTGCCATAGCATTTCCGAGCAACAGTTTACTCATCAATAAAATGGTAGTGTTGGGCTGGATGGCGTCTGATTTCCTGTGATTCTGTCTTCTCCCACTACCGACCTGCTCCTTGGAGGCAGAGAACATGCCTCCTTGGATGTATCCACCATAATGTCTTATATGTGGTAGATGCTCAGTAAGTATTGAAAAGTGGCTGGCTGGCTGACTGAATGAATGAAGTCCTTTTGGAAAAGGTCTTATTCTCCTTACAAAAGAGGAATGGGCTTATCACACCCAGAGGAAGAGGCCTGACACATTGTTCTGGGTTGCCTGGCAGGGAATTAATGGTGTGTAATGTGCCTAACAAGATGACATATGTTCATTATTTGAAAATCAACATAGAAAACAAAGCGCAGACTTTTAATCTAGATTTATTTCTAATTAAATTGCACTGGAGTCTTCAGATGGAAGTTTGTGATGTTCTGATTTCAATTACAGCCATCAGGTACATGGCTCAGGCAAGGTCTGGTGGAGGAGGCTGAGCCAGCTGCACGGCTCCTTCCTCCACCCTTGGAACAGCCTAAGGGTGCTGGGGAGCAGATGGGAGTGTTCCAGAGGGCTGCTGGGCGCTGGCCTTCTGAAAGGCAAGAGAGAGAGAGCAGTCCTAGCAACAACATGGGCAGAAGAGGGGCTTCCTCCTTCTGGGGGAGGGGATACAGTGGATTTTAAGAAGAGTCCCTGCAGAGAGCAACTTACACCAGAACCTAGGCAGAAAAAAAAGAAAGGGGGCAGCTAAGTGGCACAGAGAATAGGGCACCAGTCCTGGAGTCAGGAGGACCTGAGTTCAAATTTGACCTCAGACACACTTACTAGTTGTGTGACCTTGGGCAAGTCACTTAACCCCAATTGCCTTGCCGTCCCCCCTCCAAAAAAAAAAAAAAGAAATATGAGAGAAGCCAAATGAGAACGTATTTATTCTGTTGAAGGACAGTGCCCTTTCGAGCACAGGTGTGATGTGAGCCGACTTCTGCATAAAGACTATTCCTCTGGCAGGATTTTGAAGGATGGTTTTTTGTGCTTTTACATCATTTTCCTTATGAAATGCATTCTTCCCCCTTCCCCTACTGAATGAGCCCCCTCCTATAACAATGCCTGCCAAAGAAAGAGTGTGTGGAGGTGGGGAAGGGGGAGCAATGAAGCGAAACCACCCAATGTAGCAATCAAATCTGCAAGTATATATAACATTCTGCATCCATAGTCCCCCACCTCTGCAAAGAAGAGAGGGAGGGAGATTCACATTGTCATCTCTTCTTTGGGGCCACGCTAGGTCAGTAAGCTCACCCAGGGCTCAGTTTTGAACCCTGTTTTTATCATTGCTCCTTTGTTCTATACACTTTTTCCTTGCTTCTATTCACTTCGCTTCATGGCAGTTCAGGAGCCTTCCCATGTGAAAGACAGATTTCTAAAGGGCTCCAGATACTATTGACTATGTCCTGCACAGGACCAGGCACATCATACGTGTTCAACAAATGCTTATTGACCGACTAGTTAGTGGACAGAAAACAAAAACACAACATGCAAATGGATATGCATGTGTCCCCTTCGGCAGTACACAGCTGCCCTTCCCTCTGTTGCAATAATGCATCATCTTCAATACACGGACCGTCGGGTCTCCAATTCTGTGCTGGAGGTATCTCAGCGGTTCTCTCGTACGACCCCATTTAACAGATGAGGAAGATGAGGCCCAGTGATTTGCCCAAGATCATACAAGACCAAGTTGTCAGAGGTGAGGTTTGAACCCTTGCCTCTGACTGCAGAGTCAGTGCTCTTTCTATCTGGACGCAGCTTGCAGGGTCACTACTGATTCTCGGTGATGTTGCGATGAGGTTTATTTGTTGTTGCTCAGTTGTGGTTCAGTCATATCTGACTCTTTGTGACCCCATTTGGGGTTTTCTTGGTGAAGATACTGGAAGGCTTTGCCATGTCCTTTTCTAGCACATTTGACAGATGAGGAAACTGAGGCAAACAGGGTGGAGTGACTTTCCCAGAGTCACACAGCTAATAAGTGTCTAAGGCCAGACTTGAGTCTTCTTGACTGGAGGCCCAGTGCTCTGTGCACTGTGGCACCACCTTACTGTCTGAGGTTTTATATAATAGACAGCGAATAGAGCTATCCTCTCAAGAAAGGAGAACGAAAAGATGAGATACAAATGAATGAAGAGTTAAGAGATCTGGTTTCTAGGTTCAGGTATTCCAGTAATTGACTGGAGAGTTCCCTTTGGGCTTCACAAGTAGAATAAAGGCATTGGGCAAGATGGCCTCCAAGGTACCTCCAACAAAGATGGTTCCCAAGGTCCCTTCCAGCTCTTATATTGTGTATTATTTGAAGACACAATGTCTTTCTCACACACCAAGTACTTCTCTAAGCTGATTGTGGAAGTTTGCCCTTCTTGGTAGCGTGTGCAAATCCAGCCTCAGGTCTGTCACTTGGGCTCCTGTCTGGGATAATGTTTTGCTTGTTCAATTTGGAAGAGCTGCATGACTTTTGCTTGGGACTTATATTAACTAATAAGACTTCTTCTTTTTAGTGAGAATTTCTCTTTTGGAGAAAAAACTCATGACATTGTCGTTTCATATATGAAAGATGGGCTGTGGTGGCCTGGGAAAATCCCAACGTGGCATCAGAACCTGGTTCTAATTTAGAACAGCCCATCCATGGACCTCCCCAAAGCCCCAGTGGAATATTTCAGGAGAAGGTGGGGCACTTAGCATGTAAGTGCAAAGATTTCTATTAAGTTGGCTCTTCTACTACTGGTTTAAGAGATGACCTCACTCATAACTGATGCCTTTAGCCCATGAATATGGATTTATTGAGTTGGCTTCTCAAGATGAATTACAAATGGTACTGGCAAAGTAGATGTCCTGTGTCAAGGTTCCTTGGGAATTCAGGTAGGTCAGAAACACAGCACTTTAACAGCGAGCCAGAGTGAGGATGATGAAGAGAAAAGTCCAAATTCAGGTCAAAGGTCCTCAGATTTTTCTCTCCTGGAAATCTGCCCTTTCTATACTCCTCTGTTCTTCATCCCTGATGGAGAAAGTTCATGTCAGTTGGGCTAATTACATCTAACTTTAGCAGGGCCTTTGCTTCTGCCCAGAAATAATTTTATTCATTCCTTGTTTTCTTCTTTAATTTGGGTCAACCACTGCCATATTGAGTTGCCAAATGACCTCTAAAACTATCCCCTCCACAAAGCACTGAATCTTGGCAAGGGGAGTGTCATGGCAGCCAAGGGCAACACCCATCTAAAACACAAGCTGATGTGAAAAGCCTTATGAAGGAAGAGAATAGAGAATTCTGAAGATTACACCTTGTAAAAGAGCAAAAAGCAATAGAGAGAAAAAGCACAACAAGGTTGCTGGGATGCCCAACTAAGCCAGCTCATGCCAGGAGCCTTTGTAGAACTCTGCAATGAAAACAAATGCCTGCAAAATGGAAAGGTCACCAATCCTTCTATAGTACTATGTTTATAGCATGGATAACAGCAGCACTGCTTCCCTTGGTAGTGGTACTGCCTGTGGTTCAGTGGAAAGAACAGCAGATTTGGACTGAGAAGATGTGAATTCAAATGCTGAATCTTAAATTGACTATCTTTGTGATGTTGGGCAAGTCACTAGACCACCCTGAGCCCCGCTATTCTCTTCTGTAAAGTGGGCAGGAGGTTGGATCAAATGATCTGGGAGCTTCCTTCCAGCTCTGAATTTGTGAAGGAGAAATGACATTTGGGAACATGCAGTGGGCAAGGGCATATGGAGCTGTCAAATACACACAGGGGAAACCAGTGCTGAGACAAGTATGCCTTAACAGAGATGCCACGACCTGTTTTTCCAAATATTTTTTAAAAGGGGGATATTCCAAAAGAATAGAAACAATCACAACCAGTATTTTATTGTTGAAAGTGAGAAGAAATCAGTGACTATAGACTCCATGCTTTCTTTCTTGTTTTTATAAAATATTTATGAAAATAATTGACTCATATATAATGATATCCTGGATGAAAACATGATCAGGGAACAGGCAGGATTTTTAAGAACAATAGCAACAATCATAGTAACAATCCTAGTAGTTGCTGGCATTTTCATAGCACCTTAAGGCTTGTGAAGCATTTTCCATAGTTTAAATGCTAATTTTCTACATCACAGTTTTACCATAATGCAATTATATGAAATGTATGTGGCAGCTAGGTGGCACTGCGGTGGATAGTGCAGTGGAATCAGGAGGACCCGAGTTCAAATTTGACCTCAGTTACTTCCTAGCTGTGTGACTCTAGGCAGGTCACTAAACCCTATTTACCTCAGTTTCCTCATCTGTAAAATGAGTTGGAGAAAGACATGGAAAACCATTCCAGTTTCTCTGCCAAGAAAATCCCAATAAGGGTTGTGAAGAGCTGGACATGACTGAAAAAAGACTGAACAACAAATGAGAGATATTGAAAATTACAAGATCATATAGTGTCTATAATTATTTATCTTAAATAGTCATTAAATACCTGTGTGCCAAGGATCAGATGAGGTGCTCAGAAAACAAACAAACAAACAAACAAAAAGAAATACTACCTCCCCTCAGGGAGTTTTTATTCTATTGGGAATATGGCAGGAAGCAACACGTGTACATATAACAGAAAATACATATAAATATAATACCAAGCAATCTTCTGGGGGGCAGAGGGGAAGGGGCACCTGATATGGGTGGGGAGAAGTTGGGACGGATCTTGTGTAGGAGTCACTATCTGAGCTGAGTCTTGAAGGGTCACTGAGAACTCTAGCTTCTCTTCCAACTCATATCCCTTTTTTCCATGTTTGTGCTTCTAAGTCAGTTCTTTAATGAATGTTGCAGTTTACTTCTACCTGTCCCCCACCAAAGATCATCAGTCATCCATCCTCCTTCTTACTCAACAGGAGGTAGACTGGGTTCCCCTGTACAAACCATCCCTTTCCTAGCTCCTTCTGGAGGACCTGGGTTGGATCCAGGACTTTGGGACCTACAACCACTGTCTGTAGCTAGAACATCTTTCTTTTCACAATGGTACAGTAGACCATTTATTTTGTTATTTTGGGCTAAACTTTATGCCTCTAAAAAACGAAGGCATTCTGCAGACAGAGGTGAGGAGGGGGCAAACAGCTTGTGCAAAGGTTCAGTGATGGGAGATGGAATATCACATACAAGATGAAGAAAGCATGGTTTGGAATGTAGGGTGCATATGGAGGACTAATATGCAATTAGTCTGGGAAGAAAGGCTAGCAACAGACTATGAAAGGCTTTAAATGTCCCCCACCCCCAAAAGGGGCTGGGGGTTTTCTTCTAGATTTAGAGGCAAATAGGGAAGCCTAGAGGATTCTTGAGCAAGTGAATAACACAGCTACGCTCTAGGAATAGCAATTTGCCATTTGTTAGGTGAGCTGATGGGTCTATTGAAGCCAAAAGCTGACATCATCTGTGATGCAAAAAAGTGAAAGGCATTTCCAAAAATCAAATATGGAGCATTCAGAGTCAAGCTGCTTCTGAACATGTGGTGGCTCTGTGCTTAAAATTTGGGTCACTTTTAAACGATGAAGGAATCATCTCATTGGATGTCAAGTAAAAGAGTGCCCCTCCTTACCTGCAGGATCAGTATCAAAATCTGATCACAAACTAGAAAAACAAAAAGCAAAATGTTGGCCAATATCTATATTGTCCATATCTGTAGCTAATTTTCATTTCTAATGTTGATTATTCCCATTGGCCAATTGCTCTGGAAATCAGTTTCAGAATGAAAGCAATTATGTTTTGAAAGATTCTTTCCCATTTAGAATCACAGGTCTACTTAAAAAAAAAAAAGTCATTGCTATAAAATGTCCCAGACCTATCAGATCTCTGGACTAAAAGCAGTTGCTCTGAAATATGTATGGTTTTTAGGCAAACTGGGGGCTTGTAAGTACAGCCAATGTCAAATCCAAATTCTATAGATAACTGTTAAAGTTTATAATCAATAAGTGGGGGAGGGAAGTCCATTAAAATACTTGGTGAAGACATTTAACCTCCATGAATCTGAATCCTTCATTATTCCTTCTTCACAGATTTTGTGTTCCTTAGATTTCAACAAAGCTGTGGGATTTTGATTCTAGAGAAGAGGATCCTGGCAGGTAGCCAGGGGTAGGGCTGAGGGTGAGGGATGAGAGCTGTCTTCAAGCCTTTGAAGAGCTCTCAAGGAAGAGCAATGTGACACGTCTTGATTTTCCCCAGTGGCAGAACTAGACCAATGGGCAGAAGTTACAGAGAAATAGATTTTCGTCCAAAATAAGGAAGAACTTTTTAAAATTGCAGTTGTCCAAAAGTAGAATGAACTACCTATAGATACAGTGAATTTCCCATGTCTGCCTGGAGGTCTTCATTCATGTGGAGGCTACATGATATTAAAATCCTCCCAGTTCTGACACTTGAGAGAGCTGGGGGGTTCTATTATAGGCTGATCTACACAATATAGGTTGAAGCCTCCCATTATGGGCTAAGATCTTTGTGTGAATTGTTAGAGTCAGTAACCAGGATATGGGGCACAGATCTCAAGATAGATATAAGCAGTGCCCTGAGGGGGATAAGAAACAGAAGAAGGAATAGAAAGGTAAGTAAAAACTTTAGTTAGTATTCAAAATTATGGATTTTCCTCCAAATCACCAATTTGAGAGAAATACAAATTGAAACAACTTCCGAGTTTCACCAGATAGCCAGGAAATGGGCAAAGCCAACAACAGGTAGAAATAGTGATAATTGGGGTGATTGTAGGAAAACAAGCTCGCTGATTCACTGCTGGCAGAACTGATCCCACCATCCTAGAAAGGATTCTAAAGAAAGGACTAAGGAAGAGGTCTTTTGATCCAGAGCTTTAACTGCTAAGTTTCTCCTTCCAAGAAGTAAAAGATAGAAATGTTTTATATAGATGAGATTATTTCTACCAGCACTTTTTGTGGTGCAAAGAACTGGAATCTAAGTTGATTTCCATCACCTAGGGAATGGCTAAACAAACTGGGGCATGTGAATATACTGACTATATGGAATGGTGGCTATGAAAAATTCTGAGAAGCATTGGAAGACACATAAACTGATTCAGAAAGAAGTAAAGAGAACTAGGAAGGCAACGAGTACACTGAAACAAACAAAAAAGAACAAAAACCAACAACAGCCACAAAAGTGAAGTGTACATCATTACAGTGCCCAAGTTCGGTCCAGTAGGAGAGATTAAAAAATGTATCTCCCTCTCCCTTTTTTTTCTGCAGAGGTGTGTGTGGGGGAGGGGGGAGGATATGGATGTGAAAAGTTAGCAAGTAATTTAAGACTCAGTTGATGAGTTGGTTGGTTTCACTGAGCTGTTTTTCTTCCTCTTTCTTCTTTTCATTCTATGCTACAAGGGATGACTTGCTTGATAGAGAACCAGAGGGAGACATATTTGGAAATGAAGATGAGGCAAAAACAAAAGATATCCGTAAAAATTAATATTTCAAGAAAGTCAACTATATTTTGTGTCCATGTTCTTGGCAATGATTCGTATGAGCTTGAGAACCTGAGATTGCTGTAAACCATAAAAGCAGATGCGGAATTTAGTGGTTTGGAAGCATCCTCTCAGACCTTCTCAGTGAATCTCCCCCGATGGGCCACCAGGTGCATCCCACCGAGCATGAAAGTGTACAATGACATTAATAGTGATTGAAATGAAATGGAGGTGGGGTGGGAAGGCTGAGGTGAAGGCCACAAATAGAAACGCAAGTCCGTACAGAAGACAAATGCCTTGGATAACAGTAGAACACCAGGTGATATTGTCTCACATTTTCCACATGAAACAAGCTGCCTCATGGCCACACCTGCAGTTTAACCTCCCACACATTCCTCCTTAGAACATGACTTTTGGGAAAAGCAAATAAAGGGACCTTTTAAAATGGGGCCAGGAGCAGGGTGGAGGGGGAGGAATGACTTGTCCTGCGATGGGGACAGAGCAAGTAGGGACAGTTCTGCTTGCTATGGGATAGCAGTAATATTAACATCAGAGCCGCTCATCTGTAGAATGCTTGAAATCCCACTTCCTTTTTCTACTCAATTCCCCCATAGGAATTTGTAGCATCTTTCTTTTCCCCAAACTGACTTATTGCTACTCAGCTTGTGCTACAAGGTCCAATTCCATTATAGCAAATTCTATCCCAGCAAGAAGAACAACAAAATCAAAACACATCAACACAAAAAAGATTTTCTGTTTCCTCTGATGCTCCAGCTCCCCAGTCTCCTTGAATCTGATGGTCTGCTCCTCCGCTCCACCTTGGCCACACCCTGGATGTACCATTGCCCACATGCACTCCGCCTGCTTAATTAAAAACCGACACTCCTCTATCTGACCGTGAGCTCCTGTCCCTCCATCTCTCTGCTACGCGCGACCCCTCTCATCCTCTCTGGCCTCTCTGTAGCCTTTGACATTGTTGGTCACCCTTTCTCTTTGATATTCTCTTTTGTTCTAAGCTTTCATGATACTATTCTTTCATGGTTCCCCTCCTACGTGTCTGATTGTTTCTTCTCAGTCTGCTTTGGTAGATCTTCATCCAAGTCATTCTTGCCAACCAGGAGCTTCCCCTAAGGCTCTGTGAGGAGCCCAGACATACGGGAAAATCTCGACTGGTCTCCACCGACTAGGGCTGCACGGAAGCTGATCAGTGATTGAGAGGAAAAGAGTCTGGGGAGGGGGTATCCAGGCCCTCTGAGATCCAGAAGAGCTGTGGAAATGGCTCTGCTTTTGCCACAAGTCATTGTTTAAGAAGGACATGGATCATGAGAGTGGACGAGGGCATTGGAGAGTGTCCAGAGGAAGACAAACAGGATAACGAAGGATCTCAAGTCCTTGACGTGAAGGTTGGTTGAAGGAACTGGGCCTTTTTCACTTGAGAGATAGAAGATTCAGGGTGGGGGTAGTAGAGGTGGGGGGATGGAACTGACAGCTACCTTCAAGGATTTGAAGGGCTGTCATTTGAAGAAGGAATTAGACTTGTTCCATTTGGCCCCAGAGGGCAAAATATGGAACAATGGGTGGAAGATAGTAGGAGAAAAAATTGAGCTTAATTTTGGGAAAACATTTCTGCCAATTAGCTATCCCAAAGCTGAATGGACTGCTTCAAGAGGTAGGGCATTTCTCAACTCCTCAGAGCTCTTCAGGCTCTTCAAGCAGTGGCTGGACAAAAACTTGTTACTCATGGGACACAGAGGATTCCTTATGGCCATGAGTAGGGCTAGATGGCCACTGAAGTCCCCTCCAACACTAAAATGCTGGGATTCTTTGGAGAAAATTGCCATTTCCTACAAGAAGCTTATATTGGGGAGCACAAATCTGGTGAGTCATTGTTTGAAACTGAACCGCAGTCCTGGCTAACAACTCCCACACAGCGGTGCATGACTTGATCTCTCTGCATAATTTATTAGGCATTAATGGTTTTTCATTTCTTATGATGACACAGAAGACTCAAGTTCTAACAAGTAGCTTGGAAGGTTTGTGCCACCTGGCTCCTGTGGCAACCTCCAACAAGAGTGCCCTCACAGCTTCAGGAGCACACGAAGAAACCCTATGCTCTGATACTGGAGCAAGGTGACAGCGACAGAACTAGGAAGGTACTGGTCCCAGGACAGGGGTCACAGGCTGATAGGATCAGAGATTCAGGGCTGGGAGACCTTAGAAACCAGTCAGACCAGTCCTTGGGATCTACAGATGAAGAAACCTGACCCCAGAAAGGTGAAGTGATCTGTGATCAGAGAATGGAAGGTCTTGAGCGGGAAGACACCAGAAAGAGCATGTGGTCCAATGTCCTTAGTTTATAGAAGAGGAAAGTGAGAATGAGGGACATTAAGGGTCATAGGACCAAGGTCATAGGACCACAGAATCACAGTTTTAGAGGTGAAAGGGAATTTGAAAGCCACCTAGTCCAGCCCCTTGATTACAAATAAGAAAATTGTGTCCTGGAAAAGTTGAGTGACACAAAATTACAGTTTCATAATAGATATCATTTACAAGGCACTCTACATAAGATCTTGTTGGATTTTCATGAACACTCTGAGAGGTAGGTGCTACTATTATACTGATTTTACAGATGAGAAAATTGAGGCTGAGAAAGGTTAAGTGACTTGCCCAGGGTCACACAATGAAGTGTCTGAGGTAGGATTTGAATTCATGTCTCCAGTGCTCTACCCTCTGTACTATCTGGCTGCCAAAGGTCACAGGTACAGAGCTGGAGAAGGCATCATTAAATGCCCTCATTTAAGAGAGGAAGAAAATGGCACCCAAGGAAGTCATTCTCATAGATTTACAACTGGGAGGGGTTTTAGAGATTGTCTATTCCAAATCTCTCATTTTACAGATAATAATTTGTAAGGCAACTGAGACCTAGAGAGATTTTGGGAATATTAGGTGACTTACTCAAGATCACACAGGTAGTAAGAAGGAGGGGCAGGATTTGAACCCTGGTCTTCTGCTTAAGAAGTTTTTCACTAAACCATGAAGTTCTATCACTTGCAAAATGGAGGGAGAAGGAAAAGGGGTGGGTCAGATGATGTCTGTGGTTCCATCCAATTACAACATCCTGTGATTTTGAAGTCTGTGAATGGAACTCAAATAGATGGCATAGGATGACTTGTCTCCCTAAGTTGAAATCTGGCCTCACTAGCTATGTGACCCTGGGTAAGTCACTTTGTCCTGTTTTCTTTAAGTTTCCTCTTCTGTAAAATGAGCTAGAGAAGGAAATGGCAAACCACTCCAGTACCTTTACCAAGAAAACCCCAAATGGGGTCACAAAAAGTCAGACATGACTTAAATGACTAAACATTACTCCTTTATATGATTTGCCACTTACATTGTCAGGTGGTTCCAGGAACATCTTTTATTCTCGAGGACAAGTCTCAACTGATCTTGTAAGGATGGTTTCAATTAAAGCAAACTTTCCCATGTCTCCAATATGATTCTACTATGGTGGCCAACATAAGGCAGAGAAGCTACCTGGATCTACTTCACCTAAAATTAATAAGACCCAGACCTAGGAAAACTACCTAGAAATAGAAACATTACTCAAAGACAAAAAATGATCCCAATAAAAACAACTGAGAAGATTCTCCTGTTTGATCAAAGGAGTGAATAAAGAAGCAACTTAGAGGTCAATTTCACAAAGGAGATCTTGTTAATAAAATCTCAAAGGAAATGTTCTACTCCCCGCAAATCAAGGCACGAAAATTGTCCCCTAACATCAGCTGCATGCCCCATCCCTGCCCATGCCCTGACCTGTCCCCATGTTCCTGATGGAGGCATGGAGGGATGCTCTATTTCCCTCAGGAAACTTTGCCTTACGGATTTCACATGGAACATCATTAGCTTCCCTTTGACAATTTCCAACATGAACATAGTATAATGATTAAAGCAACCTGGAGGTATCACATTTCGTACTCTTTACAAATATCTCAGGACCACCATAGACTTATAGATAAAAAGTTGGAAGAAAGCTTAGACATAATTGAGTCCAATGCCCAGGGTCACACAGTTCCAAAATGAGGTGGGATTTAGATCCCAGATCTTTCTGATGCCAAGTCAAATACTCTGTTCACTGTGGCATGCAGACTTCTTCATTATATCATTTGATTATAGATCATCAGAGATTCTCCAAACCCAATATTTTTAACTTTTGTGTGTCATGGCCACCTTTGGAAGTCTGATGAAATCTATGGACTCCCTCATCAAATAATTCTAAACAATTCATAATTAAAAGAAATGTTAAATTTTAGTTAGAAGAAATTAAAAATAAAGATATATTTTTCCCCATTCAAGTTCATGGACCCCATAAAATTTATCTGTGGAAATGAAATTAAAAACCCTTGATCTTGTTCATCCCTCTGTTTCTATAGAAGAGGAGACAGAGGCAGAGAGATTAAATGGCATCAGTTGGCCTGGAACCCAAGTCTTCTGGGCTTCAGTATTAATTAATCATTTTTCAGGCATTTATTAAGCACTAATTTCATTCTGGCACTATGCTAGATGCCAGCCAGGGTTGCAAGGGCAAATGTGAAAGTCACTGTTCCTGGGAATCTCATGTTCTGGGGGAGATAATAGGCATATTGTATATAGGAGACATGAAACACACAGTAACCTTAAGTAGAAGGCACTTGTAGCCAGGAAGATGAGGAAAGGCCTGAGGGTCTTGGCCTTTTCATGCCCAGACAAAGCCTAGTCACAATGCTCAGGCAAGGAGGGAGATACTAGGCTAACATTGAAAACAGAACTGTAGCGTTGGAAGAAAAGGCTGAGGCAGATTCTGGTTTGCAGACACAGACAGACCACTGGCTCTGGTCACCGACTAATGACCACCCCTCCGTGACTCCCACTTAACTCTCCCTAGCCAGAGCCACAGACTACCTGCCTGCTTCTCTCAGAGCATTGCACAGTCTTGTGTTGGAAGGGGTTTCTGAGACTTTCTAGCTATCTCCCCTCTCCTGTCCTTGACAAGGGGTCATCTAGTCCTTGTCTGAAGACCTTGTCTGAAAATCTCCTTCACTCTCTTTTGCTCCAAGGTTACTACTCTGTGTATATCTTGAATAGACCTATTTATGCCTGTGTTGCTCCTGATTAGCACATAACCTCCTTCAGAGCAGGAACTGTTTTCATAACTTTGTATCCTCAGCTCTTAGCATAGTGACTGACACAAAATAAATGCTTGTTGATTAGTTGTCTAGCCACATCCCCTCCCCCACCCTGTGCTTGTGACATTGCTTTTTTGACTCCAACTCTAAGACTTTACATTTGTTCAGATTAAATTTTATCTTCCTCGATTTACCCCAATATTCCAGACCTGTCATCCATTGTACTAGTTTTCTTTCCTACCTCTGTGTTGTCCACTGATAGTCTGATCTCAAACAAAACTAAAACCAACTTGCAACCATTTGGCGTCACAAAAAAGAAAGGGTAGGTACTTCCGAGAGGCCCATGGGCACTCTTCAGAGAGTGTATTGGCCTGATGATGGGGTTTGCTGCGCTTTTATATGAAAGGTAGGACATAAATAGAGTCAATCAGTCAACAAGCACGCATTAAGGTCACACTATTTGTCAGTGCAAAGAAAGATCCCATTAAGTTTTCCATGTAAGTTGTACCATTAGTGAGAGTGCCTTGGACACACATTTAATCATATCTTTCCTGAAGCATTCAAGAACACACAAAGAATGATGTGCCAGTTTCTATTTCAAGAGTCACATAGACATTTAAAGAATTCTGAATCATCTGAAAGACCTGTTCTTTGTGGCAGAAGTTGGAAATAAAAAAAAAAACAGCTTTTAACATCTTCCAAAGAACTCCCCCTCCCCACCCAGAGCAAGTGGGTCAGCTTTTCTTGAATTCTTTTTTGAGCAGCTGAAGTCAGGCCCTTCGATTTCCCATCTTTAGTAAAAATGGATAGAGTGTGGGTAGATGAGAAATTCAGAGATGAACTAACTCTTCACTCCAGTGACTCATTGGCTCAATACAGGACTGTCATCTCTCTCCACTTTCCTTTACTTGGAAGGGAGCTGCTTCAACAATCCAGAAACTAAGTCAGTGAGAATTCATTTAGTGCATTGTTTAATTCACAGGTTAAATCTCACAGGGCCTTTAAATGAATGAAAGGATGAATGGGTGACTAAAGGAATGAATGAATGAAAATGTATTTATCAAGGGCTAACTAGGCATTATGCTAAATATAAAAATCAAGATAGTCATGCCTGCCCTCTAGGAGCATGCCTTCTAGATAAGGAAGACAGTACAGACTTGGGAGTGGTGTTGGGGAAGTGTACTTTGGTCTGAAGTCACTGGGCTGGAAAGTGAAGTGAATGACAAGAACCCAGGTCTCCTGCCTCTAGTCCTGGACACTTTCCACTACACCACCAGCTGACTATTGCCAGATGGTTAATTCATTTCTTCATATGTTGATGCATCTCATTGCCGTTCTTAGGAATAGAATCCACTTTTAATGCCATTCTAACCTCAGCAAACATGGTTTATTTTATTTTATTTTTTGAAATCTACTTTAAAAGGCACCATCATCCCCAGCATTTGCTCTTTCTGCTTTTTTGGAGCATGTATTCATTTCCAAATATGTAGGAAGAGGGAAGTGAGGTCTAGCTAGTTTTCAAAGCAAGAATGGTTAGTTCTCAAAGGGCCCTCAACTTTCTCACTTGTGAGATGAGAAGACTGGACATTCTCAGGTGCCAAGAACAAAATTACTGAAGATCACAGGAGCATTTAGTGACCAAGTTGGGATGCCAATGGAGGCCTCATAAATCCGAATTCCACCATATTGAATCACAGAATAGTGAATAATTGCTAGTATTTATTATAGAGCTTTAAGGTTTGCAAAGCACTTAACAAATATTACCTCAATTTATCTACACGCTGGGAGGTAGGTGTTATTCCCATATTGCAGATGCGGAAATTGAGGTCAACAAGTTAAGTGACTTGCCCAATATCTGAGGAAAGCTTTGAACTCGGGTCTTTCTTACTCCAGGTCCAGCATTCTTCCCACTGTCCTACCCTGGAATCATAGAGTGGTTGTCTAGTCTAAGCCATATGCCAAAGAAATCCCCACCATAACTTACCTTCCTGATATCATACAACTGTTGCATGTAGACTTCCAAGGCGGGAGTGGAGGGGAACCTGTCACTTCTCAAGACTGGTTCTTCCACTTTGGGACAGGACAGCTTATCTTCCCGAGAAATGGCACCCAGATGCGGAAGGGCCTTGAGTTCATGTCCTCTGCAGATTAGATGAAGAAGCAGTCTTATCCCTCCATCACACAAAAACTTCAAATACTTGAAAACAGTGATCATATACAGTTTCTCCCAGTGAAATATCCCCAATTACTTCATCAAGTCTTCACATGACATCAGCTCAAGGCCCGTCCCCATTCTGGGTGCTCTTTCTCTGGATGCTTCCCAATGTCTTTCTTAAATTGTAACAGCCATCATAGTATTTGAAGACTTAGACCCAGAAAAGATCTTAGAAGTTTTACAGTCGGCCTTGCTCGTTTTATACAGGAGGAAACCATTCAAGGTGGAAAGAACGCCCAGATTCAAATTCTCTCTCTACCTGCGGGATCTTGGCCAAGTCCTCTACTCATTTGAGACTTCAGTGGGTAACATCAAAGACCTCTTCTATTTAGGAATTGATGTTCATAGGAAACAGACAGGAAGTAGAAAAGCCAAGATTCACAGTCAACTTCCCTGACTTCAGATCCAATATTTTGTATCATATTGTGCTGCTCCTAATCCCCCTGTTCCCTTTGGACACCTTTTGAATCCTAGGATCATAGACTCAAAGATGGGAGAACAGGAGAGGCTAAAGAACCCAACTCCTACATTTTACATGTGAGGAAACTGAGGCCCAGGCAGGTAAAGTGATTTGTTCCAGCTCAGGCAGGTATTAAGTGACAGAAGGATTTGAACTCTTTGTTGACTCCAAACTCAGCAGGCTTTCCACCACCCACAAATTCTATCCATATGACCTGGATTTATTTTTCCCATAGAACAAATGTTTTCAAATGTTTGCCTGGCAAGGTTTGTTTTCCCTCATATTCTTTTAGAACATTTATTAAAGTACTTTCTACATGCCAGTCACTAAACTGAATATATTAATTCAAGCAAAAAGTGAGTCCTTGCCCTCAAGGGGCTTACATTTTAATAAAGAAAGATAACCTATAACAGGGAACTTTGACATTGAGGAGAGGGAGATAGCTGTGTAGGGTCAAGGTAGAGGAGCTTCCAGAGTCTGGAGCAGAAGTGAGAGAGGAGTGAGCATGGCTGGCTTGGGCATTTCCTTGAATGAATATTCTGGGAAGGAATTTAGCAAAAGGAGGCAGAGGCAGAGGCATCTTCCAGGGGAAGAAGGCCACAGGTAGGGGACAAGACTGTCAGAGACATTATTCTCAAAAGATTGTTTTGCAGTACGAACTGGACCACAGCTTCTGAACCTTCAGATTCTGGTGTAAGGGAATATGGGGATGTAATGCATTGTCAATAAAAGCAGATGGGGGGGGGGTTGATTCAGATATCCAACCACTCTTCAGTTCATATAAATTCATTTATAATTTTTTATACTGCATTATATTATGCTATACTATATTATATATATTATATGCTATTTTATAATTTTATTTTATTTAGAAGCAAGTTGATGTAGTAGATAGAGGACTGGCTTCTGATTTGGTAAGTTCTACATTTAAGTCCCATCTCTGACCCCTATTGGCTGTGTGACCCTGGGCAAATCATTTGCCCCACAATGCTATGGGCAACTCTTGAATCCCAAACCTCAGCTCTTTCGCTTGCTATCTTCATGACCTTGAGTATATCTGGGACTCACTTTCCTCATTTGCAAAATCAAAGTGTGGGACTTTGGCTTATCCAGCTCTAAATTTGTGATATTCTTGTACAACCCTTTGGAATGTTGCTATATTCATACGAATGTATGAATTCTGCCTCTCTAATGCTGTGTGCCACACACTTTTTAATGAATTTATTTTGGTAGCAGACTTGGCTCCGAAAGTAATGTTATATATTCACGAAGGAAGATGCTGGTAAATGGTTTTCTATTTCCTTTTTAACTGCAGTCCTAGGAATACAGCAGAGCAACGTTGCCATGGGTTCTGTGACTAAAGGACAGGTTTGTGCTACTATTGAGGTCTAGGATTCATGAACTTTAGGTGGTGTTGGACCTGGGGCCACTACACTTTGCCAAGTTCAATATGAGTTTGATACAAGCGTTTAACGTGAGGGCCAGGAACATGGCTCATAGACATTTATGAGGGGCAGAACAGGAAGGAACATGTACTGCTTGAATAGAAGTGGCAAATGATTCCCAGAATATTAATCATGCAACATCAACATTCCCGTTTTAAGAGATTTGGGTCCCAAAGTGACAGCAGTGTGTGTGTGTGTGTGTGTGTGTGTGTGTGTGTGTGTGTGTAGTAAGGCTAGTATTTTCAAGTTTTCTGTCTCTTCACCCAGGGCATCCCAGCATTGCCAGCCCATTTTATGTTAATATGGAGTCTTAAAGAGGATGAGTGTCAAGGCCATCCTGCTTGAATGAGATTCCATTCTGTAAAGCCAAAGACCTCAGTGTTTGATATTTTGGGGAAGAAGAATGATGTAAAACTTAGAGTGTTAGACTTTGAGTTAGGATGACTCGGGTTTGAATCTTGCTTCTGATACTTCCTAGCTGTGTGACCAAGGGCAACTTTTACTTAGCTTCTCTGAAACTCAGTTTTCCCAACTGGAAAATGAGAGCAATAATACCCTACTTACCTTACAGAACTGCTGTGAAGCCCAAATGAGATAGTTCATAAGGTGCTTTCCAACCTTTCATGTCCTACAGAAATGCCCGTTATTGCTCTTGTTCTCATATTGCATGTAAAAGGGTTCACATAGAAATTATTACCATAATCATAAATTTGATCACCTCACATTTGTTAGAATTGATAGAAGTTGTCTATAATAATTATCATTAATATTCATCCCTATGACTAATATCCATCACTGATG
Source organism: Pseudochirops cupreus (assembly GCA_028627135.1). Classification (NCBI taxonomy): domain Eukaryota; kingdom Metazoa; phylum Chordata; class Mammalia; order Diprotodontia; family Pseudocheiridae; genus Pseudochirops; species Pseudochirops cupreus. Next base: position 381,705,694 of record CM053584.1, on the reverse strand, counting down.
CCAATGATGATGCTGTAGTCTTATTTCATGGAATTCAGATAGAAATTGTCCATAATTACCATAAATATTCATCCTTGCTCTTCATATTCATTGCTATGATGACGATCATGATGATAGCATCTTATTTCATGGAATTTAGATAGAAATTGTCCATAATTATCATTAATATCCCTATTATTAATATTAATCACTATGATGGATGTCATTGTATATTTCAAGACCTTCATATAGAAATGTTCCAGGCACAAGTCACTCTCTTACTATTATTCTGTCATGTTTCATGATTCATAGACTATTACATAGAAGGATAAAATGATTGTTGGTTAAAATGACTCTTTTTCTTCAGTTGAATAAAGTATTAAGTGTTTCGTAGGTTCATGGAAAGCACTCATTCCAGTAGGAAACAGGGTGATGCGGACAGTTGAGCTTTATCTTGTTTTTTCATGGGTTTGCTTTCTTTCTCTAGATCTATATATTTTGAGATCTTTTCATTCCATATAGTTTGGAACATTATGTTTGGTGCCATCTATGAAAAATACCAGTTTTGAATCTTTAATGAATTAATTTTATTTCTGGGTAATAGTGAGAAAGAGTTCAGCTTATGATATTGTTCTGATTACAGTGAAATTGATCTATCAAATTCTCAAGACGCTTGAGAGATTGCATTTGTAGTATCAAGATTTGTCATAATAACTTATGAAAGATAGTATACTTCTGGTGTATAATTCTGGCCACCTAATCATGTCTTTATGAGTTTTTGGTAGGTGCCAAATTCTTGTAGTCTTCCGAGATATGCTGCACAGCTGTTTAGAATAATAATTATTATAATATTTATAATCATAACTATTATTATTCCCTATTGACAAAGATACAATATCAATTTTCTCCTAATTTGGCTCAATTTTCTCTCTGCCATCTTGGCCAGGGAAACATTTTTAGCTTTAGTCTTTTAACATTATTTTTTTTTTTCAATTCAGTGAGTGCCAAAGTAGGTCTATAGAGTTTTTTTATAGAGTGTGAAAAATAAAATAAATCTTGCTCGCCAATGCATCACTCTCAAGCAGCTGCTTGAATTCTGCTCAGGCCTTTCAGAAATTCTCACCTTTGATCTTTGAGTCAGCATGGAAAATTTCAGCCACAGCTGATTTAGTCTGACAAAGTCCTGAGCACCTGGAATAGGTCATTTATACCAGGAAATGCTTCTCTTCTCTAGCCAGAGACTGGGCTTCCAAAGTAATAACCTCCAGCTGAGCCTACGACCTGGTGGGAGTGACCTCAGAGCAATTCACCCACTCACATACGGTTTTTTTTTCTTCCTTTTTTAACCTTAGGAAAGAAAGTTCTTCTATAACAGAGCCTAGAATTAGGTCATTCTCCTCTCTCTCATATGCTATAGCAAAAAAAAAAAATTCTTCTACGCACCAGGCAACAGCCTATTTTCTATATTACATCAGGGCCTTAATTTTCCAATATGCCCAGGGAATAATGTGAATTTTCAGTTACTTGAACATTTAGTTAAGAGGGAATTAACAAATATACAGTATATACCTTGCTGATTTTAAATTAAGCAATAACTGTGTGAACATCTATTAAATACCATGGAAGCAAGAGAAGTATAACACATGGTGCCTGCCCTTCAACAGCTAATATTCTTGCTGGAGGGAGATAAGACATACCTAGGTGAAGAAAAAAAAGAAGAGTCTAAGGGTTCAATTGCAGACTCTTATCCAAGCAAGATGGTCTTGAACCTCCAATTCCCTTTTAGACATCTAGCATTGGCTATGTAGTAGACATCTTACACTCACCAGGGCCAAAAGAGAACTTGTTATCTTTCCTCCTGAATTCTCCCCACTCCTAACTTCCCGAATACTGTAGCAGACAAACCCATCCTCCTATCCCTCAGCTTCTTGACCTCAAAGTCATGCTGGACCTCCACTGTCTCTTACCCCCTACCCACATAGCAAAGTGGTTGCCAATACCTGTTGATTTTATCTTTGCAAGATTTCTCAAATACACCCCCTTCTCACCTCTGACACTAACACTGCCATGATGCAAGCCCCCATCACCTCACACCTCAACTATTGCAATGGTGGCTGGTGGGTCTGCCTGCTTCAATCCCTCCTCTCATCCAGCCACTAACATGCTTTTCCTTAAGCACAGATTCTATTTTGTCATCCTCACTACTCAGTAAACTTCACTGGCTCCCTATTGCCTCCAGGATCAAATACAAAATGCTCTGATGACATTCAAAACTCTTCATCACCTAGTCCCCTCCAAGCTGTCCAGCGCTCTCACACCTTACTCCCTGACACATATTATTCAATCCAGTGACAATGGTCTCCAGGCTGTTTCTCAGACAAGACCCTTCATCTCTCAATTCCTGGCATTTTCTCTGGCTGTGCCCCGTGCTGAGAATGCTCTTCCTTCTCAACTCTGCCCCAAACAAAATCCTGTCTTTTATGGGAAACCTTTCCCTAACTCTCTTAATTCTAGTACCTTCCTCTGTTAATTATTTCCCATTTATCATATATCATATCGTATCGTATCATATCATATCATATATCATATCATATCATGTCTATCTATCTATCTATCTATCCACCCATACACACACACACACACACACACACACACACACACACACACACACATATATACATCTATCTATATGTCTGTCTGTCCGTCCGTCCATCTGTCTATCTATCCATCCATCCCTCTATATACATATACACATATTTGCATGTGTATATGAAATAGATATAGATACGGACATCTATATCTACATCATCTATACCAACATCTATCTTGTGTGCATGTATTTGTTTACATGTTGTCTCCCCATTAGATTGTGAGTTCCTTGAGGGCAGGGACTGGCTTTTTTATCCCCCCCCCCACCCCTTTAGTACAGTGCCTGGCACAGGGTGGACACTTAGCCAATGTTTACTGGCTGATTAATTGGTCACGGCCATCTTTGTTTTTTTTTTCCTCTTGCATAAGCTCTCTTTGGCTCCCTGCAGCAGCTCGTGGTTCTAGAGGATATCCAATGGGTGCGTTTTGTGTTTTTTTTAAAGTAATATTTGTCTGTCTTGGGCCAAAGAGGCAAGCAATGGAAAATTCAGGGCTGAGTGGATGCCTGGGGAATGGGCCGATGATATAATGAATGACCTAAGGCTCAGCTGCATTTTTCCCATCTGAAGCTTCTGACTAAAGAGCAGCTGGAAGAGCTGGAAGGGGTTTGGAAGATCACCTCATGCTAGGGTCTCATTTTACAATTCAGGAAACTGAGACCTGAGGAGACAAAGTGACTTGCCCAAGGTCCAAGAGCTAAGAAGGCATAGGCTCCGAGCATCCCAGAGGCTGAAGTAGAAGGGGCCTCGGGGGCCAGCTGGTACCTCCAAGCCCCTCAGCTCCCAGAGCCTTCTGCCTGGCACCCAGCCTCTCCCCAGACTGCCTCCAACTGACTCTTCCAGCCTTATTTTGTATAACACCCCTTCATGCATTTCATGTTAAGCTAATAGTTATTCCTTGAACTTGGTCCTCAGTCTTCTGCTTCCATGACATTAGCCCCCAGCCTGGAGTAGACTTTCCTTTCATCTCCACCTCTAAAGTCCTTAACTTCCATTTGGGCTTAGCCAGTACCACCTCTTTTGTTTTCAGTCTACTTCTCTGTGGACTTAGTGTCTCCATTAGTAGAATGGAAGTGCCTTGAGGGCAGCAAGAGCTTTTATTTTTATCTCTGCATTACCAGCACCAAGTGGAATACCTTGCACATAGCAGACATTTAAAATATATATATATTTCAATCAATATGACTCTGCATGACTCCATTGGAGTTTTCTTGTCAATGATACTGGAGTGGTTTGTCATTTCCTTCTCCAGCTCATTTTACTGATGAGGAAACTGAGGCAAAAGAGTTAAATCACTTACCTAGGATCACATAGCTGGTAAGTGCCTTAAGCCACATTTAAACTCAGGAAGATGAGTCTACCTGACTCCAGGCCCAGAGCTTCTCATGATATCATTGGTCCTTTTCAAAAACAAAGGATGAACAAGCACTCTGTCCACTGTACCACCTAGCTACCCCAAAATATAAACTTATAGTATTAAACAATATTATAATACTGAATTATAATCATTTAATCACATTATAATATTTAAATATAACATTAAAATATGCATTTGTTGAAATGAATTATGAAATGTTGACTATGCAGATATTTGAAAATATCTGGATAGTTGCCTGGATTTTTCACTTTGCATCCAGATTTTGGGTTTCTAGGGAAAACTTTTAAGGGCTGCTAAAGGAAATTGGCTATTTTTTAATTAGATGCGAAGATATCTAAAGTCTCTTCCAGATCTAAATTTGGGAAATGCCTAAATACAGATGTTTTCCCAGCCTCCTTATTAGACAGTACTAACTGTTTGTTAGACTGGATGGAATTACTAAATGGTTATTTATTATTGTGATTAACATATATTAATATTCAATAACACCGCCATACATTTTATAGCACTTTATGGCTTTAAGAACCTTTGCATTCATAATCTCTTTTGTAGAACTGAGGTTGCTCCTCATACTGGAACCCTAGTAATCTACCCTACATTTTAGGTACATTTATATACATAAATACATCTCCAGAGCATAGCCCATGAGCCCCCAGTGATGTGTTTTACTTTTACTGGTCAGCCAGTGAATCAACAAGCATTTATTAAATGCTTACTATGTGCCAGGCACTGTGCTAAGCACTGATATAAACACGAGAGATAGTCCTTGCCCTCAATGAGTTTATAATCTAATGGTGAAGTGACCTGCCCAAAGTCACAGAGGTATCTATAATGATGGAATTGAGACTAGAGACTGGATTTCCTTTCATCTGGCCCCTTTCCTTACAGATTCACAAATTGAGACTTTGAAGAGAGTTTTAAGGATGTCTAGTCCAATATCCTGATTTTACTGAAGAGGAACAGGGGCCCCAAAGAGCTTAAGTGATTTGTCCAAGGTCACATAAGTGTCAAGAGACTGGATAGGAACTCAGGTTGCCTAACTTCATGTCCAGAGTTCTTGCTACTGCCCTATGTAATAATCTATAATCTATATATCTATAATCTATAATCTGTATTGCCCAGCTTCTTTCTTCTGAAGGCATAGAGAGGATGCTTTAGACCTGCTCTCAACAGTAAGTATTTCCAACCTCCATTTAGTAAAATTAGAGAGAATGCTCTGAATTATTTCAACATGGTTAGATTTCTTGTTTTGCTTCTTTTGTCTGACTAACGCCCCAAATGCATCTTCAAGTAAAGGAGATCCTCATTAATGTGGTAAGAGGATGGTGATTGAGGTCAAGGGTCATTGGTGGGGGCTGGGGAAAAGAACTGAAATATCCAAAATTATTGGCACTTTCTTGGCCAGATCTTGACTCTTAGGAACCCAGTATAATGAAAAGAAAACCCTCATATAATAAAAATGACAATTTTACCTAAATTAAATTATGTATTTAGTGCCATACCAATCAATCTACCCAAAAATTATTTTATAGAACTAGAAAAAATAGTAACAAAATTCATTTGGAAGAACAAAAAGTCCAGAATATCAAGGCAA
>CM053584.1:381672966-381699595 GCA_028627135.1 Pseudochirops cupreus | reverse complement strand
TGTGTGTGTGTGTGTGTGTGGGTAGACATATGAGTGTAAGTGCTAACTCTAAAAGCTCAATGAACAACAGGATGGCCTAGTGAACATTAAAGAACCACTTCTAGGAAATGCTATCTCCCTTGTACACATAAGTGATAAGGCCTTAATTGAAAATCATAATGCCTGTGGATTGGATTTTCCACCTGAATTGTAGCCCGTGATCATGTTTTTTAGGCATCAGCATCAGAAAGTCCATGTTGGAGATCAGCTGGTTCTGGCTGCTCTGGAATACGTTGCTGTGCTTGGGAAGTTGCCCCAAAGAAATCTGGGGCAGGGAGGTTGTCAAATCGTCCTCCTGAATGGAATGGGGAAGTCAATCAGGGCGACTCTTTCAGGCTGCTCCCAGCACATTCTATGGCCTGTAGAGAGACTCTGTGGTGGGTAAAACACATGGAATGTAGAGATATCTTCTCAGACTGGGGGCCCCTTGCTATTTACTGCCATTGGCCAGGAAGCTATTGCCTCACTCAGGAGGAAGAAGACAAAAGATGTGCTTTAGTTTCTACCTGCAAAATTCTCCAGGGCAGCCTATTGCTTTGATAAACACATTTGCATGTTCTCACTAATCAGAACCAAGATATTACAAATGTTTAGCTCATGGGAGCCCAGATTTGGAGCTGAAAAGGACTTCAGGTCAAGCCTCTACATTTCACAGGTGGGGAAACTGAGGCCCAGAGCAATGAAGACACTTGTCCAGGGTCACACAGATAACAAGAGTCAAAAAGATCATGTCAATGCGAGTCATTGTGATTATTGGTGCTTTTGTGCATTGACATATATAATATTACATAATTTGTTATTATATATGATGATATACAATAATATAACAATATGATCATATATACATACATATTTCATTACATTACACTTAAACTCTCTTGAAATGGGAGTAGGAAGATCTAGGCTCAGACCCCAGCCCTATGACTGTCTTTGGCTGTGTGGCCTTGGACTGGTCCGTTAACCTCTCTAAGCTTCAATTTTCTCATACATAAAATAACAATAACGCTATTAATAAAAGCCTGTCTTATAGTATTGTGAGAATCAAGGTAAACAGTCTTGAAGAAAATACTTTGGAAACTGTAAAGCGCTCCATGAATGTAAGCTATGCATGTCATTAAAAGTCTAAGGACCACTTTTAGACAATGGCTTTGGATCCATATAAAAATAAGGTGGCATTGATTTGTCTGTCATTTGCATGTAATTTACTAAAGGAGTATAGAATATATTAGAATATATAGAATATAAAGAAAATATAGAATCTTTTTTTCTATATACACCACTGACACAGAGTAGGCGAGGTGGGTGGAAAGAGAATCAAGGACCACATCAGGACCATATAAAGTTTCTTTTAAATGTCTATCATTCTCCATTTTAAATAGAGAAAAAAATTGAGATTTCTGATCATGACAATGGAGAGTTCCACGTCTTATTGAGGAAAGAAACTATTATTTTCTTTCGTGGAGTAGCATTCCTACCTTATGGCCTGTGGGGGAGCTGATATCAAGGATTCATAAAAATATGTTGTATTTCCCCAATACCTGCTGGAATTTTCTAAGTGTTCCTTAAACTGAGAAGTCAGGGAGCTAAACAGATGTAAAAGTCATGTTAAGCCATGTCCATATCTATGAGTATATTTGACTAAATCATCTGGTCAGTTCAGTTAAATTTTAAAAGAAAATTTTGCTTGGCTATCTGATGGGAACTTTGAGGGATATAAAGCTGCCTAAGACATAGTACCTGACCATGACAGCCTCCCTATCTTGGCCAATGAGAGAAAGGGCTATGCACACGAAAATGTACTAACAAAAACCTCTAATTGTATGCAATAATCAGGATTAGTGCCATAACAGCAAAGTTGAAGGTCACATCTCTCCTTTTCCTAACATTGTTTTCAGGGAATTAACTCTGTAGTGGAGTTTGCTCTGTTATTTTCTGGAAAACATATTGTTATCAGTAATTTTAAAAAATACATATAATCTACAGTGCTATGAATTCAGCAGATAATGTTGAGGCCCTGCTACCAGCACAGGTGCAGGTAAGCAGTAGAAGCAGATGTAGGAGAGGGGGCTTGCCCGTCAGAGGAGCCTTCAAAATACCTTGGGCAAGCCTACCCGCATGCTTACCACTACTTCCATGTCTGGCCTCATGGCTCCAGTTTTCCCTGATCTTGATTGATTAATTCCTCAATGGAAAATCCTATGCTTAGCTGCTATTTCCACCCAGATAAATTTTCTTTGCTCTAGCCACATCCCACTTAACCTAGGGGGGAATAAAGATGATTTTCTTTCATGGCAAACCATCTCTATCACATTCCCTTTAGAGCATGAATGTTGAAGAGACTATTTAGAAGGCACAAGATAGCTGTCTCCCAATATTTTTGGATTGTCTTGTGAACTTCAGAATTGTCTCTGTTGCCCACAAATGCAGAACAAAGTGAGAGAAACAGGAAGGAAGATTTCATCTCGATATAAGAAAGAGCTTTTGGACAGCGCTTTCCAATAGCTGATGTATGTGGTGAGTTCCCCCGCACATAGAGGTGTTAAAGAAGAGTCTGAATGTCACTTCTTTCTGCCTCCATTTCCTCCACTGTAGAATGGGTATAAGATAACACCTTCCTCCAGGGCTGATGTGAGGATCCAATAAGAATACTTGTAAAATGCTTAACACACTGCCTAAAACATAGTAGGTGCTTAAAAATGTTCTCTCCATCCATCCAGGTATTTGTAGTATGTGGTGGAGACCACTCCATGGCCAGGCCTGAAATGGCTTCTGAGGTTTCTTCCAGGATCCTATCTGTGTCTACCTAGAAATCCTGCAGCCAGCCACCTCCTCATCAGCACAATCAGGTTTGCTGGCTGAAGATCAATGCACATTTCCTGCCTATCATGTTTCAGAATCTCTCAGTAGCTAAAGAAACAATTGGATTATGGGAGCTAAAAAGACTCATAGAGCTTCAGCTGAGAGTGGACTCTGAGGTCTTCTGGCTGAACTTCCAAATTCTGGGGTGTGGACACTGAGGCCTGGGGAGGTGAAGGTCACCCATAGGACTCTAGATTTAGAGCTGGGAGTGACTTCAGAGGCCATCTGGGCCGGCCTCATTTTACAGATGAGGAAACAGGCCCAGGAAGGTGAAGGTCATATACAGGGCTCCAGATTTAGGGCTAGAAGGAACTTGAGAGACCATCTAGTTCAAACCCCTACAGATGAGAAAGCATAAATGACTCACCCAAGGTCACACAACTAGTTCATAAGAAGTTTTCTGACTAGTTAGGATTCCTGATACTTGGTTCAGGATTTTAATCAGCCCATCAGATATAAGTTATTAAATGACTTATTTAATATTTATATTATTATAATTATATAAATATTATTATAATATTATAATAAAATATTAAATATAGATCATACGCATCAGAGTCAAGATTTGAACCCACGTCCCCTGACTCCCAAGTCTCTTTATACTGTGTCATGATACCTCTTTCTCATATGGGAAAACATGAAAAGTTGTTTTTTTGTAAATTGGTCCAACAGTTGGAAATATAGGTCAGCTCCAAAACAATGCAATGAAGGAATAAATTAGGATAACATTTTGAAGTATGCCTCAAATTAGAGATGAGGGGCTCAGGCCCAAGGTCATCAAGTGACTTGCCCCAGGACACACAGAGACATAAATATCATAAATAAATTTAAAGCCAAGTCCTCTGACAGCAGACCCAGAGAAAGGTCTCTGAGCACTTTTCAACACTTTGACTTGGGCCTCCTGCCCATGGCCATGGGCTGTGCTTGTGGGAGAATTAGAGGAGCCCAGGAGGGTCTCAGAAGCTATAACCTAAACCTTTCTCTCCTAAACCACATTGCTTGTTTGGATGTAGGTATGTTTCTACTGACGTGAGAAAAGTTTAACAAGATGGTAACTCAAGATGAAATCGTGGCCTAAGGTTGGTATCTCAGCAACCCAATGGGGAAGACAGTATAGGTATTCTTATCCCCATGTTTACAGATGGAGAAACTGAGGCTGAAAAAGCTTAAATGATTTCCCAGGATCCTATGGCCAATAAGTCTCGGAAGTGGGGCCGAGTCTCTCCCCACTATACCCTGCTGCAATACTTTTAAACAGAAAGAGTAGGGGCATAAAATGTCAGTTCTAATGGGAAAAAATGGAATTCTAGTTTATAGATTCATAGCCTGTGAGAGCAAGAGGGACCTAAGAATCCTCTCACTCTTCCCTACAGACATATACACAGACTTTTAAGATTAAAAAAAAACTTTGAGACTCACAAAGGGAAAGTGACTTAGCCAAGATCACTCAACTAGTTAGGGAGAAGTCTCCTGACCAAACCAGTCTCCCAATTCCTGATCCACATTGTTACTAAGCATGCTCAGTATAATCTGGGAGATTTCATATTTAATTTAGAACTTGATCCTGCACGCTTCTCCCCTCCAGGAAAATTAACACTTTGGACTGGGTACTTGGAAATGTTACAGGGGAAAAGTCAGATTCTGGAGTCAGAGGATTCAGGTTCAAATAGTGCCTCTAATTTTAGCTCCCTTGGTGACCTTGGAGAAGCTCTGTTTTGTTTTGCTTTTTAACATTTTCCAGGGCCTCAGTGTCCTTTTCTGTAAAATAAAGAGAATTGACTATATGACCTCTGAGACCCCTTCTAGCTCCATGATCCTGTGAATTTGGTGCAGAAATCCACCCTCCCCTTAGCCTCTATATCTAGCTGGCCTCAGATCATGCTTTATCCTATCAAACCAACCAAACTCCTACCAGGTCATCAGACTCTACCTTGCAAGGGGATCTTGCTATCTGCCCTGGTTTCCCGACACATACCCAATCCCAGCACCAATCCTCCAACCCCTCACTACCTCCAACCACCTCTGTAGCTCTGAAAACACCAATCGTAACCACTATTACCATAGCTACTAGAAAAGGACGTGCCCATCTAATGCCCTAAAGCTCCACCATCCAACTCTGTGACTGCCTCGAGGTCCAGCCCCCTTCACGAGCTGTCTCCTCTTCCTAGCACTATGTTCCCCTCAGCAGAACACAAGGCAGAGATAATCTCACTTTTGTATTTGCATCCGCGATACCTGATTTAGTACCTGGCACATTGTAGGTGCTTAATCAATGTTTATTTACAGGAAGAGCTATAAGAATGTGCCTCTTCACCCTCTTTGCAGAGACTGTAGGAAACTGTGTATATAACACACTGCAGGCTGTGAGATTTGACTGATGTGTTGGTTGGTTTTTCTCTTTCTTTGTTACAAGCAAAGGATCTCTTGGTCTGGGGGAAATAAATCTATTGGGAAGCAAAGGTGGTAGAAAACCAAATATATTGTATAAATATAAATAATTTTTATAAATACTTTATAAATATTTTATAATTACAAAGAATATAAATAAATGTGAGCTATATAGATTATAAGTTTATAATTTATATAATTAATCTACAGTCAGAAAACCCCCCAAACTAGGAGACTCAAGAAAGGCGTCCTGTAGGTGGCAGTGATTTCTTAAACCTTAGAGGGAGCTAGGGATTCCAAGACATGGAGGTAAGGAGGGAGAGCATCCATGACTGGGGGACCCAGATCAAGAGAAGCAACAGACCTCCCAGATGCAGGTGTCACAAGAACTAAACATAAATGGGCATATGGAGGGATGAACAAAACTGGAGAGCCTTTGATAACATGAAACATGTTCATGATAAATTATTCATAATTCCTCAATATGTCAAAGAAAATTATCTCGGTGCTGAATAAGTGACCAGCAGAGCGGTGTGACCATATGGTACTCAGTGTGGGTCACCTTAGTATACAAAGGATGTCTTAGGGATGCAGACAGACCATAAGAAAACAGCTTCGGGGATGGTCATAGGTCTTGCTTGTCTTCAGTGTTGCAGACATCTTCCTTGAATTCCTGGGCTAAAGAAAGTAAGGCCAAGGGGAGAACTAGGGGAAGGCTCACACTATCCTGAGTGATCAACTATATACAAATGTTTTGTACTTATATGAGAGAGTTGGTCTTGTTCCTTTTTTCCGAAGAGATGAAAGGCAAAGGACATGGAATCCTCAGAGTTGCAGACAGCAGACATTTAGGAAATTATACCATTTGGACCAAATGGCCACTAAGATCCCTTTCAGCTCTCAAAAGCTATGATTCATTTGGCAGCACCTGCCTCTCTTCTTTGCAGAGATGGGAGACCATTGGTACGAAACATTGCATATATTATCAGCCCCATTTACTATGTTCATCAGCTTTGCTTTTCCTCTTTTGAAATCTTTGACACAAAGGATAGTTCTCTGGGCAAAGGGAGGGATATATTTGGAAATTAAAGGGATGGAAAAATGGAAAATGTCAACGAAAATTGTTTTTAAGATTCATTTTTAAGATTCATTTCACACAGAGAAATGAAGTTGGCTTAAAAAGAAATCAAACATTAGAATGCAAAATAAACACTCTAAAAGTCTTAATGAACAGTATCATAGAATCTTAAATGGACAGCCAGAAAGGACCAAAATGGTCATTGAAACCAATCACCTCATTTTACAGGGAAATAAATTGAGGCTCATAGGACCCTAGATTTAGAATCTTAGAGATCAAATATCATCCCCTCTTTACAAGTGAGGAAACTGAGGCCCAGGGAAGACCTTGCCAAGTCACTAGGCTAGTAAATGTTTGGGGCAGGATTCAGATCCAGATCTGTTTTATTCCAAGTGTACACTCAATAGAACCAGAACAGCATGGCTCACTGGGTGAGGTATTCTCTCTGTTTCTTTCTGTCTGTCTCTATCTCTGTCTCTATCTGTTTGTCTGTCTCTTCCCTTTCTTTCTCCATATATGTACATATACATATATATTATACATGTATATTTGAATAAAGGAGAAGGAGGTCAAGATGAAGAAGTGATTAGGAGAGAGTAGAAATTCTTTTCCAAAATAGTGTCATTAAGTCTGCTGTCCTTGAAAGCCCTAAGGAATGAAAAAATGGAGTATGGTGACCTAGTAGCCAAGCAGAATGCCATTACTCTCAGCTTAGACACTTCTGACCTGATGATAGTTTCAAACCCACATGGTTTGGGAGCAGATTAAACCTGTGGAGAAGGAACAATCTTGGTCTGTGGAATTGAGTCATTGGTGACATCCTTCACAGCAGGACTTCTGCATTATTGGTGAACAAGTCAGCCTCCAAGGCTATGCAGGGAAGAGAGAGCACATATTTCAGTGCTGTGGTTTTCTAAGAGAAATGATTGTCAGTGTCTGGAGAAAAAAATCATGCTTTGCTGCACATTACTGAGGGTAGCCTGTCAAATGGTCCTTTATGGGTTTGGGAACCAGGGACAGCAGCATCTCCAGAGCCTTGAGAGTGATGAGCAGATGGATTAACCGTCAGACCTATTCAGATCAGAGTAGTAGCTGTAATTTCAGACTTTAGAAAACCAAAGGCTCTCACCTTCTGGATGAAATTGATTATAGCAGATGGTCAGACCTCTTGGGATGGGATTAGCACAGTGGACTGTAGTCTGTCAGTAATAAAAATACATCTATAGCTTTAATCAAGTTGTGTTCCTTCCTTTGGGAGAGAGACACTTGAAACATTAGTACAAAATGTGGATTTGCAAACCGTGTGTGTGTTTATATGTGTGTGTTTATGTGTACATGTATCATTGTTTATGCATGTCGTATCTCAGATGGGGAGCAGGGAAAAAAAAAACACAGCAAAGTTTGAATTGTTTATTCCTCTGTTTTAATGAAGACTTGCTACCTTGAATCAGTAGTTACTGAAAGACAGTAACTTTCAGGATAGGAAGGTGGCAGAGCAATCAGAATTCTGGACTTGGTATGTCAAAGACTTGATTTCCAATTCTGCCTCAGATACTGACAATGTGACCTCTTTCAATTTCAGCCTCCCCATCTGTAAAATGGGAATAATGATCACACCTCCCTCACAGGGCTGTTATGAGGATCAAATGATACAATTATATACATTGATTCTCAAATCTTAAAGTGGTACATATGTATTATCTATTAGAACAACCAATAATTAGTCACCAAGGAAGGAAATTCAAGTACACTCGTGCAATCCAAATATATTTTCATTTCATTTAATCAATAACCATTTATTAAGGGCCTGTCATGTACCAGGAGCTGTGCTAAGCTCTGGGAATACAAAAAGAGGCGAAAGACAGTCTTTGCCCTCAAGGAGCTTATTATAGTCCATAGGTGGTTATAATGAGACTAGAAAGGAATATGTGAGTTTGGCAGTGGTGGGAATGGGAAGGTTGTATACAATGGGTAGCTTCTCACTCCCTGTCAATCTTGAATTGTGGCTCCAGCAATAGGGATAGTATATACTTATGGGGTTTCATAGGCACATAGATTTTGAACTAGAAGGGACCACAGATGTCATGTAGGTCAACACCCTCATTTTACTGACTGAAAAACAACTACAACAACTAAGGCTCTGAGAGGCAGTTAGTCAGCACAATGGACAGAGCACAAGATTAGGAGTGAGGAAGACCTGAATTCAAATCCTGCCTCAACATTCTGTCTTACTAGCTATGTGATCACCTCAGTTGGAAATAAAGTCCCCTTCGTTTGAGCTCAGAGTAGTTTGTGCATTTCAAATGGTTTTTATCACATGTTGCCTGTCTTATTTTCACTGATACAGTGCTGCATCTGGAGAAAGGAAGAACTGAGGTCAAACTCAGCCTCAAACACTCTGTGTGACCCTAGGAAAATCACTTAACCTCTTTCTGCCTCAGTTTCTTCATCTGTAAAATGATATTAATAATAACACTACCTCCTAGGATTGTTGTGAGAATAAAATTAGATAATATAAATCACTTAGCAAATCTTAAAGTAATTCATAAAGATTTATTATTATTATTATTATTAGATTTACCCAACATACCATCAGCAGTAAGTGGCAGGAGCAGAATTTGAAACTAGGCCTTCCAATTCCCAATCTTGTGTTCATTCTGTTGTACTAAGTACATGCTCCAAGCACACTTCTTTGCCTCTTGTGACTAATGTCACGTATGTGAGACATCTAACTGGCCGTGTAGGCATCCATAGCTATGGAACAAGGCAAAGCTAATTGATCCATTTTTAGACATCAGTCTTGCCCTAATTGGCCCTACACTTTAATTACATCTTGTACCCAATCACCAAGCCTGGGATGAGGTCTCACATACACTTGGAATTTTTTCTCCGATTTAATTTGACTACAACTAAAGGAAATTTGTACACCACACCTTGATTCCACCATACAAGGGCACAGTAGCCGTATCCTGGCTATCTGCCAGACATACTATACCATTATTTCTGAATCTGAGTCCAAAGTGAGCTCACAGCGGAAGCACCTCCAAAACCTTGAAATTGTCACTCCCTGCAGAACTCTGCTGAATACAGCATCCAATCACGCCTTCAGAAGATGGATGATGAAACAAATCACCCACCTTTAGCAGAGAATGTCTAGAGGTGCAGAATGTGGCCAATGGGATGATTGGTTTTGCTTAACTATGTTTATTTGTCACAAAGGAGGGCTTCTAGCTGGATGGGTAGAGGAAGTCATGGTAAATTTCTTAGTAGAAAGAGGGATGCCAGGAAACAAAGAAAGAAAGAAAATCAATATTTTTTTCTAAATACACAGGAGAAAAACTTCCAGAAAGGGACATAAACAGGACAGTTTTGTTACTACTTTGTTAAATTTAATACATATTTAAAAATAAACTAAATGTAAGAAAACCTTTCGAGAAGTTAAGTGATGCAGTGGACAGAGCACCTGGAGTCAGGAAGACTCCTTTCCCTGAGTTCAAATCACAGCTGAGACACTCACTATCTGTGTGACCCTGGGTAAGTCACTTAACCTTGTTTGCCTCAATTTTCTCATCTGTAAAATGAGCTGGAGAAGGAAATGGCAAACTACTCCAGTATCCTTGCCAAGAAAACTCTAAATGGAGTCCCCAAGAGTTAGTTGGACACAACTGAAATGATTCTATCAACTACAAAACAGAACCTTAGAGCTTTATATGCAAAGTTCTTTTTTAACTCAATCAATGAACACTTATTAAATACTTACTATAAGCTACTGTCTTAGATCTAGAGAAACAAAAATCAAAGAAAAAGAAAGTCCTTGTCTTCAAGGAACTTACATGATATTGGAAAGACAACTTGTATAAATATGGATATATACAAATTATATAACAAACAAAATACACGGTAATTTGGGGGAAGGCACTAGCATCTAGGGGATCATTAAGGGTCTCAGATAGCATCTAGCCCAATGCCTGGCCCACAGAATGTTAGCCTCAGAGCTGGAAGGG
This sequence comes from Pseudochirops cupreus, assembly GCA_028627135.1. Lineage (NCBI taxonomy): Eukaryota > Metazoa > Chordata > Mammalia > Diprotodontia > Pseudocheiridae > Pseudochirops > Pseudochirops cupreus. The sequence goes on along the minus strand of CM053584.1, from coordinate 381,689,227 downwards.
GCCTCAAATGGGTGTCTAGGCCAACCCATTGATTTTTATAGATAAGGGAATTGAAGCCCAGGGAGGTTAAGAGATTTGTCCACAGTCCCAAGGGCAGTAGACAACAGAGATGGAATTTTAACCCAACTTCTGTCTCTAAAGCCATTGGTTTTTCCACTGTTCCCAGCAGGGGACATTTAATAAATGCTCATTGATTAATGATTTGATTGATTGAAGAAGGTGGTACTTGAGTCTGGGAACACGGGGATCCCAAGAGGCAGAGAGAGGTAAGGAGAGAAGACACTAAGGCCAGGACAATGCCAATGCAAAAACGTAGAGATGCAAGATGGAGCATTGTGTGGAAAGAATATTAAAAAGGGCAGTCTAGCTGGAACAGAGATCGTGGAGGGAAATCATGTGTAATTAGGCCATTTTCCTTTGTGTATTTTAATATTTGTGTTTGGTGGTGGTTGTTAAGTTCATATCAAAAAAAAATAAAACTTTTAAAAAGAAAGTGGCCCTTCCCTCTGTGAGTGATGGGATGTTCTCCTTAAGCGTCACCTCTGCTGTGGTCGTCGGTTACTCAGAGTGCGGGGAGGGGCAGAGAGCGGAGCAGGGGCCACTGGGGATTCATCCTGGGGCTGTGCAACCGGAGGATGAATGAGGACTCTGTGCCTGCTCATTGTGGGGACACAGTGACAGGCCCTGAGGTCACCAAGGAGCCTCTCCTCTCAAATGTACAAATCCATTTTTTTTCTTCCTCTTTTCTTTTTTTCCCTCTTTTAACAAAGGGAAATGTGGCCTTTCAGAACTGCCTGACATTAGGATGTGGGGCTTGTGAGTAATGACAGCTCACAACCAAGAGCTCAGGGAAGAAAGAGCCCGGCAACAATCGCCCAGTGTTTGGCTCCTCTCTGAGGGAGAATGAACCCCTGCCTGGAGCAGGCTCCCATCAACACTGCCACATTGTGTGAGTTTTCAGGGAGGCCATACAAGAAGCCTCACTTATCCCAAAGAGAAAGGTTAAATGACCAGCAAGCAACAGAGAAAAAAGGAAATTGGAAAGGTTGGGGGAGGGGAGAGAGAATGAAGAAAAGCTACCACCCTGCATTCCAAAAGCCAAAATTAGCACATTCAATCATCGTTTGATTTTTAACATGCTTCAATCTCTGGAAATCAATAAGCCTTCCAAAATCACACAGAAATACCCCAAATCTGACCCATTTCTCCAAAGTTCTCTTCAATAGGACCTAAATTTAGGAGGAAAGTGGATTAAGGAGTAGGCACCATCATCATCATCATCGTCATCATCAGGTCTAGAGATGGAAGGAAACTCAGAAACCATCTCGTTCAACTCACTTATTCTATGGATGAGGAAACTAAGACCAGGGAGAGGAAATTACCCGCCCAAGGTCACTAATAGCACTCTGGAACTAGAGCTTGAGGAGACCTCAGAAGCTACTTAGTCCAACCTTCTCTTTTTACAGATGAAGAAGCTAAGACCCAAGGAGGGGACCATCATCCAAGGTCATGTGGATAGTAAGCAACAGAAGCATGATCTGACTCCAGGACCAGTGTGCTCTTTCCACTAAAACATAGCACTCCACATTCATAGGATAAAATGTCATCGTGAAAGTACATTCCCTAGACATTATCCCATGATCTTCCTGACAGTCCTGTGGGGTAGGCAGAGCAGATATCATCATCACTATTTCAGAGATGAGGAAACTGAGTCTCATAGAAATTAAGTGCCAGGCCATGTTTCACACACTGGATCATAAATTTAGAGCTGGAAGAGATCTACAAGGTCATTTTGTCCAACTCCTTCCCACCAGGAAGCTAAAGCCTGGAGAAGTTATGACTTGCCCCAAATCATGCAGGTGGTAAGTGAGGAAGCCAGGATTTGAATCCAGGCCCATTGATCCCAGATTCAGCATCCATGCGCTGCACAGCATTGCTTTCTCACATCTGAATAGACCACCCTAGACATTTAGCCATTTTCTACCAACCTTTTCCATCTTCTTCTCTGGTGAAAGTCATTAAATCCATTCTAAAATTGTTTCTGGCATAATAATCAATTGTCCTTTGGCTCCACTCACCATCCTGGACCCAAACTCCCTTCCCTAAACATGATTCCTCTCTCTGTGACATCTTTTCCTATTAGAATGTAAGCTCCTTGAGGTCAGGACTGTCCTCAGCACCTAGCACAGAACTTGACACATGGCATACATTTAAGAAATGTTCATTCTTCTAGTCATTCTTTTTGTAGGAAGAGAAGCAGAGGCTAAGTCATCTGGCCAGTGCCCTAACCTCTATAGGCTGCCACCTACTGCAGACTTTTAGGACCAGGGGATAGTTGAGATTGCTTGGAGGAGTTTGGCTGCCAGTGTGCAGGCCTGAGTTTCAATCTGACTTCCTGCTCTTCAAAGTCTGTTTGGACAAGAAGAGAATGAAGTTGGATCCCTGTCCCTGATGAGGACAGTGGAAAAGAAGAGTCAAAGGCAAGGGGCGACTGTGAGAATGAGCATGTGTGTGAGGGTATTGTGGGATCATATGTAGCATCACACACATGAGTTAGAAGGGACCCCAGACACCATCTAGTCTAGCCCCATTATTTTACAGGTAAGGAAACTAAATTCCATGGAGGAAAAGTGACTTGGAAATATATTTATTTAGGGGTGGAAGTGACCCCCATGATTATCTAATCTAAATTCCTCCTTTCATAGGTAAAGAAACTGAGGCCCAGGGAAGATAAGTGACTTGCCCAAGGCCATGCAGGACTTGAACCAAGGTCTTTGCCTCCAGAGCCAGGCTTCTTTCCTTTGTAACCAAGCTTAATGAAGGGACCCCTATAGGGACTTCAGAGAAAGAAGTATGTGAGGTAGCTGATTTGAGCAGACCAAGGAAAGAAGCCATCACTGTTTGAACAGTCGCTACAATGTTGACACAAAAGTAGTGCAATACATCCCCCCAACCACCCAAATCTATTGAAATCAAAAGACCAACAACTTAGCAGTACCCACAGTTCCCTGGGTAGCTTGGCACTTACCTATTTAGAGATATGCATCATTCACTGCTACAGAAACAGATCCAGTTAGAATTTACTAGGCGACAAACCCATTCATCTTAACCCCTGCTTTCCCCATGAGCCAAGACAAATGCAGAACCACATGGATGTACGGTAGGCCCTGGGGGTGGCTAAGGTACAGAGCATCCAGGTGCTTCATGTGTCTCTAATGGCTCAGCATCTATTTCATACCCCTTCCTGGCACTACCCAGGGTGGCATGGCACAGTGAAAAGACTGATAAATGTGTAATAATAGGACCCAAGTGTGAAGTCTGCTTCTAACGTTTACAACCTGTATGACTTTGAGCAAGTAACTTAACTCCTCTAAGCTAATCTTTTCCATACACAAAATGGTAGGGCTGGACTGCATGACCCGAATGGTCCATTTCAGCTCCTCAAGGGAGCTTCAGAAGCATGGTATCAGACATGAGCACCACAGGTAAAATCTGCAGCCAGGGGCTCCATTCCTCTCATGCCCTAATCACCTTTGGCTGGTCCCTAATTCCACCCTGTGTCCCACAGGCACACCCTGGTGGACATGGCCTCGGTCAGTGGAACTCATTTTCCATGGAGAAAACAATCAGATTTGGAAGTCTGCCTGGAGGCCCTAGCCTTGGCAGAAGGAAGCCCCGAACCCACATGAATGAGTCAGGAAGGAAGTGAATTGGCAAACTACTCAAGACAGGGGAAGCCCCACAGCTTGGAGAACATGGTGCAGCTGGTCCATGCAGAGTATGCATACTACAATAGTCACTGTCCCAGCATCACCAGAGAAAGACTGAATCAACAGATGACCAGTGGAGGGCTTGCCTTCCCTGCTGACTGGCAATGGTGTCGCAGAAACAAAAGCCCTGAGACACCAGCTTTCTTGCCCGTGGGGAGCTGTGGTCCTGCCCACACCCCCACCCTCCCATCAGATACAGACAGCTCTTTTTTGCTGCCCCATGCAAAGGAGATAACACTCCTTTTCATGTAAGTGACAGTCTGGGCATCTCTGAGAGGCTGTTGCTTATTGGAAGAGGTGCCACCCCTGGTTACAACTCCAGAGCATAGAGTCCCCCGGCCATCCCCTTCTCCATGCATCTCCTGCTTCATTCTGAGTTAGGTTGGAAGACTGAGAAGTGCCTTTTTTCAGCCTTCTGACATTCTGATTGTAGGATCCCATGACCTAGGTCTCTACATGGGCTTGTGAACTGATGTTCTAGGCTGATATAGACTGTAGCACCCTTCTTCATCATATTCATCATTGTCCTTGTTGACAGGGAGAACGAAGCTGCTAAAACAATGTGTGTATGTACCATGAACCCCTTTGGCAATGTGGCTTTTAAAAGAATAAAATTAATGCGTATGACTACAAAGGAAATCAATTTTGTGTACTGAAAGTTATCAAAATCTTGATTGGTTCCCAGACATTTTGGGGTTCATAGATCCCAAGTTAAGAACTTCTGGAGAGGCCTAAGTGTAAGGGCTTTTCTTCTGGCTAAATTATAGGTTCACTGGGAGCAAGGACCATTTTTTCTTGTCTTTGTTTATGCAGAGCCTAGTACCTGCCTGGAACATCAATCAATCGATCAAAAAGCATTGATTTAACACCTGCGTTGTCCTAGGTACCTAGGTAACTGGGCTGTGGAGACAGAGACAGAAAGGAACAATTCCTACTCTCAAGGAGGTTAATTCTGATGGAGGAGACACCACAGACATATACAAGAATGTAAATATAGAGAATAAATACAAGGTGATTTGACAGGGAAAGGGCCTTGGCAGTCAGGAGAGACAGGTCACAAAAGACTCCAACATGTAGAGGGAGATGCTTGAGCTGAGTCCTGAAGGGAGCCAGAGGCCGAGGTGAGGAGGCAGAGACCCCCATGTAGAGGGAATTCCAATGCAATGTCCCACAGGCAAGAACAGGGCTAGAGTGCCACCCGTAAGGAGCAGAGCAGAGAGGCCAGTTTGGCTAGATTACAGATTGAGAAAAGGAAAAGATTGTCAAATAAAGCTGGAAATATGGGTTGGGGCTGGGTTATGAAAGACTTTAAAAGCTCAACAAAGAGGCTAACATTTCATCCAAGAGGCTCAAACAGGGAGTCACTGGAATTTGATTGAGTAGAGAAGTGACATAGTCAGATCTGAGCTGAGGGCAAATCACTTTGGCAGCACATAGTAGGTGTATAAATGCATGTTGATTTGATTGATTAATGGATTGAATGCCATCGTGATGAGTTTTGGGGGAACTTAATTGATTCACAGAATGTAATTTAATAAATATTAATCTCCCATTTTGTATGAGCCACCATGAATAGGAAGAGACCATTTCTGCTGTTCTCAGACAGTCCGTTTGTGCAGAAATGTGGAGGCAGAAAAGCATTTACAACCTTCCAGTTTGCCTTAAATATTGCCTGTTGGGTTATGAATCTCACAGACTTTTTAATTAATTCAAATTTATAAGGCTATTAAATGCATTAGCTAGCTAACATCCCTTCCCCTTAAGGAGGTGCACTTAAACAATGGCCAGGTGGTAAAGTCATTTGAAAATTACTCTTCTTGTAATTAGGCTATTTTTAGCCCTTTGAAAACACGCAGTCATTCCTCTGCTTTTCACCCATTCCCAGATCATAAAACCTGAGCAGGCACTTGATTCTGCCACTGAAAACATTGGCTTTGGGGCCAAGAATGAAGGAAGTTCAAAAACATTCCCATTGCTCTTTCTTTGTGCCCTGGGAGAGGAAGATAATGGGACCTTGTGTTGCAAGGGGTCAGAAAGAGAAGGGCTTGTATGTAGGTCGGCTAGAGATGGAGGATGAACCCTTACAGACTCCTCCTTAGCTTAGAGAAGGCAACCTCCAGTGGACACATCCAGGTAGAGAAGAGCTCAGATCCTGCTGGCCTATGCACAGGCATCGATTCATATTATGATTTGGGGACAACATCATTGATGGAGCTGGTCAGTAGCCAACATAGAAGAGTCCTAGCCAGGTATTTGACAGGAATGGAGAGCAGAGACATATAGGTAGATTTCATGGCTAGGTTGTCACAGCGCTCACTGTTGGCTACTAGAGAGTTGCCTCCATCAAATTAGTCAAATACACAAACATTGCTTGACTGTGTTCTTTGTGGGAAGCACTCTGTGGCATGCAGAAATGAATGAGGCATGGTTTTGTCCTCATCAGTAGAAGAGGCCTGAATCTGGATGGTGTGGAATCAAGATTTTAGGACTGTCTTGTTTTGCAGTTCTTCTACTGGGTTTGACATTACTGAGAAGTACTTTGGGTAAATCAGCTATTACTGTCCTCAAGATAGGGCTATCTGTGGACAAATGCTTCCTCATGGGAAAATGTGCTCTCTCCTCACAAAACAATAGAAAGCATCTACCCAAGGTACTCTAATCAATTTTCCAGTTGGTGTGCTCTCTGTTCTCAGAACATTCTGTATTACCCGGCACACATTTGCCTTTCAACTCTGCACCACCTTTCATTGTCCCTTTGTTTCCTAAATGCAGTTCTAAGATTATAAGCTGAGCACCTCTTTCTCAACTGGGGCAAAAACTTGGCGACAACATCCATTAGCAAGTTCATGACCTGGTTCTTCTCTTGCAGCAACAAGAAATAACAAATGCCTTGCCCAAACAAGAAAAATGAAGAGTAAGAAATTCACCCCTACAAAATTCTGCCTTTGGTGAAGGTAGAAGGGATTTACACTCCTCAGAGTTCCTGTGGAGGTGTGAATAGGACCACCTTTCTCAAGGAGAAGTAGGGAAGGCTTTGGTTTGGAGTAATCAGGCAAAGATGGATTTCTTCAACCTTGATCTTCTATGTATCATTCATTAATTCATTCTATAAATGTTTCTTGAGCACCTGTTGTTTACAAGGCACTGTGTTAGGCCACCCTGTGAGGAAAAGAGATTGTAAAAAACATGAGTCCTTTTTTCAAAGGCATGAGAGAAGCAGAAATACCAACAACACCATTAGTTGGCATTTATGGAGCATCTGAGGGTTTGCAAAGCTCTGTTTTCTCCTCACATCTACCCTGTGAGGTAGACACCCATTTTACAGTCAAGGAAACTGAAGCAGACAAGAGTTTAAGTGACTTTCAGAGTCATAGAACTAGTGTCCAAGACCAGATCGGAACTCAGATCTCCCTGGTTCCACATCCATCGTTCTACTCATAACAAACAAAACATAGTTGGCATGTGATGAATGTCACTTAAAATGCATAAATTGCTTTAAATTCAAATAAGGAGGATTTTATTTCCCACTGGGGTGATCAGGAAATTATTACTAGAAAAGATGGCATTGGAAGTGGGATTTGAAGCATGGTCAGGACTTAAATAGGTGGAAGTGATGAAGCTCACCCCTTAGTCACAGAGAATGATAATTCTGAGCAAAGGCATGGAGATAAGAAAATACAAAACATGCTTGGGAAGTAGCACTTTCTCAAGGGCTTAGCTGTTGTTTGGAGAGATAGCGTATGAGCTCAAGAAAGCTTTTAGTTGAGACTTGAGAGTTGAGACTTTGGGTTTTATCCCGTAAACAATGGGGAGTCAGGAAAAGATGTTTCATGATAGAATGCTAGGGTCAACATAAAGTTAGATTAGTATCAAGGTTATGATTCAGGCCATGACCTGAATGAGGACTTGAGTTGATCTTCTAATCCATGCCATCAATCAGAGATGTTTGTTATTTTGTGCCATGACCTTCTGTCCAAGGATCTACTCTATGCCTTTTCAATCAATTCAATTAAATGAACATTTATCAAGTACCTACTATGTACCAAGCATTGTGCTAAGTGCTGGGGATACAAAAAGAGGCAAAAGACAGTCCCTGCCCTTATGTCAAATAACCAACCCATTGATCACCAAAGAGTTTACTGAGTAGCTCCTATGAGCCAATCATTGTGCTAGGCTCTGAAGATACCAAAGCAAAAGTGAAACATTCCTCGCCCTCTTGAAGCTCACAGTACATCCGGGTAGATAGCATGTACATATCTTATTATTCCGATTCAGTGCAAAATATAATACAAGGCAAATAGAGAAGGAAGGCATTTCTCCTTCCAGATAAGAGGACCCACACAACTTTTGGATATTTGTGCCAGCACAGTGCCAGGTATTAATGGGAAAAGAACATCTGGGTAGCCACCTCTATGTTCCCAAACATCTGGAGGAGGAGAAAAAAGTCCTGGATTTGGAATAAGAAGTTCTGGATTTGAATTCTGGCTCTGTTTCTTACTATCTCTATGACCTTGGATATCCCTTCATGGCTCTGAAATGCAGTTTCTCCATCTGTAATATAAAAGATTAAATGAGGTATCCTCTAAGGTCCGTTCTAAGTGTAGAGTTGAGATCCAGCAATTTCACTTCATGTACGCCAAGCTTCAAGATGGGAAATTTCATTTTTCATTTGGATTCTTTGGCATCATGCTACTATAGCAACAAAATGCCAATTCACTTAAGTAATGAAATATAATTTTTAATAATGTCATTTTTCGGAGGTTCCAAATTGAGAGATAAATTGGAGAACAGTTACACTGCTGCCCCAGGGGATATGGCTAAGTCTCTTGTTTCAGGGTGGCAGTGTTTTAGCAGGCTTTGAGTGAGGAAGTATTGTTGAATATATGGAGGTGGGGAATGATCCTGAGAGATCACTTAGACCAGCCACCCTTGGGAATAAGAGTCCTTAGCATCTCCAATAAGCGACCAACCAATTTCATCTTAAATGCTTTCAGCAAAGGGTAATTCACCATCTTTGGAGGACGTCCATTCCATTTCTGAACAAGTCTAAATATTTGAAGGTTCTTCCTCGTATTGAGTAAAAACCCAGCTCTAAAAATTAAGCCCATCATTCCTGGTTCTACCCTCTAGGACCAAGAAGAATAAGTTTAAATTATTTTTACACATGCCATCCTTATAAATATTTGAAGATAGGTGTCCTCTAAATCTTCTCAGGCAAATGTTTCCTCATTCTTTCAACCAGTCTTCACTTGGAATATTTTTTAAGACCTGGCACCATCACCCTCACTGTCCTCTGGATAGTATCCAATTTCTGTACGTACTTCCTAAAATGTGGCCCCCAAAATGGACGAAATACTCCAAGCAAGACCCAAGAAGAGCAGAGGATTGTGGGACTGACATCTTGCTTCTAATTAATGCAACTTTGCTGTCATTCAGTCATTCAGTCATGTTGTGTCTGATGCTTCATGACCCTGTGAACTATGCTATCCATGGGGTTTTCTTGGCAGAGATGCTGAAGTGGTTTGCCATTTCCTTCTCCAGTGGATTAAGTCAAACAGAGGTTAAGTGACATTCCCAGCATCACCCAACTAGGATGTGTCTGAGTCCAGATTAAAACCCAGGTCTTCCCCTTCCATGCTCAGCACTTTTTCTACTAAACCAACCAGCCACTTCAATGCAACTTTAGATCCTATTAGTTTATTACAAAACAATGTTTAATAAAGCATTTATGCAGCAGAACAGGGGAAGGGAAGAGGGTGGTGATTAAGATAATCCCCCCCCCCAAAAAAAAGAACAGAAAGAAAATAGTGTTTTGAAATATTTTAAGATACACAGAAGAGAAGAGAGGAAGTTCAAAGGGAGACAGCAAAATGCCAAAAACTTTGAAACTAATATGTGAAATATGTACACGTGTGTTTATATATGTTTCTATGTATGTGATTTTGTTGTCATTTTCAGTCTTGTCCAACTCTCTGTAACCCTATTTGGGGTTTTCTTGGCAAAGGTACTGGAGTGGTTTAGTGTTTACTTCTCCAGTCCATTGTACAGATGAGAAAATTGAAGCAAACAGGGCTAAGTGACTTACCCAGACTTACCAGCTAGTGTATGAGGTAAAAAAAAAAACAAAAAAAAACCCTCAGAACTCCATTCCAGGAGATTGGAACTCCTGACTCCAAACTTAACACTATCCACTGTGCCACTTAGCTGCCCTATATATGTGTGCATGCATACAAATTCATGTCTGTATATATATGTATACACATGTGTATATTATATGTATATGCATTGTATATGTGTATGTGTATATGTGTATGTGTGTGCGTGGGTGTATATGGGTGTATGCATGTACATGTATGTATACACATATATTATATGTATATATTTATAGTCATATACATGCCATGTGTGTATGTATGTTTATATAAATGTTTGTGTACACACACATACATAAGTGTGCTAAATGTAAGCTCTATGTCAGAGATTCATGATTTCATTATATAATTCTCTTTTTTCTTCTTTATATATAGAAATGTTCACATTAATGTTTGTCAAGTTCGTATTTTTGAAAATGAAAGCTTTAAAAAGTGAGATTCTTAAATATTTTGATTTCTGCCTGACACTACTAGTTAACATTGAGCTCCCAGCTGGTTAAGTCATTTGTCCCCAAACCTGCATTTAGGCAATTGGTTCTTTGAACTCAAGAGCAACTCTTTCCATGAAGCTAGGTGGGAGAGTGAATATATTTAATGATACAATTGGGATCCAAATTGGTTTTTGGCAAAGTTTGAATGGTGGGACATATCTGAGAAGAAAAGATTAAATTAGAATTTAAGTATAATCAGCTAAATTTATAAACACGTGGTCTACACCTTTCTGTTAGATTGATGACAAGTGATCAGTGCTGAAACTCAAATCACAGGATGATTTGACTACATGAGAAAGACAGAAAATTACTGCATGAGACATTTGTGGTTATGGAATAAAGTAAGGTTTATTATAGGGATGCTTAGGCTCAGCCATAATCATGTGTGTTTCACTGCAAGTGCTGAACCAGCAGCCTAAGCAACCATGCATCGGGGGGACCCCAAAATCCTACATACTAGGGCCATAACTAGTTCTATCCATATATTACTGCCAATGTATGGAGACAGTTGAAACCACCACCCTGAGCACTACATTGACTCAAAGATCATCCTGTCCTTCTGGGTCAATGTTTTTATATCTCTCAAATCGAGTCTGTCATTTTGATTACTTTGATTCTTCTTCAGCAAGCTCTCCCTCAGGCTCACAAGATATTTTGCTTAGGGTAAGCAAATTCCTTTCAACTCTCATTGTGGCCCATGATTCTGGTACCAGGGTTATGCAGATTACCCTGGAGTTCTACTTCGTTATACTGCATGGGTGGGGTTGAGCTGGCAATCCTTACTCTACATTCCTGCAGCTATATTAAAATCACTACCTAGCCTACACAGGCAGGAGAATGCATCATCTTTCCACTGTGTCCATTCCAGTTTCATCTTTCCAGGTTCTTGGGATGACCAGACTTAATTGTATCTCTCCCTGAGCTTTCTGTAAACTTGACTTTTCCCCTATTGCCTTATAAGGCAATGCTGCTCATAGTCTTACACACACACACACACACACACACCCCATAATATTTTACAATTGAGGTTATATTCTAAACCAGTGTTGCCTTTGGCTACCATATATCTCTACTTGGCAGAGAAATCAAATGCTTGTGGACTGAGGTAATTTCTAATCTATTTTTGGGCTGACTCGTTGGAATGATTGGTTTGCATTATTTAGATTTCCTTATGGAATGGAGATAGTCTGTATCAATATCTGTTCTTTGAAGTATTTTCCATTTTTCAATGTCAATAGTTGAAAGTGGAATGCAAAAACCCCACGCCAGTTCATCGGTCTTGGAAATTACCACTGCCTAGCAACCACCTTACACGTTATGTAAATGACGTCCTTTGGGGCACTTTTGCCCAAGCTGATAGCTTGTTTGATACCCTGAACATAGGTGTGCCTTTCCAAATCTAAGAAAACTAAGAGATATGCTCAGTGTTGGGCTTTTTAAAAGAAGCTTCACAAAAATAAAATCCACGGTTTTCTAAATGTGGAGATGATATAAATAGCAAGGTGATTATGTTAGAACATGTGGAGTTTTAGGATGACATGGTACATTTTCTGGTAGTGCAGTTAGTCCTTTAATCATGACATGTGGCGTTGAATAATTCCTTCCCGTAAATACCTTTTAATTGTTAAATCACCTCTTTGAAGAATACTAGCCATCTTTTAGAGGTGTCTTTTTTGTTACGCATTCTGTGGGGTTTGGTGTGGGAGGGGTGCTGTTTTTCCTTTCTTGAAATTAATAGTGTCTCCATTTCATTGTTATACAGTCAGTAAAACATGCCTCCTATATTTGAACTTCTATGATCCGCCCTGTCTTAGACCCCTGAGATTGACAGACGAACAAATTAGACAGACTGTAACTTCCCTTGTCCCATATTTGTTGAAATACAACAAATTGCCCCCAATCCCAGTGACATATTGGTTATGAACTCAGAATAAATATGCATTTCTTGTGTACAGTATCTTGGACCAATAGTTTATATGCAAAAAAACTAAGGAAACATACATCTGTATGTGCCTGCTCATGCTTCTCCTGGCCTTGGCTTATAATAACATAAGGAATAGTCTTTTATTGTCTACCTCAAGGCCCTAGGAAAGTGGACTTCCCTCTTTGAGACTGTTTCCTTCTCTGTAAAATTATGGAGTTGTACTAACTAACCGCTACGATTATGTGTAGCTCTAATGTATGATCCTATGAAGTCCCCTTACTGTCCCCTTACTCACTTTGGGTCTCAGTTTCCTTCTCTGTAAAATTAGAGGATTAGACTTGGCCTCTAATGTTCCTCACAACTTTAAATTTATGATCCTATGAGTCTAACCCGCTCATTTAATAGATGAGGACTCTTAGGCACAGAGAGGTTAAGAACTTGCTCCAGGTCACACAGCTAGTAAGTACCTTGGCGTTTATGACTTCAAGTCCTGTGGCTTAACTATATAAATGTACCTCCCCTGAGGTCCTCCCCAATTCTAGACCAATGGTATAGATCAGCACTGTTGGAGAAGAGAGATGGAACTTTGGCTATACACTGGAGAGTGGGGATACCATGGAAAAGAAGAGAAAGGCAGACGGTGGGTAGAGCATTCTGCTCTGGAGCAACAGCACAAGTAAATTTATGAAGGGCATACCATATGGAAGGGACAATAAGGAAACTGACTGGACTCAACAAAGGGTAGGTATACAAGAGCAATAGGTGACCAGAATGGAAAAAGGGGCTTGGGTTATTACTCTAAGGTTACCACCTGTCTTCTCTGTATTTATCTTGTATGTTCTGGTTTCTGTGTTTTATCTCTTCTATTAGAACATGAGCTCCTTGAGGACAGGGATAGTTTTAAATTTTTATTTGTATACCCAGTGCCTAGCATTATCAGCATTTCATGAATGCTTTTTGATCAACCAATTGTTTGACTGGGTGCAGCTCAGAGAGAACTTTGAATGTCAGACAACAAAATTTGGGCTTTAGACTGTCAGCAATGGGCAACCATTCTAAGTTGCATTTTTGGTTTTGTTTTTTAAAAGCAGGAGTTTGGTGCTGAAATGTAGAAAGGTTAACCAGGATAGTGATTCTCCCAAGACGGCTCTTGTTGGCAACTAGAAAGAAGGGCCAAGCAGGAGACAGGGCTCTTGGATGTTGCCAGTATCATTTTTCAGTTTATTTTTTTTTTGACACATTCTCTTTTTTTAGACTCCAGGGTTTTTTGGTTGTTGTTGTCTTGTTCTGTTTTTCCGTCTTAGATGAAGCCCCAGTCAGCTCTCTGATTCTGGGCTGGGTTTCGTTATGAGTTCCCTGAGTAAAATGACACACACAGTTCACTTTGTGAACATGATCAATTTAGCCCACAGTGCCCCTATAGAATGATTTTCCTTAATGCTGGTCGATGTGCTTCCATTCTCCCTGGCTTCAGATCAGATTTCCATCAGAGCTCAACAGCTGTTTAAGATTAATGCATTTTTCTCCTGCATTTGGCCTGTCATTATCTGATTTGCACTCTCCATCCTGATCCCTCTCTACTGTCTTTTAAAAATGATTATTATAGACACGTGTATACTTAGCTATGCCTTTGTTATCACTCACTGTAGCAAGGAATGCACAAACAACAGCATTTTCCTAAATTATGATGTATAAATGCAGAAAAAACCATTTGGGGATTAGCAATTCTGATTGTGACTAAACCACCTATGGGCAGCCAGCCTAGATGCCGGTGTTCTTGGGTTCATGTGGACTTAGTTTTCTAGGACTGTACCTCTTTTGATCCTGCTGGGTCCTCCATTTCCTTATATCGCCTGGAATCCTGTGTTCTCAATATTGGAGCCACCAGACATCTGTCTGTTAGCTACCTTGTTCATTTTCACCATGGGAGATCCATGGCAATGCACCAGCCATGCTGATACTTAATTCTCCCCCTCCTGGGATGGAGTTCATAGTATTCTAGCTCTAGAACTGGAAGAGACATCAGAGTCTACCTAGTTCAACTCCCTCATTTCACAGATGTAGAGAAATGCACATTCTGATGTTTTGCCTCATAATTCATAGAGAATGATGACAAAAGGGTAAAATAACAAATGTGGAAGGACTGTGAGAAAATTGAGATTTTGATGCAGTGTTCATGAAGCTGTGCATTCGTCCGGCCATTGGAATGATGCCTCAAAAGTTATTAAATATGCATTACACTTTGATCCAGTGATACAATTACTAGGTCTATACCCCCAAAAATATCAAAGAAAGAGAAAAAGGACCCACATGTACAAAAACTTTTGTAGCCATTCTTTTTGTGGTGGCAAAAGGACAACTGGAAATGAATGTGGAACCCACCAACTGGGAAATCAACAAATATCGCTACGCTATGCTAACATATGGGTTAGTGTCACTGCTAGTAACTCTCTCTGAATCCCCAAATTGCCTTACTTTATCATCCCTTCCTTCATATCTTTCTATCTGTTTTCTTGTCTAAATGTTCACCATGACCTCCAATCTATCTACTACTCTTCACCCTCCTGGTCCACCACCCCTGCTCTGGTCCTACTTTCCTCCCTTCACATCCTTGACCCAATAATTGAATAGTCCAACTATCCACTGGATCTCTTACCTAGCAGACTTTATCCCTATCATCTGTTCTCTGCTCCTACTTGCACCCTGCTGAATTCCACCAAGGAAATCACATGAGCATTCCCACTGGTCCAAGACACTCTTGTTATCTAATCTCAACTGAGTCTTTAATGCTCATTTATCATCATCCTCACCATGATCAGCATCATCATCATCACCATCATCACCATCATCATCATCATCCTCACCATGATCATCATCATCATCATCATCCTTACCATAATCATTATCATCATCATCATCATCACCATCATCATCCCTGTTGTTACTGTGCTTATTATTATTCCCTTATTGACTCTTTTTCACATTCTTCACAAATGTTTTTCCAAACCTCATCTCCTTCCCTCTCAAAAGAGAACCTTACTTCCTACTTTACTGAGAAAATTGACCACTCATTATGATCTCACTCTCCTTCCCTACTCCACACCTCCAAGCCTCTCTATCTATCCATTCTCTTTAGCTTTCCTTCTGACTACGAGGAAAGACGCTATTTTGCCTTGCCAAGGACAACATTTCTACTTAAGCCCTTGATCCCTTTCCCTCCCCTTCCACTGTCTTCAACACTTTTCCCCTTTGATCCTCTCTCTCTTTTCCATGTCCAACCAGTAGTCCAACTAAAGTTTAGATAGTCCTTTTAAGTGTTACAAAGTGTTTTAAATGCATTTTAACTGCTTATACACCCAACTCTTCTTCCTCCTAAAAACAAACCGTTAGTTAACACTTCCATCCCCTCAAATTATCTTCCTATATGTCTTTCACTTCTACCTCCAAACTGTTATAAGTATCTATGTTTGCTTTCTCTACATCCTTATTACCCATTTATTTCTCAACCTTTCAAAATCTGACGCTTAACTTAACTGAATCAGCTATCTTCAAGGTTATTGGCAATTTCTTATTTTCTAAATCTCAATTCTCATCCTTTTAAAATTTCTTGGCAGTTGTTGACCATTCATTGTCATTCCACCTTTGACTATCATGTAATTTAACATCAACATATGTACATATATGTATATATATGATGATGAAATCTTATTTTAAAAATTAAACTAGAAAATGATGAGATCAAAAAGAAATTTGTAACATGAATAAAGGTACCTTTGATAATAATAGCAAATCAATATTGAACATTCATGGATCAATAATATAATAGCTAAATTTATAAGCAAAAGTTTTCTGATTTGCACAAAGAATCACAGAAAATTAATAGTAGTACTCAAATATCCCAGTAATAGAGCATGAGAAATTAAG
>CM053584.1:381650466-381672466 GCA_028627135.1 Pseudochirops cupreus | reverse complement strand
ACACACACACACACACACTCATTTCCTCTTCCCTTCTTGTCTTTGGTCTTCCTTGATTGTGAGCTCCTCTGTCTACACACCACCCCTGGAAAGAAAGATTCGTATTTTCTCTTATCTACTTCAGGTGTATCTTGAACGTGCATGTTCTCTCCCCCATTAGAATATACGCTTCTTGAGGGCAGGATCAGAATTTTTTTTTCTTTTTTCTTTTCCTAGTGCCTGGCACTGTGAGTGGCTGAATAGTAAAATGCTTAATACATGTTGTTTATTGATTCATGTCATGGTTCAGTCACCTTTCTGTGTCCTTGAGTATCTCTTAGAAAGGGAGCTATACTTTATACATATAGTTGACTTTCAAAAACAAATACTTGTTGATTTCATTTGGCAAAATGAGGCACCCATAGCCACACTCCACAGCCTGTGATCTCAGTTTCCCTCTTCCTTGCCACTATAAAGGGTAAAAAGTAGTGAGATTTCTCAGCAAAGACTTCAACCCTGGACTCTGTTAGATCCTGCCTTGACACTGTTAGGAAGGAAATAGTACCACACAGTATGGAGTTAGTCTAAGGAAACCAACAATTACCAGGATGACTGTACCTGACTCCTGTCTTTAATTTAGTTCACTCTAGGAGCCCAGAGGCACACAAGAGGATGGGAACGCCCCAGAGCCATTTCCTTACTTCCTAAGGATGGAGAACCAACCTAAGACTTATGTCTTGTATTCCAGACTTATGGAGAGAACACAAAGAAAGCCAGATAAAGGTGGGGTGAGAGAGAAGGGTGAGAAGAATCTAAAATTAATTCAATACGATAATTCAGTGAAGTAACTCAGATGTTTTGTCTAAAGGAGAAAAGCCTTAAATTGTGCACACTAGTCTTCGAGTAGTCAAAAGGATGTTATTAGAAAGGGGATTAGACTTTGCTTGTTCCTAGAGTATAGATCTAGGAGTCATGGATAGAAAATGAAAAAAGGCCAATTTGTGCTTAATTAAGGTAAGGAAAAACAGCAGAATAATTAGAGTTACCCCAAAGTGGAAAGGGCTTCTCTGGGGGCTGTGGCTTTTCTCCCAAGGGAGTTCTTCAGGCAAAGGCTAGATGACCACTGGATAGGGAAATGGTAGAGAGGATTCTTACTGTAAGAATTAAATTGGATGGCCTCTCAGAAGCCCTCCAAATCTGTGATTCTGTGATTCCCTTCTCTGTCCTCTTTGTCAGTAACTTCTGTCCTTGTATTTTTGGAGTGAGGGAGAATGCCAACAAATGTCTCTGGAGATAGTGAGCAGGAACCTAGCAGCTTGTTTGAGTTAGTGTGGTTACTTGGTACCCCACCTCTGCTTGCTTATCAGAGAACATCCAATTAGAAATCAACAAATACCTATCCAAAATACAGCAGAGAAGCTTGTGTGTTGTACTCATTGCAGAGAAAGAATAAGGAGCAGTAAGGCTGGTGAGGAATTCAGATTCATCAGAGAATTTAGGATGCCTCAACCCTGAATCAAGGCTGTTGGGAATTAATGTGTATATAGAATGGTGATGGAGGGTGGGTAAGGTTCTGCCATCCAGTTTCTGTTGGTGTCTATACTTCTCTTTTTATATATCTCCCTGTTACTTGGCAGAGGGCATGTTCTTAGGTGATGATAAAGTTGGCTAAACTCCTGGGAGACAATCTTAAACGAATGTAGGGAAAGGCCACATATATGGGATCTGTAAGTCCATAAAGAATAGAGGAAGATGCCAAATGAGCATTAAGTGGATGCCAGAAATGTGGACCTCAACCCAAATTGATCATGGTCTAGTGGTCAGGTTTGGGAATTGGCCGCACCTATCAAGAGGTTGAGTGATGCACCGTGGAGAAGATTGGACAATGCAATTGGACTAAGCAGATGGGGAAATCTGCTCAGATAAAAATGGATTTCAGAATAAGAAATGCCAGTAAGTCATAAGACAACCTATCTATAGGCTTAGAGAGCTTCAATGAAAAAAAAGTAATTGTAATTAATGAGTCAAGTATCCAGACATGAAAAAATTCGCAGAAACCACCATCTTTTATGTTACCAAAAGAAAAAAAGAAAAAGAAATTCCATTCAAAACTATAGAACATATAAAATATTCTATTTAATATAAACTTAAAAAAACTGTATGTGATAGAGCTTTGATTTCAATATAATCTTTTAATGTTCTTTTTATATGAGAAAATTTTCATGTATGTTAAACTGTGAATAAAATTATATTTTTAACATTAAAGTAAATCAAAACAAGATAAACTGAGGAGGTATTAGCAATTTTTTTTTTATTTTTTCAGAATTGCAGGAGCTCTCCAAGAACCTTAAAAAGAATGGTCTCCAAACAGAAGATAGAGAGCATTACAAAATGCAAAATGGATAATTTTGATTATATTAAATTAAAAAGCTTTTGCACAAACAAAACCAATGCAACAAAGATTAGAAGGAAAGCAGAAAGCTGGGAAACAATTTTTACAGTAAGTGTCTGATACGGGGCTCATTCCCCAAAAATATAGGGAGTTAAGTCAAATCAATAAGGTACCACCTCACACCCATTGAATTGGCTGATATGACAGGAAAGGAAAATGATAAATGTTGGAGAAGTTGTGGGAAAATCGGGACACTAATGCACTGTTAGTGGAGTTGTGAACTGATCTAACCATTCTCAAGAGTAATTTGGAACTAAACCATAAGGGCAATCAAACTGTGCATACTCTTTGACCCAGCAATACCATTGCTAGATCTATATGCCGCCCCCCCCCCAAAAAAAATAAGGGAAAAGGACCTATACATGCAAAAATATTTATAGTAGCTTCTTTTGTGGTGGCAAAGTATTGGAAATTGAGGGGATACCCATCAAATGGGGAATGGTTGAACAAGTTGGGGTATATGAACGTAATGAAATACTATTGTGCTATAAGAAACGATGAACAGGCAGATTACAGAAAAATCTGGAGAGACTTACATGAACTGATGCAAAGTGAAGTGAGCAGAACTAGGAGAACATTATACACGATATTATACCATGATCAGCTAAGATGGACTTGGCTCTTCTCAGTAATACAAAGAACTAAACCAATTCCAAAAGACTCATGATGTAAAATGCCTTCCACATCCAAAGAAAGAACTACTGGAGTCTGAAGACAGCTCAAAGCACACAGTTTTCACTTCATTTTTTGATGGTTTTTTTCCTTTTGTTTTGTTTCTTCTTATCCAATATGACTACTATGAAAATATGTTTTACATGATTGCATGTAGACAACCTATATCAAATTATTTGCCATCTTAGGGAGAGGGGAGAGGAGGGAGGAAGGGAGATATATCGGAACTCACAATTCTGTTAAAAATGAATGTTAGAAAGTGTCTTTACATGTAAGTGGAAAAAAATAAAATACTATTTAAAAGAAAAATAAAAACAATGATCTTGACTACCATTCACTGTTCTACTTACAGAACTGCCCAGCAGAATTACTCTCAAGTTAGAGCTCCTTGTTGTATAGAAAGATTTATTCATGGACTAAGAAGCAGGGGCAGGTCATGTGGAAATATTTACATGAGTGTCAGCAAAAAGCTTTTATCTGTTTCCCCTCAATTCTGCCTCCCCCACATCTTAAAAGGGGGCTATTTGTGCCCTGGCATTGAGCATAGATGGCTAAATAAGACAGCTCTGTGGAACTGGCACACCTACCTCCTGACACATGGCATCCTGGGAAGGGTCCAGAACACTACCGTGTACATGAATCTAGATCTCCAGAGTATATAAAATTAATTTGGATCTGCTCCATGAACAAATGGAAGGTAGTATGCTATGCCTGCTAGGAACTTTAAAAACATTATGCAATGGCATTTGACCTAAGTAGTCCCCACCTCACTCCTATTCACTTCCAACATTTTATTAATGAGGTGAGAGCAGAGCCATGGACATCATCTCTGATGACATTTTAATTTTCCCTATTAACCAGAGGAGCATGTTCACCCATTGTGAGAGGCGTTCTGAGCTGTTACTAGTGAAGGTTATTGGCATAGCAATGAGTCTCTGGAGTTGGAGTTCTATCTTTGTCCTTGGACTCCATATTTGTCCTGGCAGATCGTCAGATGGATGCAGTGTGCATGAAAACCGTTTGGGAATAGGTTCTATAGTATTGTATAAAGGTTCTTTTAGTTGTTTTTAGAAACAGTGAATTTTCTCTATCATTTTTTCCCCCAGCTACAAATAACTAAGAGGAACTCAAGTGCAACTCCTGAGACAAGGTGCGGGAAGAAGAATGGCACTGAAGTGAGCTGCATAGAGTATAAGCTCCCTGAGGGGAGGGGCTGTTTCTTATTTGTCTTTGTATCCCCAGTGCCTAGTACAGTGCTCGCTATATAGTAGATGTGTTTGCTGGTTCACTGATTACACAACATTGTGACACAATGGAAGGAGAACTAACTGACTTTGGAATCAGAGAACCTGCGTCCAGTCTTGCTTCTGGTGCTTGCTATGTGGGTGATTTGGGGACCATCACCCGCCTTACAGCTCACTCTCTGGATTGGACCAGCTTCCTTGCCCATCTGAGGAGGACTCCTTCTTGAGGTTTGCTCCCTGCCTGTGTCTGCCACGTCAGGAGAAGCCCCAGCAAAGGTGAACTGATGAATGTTTAACAAATGGCTTTCATGCCATTAGCCCAGCAGCACACTTTCAGGTTTAATCTGCATGAACGTTTTCTCCATGACTTTAAAGAAACACTCAACCAACCAAACAATAAATCAAGCCCTGATTTGTGGTGGTTGTTACTCTCTGAGGTGTAAATGCCCACAATGAAAATTTAATAAGCAGTTCTCTTGAGCTGTTCAAGAGGCTCCATCACACCCGTGTCACACACTTCAGCTGGCTCCCAGCTCCACCTCCACACCCGAAGCCTTTCCTTTATGCCAGCACCCTCCCTCCTCCCCTGCTCCCAGCGTCCCTGGGAGTGTGAATGTTTTCTTGTTTTCATGTCCTCAACACTTAGTCTAGTTCCCGGCACATACATGCAGTTAATAAATGCTCTCTCATCCCCCCACCCCCGCCTTCTCTCTCTGTCTCTGTCTCTCTCTGTCTCTCTTTGTCTCTGTCTCTGTTATCACTTTGTCTTTCATTGTCTTTCCCCTGCCTCCTGCCTGAGTTTTCTCATCTGGAAAGTGAAGGGATTAGACAAGATGGTCTTTGTGGTTCTTTTATCTCTAGAATTATGAACCTATGATTCACTTCTGTACAGATTCTTCAATATTTCTTTTCATAGAGGATGCACTTCCACTGTTTGGCATCGAAAGCCCTTTACAATCTGGCTCCAATCTATCTTTCCAGACTTTGATCTCCTCTCTCTCTCTCTCTCTCTCTCTCTCTCTCTCTCTCTGTCTCTCTCTGTCTCTCTCTCTCTGTCTCTCTGTCTCTGTCTCTCTCTCACACACACACGCATGCTTTAGCCAAATTGGCCCACGTGCTGTACCTCATACCTCCCACCATTGCATACATGCCCATCCTCCATTTCCCAGTCTGTTAGAATCTCTAGTTTCCTCCAAAGGCTCAGCTAAAAGGCCTTTGTATCTTTTTGTGAATATTTTACATCTGTGTGAATGCAGATCCTCATCATTAGACTGAAAACTCCTTGAAGGCAGGGCATGTTTCATTTTTATCTTCATATCTCAGGAATCCTTAACCTGGGGTCCACACACACACACACACACACACACACACACACACGTATGCACACGCACATACACATACATATGTGTATAGCTACATTTCAACAAAATTGGTTTCCTTTATAATCACGTATACTTTATTTCATGCATTTAAAAACATCATGATGAGAACGGGACTGCAGGCTTCACCAGACATCGCCAGTGGGGGCCAGGATACATAAAAATGTTAAGAATCCCAGCACTCAGCCAAATATGTGGCAGAGAGTAGACACTTGATGAATCTCTGTTGAACACATGGGAGACAAATGCCTTTCGGATGTACAGTGATGGCTTTAATCTCATCCCAGAAAGACATGATGTGAAGACCCAAACTGGTTGAACTTCATCTGTCCATGGCATATTATTGTAAATAATTGAAGACAGGATAATTATATGACAATGGACCATAAGCTACTGATTGACAAGAGGTCTAGAGGCATGATGCCATTGTCTTGAAGGTGCCTGGAAATCTTTGATGTATCTTATAGGGCCCAGAAACCCAAATCCCTTTGGGGAGGCCAGTCTTGTCTAGGAGATGTGCCTATTGGGTCTTACTATTTTCCTTATTCTATTTAAAGGTAAGGTGCAATCTAGGCATCATGATGACCCTGAGATATGTGTTATGGCAAAATCCAGACCCAAGGACTTGGGAGACAGTATGGAGATATTCAGTTTTATTATTCTTTCCTGGATCATCGGTATCCATGAAAGGGGACCCAGAAAGCCTGAAGAGTGAGAAAGAGTTTAAAGATTCTGTTTCTTAGACAGAAACAGAGTTCATCTCATCTGCTTAGCATCCTTTGTTGTTTTCCTTCTGGTTTCACCCATAAACGTTCTTGGGTTGATCCAGTTCCATGGGTTTCAAAGCAGCTTCCTATAGGCACATTTTCCCTCTGTTGCTCTTTGGAATTTGCTGAGGTGATATTGCTTGCAATCTTCTGTTATTGTCCTTCCTAAAGGTTTGCAGATGAGCTTATGCTCTAAAACTGGGCTGTGTCGAGCCTGCATTGCTTTTGTGTCTGGTCCAGACAGAGGGACACGCAACACTGGTCCAAGGCATGACTAATTTAAAGAGCCTCAGGGATCAATTTCCAGGAGGGAAAGATTCTAATGAAGAGAAAAGATCATGGGGAGGATCACTGATAAAAGGGGGGGGGGAAATCAAGAAGATGTCAGTTATATCCATCCCACATATCTACTTATTCATCTGTAGAATCTTTAACAGAGGCAGCTTGGAATACTGGAGAGTCACAGGAATACTTTGGTTCAAAATCCACCTTAGACACAGACTAGCTGCGTAATCCCTATCTGATTTGTTGCCATGTCCCATTAATTTTATGCCTTCCTCTCTTCTCTGACACTGACACCACTCTGGAGCAGGCTCTCATCACCTCATCCCTAGACTATTACAATAACTCACTGTTTGGACTTCCTGCCCCAAGTCTCTCCTCCACTAGGCTGTCAGTGGTATCTTCCTAAAGAACAGGTCTGATCATATCACCCCTCCCCCCCCCATTTAATAAACTCTGGTAGCTCCCTATCACCCCCAGGATCAAATAGAAAATCCTCTGTTTGACATTCAAAGAACTTCATAGCCTGGCCCATTCCAGCCTTCTTATACCTTATTCACCCCACACATTCTGCAATCCAGTAACACAGCATTCTCCATCTCCCAACTCTAGGTTGCTCTCCACGCCTTGAACACTCTCTCTCTCTCTTCCTCTCTCTCTCTCTCTCCATCTCTCTCCATCTCTCTCTGTCTCTCTGTCTCTCTCTCTCTCTCTGTCTCTCTCTGTCTCTCTGTCTCTCTGTCTCTCTCCCCCTAGCCATGTTTCTGGGTTTCCTTCAAGTCCCATCCCAAATCCCATCCTCGACAAGAAACCCTTCCTGATGCCCCTTAAGGCTGCTGCTGTCTCTCCATTCATTATATCTGATTTATTCTGCATGGATCTTGTTTGTGCATGGTTGCTTGTATGTGGCCTCCCCCATTCAGTCATGAACTTGAGAGCAAGGCCTGTTTTTCTTTTTCCTTTCTCACTTTGCTAGTGTTTAGCATAGCACCTAGCCCATTGGGGACAGTTGGTAGTGTTGTGGAAGGAATGCCAGGCCTGGAGTCATGAAGGCTCCTCTTCCTGAGTTCGAATCTGGTCTCAGACACTTACCAGCTGTGTAACCCTGGGCAAGTCACTTAACCCTGTTTGCCTCAGTTCCTTTATCTGCAGGAGAAGGAAATGGTAAAAGGACTGGAGTATAATTAGCTAAGAAAACCCCAAATGGGGTCATGAAGAGTTGAACACAACGGAGATGACTGAACAACAACAAGCGCCTGCCCACAGTAGGTGTCTGATAAATACTTATTGATTGATTAGACACGTATCTTAATCATTCTGTATCTCAGTTTCCTCATCTGTAAGATGATGGGGTTGGATTCAAGGCCTTTAAAGTCCCTCCCAGTGTAAGAGCTTTGAGCCTAGAAGGAAGTTCTCCACATGTACTGAGGATATCTTTGATATAAATGAGAAAGCATTGAAATTCATAAGATCCTGGATGTAGAGCTTAAGGAGACCGCAGAGGCCATCTGTTCTAACCCTTCATTTTACAATTGGGGAAACTGAGGCCAGGGGCAGATTTGCCAAAAGCAGCACACGGAGTAAGCCACAGAGGGATGATTCAAATGCATATCGCCTGGCTTCTGAGTCATTTCTCTTTCCATGATACCATGACTTTTATAATACAATATATTTTTTTTACAGCAAGAGTGAATATCTTTATAGCCATATGGTTGACCAAAAGATGCCAGCAATATAGGACCCTGTTGTGTTTACAGTTTATTAATGACAGCCTGCCTTAAACTTTCACTTCCAACAGGGTGTCCCTCATGAACATGTCCAGTTTAGATAGATGGAACAGTAGAGATAACTTTGTTTCAGGATCTCTTATTTATTAATGTTAAGCAATAGATAAACAAGGAGATATATGCTAATAAAATGTGCTGCGAACGTTCTGGGGGATGCCCTGTGTAAAGACAGATTGGAGGAGAGATTGCCTATGGATGGTGAGGTACTCCAGACCCTCCTGTATAGAGATGACCTTGCAGAGGACTTCCCCAAAGGCAGCCGTGGCCACTCATGGTTTCCATACAAGTGTAGCGGTGTTGATTCTAACTCACACGTAATAAACCCATGGATGACGGCTGGGGAACATTGCAAAGTGTGATACATTACCTGTCAATTACTCTCAGGGACAAATACACCGAACCCCTATCCCTCAGCCAGCTAATTAGGTTATTGATTATTTCCCCAGACTTAAAGGTTACCTAGCAGGGAATTAAATCAGAAATATTTAGAGATGGAAAAGTCTCTGAGCCCCTGCATCAGTTTATAAAAACTGTAGGAATCTCTTCTCCCAAAAGCTTTCTCTTCATTCTCAGCCTCAGGTCCCGAACTCAGATAAATATCAATGTTATTGATGATATAATTTATTAACAGCCACAAATACTACTAAGATACAGATTAATCTTCAATAACGTATTAACTCTGAGAAAGGTCATAGCCAGTCACCTCGGTGCTCTTGAAAAGCAAGGGAAATGGAGTTGTCTACTAGAAATCTCTCACCACTGGCTACAATTGCTGACTCTCCCTAAACAGAGTCAGTAATTCATCTCTCTCAGGATGGCGGTTCCCCTCAGAAACTTTCTCCAGAATGCCTCATCCACACAGTAAGAGAGATAAATTAGGTTCTTCCAAAATGACTCTTTAGACTCTCTTGCAGATGACAGTTAACTCCTTCCCTCATGGCAGGTGACTCCCAGAGACTCTCCCAGACTCTCTGTGATAGTTAATTCACCAAGTCTCCAGGGGAAGAGAAAGGAATCAATATTTACATACTGGCCACTATGTGCCAGGAAATGTGCTAAGCACTTTAGAAATGTCAGTGTGTCATTTGGAACTATGCCCAAAGGGTCATAAAACTGTGCATACCCTTTGATCCAGCAATACCACTACCAGGTCTGTATCCCAAAGAGACCATGAAAAATGGAAAAGGACCACATGTACAAAAATATTTATAGCATCTCTTTTTGTGGTGGCAAAGAACTGGAAATTGAGAGGATGTCCGTCAATTGGGGAATGGCTGAACAAGTTGTGGTATAGGAATGTAATGGAATACTATTGTTCCTTAAGAAATGGTGAGCAGTGAACTTCAGAAAAACCTGGAAAGACTTGCTTAAACTGATGTTGAGTGAAGTGAGCAGAACCAGGAGAACACTGTATACAGTAATGGCAACATCGTGTGATGAATAACTTTGTTAGACTTAGCTCTTCTGAGCAATGCAAGAATCTAAGACAACTCCAAAAAAGTCATGATAGAAAATGTTATCCACATCCAGAGAAAGAGCCATGGAGTCTTAATGTAGATGGAAGCATACTATTTTCTCTTTCTTTTGCTTTTTCTTTCTTGTGGTTTTCCCCTTTTGTTCTGATTCTTCTTTCACAACACGACTAAGGTGAAAATATGTTTAATATGATCACACATGTATAGCCTATATCAGATTGCATGTTGTCTTGGGGAGGGAGGAGCAAAGGAAGGGGGGGAAATTTAGAACTCAAAATCTTATAAAAGCAAGCATTGCAAACTAAAAATAAAATAAATAAATTTAGAAAAAGAAAATTAAGTTAAAATTTAAAAAAGTCTGTGTATCACACTGACATCTTTAAGAATGATAGTTAATTGTGAAGTTCCCATGATTCTTTTAAAATCATAGTAATTATGTCTAAAATCCCAATAAGAAGATCTTTTAAAACTGGATTTATACAGGCAAAACTAAATGAAACAAAGATGCCTCTTCACATCATGGCAGTCAGCTGGATGTAAAGCCCCTTGAATTAATCTACTGGTACAAATCCATCAGTCATCAAAGTGAGTTTTCTAGAGAGTAGGTCTAAGTGAACTCCAGGGGGCTCCCTATTGCCTTAAGCATCACATATACACATCTCTTTTAACATTTAAAGACTTTTAAAACCAGGCAGCAGCAATCTATCTTTCCAGCCTTGTGCCACTCCCCTTCACGTCCCTTGATGCCCTCTACTGACCAGCTATGCCACTCTTTCATTGTTACCCACATACATCATTCCACCTTCCGTTGCCATATTTTTGCACTGGCTCTCTCCACGTCTGAAAGGCAGGTCCTCCTCATGCTCTAAACTCCTTGTTTTCTTTGAGGTTCAATTCGAGATCATCCTCCTACATAAAGTCTTTCCTGATCTTCCCCTTACGTACCCTACCCCAGAGCTATTGCCAACATTTCAAAATCATTATACATTCATATATAACTGTATCTCTTTTGAATGTATAAACCTCTGTCTATCCATTCATCCCACTCTGCCTTTATGCAAAATATATGTACATATATATTATACTTGCACATATATACATACATTGTTGTGTGCAGCTAGGTCATAAGCTCTTGAAGGTCAGTAAACATCTCACTTTTGTCCTTGTATCTCCAGTGCACAGCACAGTGCTTGACACATGAGAGGAATTTAAAATAAATGTGTCTTGATTGATGATGTATCTTACGTGTTTGTTGTTGAGTCATTTCAGCCAGTCTGACTCTTCATGACCCCATTTGGGGTTTTCTTGGCAAAGATACTAAAATGGTTCTCCATTTCCTTCTCCAGTTCATTTGACAGATAAGGAAACTGAGGCAAACAGGGTGAAGTGACTTGCCCAGGGTCACATAGCTAGAACGTGTCTGAGAATGGATTTGAACTCATTAAGATGTGTCTTCCTGACGTCACATCCAGCAATCTATCCTCTGCACCATCCAGTTGCTCATAAAGCCAGTGCCAATGGACAGTATTCTAGGCTGAGAATTGAATTGGAAAAAAGAAGCCTGGATTCCATCTCAAAAACTATGCATTGTCTTTAATAACTTTGCAGAACTGTGGTGCACTGGAGAGAACACTGGCTATGCAGTCAAAAGACCTGCATTCAAACCCTGCCTGGGCCATTTACTTTCTGTGTGACCTTAAGCAAGTCACAGTCTCCATTGTCACTCTAATTTTGTCATCTATAAAATGAAGGTGGTGGATTAAGTGACCTGAATCCCTCAGATCCATAAATCTTTAATCATAAACCATTTCCCGGCACAAAAAAAAAATCAGCACCAGCAATGTTGCTAAATAGGTTAGCTAATTGGGAATCAGGGAACATCATGATTTCTGAAGAATCAATGTTGTGATTGATCTAGAGCAAAAGCAAGGGGTGAGTCCAGATGGAGAGGGGAAAAATACATTCTTACTTGGAATATTTGCAACTAGAGAAGAGGTGGCTAGTTATGAAACACTCACTAGCTGTGTGACCCTGGGCAAGTCACTTCACCCTGTCTGCCTCAGTTTCCTCATCTGTCAAATGAGCTGGAGAAGGAAATGGCAAACCACTCCAGTATCTTTGCTGAGAAAACCCCAAGTGGGCTCATGGAGAACCGGACTCAACTGAGAAATGACTGAATAACAACAAAGTTATGAAATAGGAAATATAGTTTCACAAATGGACAGGTTAAGTGTGTTACTACTGGCATTCCCAAATATTAAATGCTCTGCAAGAAGGTCTCCAGTTTTGTAGGCATTTGCTTTAGAGATAATATGGTAAAGGACATGGAAGATCCATGATTATATTGAGAGGCAATGGAGCATCCTCTATGTATACTGGGTACATACACATTTGTGTATATTTAATGAGACTAAATTTAATTGGATTCAATATAAAGCTCTGCACTTGGGTTGGAAAATAAATGCCACAAACACAGGATATGGGAAACACGGGATAAGAACAGTGTCTATGTTAAAAAAAAAGGCAGAGGGATTCAATGAGATTCCAGGCTCATTATGAATCCTTCATGTTACTTGTTCCTATGATCCTATTGGTGTGTCCTTGGGTAAGTCAGCTCCCTTCCCATGAGGGGGCTAGACTAGATGGCCTATAGGGCTTTCTCCAGCTCTAAATCTGTGCTCCTATGAGCCTATGTTGGACCCCAAAGCTAATGTTGTCACAGACTACATTAAAAACAAACAAACATGGTACCTGGAATAATCAAGCATGAATAAGCATTTATTAAGCACCTAATGTATCCCAGATATCGTGAAAGGCAAAAGCAAAGACATTTCCAGCCAAGCGAGATCTTACTTCTAGCTGGAGAGAGACAACATGTACACAAATACCTTTATTCAAAATGGGTACAAGGTAATTTGGGGAGAAAACAATATCAAGCTGGTGGGACAAGGTGGTAGTCAAGTTGAACTGTGAAGGAAACTATGCATTCTGAGATGACAGTCCCCACTGTGGATATTGTTCGATCTCCATTCTCAAAGATGATCAATGACATCAGGAGTGTGATGTCTTGACTTGCAAGAGAATTGGACTGAAGTGAGGCAGAGCTGTGCAAAGTCATCAGCCTCACTTTCTCCTCCAGTCATTGAAGTCCAGTGGCAAGGTAAGACATATGCTCTTGTCACACCATGTCTAGAGTTCCCAAGGGTCATGGGCATGCTTAGACATCCAAAGAAGCTAACTCTGACAGAGAAAAAACTCAATCCTGCCAAAAAAGGATCAGGTAAAACATGGGCAACTTGGATAAAACTTAGGGGAGAACAATCACTGTCTTCACATGTTCAGAGAATAAGTTCATATAGAAAGGTATCCTTTTTTGTGTTGTTGGATCCCAGGGGTTGAAATTAGTACCAAAGGGTCTATGTCTAGTAGGCTTCATTTCAACTGAAGGAAGAGTTCTCTACTTAATCTGACCTGTTGAAAAGTAGGATGGGGTAGGTTGGGAGACATTGAGTTTCCATTAGCAGTGGTTCTCAACCTTCCTAATGCCGTGACCCTTTAATACTTGTATGTGGACATATCTGCATGTGGGCATACCCACCTAGAGACAGATAGAGGAGAGGTATCTCGGTTCCTAAGACCATTGGAAATATGTGTTTTCCGATGGTCGTAGGCGACCCCCCAAAGGGGTCGCGACCCACAGGTTGAGAACCACTGCATTAGAGGATGCCTTCAAGGAGAGGTTAAGTAATGGACATAGTGAAAGGGAGAGCTTAGCACAAACAATCTAGAGCTTAAAGAAACTAAGACTCCAGCTAGTCCAACTCAATTGTCGAATTTTGAGCATCGTTGAAATTAAGAGATTTTATTGTCATTTAGCTTCAATTTATTAAACTATTTTCATTTATACTCGGCTTTTACTAGTAACTTGATCATCAACAAACACATTTTCTAATCTATAAAATGGGGGGTGGAGATGAATCCTCAGTCAGCTCCTTCTATTTGGGAGAAGAAATTAAGCCTTGAGCAGGGGTTTGGGGAGTAATTTGCCAAAGGTCAGCCAGCGATAGAGCTAATATTTGAACTTGGGTCCTCTGATTCCAAGAGTCAGAGGTCTTTCTGTTGTACCACACTTCCAAATTGATGAATGCAAAGATTTATTTTAGTCTTTGGCTATAGATTGTTTGTGAGAACATACCTCAAAATCTGAAATACTGTAGAAAGAAATGTATTTGGTTGTTTGGTAAGGACAGAGAGCTGGAAAGGAGGAGTGGCATTCCCAGGTTCTGGAAGGTTTACACTATATAGGATTGAGACAAAGGTCCTTGTAAGTGAACCACATGTATATAGCTAAGTAATTTTGTGGAGAGGGCAATTTGACAGCAAAGTAGATTGAGATGGATATTGGTAAATTATTAAATTCTGTTAGTGAATTATACTTATTTATATAGTTTATCTAATTTAAATTATATGGCTGGTTGTTGTCCTCCATGCTCAGAAAGGATGAAAATGACATCAGTATGCTAAAGTCATGTTTCAGTGTGTCCAACTGTGGCTGATCAGAACAATAGGAGCTCGGAATGCTCTTCCACAGATCAGGCACAAATAGTTCGTGTGAACATTTGACGGGGATTCTCTAAATTTGTGCATCCTGCATTTCCTTTGAGCTGTTTCAATTCCTTCTCTGATGTGGGCATATCATGCTGGGTGGTCTTGTGCCAGTGTCTCCCATGTCACATAATCTATTCCAAAGTTCTTGAGAGAGTAAAGTATTATATTGTGCTAGTAAATTATTACTTATTTATGTTGATTTATAGAATTTATTTATTTTATATAATAAATATATAAAAATAATTTCATGTATTTATATAATTTATAAAACAAATTAAATTTATTTTATGTAAATTTATTTATATAATTTAAATTACATATATATAAAATTAGTAAATTATTGTATTATATTAGGAAACATTCTATAAAATTTGAGTGAAGCCAAAACACAAAGGAACTTGAAACATAAGCATGGGTGGATGAACCCAAAACAAGAGCTGGAACTGGAGGGTCCAGGACCTAGGGGAATCCAAAATTCATTGCAGCCATCTCCAGCATTCCTGGAGAGTTACTGAAGTCAAGAGCACATTCTAGCCTCAAACAGTTGCTAGTTAAATTTTAACAGTATAGTAATTAATACATTTTCTGAATAATATAAGTGGTAAATAACAATCTATAACATACATGTCATCTCTCCTGATAGAAAATGAGCTCCTTGAAGGGAGAGACCATTTTACTTTGGTCTTTGTACCCTAAGTATCAAGTGGACCTTAGCTACAGGCTGACAACCTAACCCTGACCACAAAGCAACATTCCCAATCTCCCCAAAGTCTCATGGCTAGAAAATAAGCTAGGACTCCAATCAAAGCCTCTCTTTTTAAGGTTTTCGTGCCAAGCCCGGTTCTCTTTTCACTATACCACACAACACAGTGGTCCCTTCAAAATACCCTTTTAGTGCTGGATGATGGATTTTTTTTCACTGGCTCTGGACATAGATAATAATTAGCCCCCTTCTCTGCCTCTTTTAATTTGCTGAAGGACGTGCTCATGTGATGCTTCCATTCATGGTAATTTTCTTTCTGGTACTTAGATGATTATCTTCTCCCCAAGGCCCGTGCAGTGCAGACCCTTTCCATTCTGCAATTATCCATTTGAGTTCCCATAGAGGAAGGGATGAAGGAAGAATAAAGACATGGGAAAGGGATGGGAATAAGTATTTCTTAAGTACCTACTAAGTGCCTGGCGGTGCTAAGTACTTTACAGATGTTATCTCATTTGAGCTCTATTGGAATGGGGAATTTTAGCCTGAGGAAGAAAAGACTTTAGAACTCTGAATAATCAAATGATCAAGCATAATTAAAAAGGACTAATCAAGAAGGATGCCCATGTCATGACTGATGGCGCTGAATCAGAAACATATTTTCCAGTCTGGCCAGTGCGGGAGTTTATTTTGCTTAACTGCATATAGAATGTAAGTGTTCTATATTCCTTCTTCCTTCCTTCTTTCCTTCTTTCCTTCCTTCCTTCCTTCCTTCCTCCCTCCCTCCCTTCCTTCCTTCTTTCCTTCCTTCCTTCTTTCCTTCCTTCCTTCCTTCCTTCCTTCCTTCCTTCCTTCCTTCCTTCCTTCTTTCCTTCCTTCCTTCCTTTCTTCCTGCGTTGAAATCCTAGCTCTGTTTTGTGACCATGGGCCAGTGAGGCCTCTGGGACTAATTTATTCATATGTAAATGAGGGGTTTAAATTTGATATCATGGAAGGACTCTTCCAGCTCTGAATCTATCGTGTGATTCTACTGATGAGGAAACTGATGCCAGGCCAGGGAAGTGACTTCAGCAAGGTGCCATGTGTGGCAAGTGTTGAGGCAAGATTAAAATTTGGGTCCTTTGACCCTAGAGTGAATGAGCGTTCCTTCCACTGTAGCATGGGGGTAGGTGCGTCAGGGAGGGGGCAGTGGCATAGGAGAAGGTCAGAATTGGAAAGAATGGATAAAAGTTACAGGGGAAAAAGAGTCTGCATAAAAGGAAGAAAAAGCTATCTATGAGTGGCATGGACTATCTGGAAAGTTCATGGCTTCTCCCTCCTTGGAGGGCTTCAAGATGATCACCGATGGGGATGTTGGAGAAGGTATTCTTGTTTAGTCTTTGGTTGGATTATATGTTCTCTGAGATCCCTTCCAATGGCCCAATCTACAGCATGAAGACTGTTCTGGCACCCTTACTAAGCAATTGGAACTTTTTGCCATCTCCTGGCAGTTCAGTCCTATGATATGTGAAGAAGAGTTACTCAGGACCAATATTTCATCTTTGTTAGGTGAAACCTGTCCTTATCCAGAATTCCATAAATAACAGTGGGAGTAACATCTCCCTTCCCCATCCCTCTTCACTTCGCTGGCAGAGTATGAGCTAGAAGAGATCCTAACTGTAAGTGACCCCTAGTTTTCTGTCCTCCTATTCTTCCCCTCCTTATGCTTCTATTGGCTCATCATACAGTGTCGAGATCCATGATTAAAGTCACCATAAGTGAAACAAAGTTTGTGTTGAGCTAAAGATACTCAGAAAATCCCAGAATTTCTGAATTTGACAGTTGGAAAGGACCTCAATGGCTACCTAGTCCAAGTCTTGTATCCCTGTATGATTTGGGTTTCCATCTAGCCCAGAATTTCATCACCTCTGAACTCTCATCTTTGGTAAAATGACCTCTTTCCTCCTTTTTTCAATCTAGAGTTCAATTGAGCTCTCAAATCTCTTTGCCTGGGAGCTGATGATTCAGTTGGCCATTTCATTTCCTGTCCAAAAATTTCAATTAGCACCACTTCCTCCAAACTTAAAACAGTTCACAGTCACAAAACATCATAATGTAATCATTAATGATCTACTGTCTTCCATTGATCCAAATATTAATATTGTAGCAGCTTTTTTTGCATGCAATTAAAAATCACCATAGACTCAGACTTGAAATTTTGAGAGTCTTTATTAATAATAGCTAAAGTTTATAAGCAGTGTTACATAGTGTGCTATGGTTTGCAAAGCACTCTACGATGATCTCATCCTCACAAAAATCTTGGGAGGTAGGTGCTGTTATCATCTTCACTTTACAGAAGAGTCTACTGAAGTTCAGCCAAGTTATGGGAACTCGCTCAGAGACACACAGCTAATAAGTGAAGTAAGACTGGAACTCAGGTCTCCTGATCCTAGGTCCTATCCTCCATCCCCTATACTACCTAGCTGCCTCTGGCTCTACCCCCTAAAATTATTTTCTTCCTTTCATTAGTGGTAGTTAATGAAACAACCAATATTTAGTAAGTACTTATGTGTCAGATACTGGGTTAGGCTTAAGGGATATAGTAAAACTGCCCCCACACATTCTAATGGCGGGGGAGAAGGGAGTAATGCACATTGTTGTTGTTCAGTCATTTCGGTCGTGTCTGACTCTCTGTGACCCTATTTGGGGTTTTCTTGGCAAAGATACTAGAGTGATTTGCCATTTCCTTCTCCAGCTCATTTGACAGATGAGGAAACTGAGGCAGACAGGGTGAAGTAACTTTCCCAGAGTCACATAACTAGTAAGTGTCTGAAGCTGGATTTGAACTCACTAAGATAAATCTTCTCTATTCTAGGCCCAGGTTCTATCCACTGGGCACCTACTATGTGCCCAGCTATTTTTGCCTTTCTTCACATCCCCAGTTCTTAGCCCAGAGCCTGACACACAGTAAATACTGAATAAATGCCGGTTGACTTTGCAAATGCTAGTGAAGTTGTAAGAAAACAGGCATTTTCCTGCATTGTTGGTGGGGGTGTGAAAGGATCTGGCCTTTCTGGAAAGCAATTGGGAACCATGTCCCCCAACAGTCTATGTACTTCTACTCAGTGGGGGAAAAACAACTGGTAGGTCTGGACTCCAAAGAGATCAAAGAAAGAGGAAAAGGTTCTATACACACGCACACACAAGTTCATAGCAGCTCTTTCTATGGTGACAAATAGTAGGAAACGAAGGCCATCAGACAGATTCTGGCATATGAATGCAATGGAGTTGTTGTTGTCACTTCAGTCACGTCTCACTTTCTATGACCCCTTTTGGGGAGTTTTCTTGGCAGAGACACTGGAGAGCTTTGCCATTTCCTTCTCCTGCTCATTTTACAGATGAGGAAACTGAGGCAAACAGGGTTAGGTGACTTGCCCAGGGTCACACAGCTCGTAAACTACTAAGCCAGAAGAAGTGATGAAAGACTATTTCAGAGAAATCAGTGAAGATATATAGGAACTGATTGGAAGTTAAGTGAACGGAAACCAGGAGAACAAGTTCTAGTTTAACAACATTATAAAAATGGGCAATTTTGAAAGACTTAAGAACTCAGATATTGTGAAGAACAGTAATGATTCCAGAGTATGAAAGACAAAAAATGTTGCCCATCTCCTGACCAAGGAGTTATAGACTAATATGCAGAGGGCAACATCTGGTTTTGGACAGCTGGTTTAACAAGCATACATACATCCGTGCTCGTTATAGGATGAACTTGGCCAAAATGCTTTTTCTTCTATGATCCAGACAATTAGCAATAAGTGTGGGAATGGAGAAATCCAACAAGGATCATGTATTAGAGTAGAGTGCTAGAATTTACACTTGTACCCGTGAGGGATGTGGACAACTTATTTTTTTCTTTACCTTGGACCGGTCATTTCACTTCCTCATTTGTAAAATGAGGCTAGATGATCTTGCAGACCCCTTCTAGCCCTAATATTCTCCTTGAAGGTTAGAACAAACAGTCATCTGAGTTTATATTCATTTCCATGATAGTTATTGAGTATGATGAAGGTAAATAACTGTAATTAACCCCTCTTAATCTCATTCAAATTGTTATAAGACCAAAAAGTGTTCAGACAAAGCCATATTGAAAGTATCTTTTTCAGAAATACTAATCATTGATCTAGCTTACTCCCAAGGCTTGTTTCCATGATGTTTCTAGATATCTCTTGGGAAGTCATAAACTTTTCAAAACCCAGATGATTTCAATTCACTTGATTATAAAAAAGGAAATTTCCAACCATGAACAATTTAGGAGGAATTTTGGAATGTTTCCAAAGGGTCCAATGTGAAATTCATCTCACTGTGATGGGGATGTGGGGCATAACCAGCTCCAAGTCCACTGGGAGTGACTGCTAGAAGCGATTGGAAGGATAGCATCACGTGAATGGAACCATCTATTCTGGAAAACAATTTGGAAGTACGATAAGAAAGTAATTAAAATGTCTACACCCTCTGGCTCTGAGATCCTACCACCAGGCCTATAACTCAGGGAGGTCAGAGGTAGAGAAAAGAACCCATATATGTCAAATTATTGAGGTAGCACTTTAGTAGTAGTAGTAGTAGTAGTAGTAGTAGTAGTAGTAGTAGTAGTAGTAGTGGTGGTGGTGGTGGTGGTGGTGGTAGTAATAGTAGTAGTAACAATGAAAATAATAACTTTAATAATAGTGAGCATTTATATAGTGTTTTAAAGTATCTCATTTGATGTTTACAACAACTCTAAAAGATGGGTAGTATAATTGCCCCCATTTTGCAAATGAGAAAGCTGAGGCAAATAGAGGTTAAGTGACTTGAACAAGATCACACAGCTTGTAAACGTCTGAGACAGGATTTGAAACCAGGTCTTCCTAACTCCAGGCCCAGTGCTTCTATCCACCTCCCTACCAGCCAGTCACAAAGAATGGGAAATAAAGTAAATGTCCATTAATTGGGGGATAGCTAACCCAGCTGTGATGGATGAATGCAATGAAACATTACTGTGATATAAAACATAAGCAATAGGAAGACTACAGAGAAAGATGGGAATGTTTGAACTGATGCAAAGACAAATGAGCAGAACCAGGAAAACAAGAGACACAATGATTCCAACAATGGAAAAAGAAGGAAAATGTCAGAATGGAATGGTGTTAAAAAAACAAACAATAATAAATAAAAAAAGAGGCAAAAGAAAGTTCCTGTCCTCAAGGAGCTTACACTCTAATTATAACGACCAAGCTTAGCCCCAAATAAGCGATAGTAGAAAGTTACCTGCTTCTAAGTGGGGGACTATGGGAATGGGATGCTGCATAGAATGGAAAAGTTTGGCTCAACTATTTTCTCCCCCCTTTTAGTTCTTTGTTAGAGGAGATGGATCTCCAGGAGGAGGAGAAAATGCAGGTAATGTAAAAACAAGATAACAATAAAATTAAATGTGACAAAGAGGATAGATTGGAATCCTTCCTTTGTTGATAATAGCAGAATGTCATGGAATCAGAGACTATTTAGTTCAACCCCTTTACTTACAGAAAAGAAAGTAGAGACTAAGAAGAAGGGATGTGACACCCGAGGACATGCAGCTAGTGAGTAGCAGTAAGTTTTCTTTTGGGATTATCGTGGGATGTTCCCTCTGTTAATTATTTCCTATTTATCCTGTATATAGCTGACTTTGTATATATTTGTTTGCATGTTGCCTCCCCCGTTAGATTGTAAGCTCCTTGAGGACAGATAGCATCCTTCACCTCTTTTTGTATCCCCAACACTCAGTACAGTGCCTGGCACCGTTTAATAAATGCTTATTGATTGATTGCAGTTGAAAGTATACTAGATTTGGAATCACCAGATCTAGGTTCAAATCCTGGCTCTGACACTTAATTCCCATGTCCTTGGGCACATCACTAAACTTGTATGAAGTTCAGTTTCCTCATCTGTTAAACATAGAGGTTGGATTAGATGACCTCTGACTTCCTTTTTGGCTCTAGACCTAGTATCCCATGATCCTTCTTCTTCCCCAGGTTCTTGATCTTCCAAGTTTCACACCCCAAATCTCATCAGGTGCTAAGTTCTGTGGTTTCTGACTCCTTCATAAGTCTGGCATCTCTCTAAAAATAGATTGGTTTGAACATCCATTCATGACCAGAATTCATTTGGGTCCTCTTCAAGAACGGAAGATAGCAACCAACCAAAATTGGATTCTCACCTACCCTTCAATCCTTATAACTCATTATTCCTCTTTACACATTCAATGATCCAGTCATACTGAATCACTGGCTATTCCCAGAACTCAACGCTGTTCTCCATGTCTGGAATGTGTTCTCTTTTCACCCATGATTCTTAGAATCTAAACACTCTTCTGAGTTCATTTGAGGCTCATTTGAGGTTATATGTCCTGTGAGAAATTTTCCTTGAATCCATTCCCTCCCAAATGTCAGTCTTTCTCCTCTCCTCCCCCCTCCCCTCCTCTTCCCTCCCCTTCCCCCTCCCCTCCCCTCCCCTCCCTTCCTCTCCTCTCCCTTCCTCTCCTCTCCTCTCCTCTCCTCTCCTCTCCTCTCCTCTCCTCTCCTCTCCTCTCCCCTCCTCTCCTCTCCTCTCCTCTCCTCTCCTCTCCTCTCCCCTCCCCTCCCCTCCCCTCCCCTCCCCT
>CM053584.1:381631933-381649966 GCA_028627135.1 Pseudochirops cupreus | reverse complement strand
GGCTGATGAGGGAGGAAGAGAAAGAATCTAGAATTTAAAGCTCTATAATCAAATGTTAAAAATATATATATATATATATATATATATAATTATTATTAATGACGTGCAGCTGGGAATTAAGACACACAGGCACTGGGGTAGGGAGATCCATCTTGCCCTATCAGAAAGTCAGAGGGGCGAGGGGGAGGACATAGGAGAGAGCAGATTGGGGGAGGGGGTGTACAGTGGGATGGCTGTTTTGGGGTGGGAAAATGAGGAGAAAATTTGAAACTCAAAATTTCATGGAAATGAATGATGTAAACTAAAAATAAACAAAAGTTAATTTAAAAAAAGAAGTGTGTGTAGACAACTAAAAAAACCACTTGAAATTATAACAACTTCAGCAAAGCTGAAGGACCCAAAATAAACCCACATAAATCATCAGCATTTCTATATATTACTGACAAAGTCCAGCAGCAAGAGACAGAAAGAGAAATTCCATTTAAAATAACTGTAGACAATATAAAATGCTTGGGAGTCTACCTGTCAAGACAAACTCAGGAACACAGTTGAGCACAACTATAAAACACTTTTCACATAATAAAGTCAGATTTAAACAACTGGAAGAATATTCATTGCTCGTGGATAGGTTGAGGCAATATGATAAAAATGACAATTTTACCTAAATTAATCTATTTATTCAGTGCCATACTATCAAAAACTATCTTATAGAGCTAGGAAAAATAAAATTCGCCTGGAAGAAAAAAAGCTCAAGGATATCAAGGGAATTAGTGGAAAAATGGAAAAGAAAGTATTCTAGGCATAGCAGATCTCAAACTGTAAAGTGATGATTTATCAAAACAATCTGGCACTGACTAAGAAACAGAGTGGTTAACTAGTGGAATTGATCAGGTACAAATTACAGACCACAGTAATCTAGGATATGATAAACCCCAAAATCCCAGCTTTTAGAACAAAAATTCATTATTTGACAAAACTTCTGGGAAACCTAAAAAACGGTATGGCAAAGAACCAGGTTTTAATGAACATCTCATGCTGTATACCAAGATACAGTCAAAATGGGAACGTGATTTATGCAGAAAGGGTGATACCATAAGCAAATTAAGTGAACATGATGTAGTTTATCTGTCATATTTATGGATAAAGGAAGAATTTAGGACCAAAAAAGATACAGGGAGCATTACAAAATGTAAAATATATCATTTTGATTATGCAAAATTAAAACATTTTTGCACAAACAAAACCAATGTATTCACAATGGTAAGGAAAGCAGAAAACTAAGGAAAAAAAGCTTACAACAAGTATCTCTGATACATATAGAGAGAACAGAGTCAAATTTATAAAAATACAAGTCACTCCCCAATTAATAAATGGTCAAAGCCTATGAACAGGCAGTTTTCAGACAAAGAAATCAAAACTATCTATAATCATATGAAAAAATGCTCTAAATCACTATAGATCAGAGAAATGCAAATTAAAACCACTCTGAGGTGCCACCTCACATTAATCAGAGTGGCCAATATTACAAAAAAGGAAAATGTTTAATGCTGGAGGGGATGTGGGAAAACTGGGACACTAATGCACTGTTGGAGGAGTTGTGAACTGATCCAACCATTCTGGAGAGCAATTTGGAACTATACCCAAAAGACTATAAAACTGTGCATAGCCTTTGATCCATCAATATCACTGCTAGGTCTACATCCCAAAGACATCTAAAAAGGGGGGAAAGGACCTATTTGTACAAAATTATTTGTAACAGCCCTTTTTGTAGTAGCTAAGGATTAGAAATCAAAGTGATGCCTGCCAACTATGGAATGGTTAAACAAGCTATGATATAGAAGCATGATGAAATATTATTTTGCTATAAGAAATAACAAGCAGGATGATTTCAGAAAAACCTGGACAGACTTACATGAACTGGTGCATAGTGAAATCAACAGAACCAGGATAATATTGTACACAGCAACAAGACTGTGTTCAGTGAGGAGCTGTGAATGATTTAGCTGTTCTCAGCAATACAATGAACCAAGACAATCCTAAAGGGTTCATGATGAAGCATACCATCTGCCTCCAGAGAAAGAACTTCTATTGATTGAATACAGGCTGAAACAGGCTATTTTTTACTTTCCTTCCCTTATTTTCATTTCTTTTATTTTAGTCTTGTAACAAAATGACTAATATGGAAATGTTTTACATAATTGCACATGTATAACTGATATCTGATTTCTTACCATCTCAGGGAAAAGGGAGGGGAAAGAGGGAGGGAGACATAGAATTTGAAACTCCAAACTTTAAATAAAAATGCTAAAGAAAAAAGAAGTTATATATAGAATGAGTTTACATATAGATATATATATATATATATATATATTCATACTTATGTATGTGCCCATATGTGTATGTGTGTGTGTATTTGTGTCTAATGGTAGTCATCTCTAGGGGGAAGGAGAGGGAGAGAAGAAAAAAGGGAAAAAATAAATTTTCATTTATACCTTGGAAATCAGAAAATTGGAATAAAAAATCGGGGCTTTATTGTATGTTGATTGCACATAAAAAGTAATGGAGATGGGGGAGGAGAGGAAGGAGAACTCAAGGGATTGTGGAACTGAATGTTGTAAACTAAAAGTAAATAAATAAATAAATTTTACAAGAAAGAAAAAAAGAAAAAGAAAAGAAATATTAATTTTTTTAAAGTGATGGAGACAATGTTAATCATGCAGATTAAACTTTAAAGTATTTTATGCTCACATTTTTTTGAGGAGAAGTTTGCTAAACATTTACCAGCACACCCCTGGCTTCAGAATCGAACATGGGAGTTGTCCTCTGCCTATGCTGAAATGGCAGCAGAGACGCACCCTTAACTCTCAACAACTAACTAACATTGACTTCTCCCAGGTGCTGAAATCAAAGGCACCTGAAAGTTTGAGTTCACAGAGTCATAGATTGGCAGAGCTGGAAGAGACTTTAGATATCATTTAATCTAGGGTTTCTTAACCTTTTTGCATCATAAAACCCTGTGGCAGGCTGGCAAAGTCTGTGAACCCCTTCTCAGAATAAGTTGTAAATGCATAAAAATGCATAGGATTGTAAAGAAAATCAATTATGTTAACTAATGAATGTCAAACATTAAAAGTTCCAAATTCTAGAACCCTCTAAAACCAATCTACACTTAGGAATCCCTGATCTATGCTAATTTTTTCATTTTATGCTTTGAGAAACTGAAGCCCAGAGAGGTTAAATTACTTCTTCAAAGTCATATGGTTAGTCATATGGAGCCTTAGTCTCCTGATTTGGGGTTCTCACCATGGCCCCATGCTGCCTGTGTTGTGATTCACTATTGTCTTTGCTTCTGCCTCCCTGTAGTCTACTCAGTAGCTATCTGATGTCCTTTAACTAACTTACCAACCATTGAGGAAGGACCTCAGCATGCTGGATCTTGCCTGCTTGACCATTCTCTTGCCTTCCTCTCATCGCTTGAGAGACATGTTGCATTTTCATCTTTTTGTCCTCAGCACCCAGCAAAGAACAGGTGCTTAATAAACGCTTTTGGATGGATTGGTTGATTGATTTCTTCCTCCTACTGGTGACCTTGAAACTGTCATGACTTACCAACTGGCTCAGAACCAACTGGTAATTGACAGAATGATCAACAAGGAATCAGTGAGTGTGAACTGATGACAATGACGGCAATAATCATGATGATGGTCCTGAGTTCTAAGAGACAACATTGTCTGGATGTGGTAAAGAAACAGATATAACCAAAACTCAAGTCCATAGCTTTAGGGCCTAGGACTAGAAAAAAGAAATATTAAGGATTCCTTTAATGTCTTCAACTTCTGGATTAAGTGATAAATCCTTACACGGTCGGGAACATTCATGCTTCTGATATTGCTATGGAATAAGAACCATTTCTGATTTTATCAGAATGTACCTTTAGTATCTTAGTACCTATTGATATTTTTCTTCATAAAATGTTCTTAGTTACTAATTTTTATTGTTGTTGTATCATTTCAGTCATGTCCTTCATGACCCTGTTTGGGGGATTTCTTGACAGAGATACTGAAGTGGTTTGCCATTTGCTTCCCCAGCTCAT
Source organism: Pseudochirops cupreus (assembly GCA_028627135.1). NCBI lineage: Eukaryota > Metazoa > Chordata > Mammalia > Diprotodontia > Pseudocheiridae > Pseudochirops > Pseudochirops cupreus. Next base: position 381,645,873 of record CM053584.1, on the reverse strand, counting down.
TTTACAGGAACTGAGGCAAACGGAGTAAAGTGATTTACCCAGGGTCATGCAGCTAGTAAGTATCTCTGGCCAGATTTCAACTCAAAGCTGAATCTTTCTGATTTTATAAGTTAGAAATTATTTCAAGAGTCATTTAGAAACACAGATGTGATAAAAATGACCAATCCAGAGATGACCTCAGAGCTCATCTAGATCTATTCCCTCATTTTACAGATGAGGAAACTGAGGTCCTTAGAGGACGAGTGACTTGATGAAGGTGTGTGCCATATATTTTCTGTAATAGCTACTGACATTTGTTCTTCTGAAGCCTAACCGGGGAATTCATTGTGTATGACCCTATCATTATTTGTTCTGCCAGGTCAGTATGTATGTAGGTGTTACATTTGGCTACAGATATAACTGAGCACAGATTCCTAATGTTAGCTCATTGAAAACATGTCCTCATTAAGCAAATTGAGTATTTCGAATTGTGGGGAAGAAAAGGAGCTTGTGGAGAGGGATCTATTTTACTGGGTGAGAGAATCCCTGAAATAGAAGAGTAGGAGAAAATTTCTTCTATTCTTGACACCAGAGTGTGGGTGGAAAGTGCACTATAGCTTCCATCTCCCTTTTCCTTGTCTCTCTGGAAATGTGCAAAGTATCAGAAAGTCAACCAAAAATCTAGCTGGAGCAGTAATTTTCTGACTATTGAAATCCACCCAGAAACAATTTGATTTTGAGAAGTTCCTGCAGTCAGGGGAAAGCACCCAGAGAATGATCAGTATGGAGAACACCTTTTACTTACTTTGTGTTTTAATCACTTCAGTTAGTTTTCTTAAGCCCATGTCTACTCAATACCAAACTGTCTGGAGCAAAAAGACCATTTAGTTAATCACCCCAATGCCATGCTCACAACATCACAAAATTCTGGGTCCTTATGAATGGAGATCTGCTGGTATCAAGTTGCTGCACCATAAGTAATGATGAAAGGGATGGGTCCCAGAGAAACCTAGGCGATTTGCATGAACTGATCCAGAGAGAAGTGAGCAGAACCAGGAGAACAGTTTATACAATGATGACAAGAAGGAAAACAACTGTGAATGATTTGTGCACTCTGGTCAACAAAATGACTACTCATGTTTCCAGAAGACTGATAAAGTGTTTCCCATCTCTTAGCAAAAGGTAATAGACTGGAGACACAGAAAGAGATAAGTTGTCAATCACAATTTTCAGTGTGTGCATTTATCTCACTTGACTTTACCTAGGTGTTACCAGGGAAGGCTACTCTTGGGGAGGATTATCATGAGGAATTGGAGGAATGTGATAGTAAAACAAAAAAAGAAGAAGAAGAAGAAGAAGACGAAGAAGAAAACAAGAAAAAAGCATCAATGAAACATTTAAAAATAAACTGAAGAAGGAAGTTCAAAAGGATACATAGACAAGAAGGGAACCTTTATTACTATCATGTTAAATTTAATATATTTTAAATTATTAATAGAAATTTACAATCCTCTATTGTTATTTTATATGTTGAGATATTGATATTTGTTAAGTTTGTAACTTTTAAAGAAAGAGAATGTTTAACAATCATAAAGATTTGTTGGTTTTCTATTATTCACTCAGGTGTTTAGGGTTTGGGCCAGCACCTAGAACTGGGGTCTTCTTGGTTTTCTTCAAATCATGCCTAGCCAATAAGTCATCCTTGGCAAAACTCCAGCAGCAGATAGGACCCCAGTGATGATATATATGCTGTCCTTCTTTCATATGACATCAATACCCTCTACTGGCTTTGTTTGTTGTTATCATCATCATCATCACCACAACCACCACCATCAACATCATCTTTATTATCTAGAACCAGGTATAGAATGTTCCTGTCTCATTTCTGATATATACAGCCATATGACTCTGGGTGAGTGACCTTATTTCTTAGTAGTCCAGATATCTCTCTAAGATGATAGATTGCATAATCAGTGGCCAATTTATGCTGGTAGAGAGAATTTCCTAACTGGGAGCTCTCTTCAGTGATAAAATTGGTGAGAGGTATGGTTGGATAGTAGACAGAGTTCTCTGGACATGGTGTCAGGAAGACCTGGGTTTGAATCCCACCTCAATCACTTGTTAGCTATATCAGCATGGGCAAGTCACTTAATTTCTCTGGGACTCAGTTTCCTCATCTGTCAAATGAAAGAATTGGAGTAGATGACTTTTAAAATCTCTTTTAGGTCTAAGTCTGTGATCCTGTGAAATCATAGGTCTGAAAAAATGTTACATTATCAAATGGCCTTCTACTGGTATTGATTGATTGACTTTGTCTGCATGGACTACCTCCTAATGAGGAAAGATTAGCAGTAACCAGAAGTGACTCAATCTCCCATCTACTGTCCTCTCAGGGGGTTTTCAGAAAGCCAGAATTTATTTTTACTGAATGAAGCTAGGTCTAGAAATATTAAATTGAGACTCTCTTGGATCCGTCTCAGTTGCTCAAAGGTCTTCTCTGGGTATTGAATGACAGCAGAAATGCCTTGAGCCATATAGCAAGCTGCCTTTTACTCTACTCTTAAAAATGCATTTGAAATTGCTAAGTCAATCCTTCTTCAATTTCCATTAGCCTGTTATCCCCTCAGTTGCTTCTTCTAATCTGTCCAAATCCAGTTATCAACAAATACATCAGTATGGGTAGTGAGCTCCTTTTGCTCTGCTAGAAACCACCAATGCAATTATTCCCCTTTCAGAAACAGAAATACATCCTGTGACAGAGCATTAGAATTCCGCAATGGGACTGAGTTTGTCACAATTGCCTTACAAGAGAGCTGGGGATTCTTCCCCACTCCACCCCCAGGTCAATTAACATGAAATTGTTATTTCTAGACTACATAAGATCTATTTCCTTACACACGTGAATATATTAGCTTATATACATAAGTAATGAAGCTAGAAGTTTGGGGAAAATTAGGAAGTTACTATAGGCATCTCTCAATTCTTTCCTGACATGAAGGCTATACAAGAGTTTGGATAATTCAATATTGAAAAGAGATTAACAATCAAATAAACATGGCCTTGTTTAGCCAAAGGAAAAATAGTGTGGTACAGTAGAAAGACAGATGATATCAGAGCTGGGAGGACTGGGGTTCTAGTACTGCCTCTGATATATTGGCTTATGTGACTTTGGGCAAGTTAATCAATCAGTAAACATTTATTAAGTGTCTACACTGTGCTTAGTGCTAGGGATACAAAAGGGGCACCAAAAAACCAGTTCCTGCCCTCAAGGAGCTTACAGTATAATGGGAGAGACAATACACAAGAAAGTACACATACAACAAGCTACATACAAGATAAATAGTGAATAACTAACAGAGAGAAGGCACTGGAATTAAGAGGGATTGGGGGAAGGTTTCCTGTAGAAAGTAGAATTTTAGTTGAGACTGAAAGGAAGTCAGGAAGTTCAGTAGTCAGAGTAGAGGAGAGAGAGCATTCTAGGGAAGCAGGACAACCAGAAAAAATGCCTGGAGCCAAGAGATGAATTGTCTTGTTCATGGAACAGCCAGGAGACCAGGGTTACTAGATCAAAGAGAACATGTTGGGGAGTGAGGTTGGATTGGAAAGGTAGGAAGGGAGTAGGATGTGAAGGGCTTAGAATGCCAAACAGAGCACCCAACCTCTAAGTTCTGTAAGCAATGCTCCAAGCCTAAAAGTTATACAAGGCACATTGGTAGAGGATATTTTCTTACTGGGGCATTCCCTCAACAAAATCACAGTTCTAGTCTCTACTCTTTGCTTAATCAGAAGTAAGGCTGATGTTGAAGTAGACTGCTCATCATCTCACTGCCACGTGAATGAATGTTACTGTTGGTGGTGGTCTTTCATGTTCAAAGAGGACTAATAACATCACCAGGTAATGTCTTGAGTTGTGAGTGAACTGGATTTAAGTGAGGCAGAATTGCACAAAATTGTCAGCCTCATTCTCTTCCAGAGTCAGCTAAGTCCGGTGGCAGGACAAAAGTCAGGACAATTGGCAATGGCCCAGGATGCAATGGATGACCTTGGTGTCTCAGATGTCTGATCAAACTCTAAGCATGCAACAGTGCCAAAGATGCTAGTCTTCCATGAATACTCCAAACACCAAGTGCTTGGAGCTTGGTCAGACATCATGAATGAATGAGTGAATGAATGAATGGATTGGATAGATGGATGGATGGATGGATGCATAGATGAAAGAAAGTGTTTATCAAACACCACCTTTGAGACAAGTACTATGATAGAAACTGTAAACACAAATCAAAAAGGGAAATAGTCCTTGCCCTCAAGAAGGCAAATACCCTTATGGAATTCTCCATAGTAGAAAATTGTTTCTTTTCTGGGGAATGTGGAGCCATAGGACCATCACTAGTCATGTCCTCTCTGAGGATAGTATTGATTTCATTATTATCCCGTAAGCAAGAGAGCAAGAGTTCCCCAAGCCCATTATAAGTTCTGTATGAATCAGAATCATGCTAGACCAGGAGGGATTTGAAAGACCGTCTAGTGCAACCATCTCATTTTACAGAGGAGGCCACTAAAGCCAAGAGAGGAAAAGTGGCCCCCTCAAGATTATAAAGAATGTTAGGGCAGAGTCAGGCCTAAAAATCATTAAGTAGGAAGAACCTCTGTTCTAATATTGATACCAAGAATAATTAATAATAATAATTAATTAATTAATAATAATAGGTGACATGTATCTGTGCCAAGCACTGTTCTAAGCATTTGGCAGTAATTTCATTTGATCCTCATAATAATCCTGGAAGGTAGGTGCTATTATTATCCCCATTTTGCAGATGAGGAAACTCAGACAAATAGGGGTAAATGACTTGCCCAGGGTCACACAACTAGTGTCTTAGGCCAGATTTGAATTCAGTTCTTCCTGACTCCTAGCCCAGCACTCTATCCCCTTAGCTATCTAACAGCCTCCAGCCTAGAATGTAGCAGGTTTTAAATAAATGCTTGATGAATGAATGAATGAATGAACGAATGAATGAATGAGGTCCCTTTTAGCTATAAGATTCCATGATTCTAGGACAGTGGTTCTCAACTTTCCTAATGCTGTATGTGGGTGTGTCTGCATGTGGGTGGACCTACCTGGAGATGGATAGACGAGCAGTATCTCAGTTCCTAAGACCGTTGGAAATATGTATTTTCCGATGGTCTTAGGCGACCCCATTCAATCCCCAAAGGGGTCATGACCCATAGGTTGAGAACCACTGTTCTAGGAGAATGCTGGCATTCGTTAAGAAAACTGTTACTCCCTCAGATTATTTCCTTCTGCCCCAGTAGCCTTCTTCTCATTCAGTCAATGCTTCCATCACTAAGGCTCTTTCCTTTGGTTAGTGAACCCAGATTGGAGGCTTCTCACAAAGACACTTATTTCTCCCTGAAGTGTGGTACATGAAAGACAAAAGTGGGGTGCAGACTGTAGCTGGTCTCTTAGACAATAGCAGAACTGTATTACTCTATAGGTAAATTTCATCAATGGTAGATACCCTTTAAAACAGCTGACTTGAGCCAACTTCCAGGTATCCTCTCATTACTTACAAAAAGACCCAAAACAATAGGTTTCTTTCTAATGGATTCCCCTATTCTCAGATACCCACAGATAAGAAATGGCTCCCTGGACCCAGTACTGAGACATAATCTGAGGGAGACATACAAACTTATCCACCCAGACAATAAAGTGGAGAATCCCAGAATGGAAAACAATGAAGTACTTCATTCACAGGCACTGCAAGTTATACAAATGTGGAATCTAGTGAAATTTTAGGAAGTTAAAACCTACTTCTCTAAAGCAAAAGCAGTTAGTCAAGCCAGATCACCAGTTTAGGGTATTTCTACTGCTGGTTCTCCTGAGCAACCTGCCTTTATAGGAGCTGGGAAGGAAGGAGTCAGCTGGTAAGATACAAGATGGTTTCTTCTTTCTCCTTTCTCCTCCTACATCAATCTGTTCTCTGTTCTTTCTCTTCCAGTTTCTGTGACAACTCCATTCTTTGGGTGCCCTTGGATGGTGGAGTATGGATTCTGGCAAGCGCATGAGGTTATTTTTCACCATCTATCAAATATCCATATGCATTTGCATTGTGGGTCATTAATCTGGATTTTATAAAAGCAAATGATAAGAAAACCTCTGATGATGTGCATCTGACTCAGTCAGTCTTTCTTAGTCTTCCTAGTAGAGATTACTGAAGTGTGGGCATGTTCTAATTTACCAGTTGAGCTGCTGACAGAGGTCCATGTGAAACGGAGAATTCTCCTTCAGTGATGCACAAATCCTTCCTCCAGGTGGCCTGTCCTGTGAGAACCAAATGAATTTATCTATCTCATCTGTAAAATTTTAAGCATTACAAAAATGTTTACCATTATAAATTATTTTACTCTTATTAATTTTAGCAGATTTATCATGCATAATATTCTCCCAAGCAGTTAAGGAATGCTGAGCCCCTCATTTCACTTTTTGGTTTGGTTTTCATAAGAACTGATATTCACAAAGAAACTAAGATCATTTTTTTTCTTGAGTACTGAGGGAAATCCAACCACATTGAAGGTATGAAGCATTTTGCAGAAGATTGGTGTCCTAAGGGAATCTAAGGATAATAGGAGCCTGTCAGATTCTGACATTCACCACACTTGATTTCTCTTTTAAGAACCTTAAAAAAAATTAAAAGACATGAAGTCTCTGCTCTTGGTTCATAAAAGAAAGCAGAGGAGGTTTTGCTGAAAATTAAACTTCTGAAAGGGGAAGGAGGCTGTTGATTAAAAATATAATTAGCTTGGAATTTGGTTCAAGGGAAAAAAATATACTAATTAGCGTTCTCAGATCCTTCAGACATCTTAGTTCCTCTGCCAGGATAAATTCCATCACACTGACTACATAAAAATAGAAGGAGAGAGCCTAGTGATTGTGAGGAACCCCCCTCTTTCTTTGTCACTTCCTCCAAAAAGCTGTCTTTAGCTTGGAATATCTCATTCGAAGCCTCAGCTGTGGAAATTTTTCTAGAGATAGTTGTGTCTTCCATCCTGCACTGGCACTTTGGAGAATTTCACTAAAATAGATTTTAAAAATCATCTAAAATACAATGATGAAATCATTGGAATTAATCAAAACCAATGGCCACATAAGTCAGACTCAAAGTACAGGTTCAGTTTGCAGAAATTCTAATTTATCTAGACCTTTCAATTCAACATAATAATTATCATGTTTTTGTTTTTGTATTCTTGATCCAGTTCAAATGTCATATTAAAAAATTATGACAAATTGTCTTTAAGTAGAACGAGCAAGGCCATTTGTAGGGAATTTAGACAAATGACATTTTGCCAAACCCCTTCTCGTTTCTTTTCATTAGTATTTTTATAGTAGCGTAAATGAACCTCAGTTATAATGAAAGGATGATTATAACAGCACTTTTTCTGGTTCTAAAAAACTCAAAACAAAGTATATGCCCATTGATTGGTGAATGGCTAAGGAAATTATAATACATAAATATAATGGAAAACTACTACACTACAAATAATGAACGTAATAAATAGAAAGAAACACATGAAGACACATATGAACTGATGCAAAGTGAAGTAAGCAGAACCAGGAAACAACATACGCAATGATTAAAATTATATGTAAAAGTAAAGTTTGATTGATTCAATCAATCAGTTGCCCCCACCATCATTTAATGTAACTAAGAACATAGGTTACCCTAATACCTTTGCAGGGATCACATTTGTTGAATTAATCAGTAAATCAAAGGCATTACACTAGGTGCAAAACAATCATTGCTCTGAAAGGAAGAAATGAAAACCATTGGATAGGGGGCACAGATTGGACAAAGCAAAAGGATGGGAGATAAGAAACAAACATTGTATGTGGAGAGCAGACAACCTCTCACTGTGGCTGCACAGAGGGTGTACTCATTGTGCCTTTGCCCAAGTGGTACCCCCTGCCTCAAATGCTCTCTCTTCTCACATTTTCCTCATTGAATCCCTATCTACCTTGAAAACTTATCTCAGGTATTACCTACCACCTACAAGGCACTTTTCCTTATACCCCAGCTCCTAATGTCTCCCTTTCCTTCAAATTACTTTAAATGTACAACTAATTGGACCTATGAGATAAGGGAGAATGAGGAGTCAAGCATATTGCCAGGATTATGAACCTAGGAGACCAAAAAGATAGTGGCACCTTGAACAGAAACACAGATGTTTCGAAGTGGTGAGAGTTCAAGGGCAAAGTTGATGAGTTCAGTTTGGGACATGTTGGGTTTAAGATGCCTCCAGGACATAGAGTTTGAAGTGTCTAGTAGGATGTTGGTGATGTTCAAGTGGACTTCAGGTGAGAGATGTGATTGGATATGTGGATCTTGGAGTCATCTGCCCAGAGATGACAATAGTAATATTGGTTGGTGTATGACCAAAATGGTACCACCCACATGGGGGAGTCATTTATGATCTGCTCCCAGGAGGCTGCCTAGAGAGGTGGAGGATTCCCCCTCCTTGGAATCTCCAAACAAAGGTAGATGACTGCTTATAAAGTATGTTATAATGGGTGTTATTCTGCAATTTTATGAATAGGGAAGCCCAGAGTTCAAATTGTCTCTGACCTATACATAGCTTTGTGACCCTGATTGAGTCACTTACCTTCTCAAAGTCCCAGGCCACTCACTAAAACTGCTAGTTGCAATTTGCTAATATACATTGGAAGAGGAAGTTTTCACACCTAGAGATTTCTATGCCAATAAAATCACAGATCCAATCCCCTTCCCAAAATATGTAGAATCCATATTTTAATTATGGATGAATAAACAAAAGAAAAATGCATTTATTAAGCACTTACATTGTGCTATGCACTATTCATAAAGCTGAAGATACAGATGCAAGAGAGAAGAATTTGCTAATTGGGCTCCTTGGTGGGAACGTTTGTTGGTATTTTTCTTAGGTCTTAAGTGTGCATATGTATATGGAGATGTACATCTCTACAGAGTCCTGTTTTCATGAGAAATTCTGTTTCTCCTTCCCACACCTGTCATTTGTTAATTATCTTCAGAGCTCCTATAATTTGACATATTTTAATCAAGGAGTGTTGTAACACGACTCTAGCAATTGCAAACTCAATAATGAATATTTAAATACTCATATGTACAAATTCTTCTTCACTCCAGGTGTTTGGAGGGTGGGTGGAGGGGGACATTTTGTAATCCTTATAAAAGCTTTTCCTGTTATGTCTCTTTCCTTTCCAAGCGATGATAGGAATGGGGCACACCAGTTCTAAAGTCCATACAGACATGTTTTTAGCTATCTCTTCTACCAGTCTTTTCCAGCTGTGTTGCTCAGGAGAGGACTGGGAGATCTTGGGAACTGTGTAAGACTGGATTTGTAATGTGGAAGGTAAGATGAGGACAGGCTGATCTGTATACTTGACTAGTCTGATCAATCTTCTTCAACCATTTGGTGGGTATCAAGATATCAGCTGTCTTTATGGATATATTTACTTATTCACTGCTAGGCTTTTTAAAGTCATTACATGAACTCTTTAAAGGTAAGGACTTTAATTTTTTTTGTTGTTGCATTCTCACACCCAGCATAGGGTATGGCACAGGGTATGGTGCTTAGGAAATGACTATTGATTGTGTCCTTTGAGAGAATGCTTGAAGGCAGGGAATGTTTCAGTTTTGCTTTTTATCTACAGTTCCTGGCTTATGATAGACACTAAGTAATGCTTACTGATGAGTTGATGATTTGATAGAAATTTCCCCTGTTCATGAAATTCAGCTTGAGGATTCTCTGATCAACCCATCGAAAATTGGTAATTATTTCTTATTATATTGTGTTCCAGGCAGTTCCAGTGGTACAGTGGATAAAGCATTGGCCCTGGAGTCAAGAAGACCTGAGTTAAAATCTGACCTTAGACACTAGTGTGACTCTGGGCAAGTCACTTAACCCTATTTGCCTCAATTTCTTCATATGTCAAATGAGCTGGAAAAGGAAATGGTAAACCACTCCAGTCAGTGTCTTTGTCAAGAAAACCCCAAATGGAGCCACAGAGCGTCAGACACACAGCCAAAACAACTAAGCAACAACAAGTGTTCCAAGCATTGGAACAGAAATTCTGGGGATCTAAAAACAAAAATAAAACAATCCCTGCCCTCAAGGAGTTTATATTCTACCAAAAGAGACACTATATATATGAGGAAACATGCAGGTTAATACTGCCTAGTTATGTAGATATCATAGAACATGGAAAGAAGGAAGGAAGGAAGGAAGGAAGGAAGGAAGGAAGGAAGGAAGGAAAGAAGGAAGGAAGGAAAGAAGGAAGGAAGGAGAAGAGGAAAGGAGAGGAGAGAAGAGAAGAGAAGAGAGGAGAGGAGAGGAGAGGAGGGGAGAGAAGAAAAGAGAGAAACTAAAGAAAGAACAAGAACAGTAGGAAAACTTCCTGGAAATCCATAGGAGACAAAATTCAAGAAAGAAATCAGCAGCAAAACCCATAGACGTCTATACCAATATGTACAGGACGTGTGCCAGGTGGAATACAAATAGAAAAGGGAATTTGATCTTACAGGTATCTCTCAGACTTGGTGAAATGTCAACCCATCAACTAGAGAAATTGCCTTTTGTATCAAGCAGATAAAACTCAGAGGGCAGAATCCAAAAACAACAGGGAGGAAATCATGGGAGAAAGCATTTCAGTGAAGACCAAGAAAGGCAAAACACGAAGGTATGCTATGAGCCACTTGTACAAAAAAAGGGGAATAGAGAGAGATCATAAACTTTTGGACTAGAAGGGTCCTTAGAAGTCATCTGGTCTAGGCCTCCCATTTTATGGAGGAAGAAACTAGATTCAGAGAAGTTATTACTTGCCCAAGGTCACCTGGTAGTAAGGAATAAAGGTGGGATTTGAACTCAGGTCCTCCAACTCCAAATTCAGTTCCCTTTTGGTTTTTAAGAAGTACATTGATCAGCTAGGCAGAGTCCAGACAAAGGCATGCAGTATGTGAAGACCTCATTTAAGTCATATTGGTGGTGGTGGTAGTGGTGGGGGTGGTGGTCCTTCATTTTCAAAGAGGATCACTTGAAGGGATGGAGAAGAGAGGAGATGCAGAGGGACAGGGACTACTGCCTTCCAAAGACATTCACCTCTCTCATTCTGCCCAGGCCCAGAAGTCAGGACCAGTACCCATAGTGGAAATGGTGAAAAAGATTATTTAGTTTTAATGTCAAGACAAACCTATAGTTCATGCTGTCCCCAAGCTGAAGAGGCTGCCTGGAGAGCTATCGAGGGTCCCATCATCGTAGCTCTTAAGGCAAAGACTGGATGGCCACTTGTCAGATGTCATAGAAGGGATTCACGTCCAGGTCGGGGTCAGACCAGGTGAGCTCTGAGGTCCCTTTCTGCTCAGATTCATTACGAAATGGTTTGTTGAGCTCCCAAAACTTGCAATGGCAACTAGGTGGTGCTGTGAATAGAGATCCAGGTCTCAGGAGCCCAGGACCTTAAGCAAGTCCCTTCATCTCTGTTTGCCTCAGTTTCCTCATCTGTAGAATTGGGGATCATTGTTAATAATAATAGCACCTACCTCCCACAGGTGGTGTGAGGATCGAATGAGGTAATAATTGTGAGGCACTTAGCACAGTGCCCAGCACAGAGCAGGTGCTCCTTAAATGCGTGCTGTTATTATCCTAATTAATTTAAGAAGCACAGGCTCTCCCTTTCTGACTGCCCCAGTGATTGTAGATCCAGGACAACTCAAAGTGACAAGAGCCATTGGGGCCACCGTGAGGCCGAGCATCAGAGGCACAGCTGGTGCAGCTGGCTCAGTGCAGACACCAGCCTGGGACTGGCCCGGTGTCTTGGATACAGAAAATACTTGACTGGGTTGTTTTTTTTTTTTTAACCCACTTAACCTCTCTAGATCCCATTTTTCTCATCTGCAAAATGAGGGGTTTGGATAGAGGGCTTCTGAATGTTCTTCCTACATGGAATCTATCATCCTATGACCTCTCTGGGGCTCAGTTTCCCCTTCTGTTAAATTATGGGGTCATATAAGATAGCCTCAACTGTCCTTTCCAACTCCAAATCTATGAACCTTTGACATCCCCAGGCCTCAGTTTCCTTTTCTGTTAAATGAGTAGGTTGGACTAGGAGTACTTTAAGGTCTCTGTTAGCTCCACATCTAGGATCTTACAGACCCTGGCTTTGCCACTTACTACCTGAGTGACCCTAGGAAAAGCCCTTTTCTCTTCCACCTTCATCTGTAACATGAGAGTCACAGCTGTACAGTCATTTTTCAGTAGTGTCCTACTCTCTGTGACCCCACCTGGAGTTTTCTTGGCAGAGATACTAGAGCAGTTTGCCATTTCCTTCTACAGCTCATTTTGCAGATGAGGAAACTGAGGCAAATGAGGTGAATTGACTTGCCCAGGGTCACACAACTAGGAAGTATCTGAGGCCAGATTTGAACTCAGGTCTTCCTGACTCCAGGTGTGGTGCTCTGTGCACTATGGCACCTAGCAGCCCCAACGTAAGGGCTAGATAACCTCGAAGTTTCCCCTTCTGTTAAGGTTCCTGCCAGCTCTAACACTAGGGTCCCGGGACTTCTGAAGGTGAGTGAGGCTTATTCTTTCCCTTGTTTTGCATATAAGAGGCCTGGGGCCCAACAGAGCAGTACAGCTGCAGAACTGAGAATAAAACTCCCACCAGGGCTCCCTTGTCCTAGTGATGGGAGCACCCCTGGGTCTTCGCCCCAGAGCAAAGATCATACAATCCAGCACTCTGGACAGGTCCTGGGCTGGTGTCTGTGCTGTCAGTTGCTCCAGCAGTGATTGATTCTTGGGTACCTCGCGGTGGCTCTGCTGGCTCTTGTCACTTCCACTCTGCTGAGTTGCCCTGGATCTGAGGAGCCAGAAGAGGAGAGCATGTGACATTCAGGTCCCTGAGGATGTGCAGAAAACAGAGTACAGGATTGTTGGGGGTGGAGTGAATTCCAGTGTATAATCTAATTAGCATCAGGTGTCGTCAATATCTCCCACCAATTGTTGGCTCCCAGAGCCCTTCCCTCCAGAAGGAGCAGCAGGTAAATGGGTCTTTAACACTCTGGGCTGGGCATTCTCACCCAGAGTGGGACCCAAAGTGCCTTTATTGGAGGACAAAGTCCCAGCTTCACGAAGGTGGGCCCCCACACGGAGCCTTGGAAGGATGTGGGCAGACACAGTCTGACAAATGGCCCATTCACAGCATCTGAAAGTGAGAAAGCCCAGTACATCCCTTATATACAAAAGGCCTCCTCGCTGTAACAGGCCCAACCAGTATTTGTCGGGTACTTGCTTTGGCCACTGACAGGCATACAAGTCATAATAAGAACCAATATTTTCCCGGATCATTAAGGTTTGGAAAGAGCTTTCTATATTCATCATATCACTTGGTTCTTATAACAGTCTTCTGAGGGAAGTTCTATGATTAACCCCATTTGACAGATGAGGGAAGTGACTTGCCCAAGTTCACACAGCCAGTAACTGTCTGAGGCAGGATTCACATAAAGGCCTTCCTGACTCCAAGGCTGACATTCTACCCACTAGGCTGCCAGCTGCTTTAAAGCGTATGCATCCATTGCATGGTGGGCTGGGCTGAGTGATCTGTTCTGACATAAGGGCACCATGGCCCAGTGGAGAAGTGCCCTGACTGAAATCATAGGACTTGGGTTCAAATCCTAACTCTGATGTAGGAGTCACTACAAGATCACTACATGTGTGATCTGGGGCAAATCACTTCATCACTCTGGGTCTTAGTTTGCCTCACTTGTAGAATGAGGGGGTTGGGGGGCAGAGCCAAGATGGCGGCGTAGAAGCAGCAACATATCGCAGCTCTCACATAGCCACCCCAAAATACCCATAAAATAGGACTCTAAACCAATCCTGGAACTCCAAAACGCACACAAAGATACTTCCCACTA
>CM053584.1:381599618-381631433 GCA_028627135.1 Pseudochirops cupreus | reverse complement strand
CATATATAAAAAAAAAAAAAAAAAAGAAATGGTAGGCCTGAGATGTAGCCAACGCAACAGCAACAAGAGCAGCAGTAGCAGCAGCAACTTTGGTAAGAAAATTTGACAGTCAAACAGAAGACTAAAGAGAAGCATAACATGAAAGGGGAACCGTAAGGGACTCAATGGAGTCAAACTGTTTACATTCCTATATGGGAAGAAGCTGCACAGACAGAGGGTACAAGTATGAGTTAATTATGTTGGGATGATCTCCAAAAGAAGAGTGTAGGGGTGACAAAGAGCAATGCACTGAGAGAAGGGGAAAGGGAGAGGGAGAATGGGGCGATTTTTCTCACATAAAGGAGACAGGTAAGAAAGAGCTTCTGTAGTGGAGAAGAAAATGGGGGGGGCAGTTAATGCTTGAACCTCATGCTCATCGGAATTGGTCCAAGAAGTAAGAATGTGTATCCCCACTGTTGGAATAGAAATCGATCTTACCCAGTAAAAAGATAAGTAGGGAGGGGGATAAGAGATGTGGGATAGGATAGCAAGGGGGCAAGTGGATTGGAGGAGGCAGTGGTCAGAAGCAGGACAGCCTTTTGAGGAGGGACAGGATACAGACAGAAGGATAAACAGGAAGATGAGATGGAGGGAAATTGATAGTTAGTGATCTAAACTGAATGTGAATGGGATGAGCTAACCCATGGAAGAGGGCAGGTAGGTGGCATAGTGAATAGAGCCCTGGGCTTGAAATCAGGGAGACTTAGCTTCAAGCTCATATCTGGCCTCAGACACTAGCTGTGTGATCCTGGGCAGGTCACTTCACCCTGTTTGCCTCAGTTTCCTCATCTGTCAAATGAGCTGGAGAAGGAAATGGCAAACTGCTCCAGGATCTCTGCCAAGAAAACCCCAAATAGGATGATGAAGAGTTGGTCTTCTTCCTTGTCTCAATTCTCCACTCACACCAAATTCATCCTCTACTTAACTATCAATTCTACCTTTCTAAGAGAAATTTCAAGTGACTGGTAGAGAGTGAACTATGCTTTGTGGTTCTGCCAAATAACAGAAAAGTTTGTAAAATTCAAGTTGCTATCCCTAGGAGAAGTGTTTAAAGGGTCTTTGAGAGGTGCTTGAAGTAGGCTTTGGAAGAAATGATTCACACAGAAAACCAAAAAAAGGAAAAAAAAATAGGATGAAACAGAAGAAAGTCCTACCCTGGGTTCTGGGTGTCAGAGAAGGATGGGAAAAAGGACCCTGTACCTCTGCAGTAATGTAACAGGGAAGAAATTCAATCCCATAGAAGACAGATTTGGACTCTTTGAGTAAGAACCAGGTTTTTGTGGTTCAAGAAATGATGACAAGGATCCACAGATGCCCCCAAAATTTCTTCTGTATTGGCCATCAAGGATTAAATCAAGGTGATTGAAGGGAACCATCTCTTCTACGTGTTGACCTACTATGAAGAACAAGGAGGTCTGCCTTTTTCCCCAGGTGGTCTATCCAGGGCATAGCAGATGTCTTCTGGAAATTGTGAGACTTGGCCACCACAACCATATATGGCAGGGTGAGGATGAGGAGTAAGAAGATCTGGGTTTAAATTCTGGCTCTGTGAGTTATCATGTGACTTTGAGCAAATCCTGTCCCCTCTTTGGACCCCAGTTTCAGTGACAAGGTTTGGTTAGATGACCACTAAGGTCCATTCCAACTCTAATATTCCATAATCCTACAAGACTAGATTTTAAGTAAGAGCCTAGCTAATAGAGAGTGAACTGGCTTTGAAATCAGGAAAGTAGCTTGAAGTCCTGACTCCAGCACATAATGACTGTGTGACTGTGGCCAAGTCACTCTTGTTTCGCCACTCAAAGTCTCAGGACACTCCCTAACACCAGAAGTTTCAAAGAAGGTGCCAACCTGCACTGACAGAGGGAGTTTCCTCCTCTAGGAGTTCCCTGCACAAATAAAATCACAGGTCTGATCCTCATTCCGTCCCATGAACACCACGGTGTAAAAGTTGGGAACTATCTGTACTACACATCTTTTTGTGTACTTTTGTTGTTATTGTTCATTTTAGTCATGTCTGAGTCTTCATGACCCCATTTGGAATTTTCTTGGCAAAGACACTAGAGTAATTTGCCATTTCCTTCTCTAGCTTATTTACTTCACAGATGAAGAAACTGAGGAAACAAGTGACTTGCCCAGGGTCACTAGGCTAGTGAGTATCTGAGACTGGATTTGAACTCAGGTCTTCCTGACGCCAGGCCTGGTGCTCTATCCACTACATCTTCTTGCTGCCCACTGTGTGCCCAGGACTAGGCAAATAAGTTCAGACTCAATGCTTTGCTGTCTAGAACACTCTCCTGGTTTCCCCAGTATCATAGTATGGTAGGACATAGAGTTAGGACTGGAAGAGACCTATCAAACACCTTCTTTTTGCAAATGAGGAAACTGAGGCCCAAGGAGGGGAAGAAACTTGTCCAAAGTCGCACAGAAAATCACAACGTCATTGTTTTAGTGCTGACAATCATCTCATTTAGTACAAACCCTTTTTATTGTATAGATGGAGGACTCATTTCTTACTCATTGAAAAGGGGATCTCAGAAGGAGGAGACAGAGGAGTGGGAGCCAATACTAAAGGAGTCATACATATGCCCTCCTTGATGGCTAAAAATGGGCTAGAAAATTGGGTTGTTAAGGACCTAGCTGCTGCACCTGTTGGCAAAGTTCACCCTGCAGCCCGTGGAGTCATGGAGAAGGAATTCCCAGCATGAAGATGGAAAATCATAGGGTGATATCACAATCCCAACTTTTCATGGGAGTTATGCATTCCACTATGTTAATGCTCAAGATATGTGTGTGTGTGTGTGTGTGTGTGTGTGTGTGTGTGTGTGTGTGTGTGTGTGTGTGTGTGAGAGAGAGAGAGAGAGAGAGAGAGAGAGAGAGAGAGAGAGAGAGAGAGAGAGATGTTTGGTGGCAGAGAAGCTGTTTCCATTCTAAAAGCTTTCTGCCACTCCAAAAACACTGGGACTGCTTTGGATCCAGAAACCTGAGACCCGTGACAGGTGGACTCTGTTTACCAGCTTGCAGGCAACTGCCCCGCACAAATGAATTCACAAACTCTCGTTGGTGTCAGATAGATTTTGCCCTTTTCCCACAGATTTCCCAACATTATTTCATGCAGGTTAGTGAGTTGTTCAAAACAAGCTTTGACTTTTTTTAGGGAGTCAGAGAGATTCACTGAGTTCTCCTCCTTAAAGTAAGAATTCATATCTAATAATAAAATAACCATGTGACTGTTTCAGATTTCACTACCAAGTGGAATTGGACACACAGACACACCAAGATAAGAATGTCATTTTTAATGTGGAAGTTGAGCTGATGGGGTTGGGCATGGTGGGGTTTCCCCCCCTTCCCTAGAGATAAAAGCTTATTGTGGCTCTGCTTTCAACCAAGCACTTGTGAATAGAGCCATGGACATTTCCCAGTGAAAACAGAGAAGGTTGGGGCAGTAACTCCATGCCAATCTTGGAAAGCAGCAGGAATTTCAGAAAGATGAGATGAGGCAAGCACAGTTCGGGTCCCAAATTGGGGTCACACGATAAAGTGGTGGCTGGGTAGCTTCTAGTAAAAGAGTTTCTTCCCACAGAACCTGGAGGGGCTGCAGGAGAAGAGTTCCTGTAGCTGCGGCAATCTGGAGCCAAAGGATGCCAGTGGCACAAGTAATCCTGTTTGGTCCTATCATCAGTGCTGAAAGAAAGTGGTGACTGGAGGAAGATGGTCCGGGTTCAAGTTCTGGTTCAGATGCTTGCTAACTGTATGACCTTTGGCAAGTCATTTCACCTTTCTAAACTTCAGTTTCATCATCTGTAAAATGAGGGGGGAACTTGAACTCAGGGCCCTCTAAGGTCCCTTCCAGAATTAATTCTATGACCCTACATTTCTGTCTCAGTCACTTACCAGTTGCGTGACCTTGGGTAAATCATATAACCTCTCTTGGCCTCAGTTTCCTCATCTGTAAAATGAAGGTTGTTGGACTTGATACCCTTTGAGCTCCCTTTTAACTCTGATCTTATCATAACCAGCATTTTTCCTACCAAGAAAACATTTTTAAATTATTAAGCAATTATTTTTCCCTCCTATCTCTGTTCCGTACCCCTTCCCCCCTCCATGAAAAAGAAAAAAAAAGTTTGTGTATCAAATAACATGCCCTCTGTATATTGAAGACTAGAAGGACGTGTATCTATCCCTATAGATAATCCTATTTAAACTGTATTTCCTTAAGTTACTGTCCATTAACCATAGAATCAGATTTCAAGATGGGTGGGTCTTTGGAGGGTATCTATCCTAACCTCCTCATTTAACCTACCAATAAATGAAAGCCCAAAGAAATGAAGCCGTTTGCCTAAGTCCTCTGTCTAACTGAATCTGGAGTTCTTCTGTTTCCATCAAACCACCTTTCAATCACTTAGGGCCTGAGTCTTTTCTCCCTACCCAGACTGGGAATCCCTCAAAGGCAGGGAAATGGGTGTTTTCTTCTCTTTCTCTTTAGTGTAACCAATCCACCAATCACGCAGCTGAGAGCAGAATAGACTCTTCCTTCCTACTTTGTGATTCATTTCTTGTTTCTTCTACTGAAATGCCCCTATGTCTCCTTTGGGTAATGTTGGCCCACATCTCGTCTCCCTCCCCTTCTTGCTGACCCCATTTCCAAGTCACATTTGACTTCCCTCCTCCCAAGAGCTCCTGCAGACAAGGCGAAGGCTTGGGGCTGATTAGCGGACCATGACCATGAGGTTGACTCGGCATTGTCCCTCTCTCATGTCAGCCTGTTCCCAGTGTCACTTTCATGAGCTTTCCCCCTTTTCAATACCTTGGCTGGCGAGAACCAACTCCCTGTACTTTCTCACGGTTTGTGTTACAAATACTATGCTCGCTTTAATGACTGGATTAATTAACTATATCAGAAATTACCCTTCTCTGTTTTCTTATTTTTCTCCTGCTTTCTTTCTGTCAAGATCCCACTTCAGAATTGTCAAGCATTCCCCCTCTTCCCCCTTCTCCTCCCTTGGGATTGCATGCATTTTCAAAAAATGCTGAACACCAATTAATTTGTCTAATTTACATGAAAAAGTGCAGAAGATGTCTTTTTACATAATTAACTATATTTTGCAAATCATTAAAACTCTTGCAGCCCTGCACACAATAGGCACCCATTTACTTCTTGGGAGATAAGTACGTTTTTTCTGAGAGGAACAGACAGAGAATGTGGCAAGCTAGTGGAGGTGAGCATTTTGTGTGTTGGTGATACATATTCATGAGGAGAAGCAGAGTCTCCATTTCTGTTTGGTGGGAGCCCCTGCCTGGTGGGCTCAAAAGGGTTTATTCTGCAAGTGTTAATTTTGCAGAGGACAGAGGCTGGGTTCTTTAAAGGAGCTGGGGGTGAGAGAAACATTAGCTGCCTGGCTGGAGGGAAACAACCCTACCCCACAGTTCTCCCTCTGCACAAACTCCCAACACTCACCCCAGTCCTCAGGGTTCAGGTCTCACACTGCCTTGGGCACATAGCCTTTGGCTAGTTAGTTTCTCTCACTGACCAGATTGCAAACTGATCAGGTTTTAAGGGCAGTGGGATCTCCTTGGGAATACAAATTCTTTGAGGACAAGGACTGTTTCCTTTATGTCTCTCTCTGTCCTTCAGTAGGTGCTTAACAAATTCTTATTGAATGAAACAATAGAATACAAGTTCCTTAGGTCAGGGACTATTTCATGGGATAATAAATGTAGAGCTGAAAGGCACTTCTGGGGCCACTGAGTTCAACCTCCTCATTCTACAGATGAGGAAACTGAGGCATAGAGGTTACCTATGTACATGGCCTGAGGTATCACAGACAATTCTGAGGTAGGATTTAAACCCAGCTCTTCCTGAGTCCAAATCCGGCACTCTCTCCATGATGCCGCGTTCACTCTCCTATTGCCTCTGCCAGTGTGAGTCTGCCCGGGGCTGTGCCTAGTGCTCCATGCAGTGCCTGCCACATAGTACATAATTATTGAATGCTTTTTAAACTTTTCCTTCACTTCCTTCCTTTCTCCTTCTTTCCCTTTTCTTCTTCAATGACTGGCATACCCTAGGTGTTTAATAAATGCTTGTTTACTGTCTGCTTGTCATCTTTGCAGACAATGGACCACAATGAAGGGGATGAGTGCTTCACTCTGGAGTCAGAGAGGCTGAGCTCTAGGCCCAGTTCTGCTGCTTAGTACCCATGTAACTTTGGATTTATAGATAGTTCTCTGCTGTCATTTTAGAGGATGCCAAGAGACAGTGACTACAAAGAGAGAAAACCTCTCTTTTCATAGCCTGCTCTTGATGCTTATGACTGTTGCTCTCTACCCTTGCTGATCTTTTCTCTTTGACCTCAAACCCTAGGTCATGCGCATTCCTGACATATTCCTCCAATGTTCTTTTGATATAATAAATCTACTATGTTTCTGTAGTTTGTACTAACTGACTATAATGGCGCTAAGACTGTGTATCAACAGTTAGCCTTCAGCCGTGAATTAATAAGAGGATTAGCACCGCATATATTATAGATAGACACCAATAAATCTGTTAGAAAAAGCTGGGACCCAGCTCAAACAGTAGAACAAGGCTGTCAGGACGGTGGCCTCAGAGCTGGGTAAAGAGCTTCAGGTCCATAGGTTTCTCTCTCCACAAGAGAAAGCACATGTACTAGAGTGTTTTCCTTGGAAGTTAAATTACCATATAAACCCCTGCAGTAGAAAAATAAATGCCAGTGTGATGAGAGAACCTGGATTCTCCTATCACCTCCTCCCACCAGCTGCTAATGCCTTCCCTTCCAATGCTACCTTTCACCTGCTCTGTACTGATCTCATGTTGTTGATGTTTCGGTCATGTCTGACTCTTCGTGCCCTCATTTAGGGTTTTCTTGGCAAAGATACCTGGAGTGCTTCACCATTTCCTTCTTCGGTTCATTTGACAGACTAGGAAACAGAAATAAACAGGCTTAAGTGATTTACCCAGGACTACACAGCTAGAAAGTATCTGAGGTTGTATTTGAACTCAGATCCTCCTGATTCCAAACTCGGTACTCTACTGTGTCACCTAACTGCCCATTAATCTCATACATATGCTTTTTTTTTTTTAATTTATAGGTTGCGTCCTCAGTTAGACTGGAAGATTCCTGAGGGCAGGGACTTTTAGAACTGTTTCTCATTTTTAAAAAGGTAGGAATAGGTGTGTGATAAATAAATGCTTCCAGGCTGATTGACTGAGTTAGAATCCTGACACGGATGCACTACTTTAATGCCCTTGATTAAATCCCTTCCCTCCTCTGGGCTTCAGTAAAAATTAAACTTTGCCCATGTGGCTTTGTGAAAAAGAATTGAAGCTGATAGCCCAAGGTCCCAGACATAGCCTTTTGCCCCATGCACCAAGGCTGACCTAGACGAAATAGGGAGTAGATAAGACTATGGGCCTTAGGAATGTTTATTTCTGCTTCTTTTGACTCCATAGAACAATAACAATTAATTAACATACATAGCCTTTCCACATATCATACAGATATGTATTATGGCCAAAATTTTGTAGCGAGCTCATGTTCAGTTTCAGAGCAGCCCATTCATAACTTGTACTGCTATTAACCTTGCTTTCAGTGGGCTTCTCTGTAAAAATGATGGGCTGAATATCTTCTAAGGCCCATCCTTTTCTGTATTAAATGGTCTAATGAGCCTAAAATTAAAAGGCAGCCTCAGTTTGAGGAGGAACCTTAGAGACCACCTCGTTTTACTCACTCTATTTAAAAGCAGGAAACTGACAAATTCAGTGACTTGCCCAAGGTCACATGGCTGAACGCAGTCACGTATCTGGTACCAGAGCCATGATCTTCTGAGTGCAAGCTAGTACTTTTCTATCACATTGGTTCAGTGAAATTCAACTCAACCACTCTGTGCCATGTACTTGGGGAAATACTGGACAGGAGCTTATCTTGATTGGAGATGGCATTAATATCCATGAAAAATGGAGAGAAAAATACAATGCTGGATCTAATAACACATTGGCTTGATTATAAACCAGTACTGAAATATACACATAAAGCGGTAAGGGAAGGAATGTATCCTTGGCTAGGGATGAGGCCGTATTCCCTCTGGGACCACTTCCTCCAGAATTCTCTATGAGAATGCAGCAGGTGTTGATGGCATCTAGGAAGGCAGGTGGTACAGACTTGGACAGAAATCTTATGAGAGGAGAGGAAAAAAAGTAAGATTCAAGCCAGGAGCTGCTAAGCCAAGGATTCCGAGAGCGATAAAGAAGGTTTCAGCAAAAGCTGGGAAAAACAGAGAAGAGAACAGTGTGGAAACAGACGTGGAGTGAGGATGCTGTCCTGTATCCCGTGGCTGCGTCTCGATTGATCTGCTGTGAATAGGAGGCTTTCCCCTCAATTTTTCGGGTGTTAATCTTAGCACAGAGAGGCAGTATAGTGACAAAAGTGGCAAACACATGGCCGTGTTGTGGCTACAACATTCCAATGTGGCCAAACCAGACTAAAATGTAATTGGGAAATATTTAGCAAAGCAAATAAAAATATAGTAAAATATAGATGATGGTAATTTGTGGTTTTCTAAGTCAATACACAGCCCAATTTTTCTTTCTATTTCGGTTTGGCACTGCTAGTGTAGTGGGCAGAGAGTTGCACACAGTAGGTACTTAGTAAATGTATGTACAATTGAATTCAGGGGGAAGTCCAGAAAATTTTAGATCATTAATTAATTAAAATATTATATTTAATTATAATTAATTAGATGATTAAGTGGAAAGAAAGGATATTAACTCTGGGAATTTGATCCTTGGAATCATCATTATTTGTGATAAATTGTCAAGGGTGCTAAATTGGGGGGCTTAGGGTGAGGATAACCTTGAAGCTGTAAAGGGTATTTCATTTTGTGTCTGGAGCATTAGCTATGGTGGCCCAGATCTTTATATTAATGGCCATGGGGCTTAATCTTATAGCTAAGAATCAAGGAATAGAGGCTATGGGTGTATAAGTGCCAGTTTCAGTTCTGCCGCTGGCACGGTACATTTTTAGGGAGCTACTTGTAATAACCAAGGATATGCCACTGATATTAATTGATAATCCCGAATAACCAGCCTCTGTACCTTAGTTTATTCATTTCTAAGGTGGGAAAATAGAAGTTACTACAGAGGAAACATGGGGATTAATATGTGACTCTAGTCTTTGCCATGATCACCATCTCACACAGATGCACTGCCTCCCAAGTCCTGGAGTTTGGAATTGGATTTTTATCTTAAACTTTCCATTATTCCTCTGCCCTCCCCACAGCCAACAAGATCTTCTCCTTTTCCTCCACTTATCTCGCCCCATTTTCCCTTCCTGTCTCCCCCATTGCAGCCTCACCTGCCACCATACCCAGTCTTCAATGTATGGTCTCCCATTTCAGCAATCCATTAGCCACCATGCTAGAATCCTTGACTGAGTATTTTCTGCTGTTCCCATGCGGCTAATGCTCAAAGACCTCCAGGAGTCAGTTTCTCCATTGCTGCTCCCAGGCTGCTGGTCATCACTGGAGAAAGTCACCAAATTTCATGGATTTCACTCGTTATAATTTAAGCTGCATAACCTAAGCTAAGCCCCCACAGCTGCTTGGAAGTCCTCATTTACATTCATTCATGCCTGCCTCATTCCATGCAACAACTGTGCCAAGACTTTTCCTCTCCCTTCACACACCCAACCACATTTCTGTCGCTGACACTCATAGTAAATGATCCACCCTGAGACCCTGACTTATCAAAACTTTGTATCTCCCCTCAGTGCCTTGAACAGCGCTCTGCACAAACTAACAAATTAATGATCAAATAATAATTAATAATAATTTTATTAATCACCAATAACCATCAGTAAATACTTATTAAATTTTAATTTGAAAGTTGAAGTCATATGATTAGAGCAGGGTTGGGGAACATGCAGCCTTTAAGGTTACATATGGCCTTCTAAATCCTTAAGTGCGGCCTTTTGACTGAATCCAAATTTTACAGAACAAATCATAAAGGATTAGTGCTATTAATGAGTCCCCTCTCTCTTGCCTCTTCCCTTTGTCCAGTGAAATTACTCCCTCTTAACTATGCTCAAAGCGCAATAAAAATGTGCATACCCTTTGACCCAGCAAGACTACTTCTAGGGCTGTATCCCAAAGAGAACATACAAGTGTGAGGAAGACCCATATGTACAAAAATATTCATAACAGCTCTTTTTGTGGTGGCAAAGAATTGGACATTGAGGGGATGTCCATCAATTGGGGAATGGCTGAACAAGTTGTAGTATATGAATGTAATGGAATACGATGGTGCTATAAGAAATGAGGAGCAGACGGACTTCATATTCACCTGGAGAGGCTTATACAAACTGATACTGAGTGAGGGGAGCAGAACCAGGAGAAATCTGTACACTATTAGACACATTGTATGTGTGATGGCCAACTTTGATAGACTGAGCTCTTCTCAGCAATGCAGGGTTATAAGACAGCTCCAAAGGACTCATGATGTCCATTGGGCTATCCACATCCAGAGAAAGATTTATGGAGTCTGAATGAACCAAACTATTTGTTCTCTATTTTTTGTTTTGTTTTGTTTCTTTTTTCTCGTGATTCATTACATTGGTTATAATTCTGCTTTACAACTTAACTATTGTGAAAATTTGTTTAAAGTGGAGGTATATCCAGGACCTGTATCAGATTACATGCTGTCAGGGGTGAGGGCATCGGGGAAAGGAGAGAAAGGGGGAGAAAATTCAGAACTCAAAAACTTGTGGAACTGAATATTGTAAACTAAAAATAAATAAATTTAAAAGTAAAAGAAAGAAATTACTCCCACTTACTTATTATAGCCCTTCAAATATTTCAAGTTAGCTATATTTCTTTTAGACCTCTCTTCTCCAGGATCAAAATCAATAGCTCCTTAGATCACTGATATAATGATAATAGGATTTCTATAACACTCCTGAGTTTGCAGAGCACTTTACAGACATTATCTCATTTGATTCTTGTAATAACTCTGGAGATGGCTGTTTTTTTCAAATGAGGGAACTGAGTCACATAGAGGTGAAATAACTTTCTCAGGGCCACTCCTCAAGCATTGGAGGTAGGATTCAAATTCAGTTCTGACTTTAAGTCTCAAGTTCTATGAGTCTTTCACAGGTCAAGTGCTGAGCCACTCACACGGTGGGTCAAATATTTCAGGTTCAGATTTGGAAGGAGATAGCACACTTGATATCCAGTGGTTACCAAAAGTAGGTTTTTGTAGCCATGGCATGAGAGGGACATTCAGAGCAGGGAAGAGATATTCCCTGAGGATACAGTAAATTCAGTGGAATGCAGCTTTGCACTGCTGTTGTTGGATAGGTTACAGGTCTAGAATCTGGAACTTGAGAAAAGGCTCCAGCCCTTCCTCCCTTTGTTGTTGTTGTGCTCAGGGACCAGGAACCTGCATCAGCAATCAGAACCTTAGTCTTATGGATGATGGCAATGACGATGATGGTGATGATGATGATGATGATGGTGATGATGATGGTGATGATGGTGATGATGATGATGGTGGTGATGATGATGATGATGGTGATGATGATGATGATGGTGATATTGATGATGATGGTGATGATGATGGTGATGATGGTGATGATGATGATGATGATGATGATGGTGATATTGATGATGATGGTGATGATGATGATGATGGTGATATTGATGATGATGATGGTGATGATGGTGATGATGATGACGATGGTGAAGATGATGGTGATGGTGATGATGATGATGATGATGGTGATGATGATGATGATGATGGCGATGATGATGATGATGGTGGTGATGATGATGATGGTGAAGATGATGATGGTGAAGATGATGGTGATGGTAATGTTGATGATGATGATGGTGAAGATGATGGTGATGGTGATGTTGATGATGATGGTGATGATGATGATGATGGTGAAGATGATGGTGATGGTGATGTTGATGATGATGGTGATGATGATGATGATGGTGAAGATGATGGTGATGGTGATGATGATGATGGTGAAGATGATGGTGATGGTGATGTTGATGATGGTGATGATGATGATGATGATGGTGAAGATGATGGTGATGGTGATGATGATGATGGTGATGATGATGATGATGATGGTAATGATGGTTATGATGATGACTAACATTAATATAGTACTGGCTATGGCCTAGGCACTATACTGAACACTTTATAAATGTAATCTTATTTGATCCTTGCAACAACCCAGGGAGGGAGGTGTGATTATTATTCTCGTGTTATATATGAGGAAACTGAGGCAAACAGAGGTTAAATGACTTGCCTAGGGTCACACTAAGAGTGAAAGTCTGAAGCCAGATTTGAACTCAGGGCTCTCTGCCCGTAGGTCCAGTACTTTACCCACCTATACCACCTAGCTGCCTCTAAACTAATTAAGTATCAACTATAATTTAAACACTTTTTGATGAAGCGGGAAAAAATGCTTAACCGTCCTTGGGTGGGACTTTAGGACGTTGTTCCCACCAGTGGCTTTCTAGTTTAACTTTCTCATTTTACCTATGAGGGAACTGAGGCCCAGTGGGGTCAAGCAGCCAACCTGAGATCACACAGGATCTAAGTGTCAGAGTCAGGATTTGAATTCAGGCTCTTTAACTCCAAGTTCAGCACTCATCCCACAGTGCCATTTTCTTCACTTGATCTGCCTATGCCATGGCTACAGGTCCCTTCTCAGTCTTTGTCACCAGTTGTCAAGATGCTGAGTCTCATTAACTCTGCCTCTACAGTAGTTTAGGGATTTAGAATAAGAAGGGACCTCAGAAATCAGAAATTATTTCTTCCAAGTCCTCTGTTTTAGAGATGAGGAGATTAAGAAGCAAGGTGTGGCTTACCTGAGGTCCCAAGGCCAGTAAAAAGGAGAACCTAGGTTCCAATCAAGGCCTTTAAAGCTTGAGTTGGGGGAGGGCTAGGTGGTGCAGTGAATAGAGCACCAGCCCTGGAGTCAGGAGGACCTGAGTTCAAATCTGGTCTCAGACACTTAACACAGAAACTGTGTGACCTTGGGCAAGTCACTTAACCCCAATTGCCCTACCTTCACCCCTCCAAAAAAAGCAAAAAAAAAAAAAGCTTGAGTCCATCCATTTTGTAGGGAATCCTTCCCCTTGCACTCTGACCTATTTATTCTCCCAGAGAGCAGCAAATGCCTTTGGTGAGTGTATAGCACTTTAATGCATAGGTATTGGGTAGGTGGTTCATTACTTAATGGGTGATGAAAAATACAACCTAAACAAAAACAAAGAAACCCTGATATCTAAGATTGTCTGAAGCTTTGGGATACATGCATGATTTTGGTCACTGTGTATGTATGCATGCATGTGTGTATGTGTGTATGTTTGTGTGTACATTTGTGCATGTGTGTGTACGTGTGAGTGTATGTGTATGTGTGTATGTGTGTATGTTTGTGTGTACGTTTGTGTATGTGTGTGTATGTGTGTGTGTATGTGTGTATGTGTGTGTATGTGTGTATATTTGTGTGTATGTGTGTATATGTGTGTATGTGCGTATGTGTTCACTAGCAAAGGAGAGAAAAATCTGCTTCTCAGTGGAGAAAATTGTTTAATTTCCCACTGAAATCTGTGAAATATTAGTGCTATCACGATCTTTTCTCAGAACCTTAGGAAATAGATTTATTTTGCAATCACTAATTAGTTATTTCATGAAATATTAAATAGGTGTCAGCTTTAGAGAACATCAGGATGTATTGACGTAACAGGCAAATATTGACCAAGATTTCTACCGTGGTCAAGGATTAGCTCTTAGTCATTGCTTGCTAATTTATGGTACAATAGGAATTCACTCTAAGTCTTTTATGTGAGGTGCTGCTAGAGGCTGTTTCTGAGAACGATGCACTTTGAGGTTACTTTGATCTTGATGTGAGCTGGAGTTATTGTTCCACTGTTCATGCCACATTCCCAGGATGCTTTGAGCCACCGCCAGATCCTTTGTCTCCAGTCTCAGAGAATTTGAGGAAGCCTTATCTGGAAGGCATTACTCCCCATCTGGAGAATCCCAACAATTCATAGAGCATTGGACTAGGAGTTAGGAAAGCCTAGGTTCAAATCCCACTTCAGCCACCAACTGCTGGGTGACCCTGGGCAAATGAATTAAAATCTCTGTGCCTCAGTTTCCTCATGTGAACTGGACTCAATGGCCTCTCTTCCAGCTCTGAAACTATGATTCTGTGTAAAATCTTTGGCTCATAGGCCAAGGAACATAATATAGTCATATAGGAGTCATTAAAATATGACAACAGAAAAAATTTTAAGGGAATTATATATTTCTTCTAAACTCCTCCCAGAGGGCAGAGATAAAGCCTCATCCAATTTTTATATCTCCCCCTATACCTAGTATATTCTTCTACAAAGAGTAGGCTCTTAATTAATATTTGTCATCATCATAGTGATTACAGTCCTTTTTCTAATGAGAGATTAGATATAAGGGATGGTGGGGTAGCAATGTGGAAATACACAACCCAAGAGGGGGAGAGCATTTGGAAGAGGATAAGTGTAGGGATTGGGCAGCCAGCAGTGACTAGAGCACTGGACTGGGAGTCAGGAACGCTCATCGTTGTGAGCTCAAATCTGACCTCAGACATTTACTAGTTATGTGACCCTGGACAAGTCACTTCGCCCTGTTTGCCTCAGTTTCCTCATCTGTCAAATGACCTGCAGAAGGAAATGGGCAAACCACTCCAGTATCTTTGTCAAGAAGACCCCAAATGGTGTCACAAAGAGTCAGACATGACTGAATAAAAACAACGAAGTGTAGGGAGAAATTGATAGGATATTGAGATGAAAGTGTATCATGCACCACTCAACCAGCTGAAGGAACTGGATGATGAATTCCCAGGACATAGCACAACAATGGCAGAGAGGTCGGATATGATTATAATAGAATGCTGTAAACGTATGTACAAGGACTCCCAGTGCAAGACACTACCCAGAAGCAATTCTCTGAAAGAAGGAAGTAAAGACCAATATAACCATCAGGTCAGAAACGTCAGGTTATAGCACCCAGTAAAAAAAAATGTCAGTTTCCATCACTTTAAGAGATGTTTTCTCCTGGTTCAGAAAATGTCTAATTTTACCAAATCCTTTTGGTCCACTACACTTTCAGAAAAATATGGTTCACTTTTCTCAGCCATAGCATGAAGATATAGGAAGGATGAATCTGTAGCAATGGTTGGAATATATCACCAAAGTCCAGGAGTAATTTCTTTTTCCGGAGACTTAAGAATCTGATTTGACTGAAAATGAAGGGGAAATTTCAAAATTGCCCAGATAATAGCTGCTAAACTGGATACAGCAAGTGGTAACATGTAAGACATAGGAAGAATGGCAGTCGATTACCTTATCAATTTCCAAATCAGGCTTCTGCATTTCCCAGAAACCTCATCTGAATAGCATCCTTTGCTAACATTCAGATGTGTAGGTCTGGTGGACACTGTACTGTGCTGGTGTGTATTGTTATGTGGAAAGTGAGTTTTTAGAACAAAGGCTCAGTGATTTGGAGGCTGACGCACAGGAAAGAAGAGAGATCTCCCCAAAGGACTATCCATTTAGGCTACCCCTGGACTGTGACAAGAATACCATTAAGGGACTGCAGACTACTTTGGATTTGGGGGACAATGGTTTGTGTCCAGGCTCTGGTGTTCCAGAGGGAAGGTCATGTGACCTCTGACTATGTGAGTTATCTGGGCTGTAGAGCCTCTCAACAAAAACGACAAAGTTTCTGCCTTGGACAAAGACCTTAGTTCTTTGAGAATCTCCCTCCAAACCAAAAAAACAAAAAACAAAAAAAAACCCGGATTCCTTTATACTAGCCATCTTCAGATTGCATTCCAGACTTCCTCTGTCCTCTATGATGACTACTTTTGTTGTCCCCCAACCCTTTTCCAACTTTCTTTTATGTGTTAGCTTTTTCCAGTTAAACTGTAAGGTTCTTGATGGCAGGGATTCTTTCTTTTCTTTCTATTATAAATTCCCAATGTTTAAGACAGTGCCTGGCATGTAGTAAGTACTAAATAAATGCTTGGTAACTGACTGACTGACCTTATAGAAAAAGAAGAATGAACTTTGAAGGTTGTGACAGGTTCTGGAATGTAAATTTTCCATCCTGTCAACAATGCAGCATCACATGGATGTAATAAAATACTATTGTGCAATAAGAAGTGATGAACAGATGGATTTCAGAAAAAAAAACCTGGAAAAACTTGTGTGAACTGATGCAAAGTGAAATGAGCAGAACCAGAACATTGTACACAATAACAGCACCATCGTGTGATGATCAACTATGAATGATTAGTTAGCTCTTCTCAGTAATACAATAATCCCAAGCAATTACAAAGGACTCATGATGGAAAATGCTATTCACATGCAGAGAAAGAACTGATGGACTTTGAGTGCAAATAGAAGTGTACTATTTTCACTTTATATTTTTAGTGGGTTTTTTCCCTTTTGGTCTGTTTCTTCTTTCACAGCTATGACTAATACGGAAATACATTTTACATGATTGCACATATATAACCTATATAAATTGCTTACTGTCTTAGGAAGGGGGGGAGAAAGGGAGGAAGAAAAATTTGGAACTCAAAATTTTGTAAAAATGAATGTTAAAAATTGTCCTTATGTATAATTGGAAAAAAATAAAAAAAAAAAAACCAATGCAGTGTCACCAGGAGTATAGGTTTGGGCAATGACATAGGCCTTAAGGAGATGTCCTAGCACTGGAGTGAGAAAAATTCAGGTTCAAATCACTGCTTTGACTCCTTGGGTGACCTTGGGGAAATAGCTTAAGTTCTCTGGGTTTCATTTTCTTTATCTATAAAATGAGAGAACTGAAGGCTTCTGGGTAGTATGGGAGCATAAAAGATCATAAAGGAGACCAGTTTTCCCACATATACTCCATCAAAGATATACAGGGACCAAGTTGAATAATGGTCGTGAAAAAAAGAGAAACAATAGGAAGCTCCTTCATCCATCCTCAGACTTCAAAAGCGAAAAAAGGACAGCTCAAAGCCAGAAGAATCCCTCTGGCAGGAAAGCCAATGCACATATAAGTTAATAAGTCAAAAGCCTACCCACACTCTGACCAGAAAGGCTCCAGGGGCACATGAAGAAAGCAGTACTATATTCCCAGAAGGACAGTAGTGATCTAACTGGGAAACTTCAAGACTATGGGAAACCCACAGTGCTCTGAGAACAAATATGAGGTCTAAGCCTATAGTACTCAGACTGGGACACCCAATAGATGTCAGAGGTACATAATACTCTGAAATGAGATGCTCAAGAGAGCTCTGAAGACTACAGTACTCAATTTCTGGGGAAGTGGGAAGTAGAGTCCTCTGACAGGTAAGGTCTAAGAGGGTCAGAAACCCACACCTATTTGTGGGTCAAAGCTGAGTGTTTTAACCAGATTGTCCCTGGAGGAGCAGAAATCCACAGCACTGTGGCTTGAGAAGGTTCAGAAGACCACAGCACTCTAACTCCGATGAGGGCCCTGGAATCTTCTGGCATTCTGAATGCAAACACACTAGGGGAGGTAGAAGGCAGTGACAGGAGCCCAGTAAATTGAGGATAGGGATCAAACAGGGCACGCAGTTCAAGAATATGAGGGAGGAGTAAAGCCTGGTCCTAGCACAAAATCTTAAAATAGGAATGAAGGTTAGAAATATGAATGAAGAGAAAAAAGACACCAAACACTATGATAAAATATAATGTGTCATTTGGGGGGAGGGAGGAAAGGTCCAGAAAAATTGTAAGTAGATCATCAGAAGAAAAAAAATGATTTGACCACAAGGAATCTGAGGGGAAATGGAGAAAGGGCTAATAAGAAATTATCAATTACATACAATCTCTAGAGGAAAGAATTGAAAGGCAGAAATTTAAGAATCAACAGTCTACCAGAAGAACATCATCAAACAAAAAAAAAGCTCATTTTTAAAGAAATCATAAAAGAACATTTTCTGGAAGCACGGAACCAGAAGGCAATGTGATAATAGAATCTACAGGTCACCATCAGAGAGGAATCATAGGCAATGTACACCAAGAAATGTGATCTCTAAGTTCTAGAGCTCCCCAGCTAGAGATAAAAAGACTGTAACTACCTAGGTAAATGAAATTCATGTTTTATGGAATACAAGTCAGAATAACACAGTTTCAACAATATGGCAAATATCAAAAAGAAAAGAATGAGGAATGGGGGAAGATATACTGAAATAAAATAGGTAACAGAAGTGGGATCCCAAAAGATTTAGCCAAACTGAAATGTTAGCAAAATCTATTATGATGATTTTGGGGTGGGATAGGAACCATTTCAAATACTGGAGAGCCATCGAGGATGGGATTTTCTTGGCAAAGATATTGGAGTGATTTGCCATTTTCTCCTCTAGCTCTTTTTATGGATTCATGATTTGCCTGGATTAATGTATCAGGTTCTGAGCATCACATTTTATGAAGTGCATTGACAAATTAGGTATGGTCCAAAAAGAGAAGGATCAAAATGATAACAGAAACCATGACACGCAATGTTTGGGTTAGCAGGACTGGGGTCAGGTTTAGCCTGGAGAAGATTTTATGAAGGGATGATGGTATTTTGGAATATTTGATGAGTTATGTGGGATATGGAAGAGACTTGTTTTCCTGGCCCCAGAGGGCAGCAATAAGACAAATTGATTGGAGATATATTGTGTCTCTCTATGGGGAAGAACTTCCTAATGATAAAGCTTCCCCAAATTGGAATAAGCTGCCTCAGGAGGTAGCGAATTTCCTGACACAGAAGATATTCAGGTAGAATGTAGATGATCACTAATAATGTATGTTGTAGAGAGGGGGGATTAATATTTAAGTTGGACTTGAAGACCTTCAAAATATTTGCCTACAATGAGATTTGATATTTCTATTACTTCCCAGACTAATGACAGATTTGGGCAGCCACATATAATTGTTTTTGCAAAGTTTCTCCACCCCTTTTAATGTTGTAAGATCCTTGAGAAAGTAGAGCAGGGCCTGGCAAGAAATATTAGAATTTCCTTTCCTAGAGATTCCCAGGTGAATAGTCTTCTTTCTGGTAGGGTTTAAGGATTCATCTCCCCACCCCATTCCTCTCCTCTTCCTCCTTGGAATTTGCTCAAGACCTAAAATGTTCAGGATTTATCTCTGGCTACAAGTAGCCAGAGGCCTCAGAGTTCAGGCTAAATGACCAAAATACCAAATGTTCAGTCCAATTATTCTGACTGGAAAACAATGAAGTTGATCAAAGCTAAAAGTGGGCATAGAGGGAGTGGGAGCAGGCATTTCAAATCATAGGATGTTCTTTCCTCTTTCTTTCTTTTTGATTTCAAATATTCAAAACCCATCAAGGAGGGGGTTTTTCTTGGCAAAGATGCTGGAGTGATTTGTCATTTCCTTCTCTAGCTCATTTTGCAGACAAAGAAACAGTATTAATGAGGTCGAATTTGAACTCAGGACTTCCTGACTATACACCCAGTGTTCTATCCTCTGTGCCACCTAGCTGCCCTATTTTTTTTTCTTTTACTATCTTGTATTAATTGTTCTTTAGAGAGACCTTTCCTGCTGGCTAAATATCTTTTCAGCAACTTTAAATGTACCTATTTAATGTTTCAGAATTCACATCAATTTTATAAAGAGTATCTTTAATTTTCTGCCAAAAAAAATTTAATTGATGGAAGGAGCAACTATACAATTTATGGTATCTCCTTTAAAGTGATTTTTGCATAGTGGAGATTGATCAAGAATACCCTAAATTATCTTATTCATCTGTTACTGGTGACTGAGAATGTTGGAGGCGCTATTTTCCTCCATGGTGTACAGTAGTTCCCTGAGATGTCAGGTCAACTATAAGCAATCTCTCTTTCCTTTGTACTTTAAGACTGACATGAAACAAAATGAGTGAAGGGACTCCCTCTCAAATCTAGAAGAGAAAAGTTGCAACAGGCAGGAGAAATGCATGCCAAGCTGACCCTTTGGGGCCAGATGCTAAGAATAAGATCCAGACTTACTTGAGGCAAGAATTCCCTTTAGGGAACAGGCAATATGACTGAAGAATGGGTGACATCACCTTGAATTCCCATTAATGACAAGCCATTAGATCAGTGATGTCAAAATGGGTCACTAACGCCTACAAAAGGATGCCTATGGGCTGCATGTTGGCTTAAAAAATGAGATATTAACATTATCTATGTTTTATTGCATTTTTCTTTATTTTGTTAAATTGTATTTTAATCTGCTTCCTGTAACTCTGCAGAGTATTATGGGCACTGTGTGTCCGACACCTCTGCTAGAACATAATCAAATCAACCCGTCAGACTGTAATCAAGAACCTTGGACTGTGATCCAATGAGGTGCCTGTGAAGCACTTAGCACAGCTAGGAACACAACAGATGCCACATAAGTGCGTATTCCCCTCCTTTCCCGCCCCCTGAGGGTGGGGATTGTTATTGTATCTTTCTCTGTATTCCCGGTGCCTGTTACAGAGAAGGCGTTTAATAAATGTGTATTGACCGACCGACATCAGAATGATGTTTTTTTCCCATTATAAAAAACATGGTTGATTCTTTTGGGAGTTTCTGCGTGAACTTGAAGCTGGAGGGAATCTTAGGGTCCACTTTCTTCAGCCCCCTCATTATACAGTTGAAGGTACTTAGGACCAGAAAATTAGGCCATTTACCCAAGGTCACAGACATCCAAGTTGCCAGGGTGCATCTGGGTCCATTGGCAGTCATCCTGACATTTGTCCTGCCATTGAACTTTAAGGACTCTGAAAGAGAGGGTGAGGCTGCTGATTTTGGTCAACTCTGTCTTATTTAAAGTCCAATTCACGAAGAAATCTAGACACCACTCAAAAGTGATGTCATTGGTCCTCTTGGAAAACAGAGGACAAAGCACAACAGCATAGAGAGTGAGGAAGATTCCACCCCAGATCTCCCGACTTCAGGTCAAACCCTCTTTACATTCCACCGCACTACCCCTTATCCTTCCAGGGTTTGGAATTTGTACATTAGTGCAGATGAAACAATTCTCACTCTAACACCCTCTACCATTTTTTTTCCCAATGCTGAACTGACATGACATGACATAACGTAGGTTGCCAGCAGAGAGATTCAGGTATTTTGAATGGACTGGAAGGAGATTAGCCTCCCCCCCTTTCTCTAAGTTCCCCCTCCCTCAGTCCCACCTACCCACATTTATTCTTCATAACTGGCAAATGGCAGCAGTTGGGAGTCTAATCATACAGGAGAGGACCACCATATTAGTCATACCATCTAGGGATCTCATTCTAAAACAAAAGTAATCTTTTTTTTTAAAAAATGAGGCATTTATTTACATAATTATTTTAAATCATATTTTTACTTCACTAAATTTTTAAAAATTAATAACCTCATTGTTACTTTATTTTAATTGATTTGTTTATTTACTTTTAGTTCACAAGATTCAGTTCCACAATCCCTTGAGTTTCAAGTTTTCTCCCCTCCTTCTTCCTACCTCCCCCCCCCCCCATGGTGGTGTGCAATCAAGTATAGGATCTCTTTTCTTAATCATTTTCTATAAATGTGATTGGAATCACAAAGTTCTTCACAGACAGTGAACATAGCAAAATAGGGGTATGGATTACAGTGAGATGCTTCCTATTCTAATTTCCCTATTAGATTTGTACCCTGTTCCACAGATCATAGGATCCTAGATTTCAAGCAGGAAAGCCCATTAGAAATCATATTAGTCCAACTTTTCATTTTGCAGTTGAAAATGATCTTTCTAACTCCAAATATTATACTGAGATTTTGGAAAACAAATTTTTTCTTCAAAGAACCACAGAATGTCAAGAGTTGGAAGTGGCCATCTGGTTCAACATTTGCTTGAAAAATAATTTCCTCTATACCATTGCCAATATGTGATTATCTAGCCTTTTTGTGAAGACCTCCCATGAAGGCTTTTTATTGTGATGTTATTCTAGTCTATCCTGACTCTCTGTAGACATGGGATTCTTAACCTGCTTGGTGTATCTCCCTTTAGGAATCTGATGAAGCCTATGGACATCTTCCTAGAACAATATTTTTTTTAATTCATAATTGAGGGAAATACTAAATTTCAGCTAGAGCTTAATTTAAATAAAGATGTAACTTTTCCCAATCCAAGGTCACAAACCTTCTGAAATCTATCTGTAGGATTCCTAAGGGTTCATGAACAAACCCTATTCTAGACTTTACAGTCTCCAGACTTTTTGCTCATGAACCCCAAATATGTATAGGTTTATTTACAATCATATATGTACTACTATTCTTTTGTTGGGCTTTTTTTTTTGGTCGTTTTCAGTCACATCCAATTCTTAATGAGCCCATTTGAGGTTTGCTATTTTCTTCTCCAGCTCACTTTACAGATGAGGAAACTGAGGCAAACAGGACTAAGTGACTTGTCCAGGGTCACACAACTAGTTAGTGTCTGAGGCTGGATTTGAACAAAGGTTTTCCTGACTCCAAGCCCAGCACTCTTTCCACTGTGATACCTAGATTGTACTAATAGATACATAATAAAAGATACAAAATATGAGTGTAATGGGATGAAGTAAAAATAAACATTTAAAGTGTTTGTTTTAACTTACTAATGGTATGAAATTCTTTTTTACTCTTTAAATATATTAACAACAGAGAGAGCTATATGATTGAGCATCTTTTATCCAAAAACATTTAGAGCATTTTTAAAAAAATAACTATTATGTTCTGGGGAGGGGACAGGGCAGGCAGAAAGTCATTTATTTTGGTAATTACTTATTTCAGTTAATTTGATCAATATAACTAGGTGAGCGGGTGAGTTTTTTAGATACTTGTAAGAATTGAAAGTTATACAATTTTAAGTCAAATAATATCATAACATTCACCAAGGATAACTCTTCCTCGTGACTCATATTTCCCTTTATGTGGCGTATTTGTCATACACAATACAGAAACGGCAAGTGAAATTGGAATTGTCTCTGATTTCAACTCAACAGAAAGTCTTCAGTACAAATCCACTCAGCTTTCTTTGCATGACTGCGAAATGGATAGTTTCATAGCTTAATTTCCTATTCTTGCTTGGCTATTTTATTTTTGTTTTGTATGAGTGGGAGGAACAGAAAGGTGGCCAGTTTAGCTGGGCCACAGATTGCATGGAGAATAGATATCTACGATAATGCTTGAAAGGTAGGTTGGGGCAAAGCTGTGAAGGGCTTTAGATGTTAAATATAGGAGTTTGTGACTGGTCCTATGTATACATGTGCATCTATCTGGATAGCTATTTATCTATCTATCTATCTATCTATCTATCTATCTATCTGTCTGTCTGTCCATAGATATAGATATAGATATGTGCATATACCTCCCTCTCCCTCCCTTCCCTGCTTCTGTTTCTGTCTCTTTCTCTCTGTTTCTCTTTGTCTTTGTCTCTGTGTCTATCTCTTTTTCTTTCTCTCTCTCCATGGAGATTACCCAATACAGAGTAAATAAGCTGGCTTGATCTCTTTCTCTCTCTCTCTCTCTCTCTCTCTCTCTCTCTCTGTCTGTCTGTCTCTCTCTCTCTCTCCTTATTGGTCTATCTACCTACTTATCTATCTGTCTGTATATCTATCTTTCTATCTATCTATCTACTTATCTATTTATCTGCCTGTCTATTATCTGTCTATCTTTCTATTTGTCTGCATGGAAACAGAAACAGAGGAAGACAGAGACAGGAAGAAAGACAGACAAATAGTCAGACAGACAGAGAGAGAGGTGTAGACATAGAGAGAAAGAGACAGGCAGAAAGACAGGCAGACAGAAAGACAGCTAACTAAATCAAGAAAGCTCATTCCCTATGTATAACCTTGGACAATCACTTAATGGTTTTGAACTCAATTTTTTATCTTTAAAGTGGGCACTGGAACTGGACTCAATGGTCCCTGAGGTCCCTCCAGCGCTGTATCTCTGTCACATAACCTGGAATGCATCTCTGCTTCTCAGATCCCATTTTTAACCTCTGATAATGAATGATATTTTTGTCAACAAAACGCGTTGTTGCCAAATCATCTTCTTTTTCTATAGCACCATGGCTGGAAATCAATGTGCTCAAATGGAGGAATGAATATAAGGAATGTTCTAAGATGTGGAAACGGCTACAAGAAAAAAAAAACCTGCATGCTGAGGTTTGATAATACTAGCTGGCCCTGCCTGAGCTTTTCACTGATAAAAAAGTTGTTCCTGAGAGCCTTCCAGGGGCTGTCAAAATGAGAAAAACTATTTTTAGGCAGCAGTGAGATTGTGTTTGTCACCACGCTTGGGTGTTTATATGTCTCTCTTTTTTTTTTATCTTACTATTTTCTCTTCTAGAAAATGCCTCAACCTTCCACTAATGATGATAAAAATTTATTTCAAAATCCATAACATGAAATGACTGGGTGTAGTGCTCTCCAAAATGATGCCTTTATAAAAAGTTCAGACATTTGGGACAAGTCACTTCCTCTCAAATATTTAAAGACATCCATCATGAGTCCCCATACGTCTTCTATTCTCTAGGTGAAATATGGCCACTTACTTCAACCACTCCTTGTGTAGAATTTTGAATCCTTGAACCATTCTGGCCACCATCCTCTCCATGTAGTCTAGTCAGTCTCTCAACTGTCTCCTAAAGTCCTGTGGCCAGTTTCTATCAGGAAAGCTGAATGAGTGGGCATGTTTCTAAGCCTAGCTTCCATTCATCCTCTCAAAATCTCATCACTAAATAAAGGAGTGCTAATAGGGACTGGACCCTTGATCTCATTGGTATAGAAAACTCCCTCTGCCATTGCAACCTGAAATCTTCTCTGTAATTGTCAGTCTTAGAAAGTTTCCTGGTGACATTGAAAGGTTCAATTATTTGCTCAAAGTCATATAAATGGTATGTGTTAGAAGTGGTATCATCCAAGAAAGTAAAGGACTTCCCTGACTAGAAAAAGGAACACTCTCATAAAGAAAATCTCACAGAAAAACAAGCAGTGAGACTGAAGAAGTAAGTAAAGGGAAAACATGATCCTAATACATATTCTGTTACAAAATAGTGCAAGGCAAAATATTCAGAAGAGAATAAAACTGAAATAATAAGCAGCCTCCATAGAAATGGGAATGGAACAACCACAAGACCCCCCCCCCAGAATGACCTACAGTGGTTCTCAACCTTCCTAATGCCAACACTTATATGTGGGCGTATCTGCATGTGGGTGGACCCGCCTAGAGACGGATAGAGGAGCAGTGTCTCGGTTCCAAAGACCATCGGAAATATGTGTTTTCCAATGGTCTTAGGTGACCCCTGTGAAAGGGTTGTTTGACCCCCAAAGGGGTCACGACCCACAGGTTGAGAACCACTGACGTAGAAGCTTAATACAAAAAAATTAAAGAAAGATCTTGCCTCTGAAAGTTACTGGCTATGTAACTCTGGGAACCTCATTTGATCTTTCAGTGTTGCAAGCCATTCTTTAAGACTCAAAATTGCATTCAAAGGGGAAGTTTCTTACTGGGAATTATCTACACTGATGACATCAGAGGAAGGAAGGAAGGAAGGAAGGAAGGAAGGAAGGAAGGAAGGAAGGAAGGAAGGAAGGAAGGAAGGAAGGAAATTAGAAGAATTGGAAACAACACAGATAATGGTTTAGACAGGATAATGGAAAACCTCAGTACAGCAATGTATACTAAAGGAGAGAAAGGCAAAGATATGACATGAAAATGTAGAAATTTAATAAGAAATGTCAGAGCAAAGTTTCTAAAAAGAGCAAAACTGGAAGAATGTGTGTAATATTAATAAACCAACAGGACTGAACCTGAAGATAGAGCTCATAGAGATGGTCTCTGAATTCTTAGCTGCCCTTTCTTGTTGTTCAGTTGTTTCATCATGTCCAACTCTCTGTGACCCCATTTGGGGTTGTCTTGGCAAAGATACTGGAGTGATTTGTCATTTTCTCCTCCATGTCATTTTACAGATGAGGAAACTGAGGTAGACAAGGTGAAGCGACTTGCCCAGGGTCACATAGTTAGTAAATATCTGAAGCCAGATTTGAACTCAGGAAAATGAGGCTTCTTGACCCCATGAGTCCCAGAACTTTGTCCACAGTGCCACCAGGGGCTACTTAAGCCCTTTGCCTTCCTGATAGTTTCCCCAAGTAGGTAATTACCCATCCTCTTGTGTTAGGGACCATGGCCCCAAACCAGGGCTATCGGTAGTTGGCTAGCACAAGTACAGCATGCAGATTTTTATTTTTTCTCAACATCTGAAATGTATGAGGTGCAGCAGGTAGAGGTCTCCACCAGAGGCATAGCCATTTCAGAGGATTTGAAATAGCACAATTCATTACTTATGGCAATGCGAGTCAGAGTCTTTGAAACTGATGTTGGCTTTTTTTTTTTAATCATTGAGAGGAATCATGCTTCCTGGGCATGAAAGGAGACCTGTGCCACACTGGAAACTGAAGAAAAAGTGAGATTAGAAGAATTTCTAAACAGAACATTTTCGTTGCTTTTTAGGATGATGCCGATCAGACTGATTCTCTGGCCCTTTCAAATGCACATCCTGGATTTAGCCCACGCAGTCCTTCTCTCCTTTTCTCTAATCCAGGTCACTTTTAAGAACCAGCTAAAGTCCGCAGGCAACACATGTCAGAGGAAGGAGTGCTGGATTTTGAGTCAGAGGGTGGAAATTCAAATCTTATCTTTTCCACTTGCCACCTGTGTGATTTTGGTCAAGTCATTAAAACCTCTGAAGACCTCAGTTTCCTCTACTGTAAAATGAGATGATTAGATTAGATTGTCTCTGAGGCACCTTTCTAGCTTTAGGTTTATAATCCTGGCTCTGATATTTACTACCCACCTGTTTGGCATTGGGGGCAATTTGACTTTGGCACAGTAGATAGAGAACCTGACCTATACTCAGGAAGACTCATCTTCCTGAATTAAAATCCATCCTCACACACTTACTAGCTGTGTGACCCTAGGCAAGTCACTTAACCCTCTTTACCTCAGTTTCCTCATCTGTCAAATGAACTAGAGAAGGAAATGGAAAACCACTCCAGTACCTTTGCCAAGAAAACCCCAAATTGGGTCACAAAGATTCAGACATGACTGAAACAACTAAACAACAAAGATCTGACAGCCAGTATAGTAGAGGACAAGAAGACCTAGATTCGGGGTCAGAAGACCTGAATGCAAATTCTAGTTCTGCCAACTTCTATCTATTTGACCTTGGAGAAATATCAAAACTTCCAGAAGCCAAGATGGCAGAGCAAGCTGTAAGTCATTCTCACCCTCCCTTATGGACTTTGAAAAACCTGGAGAATATTGCCCCAAGAAAAATCCTGGAATAGAGAAGCCAGTAGAAAGATGGGGTACAGCAGTCTTTTAGCTCAGGAGGCTAGAGGGATTAACAGGAAAGGTCCCTCTTGCTGTGACCAAAGGGTTCCAGTGCAGAATGGGAGGCATCCCAGCAAGCCAGTGGCAAACTCCACCTCAGCAAATGAGTGGGAGATTCTGAGTCCAAGAGTGGTGGAGCAAGACGCACACTATCCACCTCCAGCAATTCCAGCTCAGCGCCGGGTAAACTACTAGACCACTACAACATCCAGCTGCCAACACCTGAGACCTCAGAACAGAAAACCAGGCCCCCAGCCCCCAGAACAAGAAGTCTGGGACAGTGCCCACTGGGCCCCAGAAGCAGAGATCGAATTTAAAAGCCAGAAAAAAGGCAAACAACATGAGCAAGAAGAATCAAAGAAAAACAATGACCATAAAGAAATATCTTGGTGATAGGGAAGCTCAAAACACAAATCCAGGAGAGGACAAAATGCTTAATATACCCACAACTGAAATCTCAAAGGGGAATATGAATCAGTGTCAAACCCAAAAAACCTTCTCAGAAGAGCCCAAGAAGGATTTTAAAAGTCAAATGAGAGAGGTAGAAGAAAAAATTAAAATACAATTGACAAAATGGAAATAATATATACTGAAGAATACAACTCCTTAAAAAGTAGAATCGGCCAAATGGAAAGGGAAGTACAATAGCTAACTGAAGAAAACAACTCAGTAAAAATTAGAATTGTCAATTAGAATACGACACCATGAGACATCAGGAATCAGTCAAACAAGATTGCAGCAATAAAAAATAGAATAAAATGTAAAATACCACATTGGAAAAACAGCTGACAAGGAAAATAGATCCAGGAGAAATAATTTTAAAAGTATTGGTCTACCTAAGAACCACGAAAAAAAAAAGCGTGGACAGGATATATCAAGAAATCATCAAGGGAAACTGCCCTGAGATCCTAGAACTAGAGGGTAAAATAGTCATTGAAAGAATCCACCAATCATCTCCTGAAAGGGA
This sequence comes from Pseudochirops cupreus, assembly GCA_028627135.1. Taxonomy (NCBI): domain Eukaryota; kingdom Metazoa; phylum Chordata; class Mammalia; order Diprotodontia; family Pseudocheiridae; genus Pseudochirops; species Pseudochirops cupreus. The sequence continues at coordinate 381,602,966 of CM053584.1, read as the reverse complement.
GCCTAAATTGAAAATGCTAAGGTATATTGTAGCCAAATTCCAGAATTATCAGATCAAGGAGAAAATACTGCAAGCAACCATAAAGAAACAATTCGAATATCATCCAAACCACAGTCAGGATTGCACAGGACCTTGCAGGTTCTACAATAAAAGACTGGAGGGCTTGGAATATGATATTCTACAAGGCAAAGGAGCTTGGATTATAACCGAGGATCAACTACCCAGTGAAATTGAGCATAATATTTCAGGGGAGAAGATGGATATTCAATGAAATAGGGGGCTTCCAGACTTTCCTGATGAAAAGACCAGAAATCAACAGAAAATTTGATCTTCAAATACAAGATTTAAGAGAGGCATTAAAAGGTAAACAAGAAAGGGGGAGAGAAAAAAAAAAAACATGTTACTGAATGAGGGCAAACTGTTTACATGTCTAAATGGGAAGATGATACAATTCTTGAGGACAAAATTGACAACAAAATTATACTAATGGGGAACTTCAACCTCTCCCTCTCTGAACTAGATAAATCTAACCACAAAGTAAATAAGAAAGACATTAAGGAGGTAAATAGAATTTTAGAAAAGTTAGATATGGTAGACCTCTGAAGAAAACTGAATGGGGGTAGAAAGGAATATACTTTTTTTTCTCAACAGCACATGGCACCTACACAAAAACTGGCAATGTAGAAGGGCATAAAAATCTCACAATCCAATGCAGAAAGGCAAAAATATTAAAAATATTATTTTAAAAATATATTTTATAAATATATGTAAATATATAATATAATTATATAAATAATATAAATATTTATATTTACATAAATATAAAATAAATAATATAATAATGTATAATGTATAATATATACAATATAATAATATTTATATAATATAAAATAAATAAATATAAATATATAATAATATATATTTTAAATATATATGAAAATGTATAAAAATATTATTAATATTTTCAGATCATGATGTAATAAAAAATATATGAAATAAAGGGCCAAGGAAAGATAGTCTAAAAATCAATTGCAAATGAAATAATCTAATCCTTAAGAACAAGTGGGTCCAAAAAGAAATCATAAAAACAATCAATGAAGTTTCATCTAAGAAAATGACAATAATGAGGCAACATAACAAAACTTATGGGATGCAGCAAAAGCAGTTCTTAGGGGAAGGTATCTTCACCTCTGTGATCCTCAGTTGAGTCGTGATAAAAATGATGGAGTTAAACTATTTGCCCTCTGATGTCCCTTCCATCTTGGAATCTATGATATATACACAGATAATAATGGCAAGAATATTGATTCTCTTTCCATGCCTCAGTTTGTAGGTCATTTAGACTACATGTGGCTTTCTGGGGGCAGGATTCCTGCCCAAACCCCAAAGAACAATCAACAGTAATGGAAGGGAGCCAGAGACCTGAGGTTCCAGATCATTTGTCAGTCTCCTTGGCATCACCTCTTTATCAGGAGAGGACAATCCTTCCATAAGATATTTCAAGGGCCTGGTCAGTGATGAGAAAAGGACCTTTATATGATCAAGGTCTGAACCAGAGGTTTGCTGGAGTCAGTTACAACCAGCTCACAAGAGTCTCTTGTTAAATTTTCAGCATGAGTATTTTAAAACATATATGTTCTGTATCTTTAGAACTGTGTATAGGGAGGTGAAGTCAACATGGTGGCATAGAAGCAGGAGAACTCCGCAGCTCTCCCCATAACCACCTCAAATACCTATAAAATATGACTCTAAACAAATTTTAGAGCTCCAGAACCCACAAAATTATAGAAAAACACATCTCCCACTGAAGGTAACCCAGCAGGCAGACAGAAAGGGCTCATCACAGAGTGTGGGGAGCTGAAATCAGCTGGGTCTGAAACCATAGCTTGGCCCTGGGGTGGTCAGGACAAGCCACAGCTGGAGCACTTGAGAGAGTGGATCACCAGCAGCTGTGGCAGTTTCCAGAATTATCAACCCGTAAGAAACAAGGACAAAGTGAAAGGTTAGTGGAACTCGGCTAAATTTGGGGGAAATAAGCAGGTCTGGCCTCAGGCCTCCAGGGCAAGAAAGCAGCAGAAGTGGCCCCTGCAGCTGGCTCCACATGGCTGCTTCAGAGCTCTCAGTCTGCAGATTGCAGGGGGCAAGCGATCATTCAGAGGCTAAGTGCACTTGCATTAACCTGCCTGGAGCAGGATCATGGTATTGGATGGTGGTCCTGAGGTGTGTGACCAGTGAGCCAAAGCTGGTGGGAGCTGCAGAGATAGCAGCCTCCTAATAGCTCCAGCGGCTGCAAAAACCCCAGCAATTTGGGACAAAGCTTTCTCCCAGGAAGCAGAGATCTACTGTGGCTCAAAAATCAAGTTAACTGACTGGTAGCATGAGCAGGCAAAGGAAGCAAACAAAGCTCAGCAATCCAACTTTAGATTCCTTTTGTGGGGACAAAAAGGACCAACACAGGGGCAGAGTCAAGATGGCAGTGTAGGAGCAGCAAGAAATCACAGCTCTGACACAGCCACATCAAATACCCAAAAAATATGACTCTAAACAAATTCTAGGGCTCTAAAACACACACAGATATATTTCTTGCTGAAGGCAGCTTGGCTCAAAGCGACCATTTCAACTCTGAGAGCAGAAACCAGCCCAGCCTGAAATGGTGGCTTTTGCCCCGGGGGTGGCTGGATGAGCCAAGCCCCCGCTGTGGCTGGAGCTTCAGGAGAGCAGATGTGCGACAGCTGTGGCAGTATGCAGAATTATCAAGCCATAAGAACAAAGGACTCAGGTTAGTGGAATTTGGCTAAAACCCACGGAAGAAAAGCGGGTCTGGCCAAGCCACTTCCAGGGCAAAGAAGCGGGAAGCAGAGGTTCTGCACCCACCTCCACATTGCTGCTTCAGGGCCCCTCGTCTGCAGACAGCAGGGGGCCAAGTGATTGTTCAGAGGCCAAGCGCTCTCGCGTTGAGCGGCCTGGATCCGGGTTGTGGTCTTGGGTGGTGGTCCTGAGGTTTTTTTTTCAGTGAGCCAGAGCTGGGGAGGGACCCAGCAGCCTCCTAAAAGCCCCAGCAGCTGGGAAAACCCCAGCAATTTGAGACAGAGCTGTTCCCTCTGGAAGCAGAGTTCTACAGAAATTTAAAAAAAAACCATTGAATGGCGACCATGAATAAGCATAGGAAGCAAAGTAAGAAAAGCAACCAAACCCTAGATTCCTTCTTCAAGGAAAAGAAGGAACAAAGCAGGGAAAGGGAGGAAGACAACACAGTCAGAACTCCCACACCGAAAGCTTCCAAGAAAGATGAAGATTGCCAAAAAGCTAAAGATCAGCTGAAGAAAGATTTTGAAAACCAAATGAGAG
>CM053584.1:381580746-381599118 GCA_028627135.1 Pseudochirops cupreus | reverse complement strand
GCATTGTTTGAACCTCAGCGTGTGTGGCTGGGAAACCGGACTATTTCTACCTGCTGTTTAGAGACTCTTAACCAATGACCCAGGTTATGCTGACCAGAAATTCTGTGAGATCCAAAGGCTGATGCAAGGAATTTTCTCATAATTGCACATCTCAAGAAATTCATGTCTCATCTGAAAACTGGCCCCATACTGATCAGTCAGATATTGTTTCCATGTTACTTGGATTGTTTATAGACAGTTGGGGTGGAGGGAGTTGGACATCTCTTTCTGAATTCAAGGAATTGCACCTGTTCACTCTCCCCCTCCCAACTTTGAAAGTCTCTGATCTTTCATCCAATTAGAAATCAGATTACTTAATGTTGTATTATTTCATTTTAATTAATTGGTCATATTTGATTAATTGTTTTTAATGTGTAAAAATCTGTCCCCCCCAGTATTTGTGGTCCAGTCCTAAGCTGAGGCTGTCTGGTCTGCTCCTGATTTGTTAGGAAATTGTCATGAAGTGCTTAATAGATCAAAGATCAAACCTTTATTTTCCTCAGTCATTTCATCTCTTACCTGCCCTTTCTATCACCCAATCCAGGCTCTCGTGTCTATGATATAATATACTTACTTCTTTAGCAATCTTCATGATCTTCAGAAACTCATCATTCTGAAAGAGGAAATCAACTCTGAAACTTGTTCCTCTTCAGGAGCCCAATTCCCCAGGGCTTCTCCCTCTGTCTGATTGGAGGGAGTGGAAGATGGATGTTGGAGAGATCCTCTCTGATCCTCCAATACATAAGAAAGATTCTCTGGGAATTCATTTTTTAAAAACAATTTCATGGATGTTTTCTGTTTCTTTCCATTTTCCCAAGCTTTCTCATGTTTCCTACTCCACATCTTAAAAGCCCTTTACGTTTGGACTTATTATCTCCTCCTTGGCTCCAGTCTTAAGAAGAGGGCACCCTTCTCCTTCTCAAAACTAACCCATCTACTTGTTCCCCTGAGCCTAGTCCCTCTTGTCTCTTTGAAGGGATCTTGCTCCAGCAATCATTCTCTCTCTTTCATGGGCTCATCGATGGAGAATGGAACTTGAAGGTCACTGAATACAATGCCTCATTTTACAGGTGAAGAAGCAGAGGCAGAGAGAGGTTAATGAGATGCCCAGGATCATATAGCTAGTAAATGCCTGAGGCAGGAGTCAGACTCAAGGCTTCCTGATTCTCTGTTCAGTGCTCTCTCCCACACCATGATGCCTCCAATGTTCATCTCTCCCTCTTTGCTTGTTCCTTCCCTCCTGGTTGTCCACATGCCCAAGTCTTTCCCATTCCCTTTCCCCTCCACAAAGAAACTCCAGAGCCTTTGCCTGACTCTGTCATCTCCTCAGGCTCTCTCCTGCTTTCATTTTGTCCTCCTCCCTTCCTGTCCCCCACCCCCAGCTTTTCCCACTGAGCCTGGCTCCTAACATGAGTTACAAGGGCCACCTTGTATTTGTACCTCAATGGAAATGACAACGTCAGAGCAATATTTGATAGTGGAAGGGCTTGTATATGAGAGGGAGTGGATGGAATGAGGAGGCAGGGACATGCGAGTTCCCAAATGCAATAGCAGAAGAAATTCCCTGGAGACCAACTTTGCTGACATCATAACTTCTTCCAAAGCCAGCCCTGATTAAGCAAGTCTGGGAACCTGAATTTTTTTAAATTCATAAACACTTCAAAATAGCCTACCAGTGGATGTTCCTTTTGTAAAAGACCTTGCCTGTATAGGAGTCTGTATGTGAGTGAGTGAGTGAATGTTAAGGTGGTGGGAAGAATCTGAAGGTGTTAGCCTTTGTGTCCCTCCTGTTCTTAGCTTCTGGCCCCAGTCTTAGAGAGAGCTTCTTTTGCTGCAGTGAGGCTGATGGGAAAGCCGATAAGTGGTAGATGATGTAACATCCAACAAATGGAGACATGCCCTAGAGAGTTTCTACCTCCTGGATTTGGTAAAATGTTGGGATCATCGTGAAGGGAGTGGAAATACATCTCAAGGTCAGAGAGTGACAGAAAAGCTTCCTGAGCTCTCTCTTTTGAGTCTTGATTGGGGGGTGCCAGGATGCAGTAGAGATTGAGGGAAACCTCTTCATCTACAGAAACATGATGAGCATTTCATGGTAGTATATGTATATAGATTATCAGAAAACATGGCAGACCACAGATGTGTGTCTGAGAAATATTAAAGTAGAAAAGGTCTTGTATTTTGTTGCACGCAAGCTCCAATCCTTGACACAAAAGCTCTCAAGGAGTCCCATGGTGAGGGAGCCCCCGTGCTTAGTACATTGCCTAGCACATAACAGGCTCTGAATAAATGCTCTAACTGGGAGGAGACAACACATATTGGAGGGGCAACTGCAAGGTAGATGGCAAGGCCTAAGAGCCCTAAAACACTATATAAATGTTGGCATTATTATTGAATATATCTTATTCCTTAACATTATGCACCTTATTTGTGTATATCTTGGTTTCCATGTCTCTTGCTAGCTGGTAAGCTCCTTATGGGCAGAGAAAGTCTATTCATCCCTACATTCTTCTCTAACTCCAACCAGTACACCTTCTTTACATAGAGTAGTTGCTCAATGTGTTTTGTGATTAAAACCAAATTCTCTAAACCAAATTTCTCTTAAAGATTCCAATTTCTGAAGCATCACCCAAGTCATCAGAGGGGCCCCTACATGACTTACAAGGGCACAGAGCAGAGAGCTGTGGGAGATGGCACCTTCTTCAACCCATCGTGCCCATAGAGTGGCACTTTAGCCAGACCTGAGCAAAAAGCAGAATGTTGGTCTTTGACAAGCAAAGACACCAGAAAGAGAATTACCCTATGGCAACCACCCCAGGGAAGGCAAAACAAAAACCAGGGCAGCAGAAAATGTTCATCTTTGTGGGCATTGTTTGTATGGTTAGGCTTCAGAGCACCAATTTATTCGTGAGGATCATAGGCTCACAGAGTCAGAGGCCAGCTACTCCAATCTGCTCATTTTACAGGTGAGAAAACTGAGGCTCAAAGAGATTGTGACTTACCTAAAGTCATGTAGTTACTAGGTGTCAGAGTCAGGATTTGAACACCTACTTCCAGTCCAGGATTAACTACCCCAGCATAAAGTCTACTCTAGGAGTGGGGAGCCTATGGCCTCGAGGCCACATGTGGCCTTCTAGGTCCTCGAGTATGGCCTTTGGACTGAGTCCAAGTTTTACAGACCAAATCCTTTAATAAGGGGATTTGTTCTAGGGAAGTTTGGATTCACTTCAAAGGCTGCACTTGAGGACCTAGAGGGCCACATGTGACCCAAGCCCACAGGTTCCCCATCGCTGTCTAATATTGATGGCAACAAACTCATCAACTTTTCTTCTTATTCCAGCTCAGTGTACACAATAGACATCCTTTTGGTCATTGGCCTTATACAGAGTGGAATAACCCCAGAAGCTATAGGACTGTATGATCTCTGAGGCCCCACTCAGTTCTGACTTTCTGTAAATTGTCCTACAATTGTTTATGTCCAAAATGGATGTGTCCCAATTGGTTTATTCCAAAACTTTTTGGTCTCCTGTTGTACAAAAGGTCCTGTAGGCATGAGGAGCGTAAAGATGAGCAAAATGCTATGTGACTTCTGAGAGATAGAGTTGGAGTAGAGAGGAGTTGAGATGAGCATATGAAAAGCTCTAGTACTGGACAGTAGGCGATTAGTGACACAGAAAGAATGCAGATGGCCTTGGGTTCTTCTGCATAACCTTCTCCATCTTTCCTCATTTGGCAGATAAGAGAGCAGCAGCCAGTGCCCAGGACTTGTCCTCCTATGGTATAATGGGAAGAGAATTTGTTCTACAAACAGGGGGCCTGGGTTTGAATCCTGCCAATTATCAGCAGTGTGGTCTTTGGGTAAGATACTCAAGTCCCTGGACCTCAGTCTTCTCACCTAGAAAGGCTGGATGAGGAAGGCTCTGAGGTCCATTCCAGTTCTAAATCTAGTTGACTCTGTTTCCTCATTTGTAGACAGGGGGCTGCACTAGAAGGCTTCTAAGGTGACTTCCAGCTGTAGTTCTATAATCCTAAGTCACTTCCCCTCTCTGAGCCTCATCTGCAAAATGTGGGGGTTGTGTCTGATGGCCTCTGGCTCTTGCTCTAACTCTAGGAAGTCATTATCTTATAGGTGTCTGGTCCTACATTGATTTTACCTTTGAGGTAGAGTACAAGTCAATGTTGGGTTTGAGATAGGTGGCTGGTGTGATACTTCTCTGCCCCCACATACCATGCCATGTTGATGGATTTAAATCTTTTTAACTAACAGAGAGCCGTCTCTCAGGAATGTCCATATGATTATAGAGAAAAATCTAGAACTGTCTTCATCTTACAGGTGGGGAAACTGAGGTTGGAGGAAGGCCAATGACCTGTCCAAGACCACCCAAGTAATAAACAAACATTAGAGAGAAGATTCAAACCCAAGTCCTCTCACTCCTGGGTCAGGATTTTTTTCCATTAAACCATATTACTGTCCTCAGCAACCTTTAGGTAATTAAAACCAAATTGACCTGGAACACAGTTTGTGTTCCTTTCGAAAAGACAAAGGGAGGCTGCAGTAATTACTGCATACCAGAAATCAGAGAATTTTCAACTTTTAGAGGTACAAAGATGTCCTCAGATGTCCCCTAGTCCAGCTGCCTATGCAGCATGGAAGACTCTTGGGCAACACGCCAACCAGTGACTGTATCAGCTCTGCTCTAACAATCTGACAGCCCATTCTGTCATTGGGAGGCCCTGGTTATTAGAACATTGGGACAAAATCTATTGCCCTCTAACTTCCGACTCATTGGTCCTATTTTCACCCTCTGAGGTTACTCAGAACATGTCTGATCCCTTTTTAATAGGGTGGCCCTTGAAATATTTGAAAACATATATCATCCCCCACCACGACCCTTTGGCTTGCTCCAAGTTGCTTCTTTCCCAGGAATCACCAATTCCTTCAATTGTCCCACATATACAATCATTACGTCATAGCTTTAGAGCCATAGGGAGCCTTAAGGACATTTTGTTTTGCAGATAATGAAACTTCCATTTTGCAGATAAAGAAACTTATCTAAGTCAGAGAGATTGTATGACTGCTGAAGGTCACCCAGGTAGTGATTCAAATCCACGTTTTTTATTGGCACTGAGTTAATACGGGAGACCAAGGATTTGAACCCCCGGTGCTCTGACTAGGACAGGTTTGAATTGCTTCTGCATCCTCTTCTTCCTCCTCTCGCTTTGCTGAAATCTGTCCATGCCCCTTTTAAACTACAGGCCCTAGGAGAAGCAGTGCTTCAGATGTGGTCTGGCCAGGGCAGGAAGCACTCTTGCCTCTCCTTCCTGTATCTCTCTTAAATTAGCTTGAGATGGATCAATCCAATTGGTCATTTGACCATTATTCTATTCAGCACAAGGGGGCGCTCAAGGTCCAAATTGGGGCCACATTGGCAAATGGAACATTTCCCATATGAATTGTTTTATTTAACAAACAGAATTAACAGGAGTCTTTTGGAGAAACCCTACGTCCACTCGGACTTGGCAGAGGTTTCTGAAGTCAGATGCTGACAAATGTGTGTATGGGATTGAATTGGAATTAATGGGAATGATTATCTCCCATCGGACAACTCAGTACAAGGGTAGACATTCTGTTCTGTCTTTGTGGGTGAAAGGCAGTAGCTTGTACTGCATTCTTGGATGGAACTATTGGGATCAACACTACGGTTTTACATTAATGATGAGTTAGCCTTCAACACCTCAGTATAAACTCTGGGGTTCTTTGCAATCAAGTAATGCCCCCCATGAGAGAGCACATGGCATAGTGGAAGGAATATTGAATGTGGAGTCAAGTCATAGCTGGAGAAAGGCTCAGAGGTCATCTGTTCCAACCTCTGCATCTTATAAATGATGGAAACTGAGGTCAATTGACTATGATCATAGGACCATTGACCCAGTAGTCATATAATCCAACAAACTACCTCATTTTTCTCATGAAGAAACTGAGGCCCATGGAGTTTAAGCCATAGATTTGAAGCAAGAAGAGATCATCTGGTACAATCTCTTCATTTTACAAGTGAGAAAAGGGAGGGCCAAAGAAGTTAGATGACTGAGGGTAATCTGCCTAGAGTTGGAAATGGCCTTAGAGACCATCTAGCCCAAGCTCCTAACCCTAAAGATGAGAAAATAGAGAATCAGGAAAATGGTACAAGCATCAGAAGCAGGATTAGGATTTTTAATTAATTTAATTTTAATTAGGATTGGGATTCAAAAAAGCCCTTTTTGTCAATGATGCCACCGCTGATTATAGTAACTAGCATTTATATAGGATGTCAAGGTTTGCAGAGCACTGTACAAATGTCATGTCATCTGAGCTCGCAACAATCCACAGAGGTAGATGCTATTATTTCCCTGTTTTACAGATGAAGAAATGAGGCAGAAGTTAAGTGACTTGGCCAGGGTCACACAAGTATCTGAAGCTGGATTTGAACTCAGGTCCAAAGCTTGAACCACTACAACACCTCTGATATTCATGAAGATCAGAAAATAAAATCTGGTGGAATGGGTTCCAGAGATTGCCTCAGAATTAACAAGACTCAGGCTAAGCTCAGTCTCACATCTGATATCTGCTGACTGTGGGATCCTGGACAAGTCACTTCTAACTTCTTGTAGTCCATGTAGCTCTCCAAGATTATAAATGTTGAGCACTTATCAATATGCTTTGGCAGAGGGAATCTCTCCTCTTCTCTTTCCTGCATGTCTGTCCTTGCCAGGAAGAGGAAAATGGAGTGCATGAATTATGAAGGTGTGTACATCTTTAGGGGACAAAACAGCTTCCTGCCTAGCCCTTTAAACCCAAATCCCTCTGACTGTCACTGACTGGCCAATAGTAGGTCCCAGCCCAAGCCTCACTTGCTCATCATTTGGAATTCGATGGCTCAGAGTGAGGGTAAATAGCTATTTTCTGTTCTGACCAGAAATCCTGAGGGTCTTCCTCTTCCTCACTGATTCTTTTGTGAAGGCAAAATAAACCATCTTTTACCTCAACCTTAACTACTGAATAGGTGTTCCCTCAGACAAACTGAGACCCAGGAAAGACCTCAGCTTGAAAAGGCCAAGGTCTCCCACTGCATCCTGGGCTATTGCCGGTGGTGCTGACCTGTGTCCTTCCGCTGGATGTTGCTGACTCTAGAGAAGAGAGGGAGGCTGATAACTTTATACAGCTCTACCTCATTTAAATACAATTCACTTGCAAGTCAAGACGTCGCCCTCCTGACGTCATTGGTCCTCTTCAGGAACAAAGGATGCCCAACAAAGCGTCTCACACTTCCTCTGGTCTCAGGCTTTCTCAGGCTGCAGATCTGTTCAGTCCCCAATCTTAACCTGAGCAGAGACGCTGTCCTCACTATATCCCCTCCCCCCAAATGATTTCTATTTCTATCACTGTGACTTTGCAGGTTTTATTTTGACTTAACTATAACCTTCTTTTCCTCCATCCGTTTTCCTTTTTAAATTTTTTTTTCTGCTTTCTCTGTTGATTGAGACCAAAAATTATTCTGCCTTGACAATTAGCACAAGCCTTAACCCTCCTTCAAGGCTCAGTCTCGTTATTACCACCTACTGATTCCTTCTCTGACCACATGAGCACCAGGATTTCTCCAACCTCTCTCTTTCTGTATATATAAGTGTTCTGTTCATATGAGTGTTTTAATTCTTTCACAACTTGAAACATTTAAAAAGGCAAAATAAATCAAGGGACTGAAGTATATTTGTGTGGAATCCCAAACTTCAAAACTTAAAAGGATCCTCAGAAGCCATCTGTTCCAACCCACTCATTTTTCAGATGAGGAAACTGACACCCAGAGGTTAAGTGACTTGCCCAAGATCACACAGGTCATACCTGAACTCAGGTGCTGGGATTCCAAAGCCAGGCTCCTGAGAACTTTTGCAACTTTTTTTTTTGTTGTTGTATCTTAACATAATATGTTGCATCAGGGCCATTCAATCTAGGCCATGAGAAGTCAAGGCCAAAGGACAAAGAGAATGCGGTTGGGTATCCTGGCTTAATCACTGTGAAGCCAAGGGGTCACTACCTGGCCTCGTTTGAGCATCTAGTATTGTTGGGGGAATTGATAGAGCGATGTTGGTGAGGAGGCCCAAGGGTTAATGCGGGAACACATTAGGCACAGTTTTCTGGCACATGGGATTATGTGCAAAATGGACCTGCTGTCAGGCAGATGGTGATACCATAGTTCAAATCTTCTCTCATTGTACGTTTGACTTCCCAGCCCTTCCTAAAAATAAATTAAGGACATATTGGGAAACCAGTGATTTTGTTGCTGGCAGGAATTCATGATGAAGGAAACAGTAGATGATGACTATTAGCTCTGCATGATCCTGTAGGTCTTACCTCAAAGTTAATGTGTATTGCAACAAGGGATGTTATAGAGGTTAAAAATACGTCTTTGCAATCCTCTCCTCGTAGTTCCGTTCCAATTCGGATAAATGGAGTCCATGGAATGTTCTGGAAGGACAGACTAATAATGAGACGCTGTTGTTCAGTTGTGTCTGACCCCCTGTGATCCTGTTTGAAGTTTTCTTGGCAAAGATATTGTTTGCCATCTCCTTCTCCAGCTCATTTTATAGATGAGGAAACTGAGGCAAACAGAGTTAAGTGACTTGCCCAGGGTCACACTGCTAGTAAGTGTCTGAGGCTGGATTTGAACTCAGGTCTTTCTGCCTCCAGGCTGGTCACTCTATCCACTACTCCACCTAACTATTCAATGAATAAGTACTAAACTGCTTTGTTTGTTTTTTTTCATAGAAATTTTAGCCTGCTAGGAGTGCTCCTATTAGAATCTATTGGGAGCATTGTCCCTACTCTTGCAGAGAACAGAAAGGGCTAGTGGACATGGCCTGGGTTGACCATGAATTTTTTTTGCAGGCTAATTGATTTTTTTTAGCCTATCTGTAAATCTGTGGTCAACGTAGAGTTGGGCAGGACTTTGGGCCTTTAGTGGGAGATACAGTGAAATAACAAAAAGTCATCAGATTTTTCTAAAAATACATTCAAATATTTTCTATATTTTGACAGTTATAAAAGTCAAGATCTTTAAAATCTCCCCCCCCCCAAAAAAACCTAACCAACCAATCAGTAGAATTGTCAACTTTATAGTCTTCACAAAGCTGTCATCATTGAGGATGGCAGAGATAGCCAAAAGGCAAGCTTCCCTTGTCGTCCTGCCAGTGCCTCCCTTATCTTTAATCTGTGGAGATATCAGTCTCTTCCAATAGGAGAAAAGATAACCAAGTGGGAAGGAACAGAGGACATGGGATACTGCGTGTATTAGTGGACAAAAGACTGTCTAGGAATCTGGAGACCTGAATTCTGGTTACCCCCTTTACCATTAACCAGTAGTGTTACCTTGACTAAATCATCGCAATTTCCTGGGCCTTGGTTACCAAACTATAGAAGGGGAGTACTCAATCTGTATCCTACCTTAGAGATCTGGGTTGAGTATGTGAAACCATTTCTGAAAATGCTTTGGAAATCACACCCTCAACCATGCCCAGTGAGGCTAACCCCCAAAGGATAGTCATAGACATGGAAGCATGTCAAACTCTTAGCAAATGGGATAATCAGATGAGACGTGCAGCATCGTAAGGGGCGTTAGAAACCAGGAGGGCCACTCCCCTCGTTTTACAGCTAAAGTCCTTGAAGATTGAGTGAATTCCCGAAAATAACACAGGAAGTAAGTGGCAGGATCTGAACCTGCATCCTGTAACTACGAAGGCTTTAACATACTTTCTACCCTCTGAGCATTTTCCAATTATAGAAGAGAAAATTTTTTCTTAAGTCGTAAAACCAATTAATCATAAAACTAATTAACTTAATTATCACCTTTCAAATTCTGTAGGACCCCAAAGCTTTTTGAGATTTATTTTTGTTTTATTTCCTTTTTCTGTCAATTTCCTTTCAAAAAGAAATCAGGTTTTGAGATCCACCCACCCATCCTGTCCCAGAAGGGAGCACAGTTGGACGATCAGGAGATGTGAAGAGCTGCCAGGCAGATAAAGGGTATTATGGGATTTTACAGCCAGCCATGCTGTGGCCACCTAGAGGAAGGGAAATATATTTGGCTTCAGCCTTCCCTGCTATAGAGTGGTGCCCAGTCTGTCCTCCCACTGTGTTCCAGGCTGTTAGGTAAGGTGGAAATGTAAAATGTACCACCTCTCACCATGTTGCTATCTTAATTACCCAGATTCTTGCATCTCAGAGTTTATCTCTCATGGTCCATAAGGCATAGATCCTAGGAGAGAGAAGAGTTGTGAAAGAAAGATGGTCCACCCTATGGGAACCTGCAAACCAACCCATCCTAAAGCACAGGCACCAGCCAAGTTGGGAAATTCACCATTCTTGAAATGATCTGGGAATTTCCGATAGGAGGCATTGTGAGAATAACCCCTTTGTAGTCCAAACCTGCTGTGGCTTCAACCCAAGCTCAGAGATTGGGGCCATGAGGTAGTCACATGCACAAATGCCTCCTTTAAAGCCATCGGAAACAAGAGGACCTTGGAAAAAGCACTGACTTTATAGTCAGAGAAAAGTGAAACTTCCACTGTGAACTTGGGCAAGTTGCTTCCTCCGTGGGACTCACCTTTGCTTTTCTGGCCAAAGAAGGAATAGGACCAGATGGCCTTGGGATTCCCTTACAGCTCTTGTTCTAAGGTCCTATGAATTTCTTGCCTGTGTGGCCTTGGATAAGTTTTTAACCTCTCTGCCCCTCCCCATCTATAAATCAGGGGGTTGCCTTCAACGGCCTCTGAGGTCCCAGCTCCTTCATCTAACAAACAGTGGAAACATAATCAAAACGTCAGCACCGGGAGTTGTCAGAGAGGAAGCGTTGAGTTGTTGACATAGCATTCAACTTAGAGTCAGGAAGGCCTGGGTTTAAATCCTGCCTTTGATACATATGACCCTGAGTGTGACTTTGCCTCAGTTTCCTCATCTGTAAAAATGAAGAGCATTGGACTGGGCGGCCCCTAAGGCCCCTTTTAGTTCCAAATCTGTTATCTATAATATGACCTTGAAGGCCACCTAGACCAGCCAACTGAGGAAGAATCATCTCTACCCCAGCCCTTCAGCCCTTGCAGGAGACTCAGTGATGGCAGCCCAGGAGACTCTGATAGCTGAAGGTTCTCATTGATGGAAGGTTGTACATGCCTCTGAACACACACCTATTGCTAGCCCTTCTCCTTTCTGGAGCCAAACAGAACAAGACAAACCCTTTCCCACAGACTAACTCTCAAACAAAATTGAAAGCTTCTTGGGCCACATAGGAGAGTACACGTGTTCTCTTTACAGCCAATCATGGCATCCTTTTTCATCTTCTCCCTCCCCCTACCACCACTGGGGACTCTCTAGGAATGTTTCCAGAAGAACCATAGGAATGAAAAGAACCAGGAAGAGGCTCCCTTTTATTTAGTACCATGTGCGCGTGTGGGTGCGTGCATGTGTGTGTGTGTGTGTGCGTGTGTGTGTGTGTGTGTGTGTGTGTGTGTGTGTGTGTGTGTGTGTGTGTGTAGGGGGAGTGGGTTCTTCTTCAGCTATGCTTCTTCCTATAGTCATTCTCAGGCCAAAGATCTGAGATCTGAGAACTAGGTGCCCATTGACCCTAGAGGTTAAGTGACTTGTTCAAGATCACATAACTAGTTTGTGTTAGAGACAGAATTTGACCCTAGATCTCCCTGGCTCCAAGTGCAGTGTTCTGTCTGTGAAACCAATACATTTTGCAGAAAGCGTCAAGCCCCCAGAATTAATCAGATACTTTATCTTTAGTTCTCTCAGCAGAACGCCGGGGGACATATCCACACCCTTCATAGGAGTCTCCCTCCCTTATATACTCATCAAATTGAAATCAGCAAGACAACTTTCTTTGTCAAGTCTCCAACATTAAGAAGGCTGGGTCAAGGCAGAGGTTGCGTCTGGAGTCTTGGGGGGTTGGGGGAGAGTGGTCCTCAAGTGAGCAGTCTCTGGCCCTCTCTTAAGCTCTCATTTAAACCCTGTTCTGATCCCAATGTGTTCTGCAGGTCACGTCAGGACTTAAATTGTGATAAGATTCTAATCCTCACTAGGCTCCTGTTGAAATAGACACTTGGGTGAAGCCACTAGAAAACCCCTGGGAGCCTGGAGGGTCATTCAGTAAAGAACTGCTTTGAGGAACATTCTCAAGGTCACTTCTCTAAATACCAGGGTCTTGTAGTAGCCACTCTTTGTTCTCTTTGATCTCCAGGGCCACTGCCCCCTCTCGAGCTGCTATTACTTCTCACCTGGTCTATACCGTGGCCACCAATGGATATATCTGTTTCCCCATTTCTTTCTTCCAATTTAACTGACTCGCCAACTGAAGGGAAGGCAACATTGAAAAACAGAAAGAAAAATGGATTGGGAGTCCAACGGTCCTGAGTTTAAATTCTAAGACACTTATTACTACCATTGTGACCTTGACCTGGTTGCTTAATACCCCTGAGACTCGGTTTATTAAACTATAAAGTAAAGAGGTGGAACTAAGGGCTTCCAAGGTCCCTTTCCAGTTCTAGACCTCGGATCCCAGGATCTGAGAAATCTTAAATCACAGATATGCTCCTGTTTCATACCTGCTAAGAAACCTTCAGTGGCCCCTAATAAAGCTACCTACTATGCACCCTAAAGCCAAGGGGGTTTCCAAATCCCACTTATTCCACAAAGGTCTTCCTGATCCCCTCAGCGAGAAGACTTAACTCTCTTTTAAACTACCTTTCTTGCTGTTTCACTTTTGTCAGTCTCTCCATGATCACATTTGGGGTTTTCTTGGCAGAAATCTTGGAGTGGCTTGCCATTTCCTTCTCTAGCTCCTTTTACAGATGAGGAAACTGAGGCAAATAGATTGAAATGACTTGCCCAGGGTCACTCAGCTAGTAAGTGTCTGAGGTCAATTTGAACTCAGGAAAATGAGTCTTCTTAACTATCCACTACTCTCTCCACTACACTGCACCACCTAGCTACCCTTTCATACTGCTGTAATGCTGTATTTCTACATGCCTGTGTGTTATAGAGATTTTTTAAAATAATATTTTATCATTTTCCCAATTACATGTAAGAACAATTTCTAGCATTAATTTTTAAAAATTCTGAGTTCCAAATTCTCTCTTTCACTCCTTCTTCTCCCCCCTCCAGTAAACAATGTGATATGTCATATGTGTGCAATCATGTCATGGTGGGTTTTGCCCCTGTTACCTCCCCTTTTCAACGGTAAACTCCTGGTGGGCAGGGGCCATTTTACTCATATTTTTCTTGCCCCACAGTGCTTAGCAGAAGACATTGCTCGTAGCAAACACTCAGTAAATATCCATTGACTGAGCCACTGAGTTAGAAGTAGCCAAGCATGTATTGGATATAGAACATGGGGGAGGTGGGATAATACTATGAATCTGGATGGCAAAGAAGCTGGTTGGAGCTGTGTGGTTTGCTCCAGCGCCTATAACCTTTTGGAAGCCTTGTTTTTTTATTATTAATTTCCTTTTTTATTAAGAGCTTAGCCATCAATTAACAGGAATGTGTCATTCAACAAAACTTAAAAAATATATATTTTATAGTGTTTTTCAAGTGCATATGAAATTTAACGAGGTTGCAGTGCAGCTGCCCTCTTTCTCGCCCCTTCAGAACTTTGATTTCCTTCTGTGTCCTGGGAAGCATCTGAAACAAGACAGCCTCATTATCGCTGATGGAATGGACTGAGGGTAGTGGGTTTGCAATTAATTCAGGGGTCCTTCAGTTGTAGGAGGGCGTGTTTGTGTGATTTGGAGACTAGTGGAGATGTCCCCCCCCCGGCTTCTGATTAGCCCAGCTCATTAGCAAGCTAGTCTGCCCAGTTTCCCTTCCCTCTCATCTTATCTGCTTGCCTGCTTTTCCTTCTGCCTCTCCTCCTGGGACATTTCATTCCCTGTGCTTTTTGCTGTCTGCTTGGAAGCAACACAACTGATAAGGTGAAGGCTGCCTCTCACGCTCTCTTCAGCTGCGCTGTGGCAGGGCTACGGACTGTGGTCCTCCGGCGAGGGCATTTCCTTAATATACGTCCTAATTGTGGAAAAGACTGTCCGATAAGCTTTCCAAACGTTCACTGGTTTTGTTTCTTTTCGCTCGAGAACGTACTTTCCCTGTCCTTGAACCAAAAGCTGTGCACGATGCGTTCTTTTTCTAAATTTGTCTTACAATTTTGCATAAGAGAGTAAGAACAAGAAAAGTAGAAGAAACACCTGGAATCCATCCTCGGGTGACTGGTTCGGGATTTAATGGAATTTAATCCTCCTCCGCCCAGTTATTGATTTCATCTTCCTGAAGCATCATTTGGACCACGTGGCCACTCCACCCGCATCCATCAGGATCAAAGAGAAAATCCTCTGCTTGGCTTTTTACACCTCACACCACCTTCCCCAGGCGACCCCCAGCCTCTTTGCTGCTCCTTGCACATGGCCCTCCTGCCTCCTGACTCCATTCGTTTCCCGGAGCTGCCCTCAATACCTAGAAGGCTCTCCCTCCTTCAGTCTCAGCTGAAGTCCTGTATCCTACGTGCCTTTTCCTCCGTTCCAGAAGCTTGTCCTTACCTTCTCATTGTCTCTGAAGGTCTCTTTGCATATCTGTCTCTGTGTCTCTGTCCCTTTCTCTCTAGGTCTCTGTCTCTGTGTTTATAACAATGGCTATAACATTTTTTGAAACCTTATTAAAAAAATTATTTACATTTAGTTTACAACATTCAGTTCAACAATCTGTTAAGTTTCAAATTTTTCCCCCTCCCGCTGCTCCCCCTACCCCCATAGCAGCATGTAATCAAATATAGGTTCTACAAATACCTTCACATTGAACATTAGTCACGTTGAAAAGGATTATAACCAGTGGGCTGAACAATGAGAAAGAAGGGATAAAACAAAACAAAACAGACACAAGAGAGAGCAAATAGTTTGTTTCAATCTTGCAGACTCTGCATCTCTTTCCATCATGAGTCTTCGGGAGTTGTCTTATAACCTTACATTGCTGAGAGGAGCCCAGCCTATCAAAGTCAGTCATCACACATGCGATGTGTCTGTAATTGGGTACAAAGTTCTCCTGGTTTTTCTCTTCTCACTCAGCATCAGTTTATATAAGTCTCTCCAGGTTCTTATGAAGTCCTTCTGCTTCTCATTTCTTATAGCACAATAGTATTCCATTACATTCATATACCACAACTTGCTTAGCCATTCCCCAATTGATGGACATCCCCTTGACTTCCAATTCTTTACCACCACAAATAGAGCTGCTATAAATATTTTTGTACATATGGGTCCTTTTCCCACTTCTGTGGTTTCTTTGGGATACAGCCCCAGAATTGGTATTGCTGGGTCAAAGATGCGCACTTTTCTTATAACCCTCTAGACACAGTTCCAGATTACTCTACAGAATGGTTGGATTAGTTTACAACTGCACCAACAATGCATTAGTGTTCCAATTTTTCCACGTCTTCCTCAGCATTTATCATTTTTCTGTTTTGTCATCTTAGCCAATCTGACAGGTGAGATGTGGTACCTCAGAGTTGTTTTGATTTGCGTTTCTCTAATCAATAGTGATTTAGAGCATTTTTTCATATGCTTGTAAATATCTTTAATTTCTTCCTCTCAAAACTGTCTGTCCATATCCTTTGCCCATTTATCAATTGGGGAATGACTTGCATTCTTGTAGATTTGACTCAATTCTCTGTATATTTTAGAAACCTTATTTTTAAAAATTGTCTCTGTCTCCCTCTGTGTGTCTCTTTCTCTCTGTGTGTTTCTGTATGTGATGTATGTGTATATGTATGTACACGTGTACCTATTTATATATGTATATGTGTATATACGTATGTGTGTGTATGTCGGGCAAACTTTGAATCTAGGTATTACCATTATATTCCTATGCCACACACTCCCCCAGATGTCATATTGCAAGGGGCAGAAATTTCCTTTTGTTCATTCCTGTGCTGCAGGAAAAATGACCAGTTTTAAATTCAATTCAGTTAGATATGTAGGTTTCAGAACCAGCAGACCAAGGTTTGGCCTTAATCAAACTGTATCAGCTCTCAGAGCCTTGGTTTCCTCATTTAGCTCATGTACTTACCTCATAGGGTGTTTTTTTTTTTTGTGAAGATCAAATGAGAGGGCGCGTGCATTAAGCAATAAAACCAATGAAAAAACAGCAACCCAGTAACATCTTCACATTCCTGAATCCTGCGTAGGCTCCCTTCTGATCTGATATCTCTAAACAGCAACAACATTCCCTAATTTCATCCTTTTCTCAGCTTTTAAAGTATTTTTTAAAAATATCTGTCCCTGGATTGGCTCCAGTATTTCCACATCTCTTTGAAAGCAAGATGATAAAAAGACTTGAAATGATAATCACTGAGAAGATACATTCAAAGAATTAAGTTTTCCATGCCCTCAAGGAATTTACATTCTAGAAGACACACATATGTAAGCGTATCCAAAATATATATGAAGAGAATCTTAAAAATAAGCTCTAGCCTCTCCATGTCCTCAGCTGAAATCACTGTCTCTGTAGTTACCAGTGGTCTCTTGTTGCCAGATTTTTTGGTCTTTTCTTAATCCTCTCCACATCCTTGGATATTGATACTATCCATTGACCACTATTTTCTCCTTGGTATTTTCTTCTCTCTAGGCTTTTGTGACACCAATCTCTCCTGGTTCTATTCCACCCCCAGTCCCCCCATTCCTTCTTAGTCTCCTTTTTGGTATCTTTCTCCAAGTCACACTGTTAACTTGAATGTCTTCCAAGTCTCTGTCCTGGGACCCTGTTATGGGGATCTGAAGATCTTCCCTGCCCATAGGCCCTTTGCTAAATGTGGTATTGCTGGGTCAAAGGGTATGCAATTATTTATAGCCCTTTGGGCATAGTTCCAGATTGCTCTCCAGAATGGTTGTATCAGTTCACAACTCCACCAACAATGCATTAGTGTTCCAAATTTTCCACATCCTCTCCAATATTTGTCATTTTCTTGTTTTGTCATCTTCTTCTTTTGTCATCTTAGCCAATCTGACTGGTGAGATGTGGTACCTCAAAGTTGCTTTATTTTGCATTTCTCGAATTAATAGTGATTTAGAGCATTTTTCCACATGCTTAAAGATATCTTTAATTTCTGCTGCTGAAAAATTGCCTGTTCATATCCTTTAACCATTTGTCAATTGGGGAATGACTTGTATTCTTATAAATTTTACTTAATTCCCTGTATATTTTAGAAATGAGGCCTTTATCAGAGACACTGGTTGTAAATATTCTTCCCCAGTTTCCCACTTTCCTCTTAATCTCGGTTACATTGGCTTTGTTTGTACAGAAACTTTTCAATTTAATGTACTCAAGGTTATCCATTTTGCATTTTATAATGCTCTCCAACTCTTCTTTGGTCATAAAGTCTTCCCCACTCCATATATCTGACAGGTAAACTATTCCTTGCTTCTCCAGATTGTTTACAGTATCAGTCTTTATACCTAGATCATGCACCCATTTAGACTTGACTTTGGTGTACGACGTTAGATGATGGTCTATGCCCAGTTTCTGCCATACTATATTCCAATTTTCCCAGCAGTTTTTGTCAAATAGTGAGTTCTTATCCCAGAAACTGGGGTCTTTGGGATTATCAAACAGTATATTTCTATAATCATTGACTACTGAGTCTTTTGTACCCAATCTATTCCATTGATCCACTACTCTATTCCTTAGCCAGTACCAAGCAGTTTTGATGACTGCTGCTTTATAATACACATTAAAATCTGGTACAGCTAGGCCACCTTCCCTAGCCTATAACCCTTTTGGGGTTCTATCCCAAAGAGATCACAGAAGTGGGAAAAGGTCCCATATGTACAAAAATATAGGGGCTGCCCATCAATTGGGGAATGGCTGAACAAGTTATGGTATATGAATGCAATGGAATATTATTGTGCTATAAGAAATGGGAAGGAGATGGACTTCATAATTACCTGGAGAGCCTTATACAAACTGATGCTAAGTGAGAAGAGCAGAACCAGGAAAAATTTGTACACAATCACAGATGCATCGTATGTGTGATGACCAACCTTGATAAACTGGACTCTTCTCAGCAACACACACTTATAAGATAACTCTACAAGTCTCAGGATGGAAGGAGATATCTACATTCAGAGAAAGATCTAGAAAGACCAGAGTTTAAATGGAGACTGAAGCAATCTACATGCTATCGCTCTTTTTCATGTTTGGTTTTGTTTCTTTTTTCCCAGTGTTCACTCATCGGTTACAACCCTTCTATACAACCAGACTAA